>CM061750.1:403941953-405141953 GCA_030979885.1 Lolium multiflorum
TAGGTTAGTTCCAGAAAATGCATAAATATGACATATAATGTGCATAAAACATGTAGGTATCATCAATAAAGTAGCATGGGAACATAAGAAATTATCATACGCTTGGAGACGATCAAACATCCCCAAGCTTAGTTCTGCTCGTCCCGAGCAGGTAAAACGATAACAAAGATAATTTCTGAAGTGACATGCCATCATAATCTTGATCATACTATTTGTAAACATATGTAATGAATGCAGCGATCAAAGCAAAGGTAATGACATGAGTAAACAACTGAATCATAAAGCAAAGACTTTTCATGAATAGTACTTCAAGACAAGCATCAATAAGTCTTGCATAAGAGTTAACTCATAAAGCAATAAATCAAAGTAAAGGTGTTGAAGCAACACATAGGAAGATTAAGTTTCAGCAGTTGCTTTCAACTTATAACATGTATATCTCATGGATATTGTCAACATAAAGTAATATAACAAGTGCACTATGCAAGTATGTTCAATGCACAGTTCACACAAGTGTTTGTTTCTTAAGGTGGTGGAAGGAGATAGGTAAACTGATCAACAATAAAAGTAAAAGAATGGTCCTTCAAAGAGGAAAGCATCGATTGCGGTATTTGTGCTAGAGCTTTTATTTTGAAAACATGAAACAATTTTGTCAACGGTAGTAATAAAGCATATGAGTTATGAAAATTATATCTTACAAGTTGCAAGCCTCACGCATAGTATACTAATAGTGCCCGCACCTTGTCCTACTTAACTTGGACTACCGGGTCTTCGCATGCCATGTTTCAACCAAGTGTCACAAAGGGGTACCTCCATGCCGCCTGTACAAAGGTCCAAGGAGAATGCTCGCATTTCGGATTTTTGATTATTCTCAACTTAGACATCCATACCGGGACAACATGGACAACAGATAATGGACTCCTCTTTAATGCATAAGCATGTAGCAAAGTTATTATTCTCATATGAGATTGAGGATATATGTCCAAAACTGAAACTTCCACCATGATTCATGGCTTTAGTTAGCGGCCCAATGTTCTTCTCTAACAATTTTGCATGCTCCAACCACTAAAATGATAGACCTTCAGACAAGACGGACATGCATAGCAACTCACATGATATTCAACAATAGTTGATGGCGTTCCCCAGAAACATGGTTATCGCACAACAAGCAACTTAATAAAATATAAAGTGCATAAGTACATATTCAATACTACGATAGTTTTTAAGGCTATTTTGTCCCATGAGCTATATATTGCAAAGATGAATGATGGAATTTTAAAGGTAGCACTAAAGTAATTTTGAATGATAAAATACCATGTAGTAGGTAGGTATGGTGGACACAAATGGTATAGTGGTTGGCTCAAGGATTTTGGATGCATGAGAAGTATTCTCTCTCGATACAAGGTTTAGGCTAGCAAGGTTATTTGAAGCAAACTCAAGGATGAACAGGTGCAGCAAAACTCACATAAAAGACATATTGTAAACATTATAAGACTCTACACTGTCTTCCTTGTTGTTCAAAACTCAATACTAGATATTATCTAGACCTTAGAGAAACCAAATATGCAAATCAAATTTTAGCAAGCTCTATGTATTTCTTCATTAATGGGTGCAAAGCATATGATGCAAGAGCTTAAACATGAGCACAACAATTGCCAAGTATCACATTATCCAAGACATTTTAGAATTACTACATGTAGCATTTTCCAATTCCAACCATGTAACAATTTAACGAAGAAGAAACTTCGCCTTGAACATTATGAGTAAAGCCTAAGGACACATGTGTCCATATGCAACAGCGGAGCGTGTCTCTCTCCCACAAAGTGAATGCTAGGATCCATCTTATTCAAACAAAAACAAAAACGAAAACAAACCGACGCTCCAAGTAAAGAACACCAGATGTGACTGAATAAAAATATAGTTTCAGGGGAGGAACCTGATGATGTTGTCGATGAAGAAGGGGATGCCTTGGGCATCCCCAAGCTTAGACGCTTGAGTCTTCTTAAAATATGCAGGGATGAACCACGGGGGCATCCCCAAGCTTAGAGCTTTCACTCCTCTTGATCATAGTATATCATTCTCCTCTCTTGACCCTTAAAAACTTCCTTCACACCAAACTTCAAGCAAACTCATTAGAGGGTTAGTGCATCATTAATAATTCACACATTCAGAGGTGACACAATCATTCTTTTCACTTCTGGACATTGCATAATGCTACTGGACATTAATGGATCAAAGAAATAAATCCAACATAGCAAAAGAGGCAATGCGAAATAAAAGGCAGAATCTGTCAAAAACAGAACAGTCCGTAAAGACGAATTTATAAATGGCACCAGACTTGCTCAAATGGAAAAACTCAAAACTAATGAAAGTTGCGTACATATCTGAGGATCACGCTCGTAAATTGGAAGATTTTTTCGAATTTTCTACAGAGAATTATGCCCAGATTCGTGACAGACAGCAATGCTGTTTCTGTGCAGCGATCCCAAATATAACATCAACTTTGACATAGAAACTTTACTTGGCACAAAAACATGATAAGGAGAGGTTGCTACAGTAGTAAACAACTTCCAAGACTCAATAAAACAAAAATTGCTGTAGGTAAAAACATGGGTTGTCTCCCATAAGCGCTTTTCTTTAACGCCTTTCAGCTAGGCGCAGAAAGTGCAAATCAAGTAACATCGAGAGTAGAAGCATCAACATCATTACCAGGGGTGTTGGGAGTTTTCTCAACCAAGCATAGTATATTTGATATATAAGTTTTAGCGTCTCCCTTTTCATTAGTCTTAGGCTTGCTACTCTCATCGAACAAATTTTCCGGAACAAGCCAAGCATAGTTATTTTCTAGTGCGTCATTCATAGCTAGAAGTTTACATGGTATTGGTGCTTTGATTTCCCCTCCATCATTAATGTTATTAGTGTACATTATTCTATCCATGTCCATTTTTTCAAGGAGACCAATAAAATTGGTATGAGAACCTAGCATATTAAATTTAGCAAAAACCTTTCTAGCCTCTCTTGCTAGACCACCAAATTCTCTAAGAAGGGTTTCTAAAACAAAATCTTTCTTTTCCCCTTCTTCCATATCACCAAGTGTAAGAAACATGTGTTGGATTATAGGATTGAGATTAACAAATTTAGTTTCCAACAAGCGAACTAAAGCAGCAGCAGCAATTTCATAGGTAGGTGCAAGTTCTACCAAGTGTCTATCTTCAAAATCTTCAGTAATACTAACATGATTGAAAAATTCTTCTATATTATTTCTCCCAACTATGGACCCACGTCCTACCGGTATGTCTTTTGTGGTGAAATTAAAAGGAAACATGATGCAATAAGCAAAAAGTAAACTAGGCAAATAAGGTAAAGACGAGTAACTAATTTTTTTTGTGTTTTTGATATAGAGAGCAAGACAATAAATAAAGTAAAACTAGCAACTAATTTTTTTGTGTTTTGATTTAGTGCAGTAAACAAAGTAGTAAATAAAATAAAGCAAGACAAAAACAAAGTAAAGAGATTGAGAAGTGGAGACTCCCCTTGCGCGTGTCTTGATCTCCCGGCAACGGCGCCAGAAAAAGTGCTTGATGCGCGTAGATGTACACGTCCGTTGGGAACCCCAAGAGGAAGGTATGATGCGCACAGTGGCAAGTTTTCCTCAGTATGAAACCAAGGTTTAATCGAACCAGAGGAGCCAAGAAGCACGTTGAAGGTTGATGGTCGCGAAATGTGATGCGGCGCAACACCAGGGATTCCGGCGCCAACTAGGAACCTGCACAACAATCAAAGTACTTTGCCCCAACGAAACAGTGAGGTTGTCAATCTCACCGGCTTGTTGTAACAAAGGATTAAACGTATCGAGTGGAAGATGTTTGCAAAGAAAACAGTAAAACAAGTAGATTGTATGCTATGGAAAGAATAGGACCGGGGTCCACAGTTCACTAGAGGTGTCTCTCCCATAAGATAAAAGCATGTTGGGTGAACAAATTACAGTCGGGCAATTGACAAATAGAGAAAGGCATAATAATGCATATACATGACATGATAAATATAGTGAGATTTAATCCGGCATTACGACAAAGTACATAGACCGCCATCCAACTGCATCTATGCCTAAAAAGTCCACCTTCAGGTTATCGTCCGAACCCCCTCCAGTATTAAGTTGCAAAGCAACAGACAATTGCATTAAGTATTGTGCGTAATGTAATCAATAACTACATCCTTAGACATAGCATCAATGTTTTATCCCTAGTGGCAACAGCACATCACAACCTTAGAACTTTCTGTCACTGTCCCAGATTCAATGGAGGCATGAACCCACTATCGAGCATAATTACTCCCTCTTGGAGTTAAGAGTAAAAACTTGGCCAGAGCCTCTACTAATAACGGAGAGCATGCAAGATCATAAACAACACATGAACAATAGATTGATAATCACCATAATCATAGTACTCTCTATCCATCGGATCCCGACAAACACAACATATAGAATTACATATAGATGATCTTGATCATGTTAGGCAGCTCACAAGATCTAACAATGAAGCACAACAAGGAGAAGACGACCATCTAGCTACTGCTATGGACCCATGGTCCAGGGGTGAACTACTCACTCATCACTCCGGAGGCGACCATGGCGGTGTAGAGTCCTCCGGGAGATGAATCCCCTCTCCGGCAGGGTGCCGGAGGCGATCTCCAGAATCCCCCGAGATGGGATTCGCGGCGGCGGCGTCTCTGTAAGGTTTTCCGTATCGTGGCTCTCGGTACTGGGGGTTTCGCGACGGAAGCTTTAAGTAGGCGGAGGGTCAACGCGGGGGGCCAAACGAGGGCCCAGGGCGGCGCGGCCCAGGCTGGCCGCGCCGGCCTCCCTCCCGGCCTCCTCGTGGCCCCACTCGTTAGGTCTTCGGTTCGGAAGCTTCAGGAAAATAGGACCACAGGCGAAAGTTTCGTCCAATTCTGAGAATATTTCTTTACTAGGATTTCAAACCAAAAACAGCAGAAAATGAATCGCTCTTCGGCATCTTGTTAATAGGTTAGTTCCGTAAAATGCATAAATATGACATATAATGTGCATAAAACATGTAGGTATCATCAATAAAGTAGCATGGAACATAAGAAATTATCGATACGTTGGAGACGAGCCAAAAATAATTCAAGAAAAGAAAGTTTTATAGTACATAGAGGATGACATGCGGGTCCCATTTAGCAGCAGCGGTATCACCGTTTGAGAGGCGGCAGGGGATCGAAAGAAAAAGTCAAGTGACCAAATATGAGGTGCCAAAAAATCCAAGAAAAGAAAGTTTTATAGTACATAGAGGATGACATGCGGGTCCCATTTAGCAGCAGCTGTATCAACGTTTGAGAGGCGGCAGGGGATCAAAAGAAAAAGGCAAGTGACCAAATATGAGGTGCCAAAAAATCCAGAAAAGAAAGTTTTATAGTACATAGAGGATGACATGCGGGTCCCATTTAGCAACAGCGGTATCACCGTTTGAGAGGCAGCAGGTGATCGAAAGAAAAAGTCAAGTGACGAAATATGAGGTGCCAAAAAATCCAAGAAAAGAAAGTTTTATAGTACATAGAGGATGACATGCGGGTCCCATTTAGCAGCAGCGGTATCACCGTTTGAGAGGCGGCAGGGGATCGAAAGAAAAAGGTAAGTGACCAAATATGAGGTGCCAAAAATAATTCAAGAAAAGAAAGTTTTATAGTACATAGAGGATGACATGCGGGTCCCATTTAGCAGCAGCGGTGGCAGGGGATCGAAAGAAAAAGGCAAGTGACCAAATTTGAGGTGCCAAAAATAATCCAGGAAAAGAAAGTTTTATAGTACATAGAGGATGACATGCGGGTCCCATTAGCAGCATATCACCGTTTGAGAGGCGGCAGGGGATCGAAAGAAAAAGGCAAGTGACCAAATTTGAGGTGCCAAAAATAATCCATGAAAAGAAAGTTTTATAGTACATAGAGGATGACATGCGGGTCCCTAGCAGCAGCGGTATCACCGTTTGAGAGGCGGCAGGGGATCGAAAGAAAAAGGCAAGTGACCAAATTTGAGGTGCCAAAAACTCCAAGAAAAGAAAGTTGATTGCACATAGAGGATGACATGCGGGTCCCATTTAGCAGCAGCGGTCTCAACGTTTCCAAGGCAAGGGATTCAAAAGAAAAAGGAAGTAGCCAGGGGTCAAAAAATCCAAGAATAGAAAGAATTTTGGTTCATAGAGGATGACATGCGGGACCCATGATCCTGCATCGTAAACGGCTCGATCGGAGAACGTTGAACGAGATGGCGCGATGTAGAAAAAAAACAATGCCAGAGAGGCTGCCATCTGGGCCCTACATCCCTCGGCGGTGCGGATTTGCGTTGACTCGGCCGGCGAACCCGAGATTTCGAGATGCACCACGTCCCGGGCCACCATACGCCACGTTTTGGCCGCTGCCGGGCTAGGTGGCCTCAAAACGAGAAAAAAAAGTTTTGACATGCACCACGGAGGGACCAAAATCGTCGGCCATGGTACACCAGCAACCACGGCGCGACTTCAACTTCGTCGGCCATGGCAACTTTTCTTGTAGTGAGTAGTAAAAAACTTCCAAGACTCAACAAAACAAAAATTGCTGTAGTAAAATAAACACATGGGTTATCTTCCAAGAAGTTCTTTCTTTATAGCCATTAAGATGGGCTCAGCAGTTTTAATGATGCACTCGCAAGAAATAGTAGTTGAAGCAAAAGAGAGCATCAAGAGGCAAATTCAAAACACATTTAAGTCTAACATGCTTCCTATGCATAGGAATCTTGTGAATAAACAAGTTCATGAAGAGCAAAGTAACAAGCATAGGAAGATAAAACAAGTGTAGTTTCAAAAATTTCAGCACATAGAGAGGCATTTTAGTAACATGAAAATTTCTACAACCATATTTTCCTCTCTCATAATAACTTTCAGTAGCAACATGAGCAAACTCAACAATATAACTATCACATAAAGCATTCTTATCATGAGTCTCATGCATAAAATAATTACTACTCCCACATAGGCATAGTCATTCTTATTAATTGTAGTGGGAGCAAATTCAACAAAGTAGCTATCAAATATAGGAGGTATATTGTAATCATAATCAAATTTATCCTCCATAACAGGTGGTAACAAAAGACTACTATCATTATAATCATCATAAATAGGAGACAAAGTATCATCAAAGTAAATTTTCTCCTCAATGCTTGGGGGACTAAAAATATCATGCTCATCAAAGCCAGCTTCCCCAAGCTTAGAATTTTCCATAGCATTAGCAACAATAGTGTTCAAAGCATTCATATTAATATGTTCCATGGGTTTTTTAATTTTCGCATCAAACCATCCATGTCTTAAATCAGGAAATAGAATAAAAAGCTCTTTGTTGTCCATTATGCCTAACTAGTGTAAACAAGAAACCAAATGTCGCAATTGCAGAGTCTAAAGGAAATAGCTTCGAGCACACACACAATGGCGCCAGAAAAGTACTGTTACCTGGAACCGGAGTATGAGTGCCTTTTACCTTTCCTCCCCGGCAACGGCGCCAGAAAAGTGCTTGATGTCTACGGGTGCTTCTATTCTTGTAGACAGTGTTGGGCCTCCAAGAGCAGAGGTTTGTAGAACAGCAGCAAGTTTCCCTTAAGTGGATTACCCAAGGTTTATCGAACTCAGGGAGGAAGAGGTCAAAGATATCCCTCTCATGCAACCCTGCAACCACAAAGCAAGAAGTCTCTTGTGTCCCCAACACACCTAATAGGTGCACTAGTTCGGCGAAGAGATAGTGAAATACAAGTGGTATGAATGAATATGAGCAGTAGTATGGCGCCAGAAAAGTGCTTGGCGCGTAGTTGACGAGGGAGGAAAAGTGCTTAGTTGCCGGGCAGTTGATGGTAGTAATATTGCGGGAAGTAAACATGCAGTAGTAACGCAGCAGTAAACAGTAAACAGTAACAAGCAGTGATAGCAGTATTTAGGAACAAGGCCTAGGGATTAGACTTTCACTAGTGGACACTCTCAACATTGATCACATAACAGAATAGATAAATGCATACTCTACACTTTTGTTGGATGATGAACACATTGCGTAGGATTACACGAACCCTCAATGCCGGAGTTAACAAGCTCCACAATAATGCTCATATTTTAGTAACCTTTAGTGTAAGATAGATCAAAAGACTAAACCAAGTACTAGCATAGCATGCACACTGTCACCTTCATGCATATGTAGGAGGAATAGATCACATCAATATTATCATAGCAATAGTTAACTTCGCAATCTACAAGAGATCATGATCATAGCATAAACCAAGTACTAACACGGTGCACACACTGTCACCTTTACACACGTGCAGGAGGAATAGAACTACTTTAATAACTTTGCTAGAGTAGCACATAGATAGTAGTGATACAAAACTCATATGAATCTCAATCATGTAAAGCAGCTCATGAGATCATTGTATTGAAGTACATAGTAGAGAGATTAACCACATAGCTACCGGTACAGCCCCGAGCCTCGATGGAGAACTACTCCCTCCTCATGGGAGCAGCAGCGGTGATGAAGATGGCGGTGGAGATGGCAGCGGTGTCGATGGAGGAGCCTTCCGGGGGCACTTCCCCGTCCAGGGTGCCGGAACAGAGACTCCTGTCCCCCAGATCTTGGCTTCGCGATGGCGGCGGCTCTGGAACTTTTCTCGTATCGTGGCTTCCTCCGTAAGGGTTTTTCGATGCAGGGGCTTTATATAGGCGAAGAGGTGGCGCAGGAGGGTCGAAGGGGCGACCACACCATAGGGCGGCGCGGCCCCCCTGGCCGCGCCACCCTATCATCTGGGGCCCACAGGGCCCCCCTCTGGCGGCTCTCGGGTGTTCTGGATGCTTCCGGGCAAAATAGGAACCTGGGCGTTGATTTCGTCCAATTCCGAGAATATTTCGTTACTAGGATTTCTGAAACCAAAACACAGAAAACAGCAACTGGCTCTTCGGCATCTTGTTAATAGGTTAGTTCCGTAAAATGCACAAATATGACATATAATGTGCATAAAACATGTAGGTATCATCAATAAAGTAGCATGGAACATAAGAAATTATCGATACGTTGGAGACGTATCAGCCTCTAGGGAAACTACTGGATATTAAGGTACTCCTTTTAATAGAGTACCGGAGCAAAGCATTAACACTCCGTGAACACATGTGATCCTCACATCACTACCATCCCCTCCGGTTGTCCCGATTTCTGTCACTTCGGGGCCATTGGTTCCGGACAACGACATGTGTATACAACTTGCAGGTAAGATCATAAACAACGAATATCTTCATGAATCAATAACATGTTCAGATCTGAGATCATGGCACTCGGGCCCTAGTGACAAGCATTAAGCATAACAAGTTGCAACAATATCATAAAAGTGACATCTACGGATACTAGGCACTATGCCCTAACAATCTTATGACTATTACATGACCAATCTCATCCAATCCCTACCATCCCCTTCAGCCTACAGCGGGGGAATTACTCACACATGGATGGGGGAAACATGGCTGGTCGATGGAGAGGCGTTGGCGGTGATGGCGGTGAAGATCTCCTCCAATTCCCCGTCGGAGACTTCTGGCTCCCGCGACGGAGTTTCGCGATGTGGCGGCTCTCTGGAGGGTTTCTGGCGATTTCGACTTCTCCCCGTGCGTTTTTAGGTCGAGGCCAATAAGTAGTCCGAAGGGGGGCGTCGGAGGCCGGCCGAGGGGGCCACACCATAGGGCCGCGCGGGCCCCCCTAGGCCGCGCCGCCTTATGGTGTGGGGCCCTCGGGCCTCCACCTTACTTCTCCTTCTGGCTCCGTCAGTATTCTGGGAAAATAGGGCCTTCTGCATAAATTCCGAGGATTTTCCCGAAAGTTGGATTTCTGCACAAAAACGAGACACCAGAGAAATTCTGCTGAAAACAGCGTTAGTCCGTGTTAGTTGTATCCAAAATACACAATTTAGAGGCAAAACAATAGAAAAAGTGTTCGGGAAAGTAGATACGTTTTGGACGTATCAGTTACTCAGCATTGCTTGATATTAACTGATTTTGTTGTGTTGGAAATGCCTGAAGATGATAATATGTCCATTATTCTTGGAAGACCCTTTCTTAATACTGCAGGGGCTGTTATTGATTGCAATAAAGGCAAGGTTACTTTCAATGTTGATGACAAGGAACATACTGTCTATTTTCCCAAGAGGATTGATAAAGTATATGGAGTTAATACAATTTTTAATGTGAAAACTATCAAGGTGGGATCCATTGATTGTCCTATATATGAGCCTAAAGAAGAATATCAAACTCTTGTGATTGGATCCATATCAATTCAATATAAGGTAACATGATTGATTTGAGGTTTATTTCTTCTTATGTCATATAAAATTTATTTGGTAGCAAGACTTGATCAACCTTGTTAACAAGTATATTTTAATGCATAAGAGAGCTAAACAACATTTCTTTCTTTCTTTCTCCCTCCATTTGTTTTACTTGCTGTAGCACTTTTTGTTTTGCAATATGCTTTAGTTGTTTAAGATTTTGGAAATCATTTTCCTGCGCAGTAATAATTAATTTAACACCCAGAAATGTGCATTTTTCGAAGTTCTCAAAAATTTACAAAAATTATACTGGTAGTCCTATTTTTCGAAGAGGCACCTGGGAGCACCTGGGGCTGACCAGTGGGGCACCCCAGGGTGGCACCCCACAGGCCGGCGCGGCCAGCAAGGGGGTGTGTGGGCCCCTCCTTGCCCCACTTCATCATCTCTTTCACTCAGTGCACTCTCTCTCCCGAAAAAACTCGTACTCACTTTCTCTCACTCGCGTTTCTGCTCAAGAACTCGCGATTTCTCGATCTCTTTGCTCAGCCCAGATTTCTGTCTGAAATTTGGCACATTTGCTCCTTGGTATGTGACTCCTTTGATTGTCCAATTAGAATTTTGTTTGGTTGAGTATATCTTGAATATTTTGCTGCTGTAGATAACATGTTTAGTGAGCTTGCATGCTTGTTCTAAGTGGTAGAAACTAGTTTTGATGCATGTTTAGTACTCTAGCAAGTTCCTATAGTAGTTCCCCTCAATTATATACCTTGAAATCAAATTTTATAATGATTGTTGAAAAATTTCAGAAGAGGAAGATGAAGAAGTTCAACTTTGGAGAATTGTTCAAGAGAGGAACAACCAGCACCGGGAGGCCCTCGAGGGCGTCCACTCAGATTAGGCGATCCTACAATGAGGATATCATCGCGCCTAGCTTCGCGCCCGAAGAGGACAATGGGGCTCCTAATGCTTCATCCTTCCCATGTTATGATTTTCTGACAAATGCAGGGATATTGGATGATTTCTTCACCCTTGTCAACAGGGCAGGCTTAGCCACCTACGTGGGAGATGAAAGGGAGCAATACTACATGCTCACCAAAATTTTCGTTGAGAGCTTCAAGTTCCACAACACGCAATATGAGCCGACAGTTGCATTCAAGATCTATGGTAATCCTGTTACTATGGAATTGGAAGAATTTTGTCGTGCATTGGATATTGCCCCTGTAGGTACAGCAAGGAGGATTGATGACAACCCCCGGGACCTGTTGGAGCTCTATCGAGGGATCACCGATGATGATTGTCGCACCATTCAGCGTGGCAAGATAAGGAACATTCAACTCCCCGCCATTAAATATTTTGCATATTACATTGCTACTAGCATTCTTGGTAGGGAGAACACTAGCAATATTTCTAGCTATCATCTTGCTTTCTTGAATGCTGCACTTACTGGACAGATGATACGTCTCCAACGTATCGATAATTTCTTATGTTCCATGCTACATTATTGATGATATCTACATGTTTTATGCACATTATATGTCGTATTTACGCATTTTGTGGAACTAACCTATTAACAAGATGCCGAAGAGTCAGTTGCTGTTTTCTGCTGTTTTGGTTTCAGAAATCCTAGTAAGGAAATATTCTCGGAATTGGACGAAATCAACGCCCAGGTTCCTATTTTGCCCGGAAGCATCCAGAACACCCGAGAGCCGTCAGAGAGGGGCCACGTGGGGCCCACACATGGTGGCGGCGCGGCCCAGGCCCTGGCCGCGCCGCCCTAGTGTCTGGCCCCACCAGACCCCTTCCGAGGCTGCCCTTTCGCCTACTTAAAGCCTCCGTCGCGAAACCCCCAGTACCGAGAGCCACGATACGGAAAACCTTCCAGAGACGCCGCCGCCGCGAATCCCATCTCGGGGGATTCAGGAGATCGCCTCCGCACCCTGGAGAGGGGATTCATCTCCCGGAGGACTCTTCATCGCCATGATCGCCTCCGGAGTGATGAGTGAGTAGTTCACCCCTGGACTATGGGTCCATAGCAGTAGCTAGATGGTCGTCTTCTCCTAATTGTGCTTCATTGTTGGATCTTGTGAGCTGCCTAACATGATCAAGATCATCTATCTGTAATTCTATATGTTGTGTTTGTCGGGATCCGATGGATAGAGAATACTATGTTATGGTGATTATCAATCTATTACTTATGTGTTGTTTATGATCTTGCATGCTCTCCATTATTAGTAGAGGCTCTGGCCAAGTTTTTGCTCTTAACTCCAAGAGGGAGTATTTATGCTCGATAGTGGGTTCATGCCTTCATTGACACCTGGGACAGTGACAGAAAGTTCTAAGGTTGTGATGTGCTGTTGCCACTAGGGATAAAACATTGATTCTATGTCTAAGGATGTAGTTGTCGATTACATTACGCACCATACTTAATGCAATTGTCTGTTGCTTTGCAACTTAATACTGAAAGGGGTTCGGATGATAACCTGAAGGTGGACTTTTTAGGCATAGATGCAGTTGGATGGCGGTCTATGTACTTTGTCGTAATGCCCAATTAAATCTCACTATATTTATCATATCATGTATATGCATTGTTATGCCCTTCTCTATTTTGTCAATTGCCCGACTGTAATTTGTTCACCCAACATGCTTTTATCTTATGGGAGAGACACCTCTAGTGAACTGTGGACCCCGGTCCTATTCTTTACATCATACAATCTACTGCAATACTTGTTTTACTGTTTTCTTGCAAACAATCATCTTCCACACAATACGGTTAATCCTTTGTTACAAGCCGGTGAGATTGACAACCTCACTGTTTCGTTGGCAAAGTACTTTGGTTGTGTTGTGCAGGTTCCACGTTGGCGCCGGAATCCCTGGTGTTGCGCCGCACTACATTTCGCCACCATCAACCTTCAACGTGTTTCTTGGCTCCTACTGGTTCGATAAACCTTGGTTTCATACTGAGGGAAACTTGCTTCTATACGCATCACACCTTCCACTTGGGGTTCCCAACGGACGTGTGCATCTACGCGTATCAAGCTAAATTTCTGGCGCCGTTGCCGGGGAGATCAAGACACGCTGCAAGGGGAGTCTCCACTTCCCAATCTCTTTACTTTGTTTTTGTCTTGCTTTATTTTATTTAGTACTTTGTTTGCTGCACCTAAACAAAACACAAAAAAATTAGTTGCTAGTTTTACTTTATTTAATGTCTTGCTCTCTATATCAAAAACACACAAAAAAAATTAGTTACTCGTTTTTACTTTACTTATTTCATCATGTTTCCTTTTAATTTTACCACAAAAGACATACCGGTAGGACGTGGGTCTATAGTTGGGAGAAATAATATAGAAGAATTTTTCAATCATGTTAGTATTACTGAAGATTTTGAAGATAGACACTTGGTAGAACTTGCACCTACCTATGAAATTGCTGCTGCTGCTTTAGTTCGCATGTTGGAAACTAAATTTGTTAATCTCAATCCTATAATCCAACACATGTTTCTTACACTCGGTGATATGGAAGAAGGGGAAAAGAAAGATTTTGTTTTAGAAACTCTTCTTAGAGAATTTGGTGGTCTAGCAAGAGAGGCTAGAAAGGTCTTTGCTAAATTTAATATGCTAGGTTCTCATACTAATTTTGTTGGTCTCCTTGAAAAAATGGACATGGATAGAATAAGGTACACTAATAATATTGATGATGGTGGGGAGATCAAAGCACCAATACCATGTAAACTCCTAGCTATGAATGATGCACTAGAAAATAACTATGCTTGGCTTGTTCCTGAAAATTTGTTCGATGAGAATAGCAAGCCCAAGACTAATGAAAAGGGAGACGCTGAAACTTATGTATCCAATATACTATGCTTGGTTGAGAAAACTCCAAACCCCGCTGAAGATGCTTCATCTCTTGATGTTACTTGATTTGCACTTTCTGCGCCTAGCTGAAAGGCGTTAAAGAAAAACGCTTATGGGAGACAACCCATGTTTTTACTACAGTACTTTGTTTTATATTTGAGTCTTGGAAGTTGTTTACTACTGTAGCAACCTCTCCTTATCATGTTTTTGTACCAAGTAAAGTTTCTATGTTAAAGTTGATGTTATATTTGGGATCGCTGCGCAGAAACAGCATTGCTGTCTGTCACGAATCTGGGCCTAAGTCTCTGTAGAAAATTCTAAAAAATCTGCCAATTTACGAGCGTGATCCTCAGATATGTACGCAACTTTCATTAGTTTTGAGTTTTTCCATTTGAGCAAGTCTGGTGCCATTTTAAAATTCGTCTTTACGGACTGTTCTGTTTTTGACAGATTCTGCCTTTTATTTCGCATTGCCTCTTTTGCTATGTTGGATGAATTTATTTGATCCATTAATGTCCAGTAGCTTTATGCAATGTCCAGAAGTGTAAATAATGTTTGTGTCACCTCTGAATATGTGAATTATTAATTGTGCACTAACCCTCTAATGAGTTTGCTTGAAGTTTGGTGTGAAGGAAGTTTTCAAGGGTCAAGAGAGGAGTATGATATACTATGATCAAGAGGAGTGAAAGCTCTAAGCTTGGGGATGACCCCGTGGTTCACCCCTGCATATTTTAAGAAGACTCAAGCGTCTAAGCTTGGGGATGCCCAAGGCATCCCCTTCTTCATCGACAACATCATCAGGTTCCTCCCCTGAAACTATATTTTTATTCAGTCACATCTTGTGTTCTTTGCTTGGAGCGTCGGTTTGTTTTTGTTTTTGTTTTTGTTTGAATAAAATGGATCCTAGCATTCACTTTGTGGGAGAGATACACGCTCCGCTGTTGCATATGGACAAATATGTCCTTAGGCTTTACTCATAATGTTCATGGCGAAGTTTCTTCTTCGTTAAATTGTTATATGGTTGGAATTGGAAAATGCTACATGTAGTAATTCTAAAATGTCTTGGATAATGTGATACTTGGCAATTGTTGTGCTCATGTTTAAGCTCTTGCATCATATACTTTGCACCCATTAATGAAGAAATACATAGAGCTTGCTAAAATCTGATTTGCATATTTGGTCTCTCTAAGGTCTAGATAATTCTAGTATTGAGTTTTGAACAACAAGGAAGACGGTGTAGAGTCTTATAATGTTTACAATATGTCTTTTATGTGAGTTTTGCTGCACCGGTTCATCCTTGAGTTTGCTTCAAATAACCTTGCTAGCCTAAACCTTGTATCGAGAGGGAATACTTCTCATGCATCACTACAAGAAAAGTTGCCATGGCCGACGAAGTTGAAGTCGCGCCGTGGTTGCTGGTGTACCATGGCCGACGATTTTGGTCCCTCCGTGGTGCATGTCAAAACTTTTTTTTCTCGTTTTTGAGGCCACCTAGCCCGACGAAAGCGGCCAAAACGTGGCGTATGGTGGCCCGGGACGTGGTGCATCTCGAAATCTCGGGTTCGCCGGCCGAGTCAACGCAAATCCGCACCGCCGAGGGATGTAGGGCCCAGATGGCAGCCTCTCTGGCATTGTTTTTTTTCTACATCGCGCCATCTCGTTCAACGTTCTCCGATCGAGCCGTTTACGATGCAGGATCATGGGTCCCGCATGTCATCCTCTATGAACCAAAATTCTTTCTATTCTTGGATTTTTTTGACCCCCTGATTTCTGGCTACTTCCTTTTTCTTTTGATCCCTTGCCGCCTTGGAAACGTTGAGACCGCTGCTGCTAAATGGGACCCGCATGTCATCCTCTATGTGCAATCAACTTTCTTTTCTTGGAGTTTTTTTGGCACCTCAAATTTGGTCACTTGCCTTTTTCTTTCGATCCCCGCCGCCTCTCAAACGGTGATACCGCTGCTGCTAAATGGGACCCGCATGTCATCCTCTATGTACTATAAAACTTTCTTTTCTGGATTTTTTTTGGCACCTCAAATTTGGTCACTTGCCTTTTCTTTCGATCCCCTGCCGCCTCTCAAACGGCTGCTGCTAAACGGGACCCGCATGTCATCCTCTATGTACTATAAAACTTTCTTTTCTTGAATTATTTTTGGCACCTCATATTTGGTCACTTACCTTTTTCTTTCGATCCCCTGCCGCCTCTCAAACGGTGATACCGCTGCTGCTAAATGGGACCCGCATGTCATCCTCTATGTACTATAAAACTTTCTTTTCTTGAATTATTTTTGGCTCCTCATATTTTTTCACTTGCCTTTTTCTTTCGATCACCTGCCGCCTCTCAAACGGTTGATACCGCTGCTGCTAAATGGGACCCGCATGTCATCCTCTATGTACTATAAAACTTTCTTTTCTTGGATTTTTTTGGCACCTCATATTTGGTCACTTGACTTTTTCTTTCGATCCC
Source organism: Lolium multiflorum (assembly GCA_030979885.1). Lineage (NCBI taxonomy): Eukaryota > Viridiplantae > Streptophyta > Magnoliopsida > Poales > Poaceae > Lolium > Lolium multiflorum. Next base: position 403,958,595 of record CM061750.1, read on the forward strand.
CTGCTGCCTCTCAAACGGTGATACCGCTGCTGCTAAATGGGACCCGCATGTCATCCTCTATGTACTATAAAACTTTCTTTTCTTTTTTTTTGGCACCTCATATTTGGTCACTTGACTTTTTCTTTCGATCACCTGCGCCTCTCAAACAGTGATGCTGCTAAATGGGACCCGCATGTCATCCTCTATGTACTATAAAACTTTCTTTTCTTGAATTATTTTTGGCTCCTCATATTTTTTCACTTGCCTTTTTCTTTCGATCCCCCGCCTTCTCAAACGGTGATACCGCTGCTGCTAAATGGGACCCGCATGTCATCCTCTATGTACTATAAAACTTTCTTTTCTTGAATTATTTTTGGCTCCTGATATTTTTTCACTTGCCTTTTTCTTTCGATCTCATGCCACGTTTGAAACGTTGAGGAACCTGCAGGCTCATGGGACCCGCATGTCATCCTCTATGTACTATAAAAGTTCTTTTTCTTGGTTTTTTTTCACCATCTGATTTTTGGCAATTTCTTTTTTCTTTTGATCCCCTGCCACCTCTCAAACGCTGATACCGCTGCTGCTAAATGGGACCCGCATGTCATCCTCTATGTACTATAAAACTTTCTTTTCTTGAATTATTTTTGGCTCCTGATATTTTTCACTTGCCTTTTTCTTTCGATCTCATGCCACGTTTGAAACGTTGAGGAACCTGCAGCTCATGGGACCCGCATGTCATCCTCTATGTACTATAAAAGTTCATTTTCTTGGTTTTTTTTCACCATCTGATTTTTGGCAATTTCTTTTTTCTTTTGATCCCCTGCCTCTCAAACGCTGATACCGCTGCTGCTAAATGGGACCCGCATGTCATCCTCTATGTACTATAAAACTTTCTTTTCTTGAATTATTTTTGGCTCCTCATATTTGGTCACTTGCCTTTTTCTTTCGATCTCATGCCAAGTTTGAAACGTTGAGGAACCTGCTGGCTCATGGGACCCGCATGTCATCCTCTATGAGCAATCAACTTTCTTTTCTTGGAGTTTTTTTGGCACCTCATATTTGGGCACTTGCCTTTTTCTTTCGATCTCATGCCACGTTTGAAACGTTGAGGAACCTGCTGGCTCATGGGACCCGCATGTCATCCTCTATGTGCTATAAAAGTTTCCTTTGTTGGATTTTTTTCACCCTCTGATTTTTGGCTTGCCTTTTTCTTTTGATCCCCTGCCCCCTTTGAAACGTTGAGTAAGCTGTTGGCTCAAGGGACCCGCATGTCATCCTCTATGTCCATCAACTTTCCTTTCTTGGATTTTTTTCACCCCCTAATTACTAGCTACTTTCTTTTTCTTTTGATCTCAAGCCGCATTACAAACATTGAGACCGCTGCTGCAAAATGGGACCCACATGTCATCCTCTATGTACAATAAAGTTTCTTTTCTTGGATTATCTTTTGCTCCTGATATTTTGTCACTTGCCTTTTTCTTTCGATCCCCTGCCGCCTCTCAAACGGTGATACCGCTGCTGCTAAATGGGACCCGCATGTCATCCTCTGTGTGCTATAAAAGTTTCCTTTGTTAGATTTTTTTTCACCCTCTGATTTTTGGCTTGCCTTTTTCTTTTGATCCCCTGCCCCCTTTGAAACGTTGAGTAAGCTGTTGGTTCAAGGGACCCGCATGTCATCCTCTATGTCCATCAACTTTCTTTTCTTGGATTTTTTTCACCCCCTAATTACTAGCTACTTTCTTTTTCTTTTGATCTCAAGCCGCATTACAAACATTGAGACCGCTGCTGCAAAATGGGACCCACATGTCATCCTCTATGTACAATAAATCTTGGATTATTTTTGGCTCCTGATATTTGGTCACTTGCCTTTTTCTTTCGATCTCATGCCGCCTTTGAAACGTTGAGTAAGCTGCTGGCTCATGGGTCCCGCATGTCATCCTCTACGAACAATAAAAGTTTCCTTTATTGGAGTTATTTTTGACCCCTAATTTCTGGCTATTTGCCTTTTTCTTTTGATCCCCTGCCCCCTTTGAAACGATGAGGACGTTGTTGGCAGGTCGGTCCCACATGTCATCCTCTATGAACAATAAAAGTTTCCTTTGGTGGATTTATTTTTGACCCCTAAGTAATTTCTGGCTATTTCCTTTTTTTTTCTTTTGATCCCCTGCCGCCTTGGAAACGTTGAGGATGCTGCTGCCTCATCGGTCCCGCATGTCATCCTCTCAGAACGATAAATGTTTTCTTTTCTTGGATTTTTTTACCAACTGACTTTTTGTTTTTTTATTTTCGACCCACTGCCTTTGAAACGTTAACGACGCTGCTGGCTCATGGGTCCCTGATGTCAGCCTCCCCGTACAAGAAACATGTGATATCTTGATTATTTTGCAGACAATAAACAGTGTATTTCGCTCTGAGCTATTGCAAACGGATAAATTAAATCTTTATTTTTACAACTTATATCTTGAATCTCCTTGTTTTTTGTTTTTGCGAAGCATAGGACATTCCTGTTTTTTTTGAGAAAAATCCGAACTTCCATGTTCTGGAGTGGGCTGAAATTGTACGAATCAAAAGGCCCAGAAGGATAGTTCGAAGGCCCAGATGTCCAGATGCAGCCCAATTGAAATCTTTCTTTTCTTGGATTTTTTTCACCCCCTGATTTCTGGCTACTTCATTTTTCTTTTGGTCCTGTGCCACCTTGGAAACGTTGAGACCGCTGCTGCAAATGGGACCCGTATGTCATCCTCTATGTACAATAAAGTTTCCTTTCTTGGATTATTTTTGGCTCCTGATATTTGGTCACTTTCCTTTTTCTTTCGATCTCATGCCACGTTTGAAACGTTGAGGAATCCTGGCTCATGGGACCCGCATGTCATCCTCTATGTACAATAAAAGTTTGATTTCTTGGATTTTTTTCACCCTCTGATTTTTGGCTATTTCCTTTTTCTTTTGATCCCCTGCCGCCTTTGAAACGTTGAGTAAGCTGCTGGCTCATAGGTCCCACATGTCAGCCTGTATGAACGATAAAGCTTTCCTTTCTTGGAGTTTTTTTGACCCCCTAATTTCTGGCTACTTTCTTTTTCTTTTGATCTCAAGCCGCAATTGAAACGTTGGGACCGCTGCTGCAAAATGGGACCCGCACGTCATCCTCTATGTACAATCAAGTTTCTTTTCTTGGATTATTTTTGGCTCCTGATATTTGGTCACTTGCCTTTTTCTTTCGATCCCATGCCACGTTTGAAACGTTGAGGAACCTGCTGGCTCATGGGACCCGCATGTCATCCTCTATGTACTACAAAAGTTTATTTTCTAGGGTTTTTTTTCACTCTCTGATTTTTGGCTATTTCCTTTTTCTTTTGATCCCCTGCCGGCTTGGAAACGTTGAGTAAGCTGCTAACTCGTGGGTCCCGCATGTCATCCTCTATGTACAATCAACTTTCTTTTCTTCGAGTTTTTTTTATCCCCTAATTTCTGGCTACTTTCTTTTTCTTTTGATCTCAAGCCGCATTTGAAAAGTTGGGACCTCTGCTGCAAAATGGGACAGCATGTCATCCTCTATGTACAATAAAAGTTTCTTTTCTTCGATTATTTTTCACCCTCTGATTTTTGGTCACTTGCCTTTTTCTTTCGATCTCATGCCGCCTTTGAAAATGTTGCGGAACCTGCTGGCTCATGGGACCCGCATGTCATCCTCTATGTACTATAAAAGTTTCTTTTCTTGGATTTTTTTCACCCTCTGATCTTTAGCTATTTCCATTTTCTTTTGATCCCCTGCCGCCTTGGAAACGTTGAGTAAGCTGCTGACTGATGGGACCCGCATGTCATCCTCTATGTACAATCAAGTCTCTTTTCTTGGATTTTTTTCCCTCTTATTTTTGGTCACTTGCCTTTTTCTTTCGATCTCATGCAGCCTCTGAAACGTTGAGGAAGCTGCTGGCTCATGGGACCCACATGTCATCCTCTATACTATAAAAGTTTCTTTTCTTGGATTTTTTTTCACCCTCTTATTTTTGGCTATTTCCTTTTTTCTTTTGATCCCCTGCCGCCTTGGAAACATTGATTAAGCTGCTGACACATGGGGCCCGCATGTCATCCTCTATGTACAATCAACTTGCAAGATCTTGGAGCGAAAGAGCTTGTATAAGTGGGACCCATATGTCATCCTCTATGTACAATAAAAGTTACTTTTCTTGGATTATTTTTTGCTCCTGATATTTGGTCAGTTTCCTTTTTCTTTTGATCTCATGCCGCCTCTGAAACGTTGAGTAAGGTGCTGGCTCATGGGACCCGCATGTCATCCTCTATGTACAATAAAGTTTCTTTTCTTAGATTTTTTTTACCCCCTGATTTTTGCTAACTTGCCTTTTTCTTTTCGATCATATGCCGCCTTTGAAATTGAGGTCGCCGCTGGCTCATGGGTCCCACATGTCAGCCTCTATGGACAACAAACCTTTCCTTTGTTGGATTTATTTTTTACCCCTAATTTCTGGCTATTTGCCTTTTTTTTACACACTGGGACTGTACAATAAAGTTTCATTTCTTAGATTTTTTTTACCCACTGATTTTTGCTAACTTGCCTTTTTCTTTTCGATCATATGCCGCCTTTGAAATTGAGGTCGCCGCTGGCTCATGGGTCCCACATGTCAGCCTCTATGAACAATAAACCTTTCCTTTGTTGGATTTATTTTTTACCCCTAATTTCTGGCTATTTGCCTTTTTCTTTTGATCCCCTGCGGCCTTTGAAACGATGAGGACGCTGCTGGCAGGTCGGTCCCACATGTCATCCTCTATTAAGAATAAAAGTTTCCTTTTTGGATTTATTTTTTACCCCTAATTTCTGGCTATTTGCCTTTTTCTTCTGATCCCTGCCGACTTCGAAATGATGAGGATGCAGCTGGCAGATCGGTCCCACATGTCAGCCTCTATGAACTATAAATGTTTCCTTTGTAGGATTTATTTTTTACCCCTATTTTCGGGCTACTTGCCTTTTTCTTTGAAACGTTGAGGACGCTACTGTCTCATGGGTCCCACATGGCATCCTCTCTGAACGATAAACCTTCATTTCTTGTTGAACCAAGGTTTAATCAGTAGGAGCCAAGCAGACGTTGAAGGTTGATGGTCGCGTGATGCGGCGCCAAGGATTCTGCAACTAGGAAGCACAACACAACCAAAGTACTTTGCCCCAACGAAACAGTGAGGTTGTCAATCTCACCGGCTTGCTGTAACAAAGGATTAAACGTATCGAGTGGAAGATGTTTGCAAAGAAAACAGTAAAACAAGTAGATTGTATGCTATGGAAAGAATAGGACCGGGGTCCACAGTTCACTAGAGGTGTCTCTCCCATAAGATAAAAGCATGTTGGGTGAACAAATTACAGTCGGGCAATTGACAAATAGAGAAAGGCATAATAATGCATATACATGACATGATAAATATAGTGAGATTTAATCCGGGCATTACGACAAAGAACATAGACCGCCATCCAACTGCATCTATGCCTAAAAAGTCCACCTTCAGGTTATCATCCGAACCCCCTCCAGTATTAAGTTGCAAAGCAACAGACAATTGCATTAAGTATTGTGCGTAATGTAATCAATAACTACATCCTTAGACATAGCATCAATGTTTTATCCCTAGTGGCAACAGCACATCACAACCTTAGAACTTTCTGTCACTGTCCCAGGTATCAATGAAGGCATGAACCCACTATCGAGCATAATTACTCCCTCTTGGAGTTAAGAGTAAAAACTTGGCCAGAGCCTCTACTAATAACGGAGAGCATGCAAGATCATAAACAACACATGAACAATAGATTGATAATCACCATAATCATAGTACTCTCTATCCATCGGATCCCGACAAACACAACATATAGAATTACATATAGATGATCTTGATCATGTTAGGCAGCTCACAAGATCTAACAATGAAGCACAACAAGGAGAAGACGACCATCTAGCTACTGCTATGGACCCATGGTCCAGGGGTGAACTACTCACTCATCACTCCGGAGGCGACCATGGCGGTGTAGAGTCCTCCGGGAGATGAATCCCCTCTCCGGCAGGGTGCCGGAGGCGATCTCCGAATCCCCCGAGATGGGATTCGCGGCGGCGGCGTCTGTAAGGTTTTCCGTATCGTGGCTCTCGGTACCGGGGGTTTCGACGGGAGCTTTAAGTAGGCGGAAGGTCAACGCGAGGGGCCACACGAGGGGCCCAGGGGGCAGGGCCGCGCTGCCAAGGGCTGGGCCGCGCCGGCCACCCCTGGCTGCCTCGTGGCCCCACTTCGTTAGGTCTTCGGTCTTCTGGAAGCTTCGTGCAAAAATAGGACCCTGGGCGAAAGTTTCGTCCCAAGAATATTTCTTTACTAGGATTTCTGAAACCAAAAACAGCAGAAAACTGGCTCTTCGGCATCTTGTTAATAGGTTAGTTCCAGAAAATGCATAAATATGACATATAATGTGCATAAAACATGTAGGTATCATCAATAAAGTAGCATGGAACATAAGAAATTATCGATACGTTGGAGACGTATCAGCATCCCCAAGCTTAGTTCTGCTCGTCCCGAGCAGGTAAAACGATAACAAAGATAATTTCTGAAGTGACATGCCATCATAATCTTGATCATACTATTTGTAAACATATGTAATGAATGCAGCGATCAAAGCAAAGGTAATGACATGAGTAAACAACTGAATCATATAGCAAAGACTTTTCATGAATAGTACTTCAAGACAAGCATCAATAAGTCTTGCATAAGAGTTAACTCGTAAAGCAATAAATCAAAGTAAAGGTGTTGAAGCAACACATAAGAAGATTAAGTTTCAGCGGTTGCTTTCAACTTGTAACATGTATATCTCATGGATATTGTCAACATAAAGTAATATAACAAGTGCAATATGCAAGTATGTAGGAATCAATGCACAGTTCACACAAGTGTTTGCTTCTTAAGGTGGAAGGAGATAGGTAAACTGACTCAACAATAAAAGTAAAAGAATGGTCCTTCAAAGAGGAAAGCATCGATTGCTGTATTTGTGCTAGAGCTTTTATTTTGAAAACATGAAACAATTTTGTCAACGGTAGTAATAAAGCATATGAGTTATGAAAATTATATCTTACAAGTTGCAAGCCTCACGCATAGTATACTAATAGTGCCCGCACCTCGTCCTACTTAACTTGGACTACCGGATCTTTGCATGCCATGTTTCAACCAAGTGTCACAAAGGGGTACCTCCATGCCGCCTGTACAAAGGTCCAAGGAGAATGCTCGCATTTCGGATTTCTCGCTTTTGATTATTCTCAACTTAGACATCCATACCGGGACAACATGGACAACAGATAATGGACTCCTCTTTAATGCATAAGCATGTAGCAAAGTTATTATTCTCATATGAGATTGAGGATATATGTCCAAAACTGAAACTTCCACCATGATTCATGGCTTTAGTTAGCGGCCCAATGTTCTTCTCTAACAATTTTGCATGCTCCAACCACTAAAATGATAGACCTTCAGACAAGACGGACATGCATAGCAACTCACATGATATTCAACAATAGTTGATGGCGTTCCCCAGAAGCATGGTTATCGCACAACAAGCAACTTAATAAAATATAAAGTGCATAAGTACATATTCAATACTACGATAGTTTTTAAGGCTATTTTGTCCCATGAGCTATATATTGCAAAGGTGAATGATGGAATTTTAAAGGTAGCACTCAAGCAATTTACTTTGGAATGGAGAAATACCATGTAGTAGGTAGGTATGGTGGACACAAATGGCATAGTGGTTGGCTCAAGGATTTTGGATGCATGAGAAGTATTCCCTCTCGATACAAGGTTTAGGCTAGCAAGGTTATTTGAAGCAAACTCAAGGATGAACAAGTGCAGCAAGACTCACATAAAAGACATATTGTAAACATTATAAGACTCTACACCGTCTTCCTTGTTGTTCAAAACTCAATACTAGATATTATCTAGACCTTAGAGAAACCAAATATGCAAATCAAATTTTAGCAAGCTCTATGTATTTCTTCATTAATGGGTGCAAAGCATATGATGCAAGAGCTTAAACATGAGCACAACAATTGCCAAGTATCACATTATCCAAGACATTTTAGAATTACTACATGTAGCATTTTCCAATTCCAACCATATAACAAATTAACGAAGAAGAAACTTCGCCTTGAACATTATGAGTAAAGCCTAAGGACACATGTGTCCATATGCAACAGCGGAGCGTGTCTCTCTCCCACAAAGTGAATGCTAGGATCCATCTTATTCAAACAAAAACAAAAACGAAAACAAACCGACGCTCCAAGTAAAGAACACAAGATGTGATTGAATAAAAATATAGTTTCAGGGGAGGAACCTGATGATGTTGTCGATGAAGAAGGGGATGCCTTGGGCATCCCCAAGCTTAGACGCTTGAGTCTTCTTAAAATATGCAGGGATGAACCACGGGGCATCCCCAAGCTTAGAGCTTTCACTCCTCTTGATCTTAGTATATCATTCTCCTCTCTTGACCCTTGAAAACTTCCTTCACACCAAACTTCAAGCAAACTCATTAGAGGGTTAGTGCATCATTAATAATTCACACATTCAGAGGTGACACAATCATTCTTTTCACTTCTGGACATTGCATAATGCTACTGGACATTAATGGATCAAAGAAATAAATCCAACATAGCAAAAGAGGCAATGCGAAATAAAAGGCAGAATCTGTCAAAAACAGAACAGTCCGTAAAGACGAATTTATAAATGGCACCAGACTTGCTCAAATGGAAAAACTCAAAACTAATGAAAGTTGCGTACATATCTGAGGATCACGCTCGTAAATTGGCAGATTTTTTCGAATTTTCTACAGAGAATTATGCCCAGATTCGTGACAGACAGCAATGCTGTTTCTGTGCAGCGATCCCAAATATAACATCAACTTTGACATAGAAACTTTACTTGGCACAAAAACATGATAAGGAGAGGTTGCTACAGTAGTAAACAACTTCCAAGACTCAATAAAACAAAAAATTGCTGTAGGTAAAAACATGGGTTGTCTCCCATAAGCGCTTTTCTTTAACGCCTTTCAGCTAGGCGCAGAAAGTGCAAATCAAGTAACATCGAGAGTAGAAGCATCAACATCATAGCTTGTTCTAATAATAGAATCAAAAGGCAACTTCATTCTCTTTCTAGGGAAGTGTTCCATACCTTTCTTGAGAGGAAATTGATATTTAATATTACCTTCCCTCATATCAATAACAGCACCAACAGTTCGAAGAAAAGGTCTTCCCAACACAATTGGACAAGATGCATTGCATTCGATATCCAAGACAACAAAATCAACGGGGACAAGGTTATTGTTAACCGTAATATGCACATTATCAATCCTCCCCAAAGGTTTCTTTTTAACATTATCGGCGAGATTAACATCCAAATAACAATTCTTTAATGGTGGCAAGTCAAGCATATCATAAATCTTTTTAGGCATAACAGAAATACTTGCACCAAGATCACATAAGGCATTACATTCAAAGTCATTGAATTTCATTTTAATGATGGGCTCCCAACCATCTTCTAACTTTCTAGGAATAGAAGTTTCAAGTTTTAGTTTCTCTTCTCTAGCTTTTATGAGAGCATTTGTAATATGTTTTGTAAAGGCTAAATTTATAGCACTAGCATTAGGACTTTTAGCAAGTTTTTGCAAGAACTTTATAACTTCAGAGATGTGGCAATCATCAAAATCTAAATCATTATGAGCTACAGCAATGGGATCATTATTCCCAAGGTTGGAAAAAATTTCAGCAGTTTTATCACAAGCAGTTTCAGCAGTTTTAGCAATTTCAGGCAGTTTTGTACGCTTTGCACTAGGAGTAGAAACATTGCCAACACCAATTATTTTACCATTGATAGTAGGAGGTGCAGCAACATGTGAAGAATTAGCATTACTAGTGGTGGTAATAGTCCAAACTTTAGCTACATTATTCTCTTTAGCTAGTTTTTCATTTTCTTCTCTATCCCACCTAGCACGCAACTCAGCCATTAATCTTATATTCTCATTAATTCTAACTTGGATGGCATTTGCTGTAGTAGTAATCTTATTATCAAGATCATTATTAGGCATAACTTTCAACTTTAAAAGATTAACATCAGAGGCAAGCCTATCAACTCTAGAAGCGATAGTATCAATTTTATCAAGCTTTTCCTCAACAGATTTGTTAAAAGCAGTTTGTGTACTAATAAATTCTTTAAGCATGGCTTCAAGACCAGAGGGTACACTTCTATTATTGTTGTAAGAATTCCCATAAGAATTACCATAACCATTACCATTAGCAGAAGGATATGGCCTATAGTTATTACCAGAGTTGTTCCTATAAGCATTGTTGTTGAAATTATTATTTTTAATGAAATTCACATCAACATTTTCTTCTTGAGCAACCAATGAAGCTAAAGGAACATTATTTGGATCAACATTAGATCTACCATTCACAAGCATAGACATAATCACATCAATCTTATCACTCAAGGAAGAGGTTTCTTCAACAGAATTTACCTTCTTACCTTGTGGAGCTCTTTCCGTGTGCCATTCAGAGTAATTTATCATCATATCATCAAGAAGTTTTGTAGCCGCCCCCAATGTGATGGACATAAAGGTACCTCCAGCAGCTGAATCCAATAAATTCCGCGAAGAAAAATTTAGTCCTGCATAGAAGGTTTGGATGATCATCCAAGTAGTCAGTCCATGGGTTGGGCAATTCTTTACCAAAGTTTTCATTCTCTCCCATGCTTGAGCAACATGTTCAGTATCTAATTGTTTAAAATTCATTATGCTACTTCTCAAAGAAATAATTTTAGCGGGAGGATAATATCTACCAATAAAAGCATCCTTGCATTTAGTCCATGAATCAATACTATTCTTAGGCAAAGATAGCAACCAATCTTTAGCTCTTCCTCTTAATGAGAAAGGAAACACTTTCAATTTAATAATATCACCATCTACATCTTTATACTTTTGCATTTCACAAAGTTCAACAAAATTATTGAGATGGGCAGCAGCATCATCAGAACTAACACCAGAAAATTGATCTCTCATGACAAGATTTAGTAAAGCAGGTTTAATTTCAAAGAATTCTGCTGTAGTAGCAGGTGGAGCAATAGGTGTGCATAGGAAATCATTATTATTTGCATTTGTGAAGTCACACAATTTAGTATTTTCAGGGGTATTCATTTTAGCAACGGTAAATAAAACAAACTAGATAAAGTAAATGCAAGTAACTAATTTTTTTGTGTTTTCGATATAGAGAGCAAGACAATAAATAAAGTAAAACTAGCAACTAATTTTTTTGTGTTTTGATTTAGTGCAGCAAACAAAGTAGTAAATAAAATAAAGCAAGACAAAAACAAAGTAAAGAGATTGAGAAGTGGAGACTCCCCGCGTGTCTTGATCTCCCGCAACGGCGCGCAGAAAAGTGTTGCCGTGGGAGGCACTGTGGTATAACTTTTCTTCAGGTCCCGCAACGGCGCCGGAAAAGTGCTTGATGCGCGTAGATGTACACGTCCGTTGGGAACCCCAAGAGGAAGGTATGATGCGCACAGGCAAGTTTTCCTCAGTATGAAACCAAGGTTTAATCGAACCAGTAGGAGCCAAGAAGCACGTTGAAGGTTGATGGTCGCGGAATGTGATGCGGCGCAACACCAGGGATTCCGGCGCCAACTAGGAACCTGCACAACACAACCAAAGTACTTTGCCCCAACGAAACAGTGAGGTTGTCAATCTCACCGGCTTGCTGTAACAAAGGATTAAACGTATCGAGTGGAAGATGTTTGCAAAGAAAACAGTAAAACAAGTAGATTGTATGCTATGGAAAGAATAGGACCGGGGTCCACAGTTCACTAGAGGTGTCTCTCCCATAAGATAAAAGCATGTTGGGTGAACAAATTACAGTCGGGCAATTGACAAATAGAGAAAGGCATAATAATGCATATACATGACATGATAAATATAGTGAGATTTAATCCGGGCATTACGACAAAGAACATAGACCGCCATCCAACTGCATCTATGCCTAAAAAGTCCACCTTCAGGTTATCGTCCGAACCCCCTCCAGTATTAAGTTGCAAAGCAACAGACAATTGCATTAAGTATTGTGCGTAATGTAATCAATAACTACATCCTTAGACATAGCATCAATGTTTTATCCCTAGTGGCAACAGCACATCACAACCTTAGAACTTTCTGTCACTGTCCCAGGTATCAATGAAGGCATGAACCCACTATCGAGCATAATTACTCCCTCTTGGAGTTAAGAGTAAAAACTTGGCCAGAGCCTCTACTAATAACGGAGAGCATGCAAGATCATAAACAACACATGAACAATAGATTGATAATCACCATAATCATAGTACTCTCTATCCATCGGATCCCGACAAACACAACATATAGAATTACATATAGATGATCTTGATCATGTTAGGCAGCTCACAAGATCTAACAATGAAGCACAACAAGGAGAAGACGACCATCTAGCTACTGCTATGGACCCATGGTCCAGGGGTGAACTACTCACTCATCACTCCGGAGGCGACCATGGCGGTGTAGAGTCCTCCGGGAGATGAATCCCCTCTCTCCGCAGGGTGCCGGAGGCGATCTCCTGAATCCCCCGAGATGGGATTCGCGGCGGCGGCGTCTCTGTAAGGTTTTCCGTATCGTGGCTCTCGACTGGGGTTTCGCGACGGGAGCTTTAAGTAGGCGGAAGGTCAACGCGAGGGGCCACACGAGGGGCCCAGGGGGCAGGGCCGCGCGGCCGGGCCCGCGCCGGCCACCCCGCCGGCCCTCGTGGCCCCACTTCGTTAGGTCTTCGGTCTTCTGGAAGCTTCGTGCAAAAATAGGACCCCGAAAGTTTCGTCCAATTCCTTATTTCTTTACTAGGATTTCTGAAAAACAAAAACAAGAATCAGCTGGCAATCGGTAACATGTTAGTTCAGAAAATGCATAAATATGACATATAATGTGCATAAAACATGTAGGTATATCAATAAAGCTACATGAAATTATCTTTGAAACGTTGAGGACGCTACTGTCTCATGGGTCCCACATGGCATCCTCTCTGAACGATAAACCTTCATTTCTTGTTAACGACAGGTTTATCAGTATTATTTTCGCAGACTAATACAAGCTCTTTCGCTCCAAGATCTTGCAAGTTAATAGAATAAATCATGGAATTATTAGGATATGTTTTAAATTTCAAATCCACTTTATGAATTTTTGAAAATACCGTGATCTATGTGGGTATGGAGCGATCAAGGATTTTCATATTGGCCATGAGCAGTTTCAAAAATTGCAACCCAATAATTCAAAATAAATACAAACAACTTTTATGTAGAATCTCCGTGTTTTTGTTTTTTGCCAATCATAGGATCTGTGGTTCTTTAGAAAAGGGCCAACATTGCATGAGCAGAAAGGCCCATTTGTAGTTATTGGGCTTCGACAGCCGGAGCAAGTAGGCCTATAGCAAATACCTTGTAGATGGCCGTTGGAACCCAAAAGTATTTGTTGCCTAGACTTAGATGCCAAACTCAGCCTTATTGACATGAACCTTGCTATGCACACGACAATTTCAGTCCGATCCGTGTACGAAACACAAGATCCAACCCTTCGTGTGAGGAAGCAGGTGGCAGCACACCTCCAGATGCTCAATCGTACATACGCATATCATATAGGAGTTGTCGTATGTACATCAGTTCCGTATTGACATGTTTTTTTCTTTGGTTCACATGTGGGGTCCGCACAGTCACCTAGGTCGCACATCTACTTCCTTGCTCGTAGTTGATGCATGTTCGGTTTGGGGATGGGGTGGAACCCAACACACCCCCGTGCCAGTGGATGTACTTTACCCTTTAGCGGCGAAAAAAATAGGAATGGTCCTCTCATGACTATGATCAACAAGAGGTGGCTATATTATAAAGGACGTACACACATTGTAATTATAGTGCTGAACGGCGAGGGATACTTTTTCCCTACATGGGTGGCAGCATAGTCTACGGATTGCAGCACCACCCACACCATAGGCGATTTATGATTCATCGTTCCGATATGTATTTCGCCTAGTTTTTTTTCTTTACATTGTTGGTTACAGACTCTTTGAACAGCTGTGTGCATCCTGGTTATGCAGAGGCTGGATGTAATTGCTTTCCAAAAGTAATAAAGCATCCTTTATCGAAAAAATTATAGTGCTGAAATAAAGTCAATCCTAAAACAGCCATGCATGGGTTATAATATGAAGGCAACACGAAATACAAAAGCAGGGCAGTGTTCAAATAAACTGATTCAAACTAGTACATACTAAAAACAGTGTACTACTTCTCAACACTTCAAGCATAATAAAAAAGTGTCACTGTTTTTTTAAAGGTAACACCGAACGGGCAATGTTTAAAGCAGGCTTAAACCACATAGCCGCTTGTCGGACACTATCCCAACCATCCTTGGGAAGGCTGATAACTCCCACAGTCTCACCTTCATCTGGCTGGAGGTTGCAGCGCAAAATTTTAGGGTATTGATTATAACGAATATTCCGGTATGCTGTGTAGACGCAGTTTTTCCTCATGAATGGAACCAATGTGCCATCAGGAGCTTTGGATTCACGCTTCTTCAGGTTGGCAATGATTGGGTAATTGAGTCCGAGGAACAGAGAGTGGTCGCTGAGGCTGTTAACCTGCCTCCAAAGAAAGTCCCCTGCACGTGCAGTAGATAAGGGATCCAGCTCAAAGACGTAGGTGGCAACAGGAGGATACTGCCGTAGCTGAAGCCCATTAGCAGCATAGGGAATGTCAGGAGGTACTTCAGCATTGGCAATCCCAATCTTGTTTACTGTAAGGATGATCATCAATCGCTTGCCATCAGCAGATGGAGCGAGGAACCATGCGTACTGCTGATCATCCACCACCGGTGGCGGGATTACAAACGGGAGCATCAGGTTTTCTGCAATATTAGAAATGGAGACGAATAGGGTGTTACTGGCAACCATATTCAAACAGCAGCATTGTTCATCGTTCATGCTCACAGTATAAATACGACTATGTAAGCTAAGGACATTGGTCATTCATGTGTTCAAATCAAGTGTCCAATATATCAGTTATACTGCATCCATCCCACGAAACTAGTCTAAACTTCGCCAAAACTAGACACTAGTTAGTGTATACACAGTTATATACTACCTCTGTCCCACCGAAAGTGTCTGAGATTTGTCCAAATTCAGATGTATCTAGACAGTGAAAGCATATAGATACATTCAAATTTTGACAAATATATATCATCTTAAGTTTAAGTCCTGTGCTGTAGTTAATTCCCTTTGTCTTAAGTGATCTATTAGAGAGCTTCCCTGTGACCACCCGAAGGGTAAGAAATGTTTAACTGTATAAGTGGATTGCCTAGACCTTTCCATCAGTTCGGACTTTTGGTTGCGTTGGCTAGTCCATGAAGCTTGACATGGTGTCAGAGCCAGGGTCTCGAGTTCGAGTCCTGGCTTTCGCAATTTATCCTAAAATTGTTGTTGCCCCCTCGGAGTCCACTTATATGCCTCTTGAGCTATACCTCTGAGTCTTTCCACATGTTGACTTGTCTCCCATCACATGTGACGGGGGGTGTTGAATTGTATAAGTGGATTGCCGCCCTTGCGATCAGTTCGGACTTTTGGTTGTGTTGGTAGTGCATGAAGCTTGACAAGAAAGAAATGCTCTTTATAGCTAACCCCAAGTCTGGTAACATTTGCAAAATAGGTATCAGATGCAGCTATCCATTCAGTAGAAGAATTTGCATTTTAGAGTTGAAGGTTCATAATCTCTTCTCTACTATTGATAGTAAAGGGTACACATGGTATTTGTTTACCTCATTTTCGCGTTCTAAAAAAGGTACGCTATATGGTTGTGCTAAGTTAAACTGATTTAAGTCTGTTCAAGTTTATCGAAAATTATACTACCAACATCTAAAACATCAATATAGGTTCATATATTACAAAAGATATTTAGATTTTCTTTTCTCGAACACATGCCTAGTCGTGCATCATTATATATTAGAGCATACAGGGTTGTAGCAAGGCTACGAAAAACTGAGAAAGCAAAAAGAAAGAACTATACAGGGGACTAGAGGCAGCTAACTTTGTTAGGCCTGCAGGTGCTAAATCTTATATATATATGAGGTTGTAGATATTAATCGTAAACTTACTCAAACTTAAATATCACTGAATTAGGAAAAAGATAACCTGAGTTATTTTGAATGAGGGGACGTCACAATCACTAATGAAAGATAATTGTGGGAAACTGAAATCTATTCAAGAAAATGGGAGAAAAAATGTATCAAAAACAAAATTAATTATACCATTCTGCAGATTGTTCACCGATATAAACAAAGAACTGTTTGATCTGCATGTAGGTACATCCAATCAAGGCTTTTTCCCCGATCTCTAGAAAATATAAGCTACGCATGTAATTACAAACGATTTTCTTCTATTTTTCTGTTTCTACGTTAACATTTGAGATACTTGTTAATTACATCCATATTCTGCAGTTGCATAGAGTTACTAATTCAGGAATGCATTCACATACGGAGTATACTATGTTTGCTGATGACTGACTAGTACTAATTCATTGCAAGCAACGGTTCATTCATATTCAGATAAAGGATGTGATCGTTAAGTCATATACTTATGAAAGTCCTTATGCATCTCTCTGATGCAGATGGCGGGGGTCTCTCGTCCTCCTTTTGGAGGCAAAATCAATTAGTTATATATGAAACAATGGGTGTAAAAGGTTATCAAAAAGGGTGCCTTCATAGTGCCACGTTATCTTTTGAGATACTGGTTAATTACACCCATATTCTGCAGTGGCGTAGAGTTACTAATTCAGGAATGCAATCACATACTGAGCATACTATGTTTGTTGGTGACTAATTAGTACTACTAATTCATTGCAAGCAACGGTTCATTCATATTCAGCAAAAGGGGGTGTGATCATTAAGTCATATAAGAAAGGTAAAATATAAACAAGGTAGTTCATGAATAACTTCATTGGTTAAGGCAGTGTATCATGCAATGCAACATAAGGACTGAAAAAATACCATTTGCGGTGTCCCAGAAGTACGTGGAGCCGTCAGTTTCGTCCACCGCAAAAACGTGGCCACGGAGTTCAATGGCATCACAGTAATTTGGATAATCAGGTGCAGGTGTAAGGGCCTCCAGCATTCTCCAGTCGCCACCCCCTTCAAGGTAGAAAATCGTTTTGTCGAACAAGGCGATGAGCTTGTAATCTGCGTACCTCCCACCTTTTGTGGGCACTTGGCAGATTACAATCTTCAACAAATCAATTGCTGGACCCCAGTTAAAAGAGTATGCAGGTTGATATGAAAAACTACTATGATCGATCTTCGAATCAGGTAGGGATGGAAGGGGGATATGTCGCTCGGTGTAGACGTTCACGAGGCACCACTCATGATGATCGGCGGCGGCGATCCAGTCACCGTTCGCGCCAAGCCATTTTCTGTCGTGCATGAACGGCAGGGCGACAGAACGGCGAGGATGGTCGAGGGGCACCAGGTCGTACACGGTATCATGCAGACGAGATGTTCTCGCCACGTCCCAGTGTTCATCGAACCAATAAGCAGGCGGAGGCATCAGCAGGCAGGGTTCATCCCAATGGTGCATCTTACCTTCATCCTTGCTGATCATGTCGTAGAGCTCCCTGGAACATGCAGCAAGTCGGACGGTGTAGGTAACGTCCAGATGCGCAGCGATGAGGTTGATGTTGTCGCCGGTGAGAGCCTCCAAGTGGCCGTCCCCGCCGCCCCGGCAAAGCCTAGAATAATCCATCACGTGAAGATGGATTTAGGTGGATGGCGGATGCAACTGCGCTTGGGGTTTTCGGAGGAGAGGGCGAGCGCTATGGAAGGAACGATGCGGCGCGCGGCCGGCCGGGGTAAGGAGAGAAAGGTATACGGAGTAGTACTAGTGATGCGGCGTGGTGGGGATCGAGATCCTGCGCGTGCGCGTGATTCTGGGAGGGTGAAGAAGAAGTTTTTTTTTTGTAACGGGGTGAAGAAGAAGATGATAGACATGCAAGGGGCAAAAACTAGGTAGTACTCTAGGCTGCTGCTGCGACTGGGCGCCGATTTGACTGTTGGTAGACTAGCACGCCACCCATCTATAAATTTGCGACGACGTTTGGTGCAGTGATGTCTCGTCACATCAGGTTGACCAGAGAGGGCTTTTTTTTACAGTTTCCATTTCGATATATTTTTCGCCAATAATCGTAGTTCTCTACATGCCAGAGACACGTACCTTAACACGTGGGCAGCATGCAACCGCGCGAGCACCAAAATGGAATGAGAAATGTTTTAGAGCAGAACTTCATTTTCAATGCCTTTCCTAGCTTGGTTTGGAAACCGGACAGAGCTTCAGTGACTTGATGCTTCCAAGATACATTGTGACTGTGTCCCACCATCTACCATCCATTTGAGATCCAACGTTCCAAACTATCTCTTATTTCGAAGCTAAAAAAGAAAAACTATTCAGAAAATTTTGAAAAAAAATCCAGTAATATGTAGATTCCTTGTTTTAAAATCTATGAATATTTCATCCCATTCGGATGACTAGCTTGTGATTAAATAGATTCTTACGTACTCGAGCACTAGTTTAAACTAAATATATATTTGCTCACAAACCTATGATTCAAATCGAATGAAACTTCACCAAAATATAAATCGAAATATGCATGATTTACTGGAAGTTTTTCAAAATTTTCATGGTCCATGGGGTCCTCCAAAGTGCAAGCTTTTTTTTTCTTGGTTGGTACTTCAAAACCGAGTTTGGATGGTGGCAAGACTTGCACAAAGAGGATGTCAAAATTTTGGCCTTTGTGAACTTTGCAATCAACATCAAGTGTCGGACTCTCGAGAAAAAAATATGAGTTGGCGCCCACCTTTCTTTCAACCGTTGGTTCTCAATCCGAGGGTGGTCCAACTAGCTAACAAAATTGGCTTGGTATTCATGGTCTTGAACCAACGATTTGGAATGGCTTTCAATCGGTATGAGAGGTGATGTATGGAGGAGATTCATACGAGAGGGCAATAAAGAAATGTTTTGTCATCCTCGCAAAGCTAGTCTATTTGGAAAGAAATGAATAATTGGTTTTTCGCAACATTGCATGATACTAATTCATGATACTATGCATTGAAGGTGTTGTATCATAGACTAGTATACTTCCCATTGTGACTAGTCTAAGTGCTTTTGCACCATGAACACTAGCTATGCACAGACCTCAAAAAACACTTCTCCATCATTCTACTATTCACACTTTCTTTTTCTAATAGAACTATGTACCATTGTTTTTAATATAATCTTGTGTCGAGAGTATATATTTCTAAAATAGTCATTTATGTTTCGCATAAGCTCAAAGAGGGGTACTTACTTATGAGAGATATCTTTCAACTAATACGTTGTAGGAGTACTTTAATTATGTGAGCTATAGTGTGAAATGCTTACTAGAACGAGTACAAAAGGTGTTTGATAACATTACAGGCCACACGCCCAGTGTAGCGTGCATTGTAGGAGCATTACATCAATTTAACAACTACGGAGGAGTAGCCTAGGTAGAGATAACATGCAAAGGAAATAGTTCAACAGATAGTACAACACAACTACGGAAAGGGAGTAGCCTAGGTAGAGATAAACATGCAAATGAAATAGTTCAACAGATACAAATCTTGCATTACAACACGAGTATTACATAAAGTACATCAGCCCTTCTTTCTGGACCTGTGACGCGAAGGCAGGTTCCATTGCCGGGCGTTGGCGAAGCTTGGGATGAGCCACAACGGAACCTGCCGCCATGTCCATCTAATGTTGGTTTGGAAACCAACAGTACAGTCTTCAGAATTCAAACTGAAGCGGCAAATTTCTGGAGAAGGAGGATATGCAAGGCCTACTGCATGGTGCGATGTGTAAACAGAGTTGCTTCTCGCCATATTTGGACGGTCATGTTCTGCCCCGTCTTCTACTGGAATGATAATCGGATAGTTCACTCCAAGGAAGAGAGAATATGATCCAAGGGAAATAATCCTCCTCCATGGCCTCGGTGGCATCAACTGACTGGTGTCCATGCTGTACACCTCGCAGCCAAGTAAACCCTTACCATACCCGCGAATAGTGCGACCATGACGACCCTCAGAGGTAGCAGCAGCAGGTAAAATCCGAACCAGTCCAGTATAATCCCGCCCGTCAGTAACGCCCCAGGTATGGACCAGAAAAAGTCTAGAACCATCAGGAGATCGTGCTAACCACCAGGAGCCAAGATTGTACCGACCTTGTTCATCAAGTTCTGGCGGAATAGGTGCCGTGCTGATCAACAAAGGACCTTGCAAAGGAAAGCACAGCTTGAAGTCAGTTCAGCAAAACTTGATTAGTTCATTACATACATGAATAATGATGTAGCTAAAATACTGCCTCCGATCCAAATTAATTGACTCAACTGGATGTGTCTAGCTAGATATGCACAAATTAATTGACTCAAGTTTGTCTAGCTAGATGCACTGGCTAGACAAAGCTGAGTCAATTTGATTTGGATCGGAGGGAGTACTTTATTTTGACTCAAAGGCATATCGCTGCTGATTTTGATTGAATATAGAGGGGGAAAGGTACAGGCATGACACGAAAACTGCACAACAAAAAGAAAAAGGCTAAAGCTAAATCTGAAACTAGCAGGTAATAGCGAAAACACATCATATGAGATGAGAAAAATTACCCCAAGAAAGTTGATTCCATGCATAAACTTCGCCTGTCTGAGTTACAGCAAATACAATACCCTTGTGGATGATTGCATCGGAGTAGCCGTACGCTAAGAACTGGTTGTCAAGAACTGTCCATCTGCTAGAAGCACAGTGAAGGACTGCAATTGCCGCGTTGAAGATGGCAAGAACAGAGAAACTAGTATAATTTGAAGCAGCTGTTGGAACTCGGCAAATAGCTATCTTCAGCAGTTGAAGATGTTGATCATTAGACTCGAACACAAGTTTATCCGGGGTGGATTTAAACTCACTTATTGGTGGTAGAGGAATCCGGCGACCAGTGTACACATTGACAAGCTCCCAATTCCAGGGGAAGCCAAGAAGGGCGATCCAATCTCCATTCGCGCCTGCCCACATGCCCGTACCACCATCTGGAATCACGGCATCGGAAGAGATCCTGTCCAGCGGCGTCAGTTGGCACAAGGTACCCTTGCGATCTTTTGCATCATGCTGCTTGTCCTTCTGCGCACCCTCCTGCTTGAACTTGTGGACGCGGTAGAAGGGATTGTGCGCGGGCGGTACCTCAGTTTGGTGAGTATGAAGAACACAGGGCATGCCAAACGGCTGAGATGCAGGCAGAGCTACACTTTGTGTTGCTGAATCATGATAAAACTTGCATGAACCGACGAGGCTCGCGGCGGTGATGACATCGCATCGGGATGCGATTTCTTCAAGGGGGCCATCAGGAAACACCCAAGAACTGCCACTCTCATTGATCGATCTCGCCATTGGAAGGATGCGGTCAAGTGGGTGTGGGGGTGTGGTAGTGGGACGCTGGCGTTTGGGTATGAGGTATTGGAGGACAGTGCGAGCGGCAGCTGGTAGAGCGATATGGATAAAAGTCAACAACTCCTACTAGTACCATCAAACAGGTGGCTCGAGATGATCCGAAAAAGGCATGGCGGCGGTGGTGCAGGGGCTGCTGGTGTAGGCGGGGTCGCCAGAGAAGATGGAGATGAAGAAGACGGAGAAGCAGGCAAAAAAAACAATTTGAATTGAAATCAATAATACGAGTACTACGGGCGTGCCTTCTCTCTCTGGTCTCTGCTGCACTACTGCACCTGGCGTGAAGGCGTGTGACCCGAGAAGAAGCTAATGTACTGTATACTGTCCTTGCACGCCGTGGAGCTGTATTTTGTCTCATCAAATCAGCTCTGGACAGTTTCAGCAGAGAAAAGATCCTTTGCCATCATCATGATATATTACCACGGGCCCACGGCAGTGCACATTCATCTTGGAGGCCTCTTCATCTTGTACTACCATATACTCTACTGCTCTATATGTTGCACAAACCACCACTTGGACATTTTTTTTGCAGTTTCCACCATGTGGTGGTCTAATATGTTGCAAATTTCACCACTTGGTTATCTAATCAGCTAGTTAGTCATGTTGATAGCAAAATCGACAAGTGGGTTCAACATGTCAATGCTCCAATTAATGTTTTAGAAAAAATAAATTTTTCAAAATTCGTACTTCTTTTATTTAGCTATTTAAAAATGCTTATTCATTTATTTCAACAAATATTGTGCGGTCTTGAATTTTTTTCAAACAAATATTATGGCATCGGGTTCGGGACTCCTGAAAAGGACTGGCCGTGGTACGGGAACCCGAAATGATGCCCACAACATGGTCGAAAGTGGCAAGGAACCCATCGAGGTGGATGAACTCGGGAAACCTTGGTAGAGGTAGGGATCTTGAGGAGGCCATTAGGGTTAGCCTACCCCCCAATAAGCGTATGAACGAAAAAAATTCACATAAGTAGTAGCTATTATTAAAATTTCACAAATATTACGCGCTTTTGAATATTTCAAAAGTATTGTGGCGTCACGCTGGCCTTGCCCGAATTTTACCTTTCATGCTGGATGTCACGAGCATGATCACTCAACCAACCGGGTCCAAACATATATATACAATTGGCCTCCTCGAGCCTACACCGACCAGATTGTCGCTGAAACTGGATCATATAGTTTCTATTGGATTGATGTCCTAAGGAAATATTCCAACAACGGAAGTTGTTTGATTCGTTGTATTATATTCCTTTGGAATCTTGTTGGGCTTGTTTGGTTCGAAGAAAATTCATAGAAATTTTGTGGGATTCAAATCTCAGTGGCTCCTTTGATTCTTGAATACATGATAATTCATACTAATTCACGTGTTTTTTGTGTAGCACTACAACCAAAGAACATGCAATTCAAATTTGTGTGATTTCTCTCATATAGGATTAATTCAACATGCAATCATATTCAATTCCTACATTATTTCTATTTTAACATTATGTACACATCATGCATGCGACCCAAACAATGCGTACATGGTGGGGGGGTTGTTTCGTTGCAAAAGCAGTTGGTCACACCACAAACAAACATGCAACAATTAATCTAAATTCACGCGGTTTCCCCGCGATGCAACCAAACAATATTCGATGAAACTAAGCATGGCATAAACATATACAATACACACCATAGATTTTGGCTGCTTTGATTATTCGCAAGATTTTCAAAGTGCGGGAATATGAAAATTGTATGATTAGAGAGTGATGATCATCTCCAAATATATAGGATTGAGAAACAACGGTATTTGGATCCAATAACATTTGATTGCGTGTGAAAACCAAAAGAAATACTAGTAGTAACATACGGTTACACAATGAAGGATTTTTTGTTTTTGTATAAAAATGTATTGTCAATGAATTCTGAAAATTGCAATCCTATGAATTAAACAATCAGAAATCGTGTCAGACTAATTCCTACGTTTCGAGATTCTAGTACGGAGTATGATTTCTTTGAAGGGGCGCAGAGGGACGTGGGTAGCAATGTCTAGTCCCTGTCTTGTCTGTATACACTGTACTTACGTCAGACTAGTGTTGCTCATGAAGTCTTAATCTGACGTACTCTGAAGCTAGATGCATCACCGTTTCCAGTCTCTGTCCTCGTTTTTTCGGCAAAATAGACAGAAATAACCCAAAGTCGAAAAGATTGGGAAAAACAAACTTTCGACATACTAGCAAGATTGGGTTATTTTTGTCCAAATTCTCGTTTTTTTCTCTTGGCTTCCCTACCCTTGAATCCATGTCACTTACGTGTGTTGCCCATGCATGCGTCATGTCCCACACTTCAGTGAGCACAAGTGACGTGATGTACGTACGCAAACTCCCAGCAATCTTCTTTGTCAAGAGAAGACGCATCAAGATTCAAGACCCGATCGCATTTCTTGCTTTCAGCCTGGGGTCCTCCATGTAAAAGTTAGGGATTTAGATGTAATTTCATGTTTATTTTGTGTGCTGTTGTAAACTGTTGATTTTTTATGTCCATTTGAATCTTGGTCAAATCCTAGGTTTGACCTAGATTTAAACAAGTTTAAAATATGAAAATGAAAAAGTAAGCCTGGATCCTCCTTAGTCAATCCAAAATGAAGCTTTTGGGAGGTTTTTGAAATTTCCATGTTTGAAACCCAAAACCACTTCTTTTCATGCTAGACTTCATAAGACATAGTTTAGGGATAGGGGTAGATACATGATTTGTCTGGTTTCAGTATGTCTAGAGCTTGTTTATCCACTTGAATGCTTACTATATGACATAAGAAGACTATGTGCTATGGTTTTTCATTTATCTATTTTTTTGAATTTTATGCCCATTTGAATCTTGGTCAAATCCCAGGTTTGACGAGGTTTTAAACAAGTTTAAAACTTGAAAATGAAAAGGTGTAAGCATGGATCCTTCGTAGTCACTCTAAAATGAAGCTTTATTTTGGGAGGTTCTCGAAATTTCCATGCATGCTTGAAACTCAAAACCACTTTTCTTCAAGCTTGACTTCATAAGACAAAGTTTAATTAGGGTTAGGGGTAGATACACGATTTTTCTGGTTTGAATATGTCTAGACCTTGTTTATCAACTTGAATGTTTACTATATGACATAATTAAGAAGGCTATGTACGTGCTTTGGTTTTTCATTCTTTAATTAGATTTTTGTCTGAATTTTTATGCCCATTTGAATCTTGGTCAAATCCTAGGTTTGACCAAGATTTAAATAAGTTTAAAACATGAAAATGAAAAGATAAGCATCGATCCTTCTTACTCGCTCTAAAATGAAGCTTTTGGTTTTTTGAAATTTCCATGTTTGAAACCCAAAACCACTTCTCTTCATGCTTGACTTCATAAGACGAAGTTTAGGGTCGATAGGGGTAGATACATGATTTGTCTGGTTTGAATATGTCTAGACCTTGTTTATGAACTTGAATGCTTACTATATGACATAAGAAGACTATGTGCTTTGGTTTTTTTTATTTTTTATTTTATGCCCATTTTAATATTGGTCAAATCCTAAGTTTGACCAAGATTTAAACAAGTTTAAAACATGAAAATGAAAAGGTAAGCCTGGATCCTTCTTAGTCACTCTAAAATGAAGCTTTTGGGAGGTTTTTGAAATTTCCATGTTTGAAACCAAAAACCACTTCTCTTCATGCTTGACTTCATAAGACAGAGTTTAGGGTTAGGGGTAGATACATGATTTGTCTTATTTGAATATGTATAGACCTTGTTTGTCAACTTTTGAATGCTCTTACTATATATATATGTGACATAAGAAGACTATGTGCTTTTGTTTTTCATTTTTCTGATTTTTTAAATTTTATGCCCATTTAAATCTTGGTCAAATCCTGGTTTGACAATGATTTTAACAAGTTTAAAATATGAAAATGAAAAGGTAAGCATTGATCATTCTTAGTCACTCTAAAATGAAGCTTTTGGTAGGTTTTTGAAATTTCCATATTTGAAACCCAAAACCACTTCTCTTCATGCTTGACTACATAAGACAAAGTTTAGGGTTAGGGAGTAGATACATGATTTTTCTTGTTTGAATATGTCTAGACCTTGTTTATCAACTTTAATGCTACTATATGACATAAGAAAACTATGTGCTTTGGTTTTTCATTTTTCTGATATTTTTTGGAATTTTGATGCACATTTGAATCTTGGTCAAATCCTAGCTAGGTTTGACCAAGATTTAAACAAGTATATATAGAACATGAAAATGAAAAGGGAAGCATGTATCCTTCTTAATTAGTCACCCTAAAATGAAGTTTTTGGAAGGTTTTTGAAATTTCCATGCATGTTTGAAACCTAAAACCACTTATCTTCATGCTTGACTTCGTCATAAGACAGAGTTTAGGGGTTTTAGGGGGTAGATACATGATTTGTCTAGCTAGTTTGAATATGTCTAGACCTTGATTATCAACTTTAATGCTTACTATATGACATATAAGAAGACTATGTGCGCTTTGGTTTTTCATTTTTCGGTTTTTTTATTTTATGCCCATTTGAATCTTGGTCAAATCCTAGATTTGACCAAGATTTAAACAAGTTTAAAACATGGAAATGAAAAGGTAAGCATCGATCCTTCTTAGTCGCTCTAAAATGAAGCTGAATTTTGGGAGGTTTTTGAAATTTCCATGTTTTTGAAACCCAAAACCACTTCTCTTCATGCTTGACTTCATAAGACGAAGTTTAGGGTCGATAGGGGGTAGATACATGATTTGTCTTGTTTGAATATGTCTAGACCTTGTTTATCAACTTGAATGCTTACTAGCTATATGACATAAGAGGACTATGTGCATTGGTATTTCATTTTTTGATTTTTATGCCCATTTGAGAATCTTGGTAAAATCCTAGGTTTGTTGAGCAAGATTTAAACAAGTTTAACATGTGAAAATGATAAGGTAATTAAGTCTGGATCTTTTTTGAAACCCAAAACCACTTCTCTTCATGCTTGACTTCATAAGACGAAGTTTAGGGTCGATAGGGGGTAGATACATGATTTGTCTTGTTTGAATATGTCTAGACCATGTTTATCAACTTGAATGCTTACTATATGACATAAGAAGGCTATGTGCTTTGGTCTTTCATTCTTTCGATTTTTTTCTGAATTTTTATGCCCATTTGAATCTTGGTCAAATCCTAGGTTCGACCAAGATTTAAACAAGTTTAAAACATGACAATGAAAAGGTAATTAATCATGGATCCTTCTTAATTAACCAGCCAGTCTAATTAAAATGAAGCTTTTTGGGAGGTTTTTGAAATTTCCATGTTTGAAACCCAAAACCACACTTCTCTGCTTCATGCTTGACTTCATATATAATTAAGACAAAGTTTAGGGTTAGGGGGTACATGATTTGTCTGGTTTGAATATGTCTAGACCTTGTTTATGAACTTTTGAATGCTTACTATATATATGTATGTGACATAAGAAAACTATGTGCTTTGGTTTTTCATTTTTCTGATTTTTTTTGGAATTTTGATGCACATTTGAATCTTGGTCAAATCCTAGGTTTGACCAAGATTTAAACAAGTATAGAACATGGAAATGAAAATGGAAGCCTGTATCCTTCTTAGTCACCCTAAAATGAAGTTTTTGGGAGGTTTTTGAAATTTCCATGTTTGAAACCCAAAACCACTTCTCTTCATTCTTGACTTCTTAAGACATAGTTTAGGGGTTAGCGGGTAGATACATGATTAGTATGGTTTGAATATGTCTAGACCTTGTTTATCAACTTTAATGCTTACTACATGACATAAGAAGACTATGTGCTTTGGTTTTTCATTTTTCTGTTTTTTTTTTGAATTTTCTGCCAATTTTGTTTGACCAAGATTTAGACAAGTTTTACACGTGAAAACGAATAAGTAAGCCTGGATCCTTCTTAGTCACTCCAAAATGTACCAATTGATAGGTGCGTTAACTTTGCTTCATGGAAAAAATAATGTCATGTAAATGAGTTAACTTGGATTTCCTACCCTTGAATCCATAGGAAACTTTGTTCTAATGCACTATAATAATCAACCGAGTTTTTACACCAAAGGTCTGTCACTTACGTGTGGTGCCCATGCGTGAGGTCCCACACTTCAGTGAGCACAAGTCACGTGCAATAGGTACGCAAACTCCCAGCCATTTTCTTTGTCAAGAGAAAGACGCATCAGGATGCGTATTGGAAGTCTGTGGGTCCTTCTGGATCCTTCGGTCGTCCCTCTAAAAAAAAATCTCTCATTCTCGGCCTTGCTCGACTCGCTCGCTCGCTCGCTCGCACCTCCTGCTCACTGACAAACCCTGCACAAAAGTCAACATCATCACCCGAAAAAGGGGAGACACCATAATTCTCTCCCTTCTCTCCTTCCGAGTGATCCCTCTTCCTCCGAGTTTCACTCGACGGGCAAACACACATGTGCTGCATAGTAATAATAAAAAGGTAGAAAAATCGACCTACGAATCTATAATTAAATAGGTTAAACTAGGGTTTTGCCCAGTACTACAGATCAAGGTTCAAAAAATCCAACTACGGGGTTCGAACAACCCCATTTCTAATCCAAGATTTTTTTCGACCTCATCCAATGGCCTCAAACTATAGGCCGGGTTAGCATCTAGTGCAGTATGTGTGAGAATGTATGCACTATGTGTGCTATAACTTGTGTGTCTTTCAAATTTGAACCAAATTTGAATAAGTTTGAAATATTTGAAATGGGGCTTTTGGCTTAAACGTTTGAAACCCAAAACGACTTCTCCTCATGCTAGACTTCATAAGACCGAGTTTAGGGTCGATAGGGGGTAGATACATGATTTGTCTGGTTTGAATATGTATAAACCTTGTTTATCAACTTGAATGCTTACTATATGACATAAGAAGACCATGTGCTTTTGTTTTCCATTTTTCTATTTTTTTAAGAATTTTATGCACATTTGATTCTGGTCAAATCCTAGGTTCAACCAAGATTTAAACAAGTTTCAAGCATGAAAATGAAAACGGAATCCAACATCCTTCTTAATTAGTCACTCTAAAATATATGAAGCTTTTGGGACGTACTTGAAATTTCCATGTTTGAAACCCAAAACCAATTCTCTTCATGATTGACTTCATAAGACAGAGTTTAGGGGTAGGGGTAGATATACACATGATTTTTCTGGTTTGAATATGTCTAGACCTTGTTTATCAACTTGAGTGTTTACTATATGACATAATTAAGAAGGCTATGTGCTTTGGTTTTTCATTCTTTAGATTTTTTGTCTGAATAATTTTTATGCCCATTTGAATCTTGGTCAAAGATCCTAGGTTTGTTGAGCAAGATTTAAACAAGTTTAACATGTGAAAATGATAAGGTAATTAAGTCTGGATCTTTCTCTTAGTAACTCTAAAATGAAGCTTTTGGGAGGTTCTTGAATTTACCATGTTTGAAACCCAAAACCACCGTACTTCTTTTCATGCTTGACTTCATAAGACAGAGTTTAGGGTTAGGGGTAGATACATGATTTTTCTGGTTTGAATATGTCTAGACCATGTTTATCAACTTGAATGCTTACTATATGACATAAGAAGGCTATGTGCTTTGGTTTTTCATTCTTTCGATTTTTTCTGAATTTTTATGCCCATTTGAATCTTGGTCAAATCCTAGGTTCGACCAAGATTTAAACAAGTTTAAAACATGACAATGAAAAGGTAATTAATCATGGATCCTTCTTAATTAACCAGCCAGTCTAATTAAAATGAAGCTTTTTGGGAGGTTTTTGAAATTTCCATGTTTGAAACCCAAAACCACACTTCTCTGCTTCATGCTTGACTTCATATATAATTAAGACAAAGTTTAGGGTTAGGGGTACATGATTTGTCTGGTTTGAATATGTCTAGACCTTGTTTATCAACTTGAATGCTTACTATATGACATAAGAAGACTATGTGCTTTGGTTTTTTATTTTATTTATTTTTTATTTTATGCCCATTTGAATATTGGTTAAATCCTAGGTTTGAACAAGATTTAAACAAGTTTAAAACATGAAAATGAAAAGGTAAGCCTGGATCCTTCTTAACTAGTCACTCTAAAATGAAGCTTTAATTTTGGGAGGTTTTTGAAATTTCCATGTTTGAAACCCAAAACCACTTCTCTTCATGCTTGACTTCATAAGACGAAGTTTAGGGTCGATAGGGGTAGATACATGATTTGTCTGGTTTGAATATGTCTAGACCATGTTCATCAAATCCTAGGTTTGACCAAGATTTAAACAAGTTTAAAACATGAAAATGAAAAGGGAAGCATGTGTCCTTCTTAGTCACTCTAAAATGAAGTTTTTGGGCAGTTTTTGAAATTTCCATGTTTGAAACCCAAAACCACTTCTCTTCATGCTTGACTTCATAAGACATAGTTTAGGGGTTAGGGGGTAGATACATGATTTGTATGGTTTGAATATGTCTAGACCATGTTTATCAACTTTAATGCTTACTATATGACATAAGAAGACTATGTGCTTTGGTTTTTCATTTTTCTTTTTTTTTAGAATTTTGATGCACATTTGAATCTTGGTCAAATCCTAGGTTTGACCAAGATTTAAACAAGTATATATAGAACATGAAAATGAAAAGGGAAGCCTGTATCCTTCTTAGTCACCCTAAAATGAAGTTTTGGGAGGTTTTTGAAATTTCCATGTTTGAAACCCAAAACCACTTATCTTCATGCTTGAGCAAGATTTGACCAAGATTTAAACAAGTTTAAATCATGAAAATGGAAAGGTAAGCCTGGATCCTTCTTAGTCGCTCTAAAATGAAGCTTTTGGGATGTTCTTGAAATTTCCATGTTTGAAACCCGGCCAAAACGACTTTTCTTCATGCTAGACTTCATAAGATCGACACGGGGTACATATATACATGATTTGTCTGGTTTGGATATATCTAGACCTTGTTTATCAACTTGAATGCTTACGATATGACATAAGAACACTATGTGCTTTTTGTTTTTCATTTTTTGTGCCTATTTGTATCTTGGTCAAATCCTAGGTTTGACCAAGATTTAAACAAGTTTAAAACATGAAAATGAAAAGGGAAACATGTATCCTTCTTAGTCACTCTAAAATGAAGTTTTTGGGAGGTTTTTGAAATTTCCATGTTTGAAACCTAAAACCACTTCTCTTCATGCTTGACTTCATAAGACAGAGTTTAGGGTTAGAGGGGTAGATACATGATTTGTCTTATTTGAATATGTCTAGCTAGACCTTGTTTATCAACTTTTGAATGCTTACTATATATATATGTGACATAAGAAGACTATGTGCTTTTGTTTTTCATTTTTCCGATTTTTTAATTTTATGCCAATTTAAATCTTGGTCAAATCCTAGGTTTGACAATGATTTAAACAAGTTTCAAATATGAAAATGAAAAGGCAAGCATGGATCCTTCTTAGTCACTCTAAAATGAAGCTTTTGATAGGTTTTTGAAATTTCCATATTTGAAACCCAAAACCACTTCTCTTCATGCTTGACTACATAAGACAAAGTTTAGGGTTAGGGGGTAGATACATGATTTTTCTTGTTTGAATATGTCTAGACCCTTGTTTATCAACTTTAATGCTTACTATATGACATAAGAAAACTATGTGCTTTGGTTTTTCATTTTTCTGATTTTTTTGGAATTTTGATGCACATTTGAATCATGGTCAAATCCTAGGTTTGACCAAGATTTAAACAAGTATAGAACATGAAAATGAAAAGGGAAGCCTGTATCCTTCTTAGTCACCCTAAAATGAAGTTTTTGGGAGGTTTTCAAAATTTCCATGTTTGAAACCCAAAACCACTTAATCTTCATGCTTGACTTCGTCATAAGATAGAGTTTAGGGGTTAGGGGTAGATACATGATTAGTATGGTTTGAATATGTCTAGACCTTGTTTATCAACTTTAATGCTTACTACATGACATAAGAAGACTATGTGCTTTGGTTTTTCATTTTTCTGTTTTTTTTTGAATTTTCTGCCAATTTTGTTTGACCAAGATTTAGACAAGTTTTACACGTGAAAACGAATAAGTAAGCCTGGATCCTTCTTAGTCACTCCAAAATGTACCAATTGATAGGTGCGTTAACTTTGCTTCATGGAAAAAATAATGTCATGTAAATGAGTTAACTTGGATTTCCTACCCTTGAATCCATAGGAAACTTTGTTCTAATGCACTATAATAATCAACCGAGTTTTTACACCAACAGGTCTGTCACTTACGTGTGGTGCCCATGCGTGAGGTCCCACACTTCAGTGAGCACAAGTCACGTGCAATAGGTACGCAAACTCCCAGCCATTTTCTTTGTCAAGAGAAAGACGCATCAGGATGCGTATTGGAAGTCTGTGGGTCCTTCTGGATCCTTCGGTCGTCCCTCTAAAAAAAATCTCTCTCATTCTCGGCCTCGCTCGACTCGCTCGCTCGCACCTCCTGCTCACTGACAAACCCTGCACAAAAGTCAACATCATCACCCGAAAAAGGGGAGACACCATAATTCTCTCCCTTCTTCTCTCCTTCCGAGTGATCCCTCTTCCTCCGAGTTTCACTCGACGGGCAAACACACATGTGCTGCATAGTAATAATAAAAAGGTAGAAAAATCGACCTACGAATCTATAATTAAATAGGTTAAACTAGGGTTTTGCCCAGTACTACAGATCAAGGTTCAAAAAATCCAACTACGGGGTTCGAACAACCCCATTTCTAATCCAAGATTTTTTTCGACCTCATCCAATGGCCTCAAACTATAGGCCGGGTTAGCATCTAGTGCAGTATGTGTGAGAATGTATGCACTATGTGTGCTATAACTTGTGTGTCTTTCAAATTTGAACCAAATTTGAATAAGTTTGAAATATTTGAAATGGGGCTTTTGGCTTAAACGTTTGAAACCCAAAACGACTTCTCCTCATGCTAGACTTCATAAGACCGAGTTTAGGGTTAGGGGTAGATACATGATTTGTCTGGTTTGAATATGTCTAAACCTTGTTTATCAACTTGAATGCTTACTATATGACATAAGAAGACCATGTGCTTTTGTTTTTCATTTTTCTATTTTTTTAAGAATTTTATGCACATTTGATTCTGGTCAAATCCTAGGTTCAACCAAGATTTAAACAAGTTTCAAGCATGAAAATGAAAACGTAATCCAAGATCCTTCTTAATTAGTCACTCTAAAATATATGAAGCTTTTGGGACGTACTTGAAATTTCCATGTTTGAAACCCAAAACCAATTCTCTTCATGATTGACTTCATAAGACAGAGTTTAGGGGTAGGGGTAGATATACACATGATTTTTCTGGTTTGAATATGTCTAGACCTTGTTTATCAACTTGAGTGTTTACTATATGACATAATTAAGAAGGCTATGTGCTTTGGTTTTTCATTCTTTAGATTTTTTGTCTGAATAATTTTTATGCCCATTTGAATCTTGGTCAAATCCTAGGTTTGACCAAGATTTAAATAAGTTTAAAACATGGAAATGAAAAGGTAAAAGCATCGATCCTTCTTAGTCGCTCTAAAATGAAGCTGAATTTTGGGAGGTTTTTGAAATTTCCATGTTTGAAACCTAAAACCACTTATCTTCATGCTTGACTTCGTCATAAGACAGAGTTTAGGGGTTAGGGGGTAGATACATGATTTGTCTAGCTAGTTTGAATATGTCTAGACCTTGTTTATCAACTTGAATGCTTACTAGCTATATGACATAAGAGGACTATGTGCATTGGTATTTCATTTTTTGATTTTTATGCCCATTTGAGAATCTTGGTAAAATCCTAGGTTTGTTGAGCAAGATTTAAACAAGTTTAACATGTGAAAATGATAAGGTAATTAAGTCTGGATCTTTCTCTTAGTAACTCTAAAATGAAGCTTTTGGGAGGTTCTTGAATTTACCATGTTTGAAACCCAAAACCACCGTACTTCTTTTCATGCTTGACTTCATAAGACAGAGTTTAGGGTTAGGGGTAGATACATGATTTTTCTGGTTTGAATATGTCTAGACCATGTTTATCAACTTGAATGCTTACTATATGACATAAGAAGGCTATGTGCTTTGGTTTTTCATTCTTTCGATTTTTTTCTGAATTTTTATGCCCATTTGAATCTTGGTCAAATCCTAGGTTCGACCAAGATTTAAACAAGTTTAAAACATGACAATGAAAAGGTAATTAATCATGGATCCTTCTTAATTAACCAGCCAGTCTAATTAAAATGAAGCTTTTTGGGAGGTTTTTGAAATTTCCATGTTTGAAACCCAAAACCACACTTCTCTGCTTCATGCTTGACTTCATATATAATTAAGACAAAGTTTAGGGTTAGGGGTACATGATTTGTCTGGTTTGAATATGTCTAGACCTTGTTTATGAACTTGAATGCTTACTATATGACATAAGAAGACTATGTGCTTTGGTTTTTTATTT
The DNA here is from genome assembly GCA_030979885.1 of Lolium multiflorum. Classification (NCBI taxonomy): domain Eukaryota; kingdom Viridiplantae; phylum Streptophyta; class Magnoliopsida; order Poales; family Poaceae; genus Lolium; species Lolium multiflorum. The sequence goes on from CM061750.1 coordinate 403,992,600, forward strand.
TATTTATTTTTTATTTTATGCCCATTTGAATATTGGTTAAATCCTAGGTTTGAACAAGATTTAAACAAGTTTAAAACATGAAAATGAAAAGGTAAGCCTGGATCCTTCTTAACTAGTCACTCTAAAATGAAGCTTTAATTTTGGGAGGTTTTTGAAATTTCCATGTTTGAAACCCAAAACCACTTCTCTTCATGCTTGACTTCATAAGACGAAGTTTAGGGTCGATAGGGGTAGATACATGATTTGTCTGGTTTGAATATGTCTAGACCATGTTCATCAAATCCTAGGTTTGACCAAGATTTAAACAAGTTTAAAACATGAAAATGAAAAGGGAAGCATGTGTCCTTCTTAGTCACTCTAAAATGAAGTTTTTGGGCAGTTTTTGAAATTTCCATGTTTGAAACCCAAAACCACTTCTCTTCATGCTTGACTTCATAAGACATAGTTTAGGGGTTAGGGGGTAGATACATGATTTGTATGGTTTGAATATGTCTAGACCATGTTTATCAACTTTAATGCTTACTATATGACATAAGAAGACTATGTGCTTTGGTTTTTCATTTTTCTGATTTTTTTAGAATTTTGATGCACATTTGAATCTTGGTCAAATCCTAGGTTTGACCAAGATTTAAACAAGTATATATAGAACATGAAAATGAAAAGGGAAGCCTGTATCCTTCTTAGTCACCCTAAAATGAAGTTTTCGGGAGGTTTTTGAAATTTCCATGTTTGAAACCCAAAACCACTTATCTTCATGCTTGAGCAAGATTTGACCAAGATTTAAACAAGTTTAAATCATGAAAATGGAAAGGTAAGCCTGGATCCTTCTTAGTCGCTCTAAAATGAAGCTTTTGGGATGTTCTTGAAATTTCCATGTTTGAAACCCGGCCAAAACGACTTTTCTTCATGCTAGACTTCATAAGATCGACACGGGGTACATATATACATGATTTGTCTGGTTTGGATATATCTAGACCTTGTTTATCAACTTGAATGCTTACGATATGACATAAGAACACTATGTGCTTTTTGTTTTTCATTTTTTGTGCCTATTTGTATCTTGGTCAAATCCTAGGTTTGACCAAGATTTAAACAAGTTTAAAACATGAAAATGAAAAGGGAAACATGTATCCTTCTTAGTCACTCTAAAATGAAGTTTTTGGGAGGTTTTTGAAATTTCCATGTTTGAAACCTAAAACCACTTCTCTTCATGCTTGACTTCATAAGACAGAGTTTAGGGTTAGAGGGGTAGATACATGATTTGTCTTATTTGAATATGTCTAGCTAGACCTTGTTTATCAACTTTTGAATGCTTACTATATATATATGTGACATAAGAAGACTATGTGCTTTTGTTTTTCATTTTTCCGATTTTTTAATTTTATGCCAATTTAAATCTTGGTCAAATCCTAGGTTTGACAATGATTTAAACAAGTTTCAATATGAAAATGAAAAGGCAAGCATGGATCCTTCTTAGTCACTCTAAAATGAAGCTTTTGATAGGTTTTTGAAATTTCCATATTTGAAACCCAAAACCACTTCTCTTCATGCTTGACTACATAAGACAAAGTTTAGGGTTAGGGGGTAGATACATGATTTTTCTTGTTTGAATATGTCTAGACCCTTGTTTATCAACTTTAATGCTTACTATATGACATAAGAAAACTATGTGCTTTGGTTTTTCATTTTTCTGATTTTTTTGGAATTTTGATGCACATTTGAATCATGGTCAAATCCTAGGTTTGACCAAGATTTAAACAAGTATAGAACATGAAAATGAAAAGGGAAGCCTGTATCCTTCTTAGTCACCCTAAAATGAAGTTTTTGGGAGGTTTTCAAAATTTCCATGTTTGAAACCCAAAACCACTTAATCTTCATGCTTGACTTCGTCATAAGATAGAGTTTAGGGGTTAGGGGGTAGATACATGATTAGTATGGTTTGAATATGTCTAGACCTTGTTTATCAACTTTAATGCTTACTACATGACATAAGAAGACTATGTGCTTTGGTTTTTCATTTTTCTGTTTTTTTTTGAATTTTCTGCCAATTTTGTTTGACCAAGATTTAGACAAGTTTTACACGTGAAAACGAATAAGTAAGCCTGGATCCTTCTTAGTCACTCCAAAATGTACCAATTGATAGGTGCGTTAACTTTGCTTCATGGAAAAAATAATGTCATGTAAATGAGTTAACTTGGATTTCCTACCCTTGAATCCATAGGAAACTTTGTTCTAATGCACTATAATAATCAACCGAGTTTTTACACCAACAGGTCTGTCACTTACGTGTGGTGCCCATGCGTGAGGTCCCACACTTCAGTGAGCACAAGTCACGTGCAATAGGTACGCAAACTCCCAGCCATTTTCTTTGTCAAGAGAAATCGGATGCGTATTGGAAGTCTGGGGTCCTTCTGGATCCTTCGGTCGTCCCTCTAAAAAAAAAATCTCTCTCATTCTCGGCCTCGCGACTCGCTCGCTCGCTCGCTCGCTCGCACCTCCTGCTCACGACAAACCCTGCACAAAAGTCAACATCATCACCCGAAAAAGGGAGACACCATAATTCTCTCCCTTCTTCTCTCCTTCCGAGTGATCCCTCTTCCTCCGAGTTTCACTCGACGGGCAAACACACATGTGCTGCATAGTAATAATAAAAAGGTAGAAAAATCGACCTACAAATCTATAATTAAATAGGTTAAACTAGGGTTTTGCCCAGTACTACAGATCAAGGTTCAAAAAATCCAACTACGGGGTTCGAACAACCCCATTTCTAATCCAAGATTTTTTTCGACCTCATCCAATGGCCTCAAACTATAGGCCGGGTTAGCATCTAGTGCAGTATGTGTGAGAATGTATGCACTATGTGTGCTATAACTTGTGTGTCTTTCAAATTTGAACCAAATTTGAATAAGTTTGAAATATTTGAAATGGGGCTTTTGGCTTAAACGTTTGAAACCCAAAACGACTTCTCCTCATGCTAGACTTCATAAGACCGAGTTTAGGGTCGATAGGGGGTAGATACATGATTTGTCTGGTTTGAATATGTATAAACCTTGTTTATCAACTTGAATGCTTACTATATGACATAAGAAGACCATGTGCTTTTGTTTTCCATTTTTCTATTTTTTTAAGAATTTTATGCACATTTGATTCTGGTCAAATCCTAGGTTCAACCAAGATTTAAACAAGTTTCAAGCATGAAAATGAAAACGGAATCCAACATCCTTCTTAATTAGTCACTCTAAAATATATGAAGCTTTTGGGACGTACTTGAAATTTCCATGTTTGAAACCCAAAACCAATTCTCTTCATGATTGACTTCATAAGACAGAGTTTAGGGTTAGGGGTAGATATACACATGATTTTTCTGGTTTGAATATGTCTAGACCTTGTTTATCAACTTGAGTGTTTACTATATGACATAATTAAGAAGGCTATGTGCTTTGGTTTTTCATTCTTTAGATTTTTTGTCTGAATAATTTTTATGCCCATTTGAATCTTGGTCAAAGATCCTAGGTTTGTTGAGCAAGATTTAAACAAGTTTAACATGTGAAAATGATAAGGTAATTAAGTCTGGATCTTTCTCTTAGTAACTCTAAAATGAAGCTTTTGGGAGGTTCTTGAATTTACCATGTTTGAAACCCAAAACCACCGTACTTCTTTTCATGCTTGACTTCATAAGACAGAGTTTAGGGTTAGGGGTAGATACATGATTTTTCTGGTTTGAATATGTCTAGACCATGTTTATCAACTTGAATGCTTACTATATGACATAAGAAGGCTATGTGCTTTGGTTTTTCATTCTTTCTTTTTTTCTGAATTTTTATGCCCATTTGAATCTTGGTCAAATCCTAGGTTCGACCAAGATTTAAACAAGTTTAAAACATGACAATGAAAAGGTAATTAATCATGGATCCTTCTTAATTAACCAGCCAGTCTAATTAAAATGAAGCTTTTGGGAGGTTTTTGAAATTTCCATGTTTGAAACCCAAAACCACACTTCTCTGCTTCATGCTTGACTTCATATATAATTAAGACAAAGTTTAGGGTTAGGGGTACATGATTTGTCTGGTTTGAATATGTCTAGACCTTGTTTATCAACTTGAATGCTTACTATATGACATAAGAAGACTATGTGCTTTGGTTTTTTATTTTATTTATTTTTTATTTTATGCCCATTTGAATATTGGTTAAATCCTAGGTTTGAACAAGATTTAAACAAGTTTAAAACATGAAAATGAAAAGGTAAGCCTGGATCCTTCTTAACTAGTCACTCTAAAATGAAGCTTTAATTTTGGGAGGTTTTTGAAATTTCCATGTTTGAAACCCAAAACCACTTCTCTTCATGCTTGACTTCATAAGACGAAGTTTAGGGTCGATAGGGGGTAGATACATGATTTGTCTGGTTTGAATATGTCTAGACCATGTTCATCAAATCCTAGGTTTGACCAAGATTTAAACAAGTTTAAAACATGAAAATGAAAAGCGAAGCATGTGTCCTTCTTAGTCACTCTAAAATGAAGTTTTTGGGCGTTTTTGAAATTTCCATGTTTGAAACCCAAAACCACTTCTCTTCATGCTTGACTTCATAAGACATAGTTTAGGGGTTAGGGGTAGATACATGATTTGTATGGTTTGAATATGTCTAGACCATGTTTATCAACTTTAATGCTTACTATATGACATAAGAAGACTATGTGCTTTGGTTTTTCATTTTTCTGATTTTTTTTTAGAATTTTGATGCACATTTGAATCTTGGTCAAATCCTAGGTTTGACCAAGATTTAAACAAGTATATATAGAACATGAAAATGAAAAGGGAAGCCTGTATCCTTCTTAGTCACCCTAAAATGAAGTTTTCGGGAGGTTTTTGAAATTTCCATGTTTGAAACCCAAAACCACTTATCTTCATGCTTGAGCAAGATTTGACCAAGATTTAAACAAGTTTAAATCATGAAAATGGAAAGGTAAGCCTGGATCCTTCTTAGTCGCTCTAAAATGAAGCTTTTGGGATGTTCTTGAAATTTCCATGTTTGAAACCCGGCCAAAACGACTTTTCTTCATGCTAGACTTCATAAGATCGACACGGGGTACATATATACATGATTTGTCTGGTTTGGATATATCTAGACCTTGTTTATCAACTTGAATGCTTACGATATGACATAAGAACACTATGTGCTTTTTGTTTTTCATTTTTTGTGCCTATTTGTATCTTGGTCAAATCCTAGGTTTGACCAAGATTTAAACAAGTTTAAAACATGAAAATGAAAAGGGAAACATGTATCCTTCTTAGTCACTCTAAAATGAAGTTTTTGGGAGGTTTTTGAAATTTCCATGTTTGAAACCTAAAACCACTTCTCTTCATGCTTGACTTCATAAGACAGAGTTTAGGGTTAGAGGGGTAGATACATGATTTGTCTTATTTGAATATGTCTAGCTAGACCTTGTTTATCAACTTTTGAATGCTTAATATATATATATGTGACATAAGAAGACTATGTGCTTTTGTTTTTCATTTTTCCGATTTTTTAATTTTATGCCAATTTAAATCTTGGTCAAATCCTAGGTTTGACAATGATTTAAACAAGTTTCAAATATGAAAATGAAAAGGCAAGCATGGATCCTTCTTAGTCACTCTAAAATGAAGCTTTTGATAGGTTTTTGAAATTTCCATATTTGAAACCCAAAACCACTTCTCTTCATGCTTGACTACATAAGACAAAGTTTAGGGTTAGGGGTAGATACATGATTTTTCTTGTTTGAATATGTCTAGACCCTTGTTTATCAACTTTAATGCTTACTATATGACATAAGAAAACTATGTGCTTTGCTTTGGTTTTTCATTTTTCTGATTTTTTTGGAATTTTGATGCACATTTGAATCATGGTCAAATCCTAGGTTTGACCAAGATTTAAACAAGTATAGAACATGAAAATGAAAAGGGAAGCCTGTATCCTTCTTAGTCACCCTAAAATGAAGTTTTTGGGAGGTTTTGAAAATTTCCATGTTTGAAACCCAAAACCACTTAATCTTCATGCTTGACTTCGTCATAAGATAGAGTTTAGGGGTTAGGGGGTAGATACATGATTTGTCTAGTTTGAATATGTCTAGACCTTGTTTACCAACTTTAATGCTTACTATATGACATATAAGAAGACTATGTGCGCTTTGGTTTTTCATTTTTTCATTTTTTTATTTTATGCCCATTTGAATCTTGGTGAAACCAAGGATTTGACCAAGATTCAAATCCGTATAAAAATTAAAAAACAAAATAAAAAAACAAGGTCTTCTTATGTTATATAGTAAGCATTCAATTAAGTTGATAAATAAGGTCTAGACATATTCAAACCAGAAAAATCATGTATCTACCCCTAACCCTAAACTTTGTCTTATGAAGTCAAGCATGAAGAGAAGTTGTTTTGGGTTTCAAACATGGAAATTTCAAAAACCCTCTCAAAGAGCTTCATTTTGGAGTGACTAAGAAGGATCCATAGGAAACTATGTACTAATACAGTATAATGATCACCCGAGTTATTAGAGCAACAAGTTTGTCACTTACGTGTGGTTCCCATGCGTGAGGTCCCACACTTCAGTGAGCACAAGTCACGTAGTCTTCTTATGTCATATAGTAAGCATTCAATTAAGTTGATAAACAAGGTCTAGACATATCAAACCAGAAAAATCATGTATCTACCCCCTATATATCCCTAAATTAACCCTGACTTATGAAGTCTAGCATGAAGAGAAGTCGTTTTGGGTTTCAAACGTTTAAGCCAAAAGCCCCATTTCAAATATTTTACACTTATTCAAATTTGGTTCAAATTTGAAAGACATACAAGTTATAGCACACATAGTGCATACATGTTCACACATACTGCACTAGATGCTAACCCTACAGTTTAGGGGCGGACCTAGGATAAATTTTTAGAGGGGGCAAACATATGATAAGTGATGCAAATATCATATTACAAGGTTTCAGAAAATTGAGCGGGGGCAGCTGCCCCCTTGGCTATAGTCTGGATCCGCCCATGCTATAGTTTGAGGCCATTTGGATGACGTCGAAAAAAATCTTTGATTAGAAATGGGGTTGTTCGAACCCCGTAGTTGGATTTTTTTGAACCTTGATCTGTAGTACTGGGCAAAACCCTAGTTTAACCTATATTTTAATTATAGATTCGTAGGTCGAATTTTCTGTAGTACCTTTTTCTTATTACTATGCAGCACATATGTGTTTGCCCGTCGAGTGAAACTCGGAGGAAGAGGGATCACTCGGAAGGAGAGAAGAAGGGAGAGCATTATGGTGTCTCCCCTTTTTGGGGTGATGATGTTGACTTTTGTGCAGGGTTTGTCGGTGAGCAGGAGGTGCGAGCGAGCGAGCGAGCGAGTCGAGCGAGGCCGAGAATGAGAGAGATTTGTTTTTGTGAGAGGGACAACCGAAGGATCCAGAAGGACCCACGACTTCCAATACGCATCCTGATGCGTCTTCTCTTGACAAAGAAAATGGTGGGAGTTTGCGTACCTATTGCACGTGACTTGTGCTCACTGAAGTGTGGGACCTCAAGCGTGGGCACCACACGTAAGTGACAGACCTGTTGGTGTAAAAACTCGGTTGATTATAATAGTGCATTAGAACAAAGTTTCCTATGGATTCAAGGGTAGGAAATCCAAGTTAACTCATTTACATGACATTATTTTTTCCATGAAGCAAAGTTAACACATCTATCAATTGGTACATTTTGGAGTGACTAAGAAGGATCCATGCTTACCTTTTCGTTTTCACGTGTTAAACTTGTTTAAATCTTGGTCAAACCTAGGATTTGACAGAGATTCAAATGGGCGGAAAATTGAAAAAAAAAACAGAAAAACCAAAGCACATACGTAGTTTTCTTATGTCATATAGTAAGCATTCAAGTTGATAAACAAGGTCTAGACATATTCAAAACATACAAATCATGTATGTACCCCTAACCCTAAACTATGTCTTATGAAGTCAAGCATGAAGAGAAGTGGTTTTGGGTTTCAAACATGGAAATTTCAAAAACCTCCCAAAAACTTCATTTAGAGTGACTAAGAAGGATAAATGCTTCCCTTTCATTTTCATGTTTTAAACTTGTTTAAATCTTGGTAAAACCTAGGATCTGACCAAGATTCAAATGGGCATCAAAAATAGAAAAAATCAGAAAAATGAAAAACCAAAGCACATAGTCTTCTTATGTCATATAGTAAGCATTAAAGTTGATAAACAAGGTCTAGACGTATTCAAACCAGACAAATCATGTATCTACCCCTAACCCTAAACTCTGTCTTATGAAGTCAAGTATGAAGAGAAGTTGTTTTGGGTTTCAAACATGGAAATTTCAAAAACCCTCTCAAAGAACTTCATTTTGGAGTGACTAAGAAGGATCCATAGGAAACTATGTACTAATACAGTATAATGATCACCCGAGTTATTAGAGCAACAAGTCTGTCACTTACGTACGTGTGGTTCCCATGCGTGAGGTCCCACACTTCAGTGAGCACAAGTCACGTAGTCTTCTTATGTCATATAGTAAGCATTCAATTAAGTTGGTAAACAAGGTCTAGACATATCAAACCAGAAAAATCATGTATCTACCCCCTATATATCCCTAAATTAACCCTGACTTATGAAGTCAAGCATGAAGAGAAGAAGTGGTTTTTGGTTTCAAACATGGAAATTTCAAAAACCCTCCCAAGAGCTTCATTTTGGAGTGACTAGTTAAGACGCATACATGCTTACTTTTTCATATTCATGTTTTAAACTTGTTCAAATCTTGGTCAACAAACCTACGATTTGACGAAGATTCAAATGGGTATAAAAAATTAAAACCAAGGTCTGCTCATGTCATATAGTAAGCATTCAATTAAATTGATAAACAAGGTCTAGACATATTCAAACTAGTAGGAAAATCATGTATCTACCCCCTAACCCTAAACTATGTCTTATGAAGTCAAGCATGCATGAAGAAAAGTGGTTTTTGGTTTTCAAGCATGGAAATTTCAAAAACCCTCCCAAGAGCTACATATTGGAGTGACTAAGAAGGATAGATGCTTAATTTTTCATATTCATGTTTTAAACTTGATTAAATCATGGTCAAACCTAGAATTTGACCAAGATTCAAATGGGCATAAAAATTCAAAAAAATGAAAAACCAATGCACATAGTCATCTTATGTCATCTAGTAAGCATTCAATTAAGTTGATAAACAATGTCTAGACATATTCAAACCAGAAAATTCATGTATCAAGCTAACCCTAACCCCAAACTCTGTCTTATGAAGTCAAGCATGAAGAGAAGTACGTGGTTATTTGGTTTCAAACATGGAAATTTCAAAAACCCTCTCAAGAGCTTCATTTTGGAGTGACTACGAATGATACACGCTTAATTTTTCATATATATTCATGTTTTAAACTTGTTTAAATCATGGTCAAACCTAGGATTTGGCCAATATTCAAATGGACAAAATTTTAAAAAAAATCAAGGCACATAGTCTTCTTATGTCATATAGTAAGCATTCAATTAAGTTGATAAACAAGGTCTAGACATATTCAAACAAGAGAAATCATGTATCTACCCCCTAACACTAAACTTTGTCTCATGAAGTCAAGCACATGCATGAAGATATGTGGTTTTTGGTTTCAAACATGGAAATTTCAAAAACCCTCCCAAGAGCTTCATTTCGAAGTGATTAATTAAGAAGCATACATGCATGCTTACTTTTTCATATTCATGTTTTAAACTTATTCAAATCTTGGTGAAACCTAGGATTTGACCAAGATTCAAATGGGTATAAAAATTAAAAAAAAACAAAAAAGGTCTTCTTATATATGTTATATAGTAGGCATTCAATTAAGTTGATAAACAAGGTCTAGACATATTCAAACAAGAAAAATCAAGCATGTACCCCTAACCCTAATATAAACTATGTTTCATGAAGTAAGCATGAAGATTTGTGGTTTTTGGTTTCGAACATGGAAATTCAAAAACCCTCCCAAGAGCTTCATTTTTGAAGTGACTAAGAAGCATACATGCTTACTTTTTCATATTCATGTTTTTAACTTATTCAAATCTTGGTGGAACCAAGGATTTGACCAAGATTCAAATGGGTATAAAAGTTCAAAAAAAAGGTCTTCTTATATGTCTAGACCTTGTTTGTCAACTTTAATGCTTACTATATGACATAAGAAAACTATGTGCTTTGGTTTTTCATTTTTCTGATTTTTTTATTTTGATGCCCATTTGAATCTTGTCAAATCCTAGATTTGACCAAGATAATTTAAACAAGTTTAAAGCATGAAAATGAAAAGGGAAGCATGTATCCATCTTAGTCACTCTAAAATGAAGCTTCTGGGAGGTTTTTGAAATTTCCATGTTTGAAACCCAAAACCACTTCTCTTCATGTTTGACTTCATAAGACATAGTTTAGGGGTTAGGGGTATAGATACATGATTTGTCTGGTTTGAATATGTCTAGACCTTGTTTGTCAACTTTAATGCTTACTATATGACATAAGAAAACTATGTGCTTTGGTTTTTCATTTTTCTGATTTTTTTATTTTGATGCCCATTTGAATCTTGTCAAATCCTAGATTTGACCAAGATAATGTAAACAAGTTTAAAACATGAAAATGAAAAGGGAAGCATGTATCGTTCTTAGTCACTCTAAAATGAAGTTTTTGGGAGGTTTTTGAAATTTCCATGTAGGAAACCCAAAACTTCTCTTCATGATTGACTTCATAAGACAGAGTTTAGGGTTAGGGGTAGATATATTTATGATTTTCCTAGGTTTGACCAAGATTTAAACAAGTTTAAAACATGAATATGAAAAGTAAGCATGTATCCTTCTTAGTCACTCCAAAATGAAGCTCTTAATTAGGAGGGTTTTTGAAATTTCCATGTTTGAAACCAAAAACCACTTATCTTCACCATGCATGCTTGACTTTATAAGACAGAGTTTAGGGTTAGGGGTAGATACATGATTTTCAGGTTTAATATGTCTATACCTTGTTTATCAACTTAATTGATTGCGCGCATACTATATGACATAAGAAGATCTTGGTATTCATTTTTTTTGAATTTTTATGCCCATTTGAATCTTGGTCAAATCCTAGGTTTGACCAAGATTTGAACAAGTTTAAAACATGAATATGAAAAGGTAAGCATGTATGCTTCTTAGTCACTCCAAAATGAAGCTCTTGGAAGGGTATTTGAAATTTCCATGTTTGAAACCAAAAACCACATCTCTTCATGCTTGACTTCATAAGACAAAGTTTAGGGTTAGGGGTAGATACATGATTTGTATGGTTTGAATATGTCTAGACCTTGTGTTTATCAACTTTAATGCTTACTATATGACATAAGAAGATTATGTGCTTTGGTTTTTCATTTTTCTATTTTTAATGCCCATTTGAATCTTGGTCAAATCATAGGTTTGACCAAGATTTGAACAAGTTTAAATCATGAATATGCAAAATTAAGCATCTATATATCCTTCTTAGTCACTCCAAAATGTAGCTCTTGGGATGGTTTTTGAAATTTCCATGTTTGAAACCTAAAACCACTTCTCTTCATGCATGCTTGACTTCATAAAGATAGAGTTTAGGGTTAGGGGTAGATATATACATGATTTTCTGGTTTGAATATGTCTAGACCTTGTTTATCAACTTGAATGCTTACTATATGACATGCAAAGACTTGCTTTGGTTTTTGATTTTGTTTTTGAATTTTTATGCCCATTTAAATCTTGGTCAAATCCTAGGTTTGACCACGACTTAAACAAGTTTAAAACATGAATATGTAAAAGTAAGCATGTATCCTTCTTAGTCACTCCAAAATGAAGCTCTTAATTAGGAGGGTTTTTGAAATTTCCATGTTTGAAACCAAAAACCACTTATCTTCACCATGCATGCTTGACTTTATAAGACAGAGTTTAGGGTTAGGGGTAGATACATGCATGATTTTTTAGGTTTAATATGTCTAGACCTTGTTTATCAACTTAAGTGAATGCGCACATACTATATGACATAAGAAGACCTTGGTATTCATTTTATTTGAATTTTTATGCCCATTTGAATCTTTGTCAAATCCTAGGTTTGACCAAGATTTGAACAAGTTTAAAACATGAATATATATGAAAAGGTAAGCATGTATGCTTCTTAGTCACTCCAAAATGAAGCTCTTGGAAGGGGTTTTTGAAATTTCCATGTTTGAAACCAAAAACCACATCTCTTCATGCTTGACTTCATAAGACAGAGTTTAGGGTTAGGGGTAGCCACATACATGTTTTTTTTGGTTTGAATATGTCTAGACCTTGTTTATCAACTTAATTGTATGCTTATTATATGACATAAGAAGACTATGTGCATTGGGTTTTCATTTTTTTATCCCCATTTGTTGAATCTTGGTCAAATCCTAGGTTGGACCAAGATTTAAACAAGTTTAAAACATGAATAATATGAAACGTAACCTGCATCGATCCTTCTTAGTCACTCCAAAATGAAGCTCGTGGGAGGTTTTTGAAATTTCCATGATTTTTCTGGTTTGAATATGTCTAGACCTTGTTTATCAACTTGAATGCTTACTATATGACATACACAGACTATGTGCTTTGTTTTTTTTGAATTCTTATGCCCATTTGAATCTTGGTCAAATCCTAGGTTTGACCATGACTTAAACAAGTTTAAGACATGAATATGACAAAGTAATCATGTATCCTTCTTAGTCACCCCAAAATGAAGCTCTTGGGAGGGTTTTTAAAATTTCCATGTTTGAAACCAAAAACCACTTCTCTTCACCATGCATGCTTGACTTCATAAGACAGAGTTTAGGGTTAGGGGGTAGATACATGATTTTTCAGGTTTAAAACGTCTAGACCTTGTTTATCAACTTAATTGAATGCTTACTATATGACATAAGAAGACCTTGGTTTTTCATTTTTTTCTTCATTTTTTTGAATTTTTATGCCCATTTGAATCTTGGTCAAATCCTAGGTTTGACCAAGATTTGAACAAGTTTAAAACATGAATATAAAAAAGTAAGCATGTATGCTTCTTAGTCACTCCAAAATGAAGCTCTTGGGAGGGTTTTCGAAATTTCCATGTTTGAAACCAAAAACCACATCTCTTCATGCTTGACTTCATAAGACAGAGTTTAGGGTTAGGGGTAGATACATGATTTTTCTGGTTTGAATATGTCTAGACCTTGTTTATCAACTTAATTGAATGCTTACTATATGACATAAGAAGACTATGTGCCTTGGTTTTTCATTTATTTTGATTTATTTTGAATTTTATGCCTATTTTTATGCCCATTTAAACAAGTTTAAATCATGAATATGAAAAATTAGTCACTCCAAAATGTAGCTCTTGAGAGGGTTTTTGAAATTTCCATGTTTGAAACCAAAAACCACTTCTCTTCATGCATGCTTGACTTCATAAAGACAGAGTTTAGGGTTTGGGGTAGACAGCACGCGCCGACACGTGGACGAAATTTATTCTCTGTCCCCCTGACATGCACTTGCCAGTGTCTTCAACAGTCTGACACGAACAGTGAAGCTTTTATGGAGCCCAGCGGAGAGGGGCTCCATTTCTCGAGCGGTAGCGAGGTGACATGCGGCCTAAATCCAAATTTAAACATTGCGAAAAAAATCTGAAACAAATCATGCACGTTCACAGCTCATATTAAGATAACCCCTAAAAATTTCAGATCAAAATTCGAAACATACATCGAGAAACAAAAAAGAGAAACTCAGATGGGAATAGTCTACAGAGAAACTCAGATTTGAATTCGGGAACTATTCATGACAGATTTCTCTTTTTTGTTTCTCGATGTATGTTAGTGGCAGTTAATATGGACCGGAGGAAGTACTAATAATATGAGGCATATTTTTGAGCTGGCCCTGTTTAGTAGAGTTTACATTTGAGAGTTACATCTTTCTACCACCATTATTTTTGATTTAGCTTGTCTTTTTTTGCCCACCATTTTATCGAGCAGGGTTAATGCAAGATCCATAGCAAACTAGCTTGTCATGACATTTTGTTGGCGGAGTGCATCTTCTCATGGCGAGCTAGCGACTTTGCCTACTAGAGTTTTTTTTGTTGAACTACATTTTTTGGATTTTCCCATTTTATTTGTGCACAAGCTATGAGCCGCCCGCAATTCAGCACCATATATTGGCGGGATTTTCTAGTTCAGCACCATAAATTAGCAGGATGCTATCTTCCTACCTCGCTTTCATTTCCCCTATATCCAGCCCCACCCACGGACAAGCAAGGGCCTCTCTCCCTACCTCGCACCTAGTCCGTCTCGCTCCCTCTCAGTCCTCCATCCGTAGCCGACATCCACCGCACCGGAGCCAGCTCAGCGACGCCGTCAACCACACTCCGTCCGCTTCGTCGGATCTGCTTCCCCGACTCACTGGTTCATCTTACCGGCCGGCGAGATCGGTACACAAAGCGCCACCATGATCCACCGAACCAAACCGAACGGCCAACGCGCCACCTCCCCAGTCGACCAAGGTTGAACACTTTGTCCGGCAGCTTTTGTTATGTACTCCGTATTTGATTTCCGAGACTAGTTTATTGCTTGCTTCCACTGCTTGTTATTAGCATCTGTTTTTTTTTGTAATGCCTGCTAGATATTCCCCTCGAGAATGCCTACGAAGAATCTCGGAGGCAAAATATCTTGCAGAATATGATAATTGCAGCCAAGCTCGGCATACTGTGGAATGGGACAAAATCACCGCACCCCAAGTCGTTGCCGAGATTTTTCACACGTGTGATGTGCCGCCAAAAGGACGATTCCGTGGGGCAGCTGCTGAAGAAGGTATTTAGCCGCACTGCTCAAATTTCATATGTCTTGTTTGCTGATTGATTTGATGAACTTTGATTTGCAGCAGCTAGCCACTGCTCATGTTCCTAACAAAGACAGTGAGCGCGCCAGTGATGCAGACATTGGTAGAAAGGAGGCGGGATTTGGTCCTATTGTTCTAGCAAGCAATCATTTGAGTGGCCGCCTAGGATCAGCACATCTGGATCCTCCTGAGCTCAACATTAAGGAGGTAATTTTATAATAGTGTTTTAAACATGACATAATCTAATGTACTGAAAGAGATCAAACTGTCAACAGGAGTGGAGTGGTATAGATGGTAGAGATATAGATATAGATTTCAGGTTTCCTAATTTTTTCTTGAAAATAGGGTCGCCCCGGCCTCTGCATCCAAATGATGCACCCACCCTTTTATTGCAATGTTTTAGACTCCATTTAAGGTTTAGAAACTCATGGGTTGCTGAAAGTGGTGACATGAATCAACCAACATATTTCCTTTTAATCTGCTGATTGATTTTATGCATGGCAAATCGCAGAAGCAAGTGACTGCTCATGTCCCTGCCAAGCAGCATTGTAGCACAGATGTCCAGAGTTCCAGTGATGCAAACGTTTGTAGGAACAAAACAGAAGGATGTGGCACTGGGGAAGCTAAGATTAGGCGTCTTCAAAAGGACTTGGATGTGGCCACTTGGCGGAACAAAGAAATGAACCGAGGATGGAATTCTACAATTCAAGATGGCCTACATGCTGTTGCTGATCTGCAGAAGCTAGTGGCTGGCAACTTGGTTACCGCTTTGGCTGATGCAGATGTCCATGAGATCAACTGGACGATCTTGGAACAGGTGAAAGCACGAGCAGAAACTCTGCACTCATCTTTGCAGGTAGATGATTTTCAAAGGGTGATGCAAGAGCCGCTATATGAATAGATTGTTGTTTTCAGTTGATGATGTCCCTGGTTCTTTTGTTTACTTATGTGCTGGTAGTACTTAGGGGAACTAGCTTGTACAAGTATTTTTTTCCGATAAAGTTGTACAAGTAAATGGCACATGCTTCGCATGTTTGACCAATTAAGTTAAAAAGCTTCACAAAATCCTGCTATCATGTAGGCGGGCTTGCATTGGCTTTCAACCCAAGTGACTATTGACTGCAATCTGTAATATGTACCCCTCTGTTGCACTTAATGGTATCCAAGCCCTTGGGCCCCCCTCCTTTGTTAAAAAAAGATCGAATTCTTATTGCGTCGAAGTTGTTTCACTAAAAAAAAGAGCCCTCACGTGCAAGGCACGTGTATATATACTAGTACTAGTAGAGATGGTACACCTAGACATTAGAGATTTGTTTGTTTTAAAGATATTTTTAATTGTGTACAAGATGGAAAATATAACTTTAGGCTATCCACAATGTTGCTATTGCCAAATCTGATACGATGGTGAATTTGGCTTTGGTGTGAAATATAGCAATAGCTCCACAATGTAGTGGTTCCAAATATTTATAACGTGGGTCCCGCCATCAAGCTAAAACAACTCATAAAGCCAATATGGAACTACTCTCACAATGTAGGGAACTAGTTCCAAATGCCAAAAGTGAAATTTGGCATCGGAGCACCTATTTGCTCCGGTTCCCTGTTTTTCTGGTTTTGGAACTACCTCTACAATGTATGGAACTAGTTCAAAAAGCCAAAAATCAAATATGGAACCACTTTTGGCTACACGTTGTGGATGCTCTTAGCAAATTCCTAGTATTTTTCATGGTCGATGTAAAAAAAGTATTTTTCATGGTTGATGTAAAAAAACAAGTTTTTTTCATGGTCGATGTAAAAAAAGAGAGAAAACATGTCTCATAAAAAGCCTTATGGTTAGCACAATTTTTTTACGGAGTAACTCTTTTTTACATAGCCCAAATTACTATTCGATTTTTCCATTGAAATATTTTATGTGTATAAAGCAAGCGAAGAAGTACACATGCATTTTTCGTTTTATTCTTTTTTGACATTTCAAAATGTATAGAAGATGAATTTCGAAATAAAGAGATCATATGCACCCAAGAACCAACAAGCATATCCCCTTGAACCCGAACATACTCAGGGCCCTTTTGTTGTGCCTTTTTTTTGCCTTTTTGCTTTTGGATTTTGGAAGCCAAAAACAAATATTATATTCTTTTGGCTTCCAAAATCCAAAAGCCAAAAAGCCACAGCAAAAGGGCCCTCAGCTTCAGACTTGGGATTTCGTAGGCTAGGGTTCCACAGTTTTCCAGCAACCAGTAATAATTTCAACTCTGCCCCAAAATTCCCGCCGAAATCCCCCCGCTTCCAAAATTCAAAGCGATGTGAAATAAGTACAGTGTCGATCTTATCCCCCCGGACCGCTCAATTCAGACCTATCACCGGCGGCGCCGAACCCCGCATCTCTCTCTCACGCTTCCACCCTGCATGACCCACCGGATCATCTCACACGCCGGCGCCGGCCCACTGTCCCACTCCCACACCAGCACTACTGCCTTCTCATCGGCCACCGTAGTGACCGACGACGTTCCGCCGTCTCCCTTGCTTTTTAGCAAGCCGGAGTAGCTTCCACCTCCCCCACCCCCACCGACGACCACTGTACCATACGAGCTCCTCCGTAGCCGACTTCCACCGCCGCCTTGTCAGCGACAGTCACCATCGCCGGGTTCTCGTATCTTAATCCCCGACTCCTTCCGTCCACCGGACTGGAGAGATGGGCGCTTCCATGGTCGACGGCAGGAAACCAAAGCGTACACGCGCCCACTTCCAAGAAGGTTGATATGGCCGCATTCGTTATGCATGTGATTTCGAAAAGTATTTTTTTGCTTACTTGCACCGCCATCTCATTAGCATTTTTTTTGTAATGCATGCTAGATATTATTGCAATACAGAAGAATGAATTAAAAGAGAAACGGATACGGAATATATGTATAAGATATGCAAGCCGTGTGGGCACAAACATGTGTAACGCTATTGCCTCTAGTGCAAACCTGAACAAAATCGGAGAAGAACCCTTTCCCCTTCCCAAAGATAAAGAACAATGTTATGATTCACAATTTGATCATGCTGAGCCTCTTGGAGAGCTGACTCAGGAAGATGCCTTGCCTGACCATTCTCCTCAACCCCACCAGGTGATTTCTGTGTTTTTACTTTGAGATATCTGTTGCAACTTCCATGTGTTGTATACTTGTATCCTGAATCCCACCAAACATGTTCACATGCCACCTCTAGGTCTCCTTAATGCATCATATATATGTTTCAGCATGCACGTCATCCTTTACTGTTCTTCATTCTATTCCATTTGCATATCATCATATATGGGACTTCTGTAGACTGAAATATCGTTTATGTGTGCTAGGAATCTGCAGCTTCAAGTAAGAATTTCGCAGGAACCACCAATGAGAGGAAGACCATTCAACAGGCACCTGAATTGGTGATAGAACAGCTGCAACCAAAAAAGAAACCTGCTTCTGCTACTAGACAGTCTCAGCGATTCATGGCACCAGTTGAAGAAAATAACGAAAATTCTAAGAGTACTGAAATAAAAAAACGTGGTGAACACCCCAAGCGGTTGAATCAGCCACCTGTTACCAATCCAGTCAACCAGCGACAATCGGCAGCAGAACCAGTTTCCACAGCAACTTCTCAGCCACAATTGGCAGCAGAACCAGTTTCCACAGCAACTTCTCAACAACAATTGGCAGCAGAACAAGTTTCCACGGCAACTTCTCAGCCACAATTGGGATCAGCAGTAGCTGTGGTAGGAAATACTGCCCAAGGACACACTGTACCAGTCCCAGCTGACACAACCACAACTGGCCAAACACTGCTAGCACAACATCAACAAACTGTTGATGATCTCCCACTGACCCATATTAGTCCTGCCATAGACAACTCCCCTGAGGATGAGCCCCACACCGAAGAAGGTACATTTTCCAATGCTTATAGTTTCATTCTCCGTTATAAAGTTATACTTTATAGATATATATATATATA
Source organism: Lolium multiflorum (assembly GCA_030979885.1). NCBI lineage: Eukaryota > Viridiplantae > Streptophyta > Magnoliopsida > Poales > Poaceae > Lolium > Lolium multiflorum. The sequence goes on from CM061750.1 coordinate 404,011,440, forward strand.
TATATATATACCTACCTTGATAGCTTGATGTAATGCTTAACTTTGTAGTTGCACCACGATCAAGAAAAACGAGGGGCCCAACAGTAGGGAAAATGTTCGTAGCTAAGCTTGCTGGGATGGAATCAAGATTTCGCCTTTCATCTATCGTAGGTGGCAGAAGGCCACTGGACCCAGAAGAATCTTGTAAATTAGCATCGGATGTAGGAATTTTCGTCAGGAATGAAATTCCTATCTTCCCAACATGGAAAGAGCACGTAGACACCTCTGCGCATTTTGAAAAATTAGTGCACAGGTTACACGTAAGTCATCTTTCTCTTGGTAATGTTACTCATACTAGTATACCACATTGGCACGTCCCGTTCCTTCTAGCTTGTTGTTGGATCTATGTATATCACACCAACGGTTTATATTGTTGTGAACAGTTAAGGTTCGAGTTCGATGAGGACCAAGAGGAAGTAAAGCATGTTCTCAACAGTCTATTCTCAGACTGTCTGCGCCAGTATCGCAGCAGGCTAAAGAAGAAATACTTCACTGGAAAGATTACTGGGAGTGTTCCAACTATATCTCCTTTTAAGCAAATGACTGACAAACAGTGGGGAGATCTTGTGAAGCACTGGTCTGATCCAAAGAATATGGTATGATTTGTAAGACTGAGACCAGATCACATCTTGGATTCTTATTTATAGCAGTGTCTCACTAGTCTCCTTTTTGCAGAATTTGGCTAAACAGAATCAGGAAAACCGCGGTAAACTACTTTTACCTAGCCGTACGGGATCTCGTAACCTTATAGTGCACATTCGGCAAAAAGTAAGGACATGTTGTTTTATACTGCTATTTAGAAATATTTTAGTAAAAGATCATGCAGAGTATATACACCAGTGTGCAGCTTATATTATGATCCTCCATTTCAACCACGTTATTCGATTTATAAATGGTAGTACTAAAATGCAGATGTTACATAATGCAAGTAAAAGGGAACCAAACAAAGAGATGACTCTGCCAGAGATTTTTGAAGCATGCCAGAAGAACAAACTTGAAGTGATTGGAGAAGTCGCACAGAGTGTTCTTGTAAGTCTTCTCAAAGATTGAAATTTTGTGACGACTCACATCCCAACTTATAGGAGTAGTAAAGTACATGTCAATATGATATTATATATGTTTATTAAAATTCATGTGATGTGAATCAGACATGCCAAACTGTAGGAATAAAAGTAGGTCATACACATGATAAATCTACTATCAGCAAGTTTCTCTGTAGTAACTATCATGTTTACACATGTGTACGAACTGAATTTTTTGCAGGAAGATATGAAATTAGAGATGGCAAAAACCGGTAAAAACGGTCTGGAAAAAACCGATGAAGAATGTGTGAAGGCATTTTCTATGGCAATAAAAAAGAAAGGCATTGCCAAAAACACTTTCTTACGGAATGCTGGACTGCTGAAGTGCAAGTCCATGTCCAAGTCAAAGTATTTGCATGCTCAAGTTCTAAAGGAGCAACTCCAAGTAGAACGAGCTGCATCAGCTGCGCTAAGACTAGAAGTCGACAATTTTAGAACGATAGCAGCACAGAAGGAGGCCCTACTGGAGCAGGTTAGGAATGCTAGTAAGTAGTAAGAAGAGTATCTGCTAGATAATTGGAGATGAACGGGGACAGTGACAGGTCATTACCTTTGTCTTGTAAAATGGTTCCTTAGTCTGAGCATATTTCGTAGGTGCATTTATCTGCAATTGCTATGATCTTGGTGGTCGTTTCCTTGTTGTGATGTGGATTTTTTTGAACCGGAACCCTGCTGATTGTTAATATTATAAGTGGATTGCCTAGCCCTTTCCATCAGTTCTGACTTGTGGTTCCGTTGGCTCGTGGATGAAGCTTGACGTGGTATCAGAGCCCATAGTCTCAAGTTCGAGTCATCGCTTTCACAAACCTTCTCTTCTCTTCTCCCGGTCTAGCCTTTTCTGTCAGTTTGGACTTTTTGTTGCGATGTATAAAGTGGATTGCCTAGCCCTTTCCATCAGTTCGGACTTTTGGTCGCGTTGGCTAGTGCATTAAAGCTTGACACTGATGATTTTCTGTGATCCATTGATTTCCATCTTTCTACATACTGGTCTAGAAGCTTGTCAACTGGTCTGGTTCATTCATCGCTGTATTGAGTGCAATGAACGGAACAGTGGCTTCTCCTTTGTGTTGTGCTGCAACACAACAGCTGTTCCTGCTTCTGTACAGGCGAGTTGTGAACAAAGATACTTATGTATGCTACCAAATTTCGACTCCATATAATCAATAGCTTAACAACCCTCTAATTCAAAATCTCAACATTATTTCACACACTGAAATATTTTGTACGCGTTTTGAATTGGAGAACATGGGAACCGACTTTGGTTTCTGATTATGACTTGATGTGACCCTAGGCCCTGGATTCCTGAGCAGAAGGTATGTGTAAAAACAAAGAGATTACGAAGTGCTAATTCCCTTTTTTTGTAAGTCCTGGTGGCATTGACACTCCTTTCTTACTTGCTATATTTTTTTGGTGTTTATATATAATAGAGAATTACCAGCTTATTGTCGAACCCGTTAGATTTTGGGCAATAATTGTTACGTGGCTGCTTCTTAATTAAAGTTTATCATGTCATGTAGATGGATTTGTGAAAGATGCAGCGGGTCGTTCTTCAGATCGTCTACATGGGATTCCCATCTACATGTATGTTCACGGTTTCATGGAGTACTTCAGCTCATAGCAGCCACATACGATCCTGCAAGATTTGCATTTTTTTTGACCTTGCAAGATTTGCATTCAATGTATCGCCAAGACGCGTCCGTGAGAACTCTAGAAACATCTTCGTCTGACTCGTTTTGGCGCGCGCAGTTCCCGAGCGAATCCAATGAATTTTGACCGTTCTCTTAAAAAAAGGAACTTTGACCGTTGGATCAAGCGTTGGAGAACTGTTGTGCCAACGGCCAATAATTATGATCGTCGTAACCGATTTTCAACGTGATGATGAATTGATGTGACATTTGGCCGTACTAGTACGGTCTCATATTTTTGTATTACTTGGATTGTAGCCAAATTCGAAATCTCATTCCAGCGGCAAAACTTCCCGCCCGAAAAATACAAATATTTCACACGCTTCTAACTTCCCATTCTACCCTCGTAAAGATGACAACAATGTCCATGTATAAGTCGGTTGGTGGGGGGTCTACCCGTCATTTTTTTTCGATCACCACCTCCCTAGCTCCGGAAACTCCCCGAAAAAAAATTCATTTCCCTCACTCTCTCCTCTGAGACCACCCACCGGAACTTCCCAAGTCCCTCTCTCTCCACCTCCACGACCACCGCACCGGAACATCCCCGCCGGACTTCCCTGGCCTACCCGAGGCCTCGCGATCCTCGTCATCCGGCTGCCTGCCGGAGCCGCTTCATCGACGCCGTCATCAACCGGACCGGATCATCCCCGCCGAACCTCGAAACCATATGCTCATCCAGCAGTCTACCGCAGTCGCTTCAGCTGCGGCATCGTCCACCCCACCGGAGCCGCTTCGCCGGATCCGTCGTCCACCGCATCGGATCTTGCTCACCGACACCGCTGTGCATGAACCGGATCTGCTTCACCGGCGCCGTGTATGATCTAAACTCTTCTACTGTCGCTTTTCTATTGCTTGCCTGCAAGTTCTTGTTTAATCTTGGGGGAACCTGTTTGTGCTAACGACGCGCCGTTACGTTTTTGCAGACGAGATGAGTAACCATGAAGTGTAATGGCCGTCTCTCCAACCCCAAGTAGCACATGTAGCGTACTTCATCACCGGATCTATCAACCCCAGGAAGATCTGCTGTGACTCCCACAGAGTGCTTCTCCTAATGTAAGTCCCTTGTTTTAGCGCCATGTTCTGGGTTCAGATGCTTGTTTGTCTGAAGCTCTTTTAGTTCATTCCTAGCTATGACCGTAACACCTTGCTATTTTCTACTTCATTGCTAACTTTAAGCGATTGAACATTTTGGTTTGCATTCCCTGCTCTGTAGATGTAGCCATCATAACTTCTATCTTGCTCAGTCGTTGTTACAAAAATTATACTGTAGGTATTATAGTAACATCCTGCTATTATTTAGTTCATGGCCAATTTTAAGTAATTGCACATGTTGGTTCGCATTCCCTGCTCTATAGCTTTTGGCATCGTAACTTCTATATTTGGTTTACATTCCCTGCTCTGTAGATCTAGCCATCATAACTTTATCTTGCTCAGTCGTTGTTACAAAAATTATGGCCTGCTACTATGTTGTTTGTGCCAATTTTTTACTCCATGAACATGTTGGCTTGCATTCCCTGTACTACAGGTGATGCCATTGTTTTGTATCTAGTTCATTGTAAGCTAACAAAGTAAGGACTTAGTTTGGCATGCTATCACTCTGCTATCTAGCCTGTAGTACAAATAAACTTGTCATACTACTAGATAATAATTTTGCGTGCCATCTTGTTCTTCAAAAGCTGCATTATTGACTTGTTTCTCTGACTTGGCATGACGCTCACATATGGAAAGCTGAACATATTGGTTTGCATTCCCTCTTATACAAGTTCACAGGTGATCCCACTATATTCTGTATCTGGTCCATCCTAAGCTCCAGCATTAACTATCCTCCATGTGTTGCTCATTACAAGTTTATATCCCGAAACATCTTGATTTGCATCCCCTTCACTATAAGTTCAGGAGTATTATTTAGTTCACGGCCAAAATGAAGTAATTGCACTTGGCACATGTTGGTTCACATTCCCTCCTCTTTAGCTTTTGCCATCGTAACTTCTATTTTTGGTTTACATTCCCTGCTCTGTAGATGTAGCCATCATAACTTCATCTTGCTCAGTCGTTGTTACAAAATTTATAGCCTGCTACTATGTTGTTCATGCCAATTTTGTACTCCCTGAACATGTTGGTTTGCATGGGACTCGACAGTAGTAAGTCTGCTGTTTCATTCTAACATGCTCTGTTATATTGGCTGTTGGTATGCGGCATGCACTCTTTGTTTGCTTATTGTGCGCATTACAATGATCTTGTTATAACGACGAAATGATGAGTTCCAAATTCTTTGCCAAACAATATTGTAGTGTCATTGCCTTTCCATTGTTGCTATCTTAACTTGTAATGTCTTTGTTTCAGATATAGGTGCTGCATGGACAACTTAAAAGATTGCCGGATCGCTTCATTGTATTGCTAGGTTTAATTACCATTCAATTTCTCTGGGTTCTGTAATATTTTTTCAATGCCTTGCAGCTGATGTAATATTTAGTTAGTTTTTATAGTTCTTTCGCGCATTTTTTCTTTGGTGCTTGTGGTAAGTGAGGCTATCCGAAGAAATCAATGCTGCGTAAATATTCTCAGTATCTAAATCACGAATTCCCATCCCTTAAACGGCCCAATTAAACGAAATCACATATGTGCCTGCCCGCAAAATCCTAAAGCGCATATTATGCCGGCATATAAACAACAACTAAACGGGCTGGCCCACTTACTTCTTGGGCCAGCCCATTTGATTTACGGTGGACCCCACACACTAATTGGGCTGGCCCACTTGCTTTAAGGGTGGACCCCACCAACTACTGGGCCGGCCCACTAAATAGTTGGGCCAGCCCATTTGCTTTTTTGAGGACCCCACATAATAAATGGGCCGGCCCTTTAAGAGGAAAGGGACCCACCAGTTTTGGCCGCCTGATATCTTGTTTACCCACTTGCTATATTGTGGACCCCACACACTAGATGGGCCGGCCTTTTAACAAAGTGGGGCCCACTGTGCTTATTGCCGGCCCACTATCTTGTTGGCCGACCCTGCTCTATGGTGGTCCCACATGGTAAATGGGCCGGCCCTTTAAGTGGAAGGTGGGACCCACCTGTGTTTTTGGCCCGACTATCTTGTTGGCCGCCCATTAATAGGAATGTGGGACCCACTTGTGTTTTGGCCCGCCCACTATCTCGTTGGGCCGGCCTCGCTATATGGTGGGCCCCACATACCAAATGGGCCGGCCCATTAACGAAAGTGGGACCCACATGTGTTTTTGGCCCGCCCACTATCTTGGTGGGCCGGCCACTTGCTATATTGTGGACCCCACATACTAAATGGGCGGCCCTTAACAGAAGATGGGTCCCACTGTGTTTTGGCCCACTAGCTTGTTGGGCGCCCACTTGCTATATGGTGGACCCACACACTAAATGGGCCGGCCTTTTAAGATGGGACCCACTGTGTTTTTTGCCCGGCCCACTAGCTTGTTGGCGACTTGCTATACTGGACCCCACACACTAAATGGGCCTTTTAACAGAAAGTGGGACCCACTGTGTTTTGGCCCGCCCACTTGCTTCTTGGGCGCCCATTGCTTGGTGGACCCACATGTTAAATGGGCCGCCCATTTAAGTTTTGACCAGTCAACCTTAGAGGTTAGGCCGCCCACGTAACTAATGGACCGGCCCACTATATAGTTGACCGGTCAAACTATGTCATCGGCCCGGCCCGCTTAAGACGTGGCAGGCCTCGTGTGGGCCTACCATCTACCACGGGGTTTCAGCCGGTTAACGCGTTAACGGCGGTTAACGGCGTCTGCCACGTGTCGTTTGCATGACGTCGCATCAACGGGCTCCCGAAAACACTTCCGCAACGGTCCGATTTTCCGTGGCGGAAGGGCGCCCAAGCGCGACGGACCGAAAAAATCGTCGTTGGACTTTGCCTGACGCAGTTTCGACAACGGAACCCATATCGTCGGGTTAGGCCCATAGGCGACGAAAAATGCCCCTTAGTTGACGATTTTGGGACGTTGTCTATCAGAACTTTTCTTGTAGTGCATCCAAAATCTTTGAGCCAACCACTATGCCATTTGTGTCCACCATACCTACCTACTACATGGTATTTCTCCGCCATTCCAAAGTAAATTGCTTGAGTGCTACCTTTAAAATTCCATCATTCACCTTTGCAATATATAGCTCATGGGACAAAATAGCCTTAAAAACTATTGTAGTATTGAATATGTACTTATGCACTTTATCTCTTATTAAGTTGCTTGTTGTGCGATAACCATGCTTCTGGGGACGCCATCAACTACTCTTTGTTGAATATCATGTGAGTTGCTATGCATGTCCGTCTTGTCTGAAGTAAGAGAGATCTACCACCTTAATGGTTGGAGCATGCATATTGTTAGAGAAGAACATTGGGCCGCTAACTAAAGCCATGAATCATGGTGGAAGTTTCAGTTTGGACATATATCCTCAATCTCATATGAGAATAATAATTGTTGCTACATGCTTATGCATTAAAGAGGAGTCCATTATCTGTTGTCCATGTTGTCCCGGTATGGATGTCTAAGTTGAGAATAATCAAAAGCGAGAAATCCAAAATGCGAGCTTTCTCCTTAGACCTTTGTACAGCGGCATGGAGGTACCCCTTTGTGACACTTGGTTGAAACATGTGCATTGCGAAGATCCGGTAGTCCAAGCTAAGTAGGACAAGTTGCGGGCACTATTAGTATACTATGCATGAGGCTTGCAACTTGTAAGATATAATTTACATAACTCATATGCTTTATTACTACGTTGACAAAATTGTTTCAAGTTTTCAAAATAAAAGCTCTAGCACAAATAGCAATCGATGCTTTCCTCTTTGAAGTACCATTCTTTTACTTTTATTGTTGAGTCAGTTTACCTATCTCTCTCCACCTTAAGAAGCAAACACTTGTGTGAACTGTGCATTGATTCCTACATACTTGCATATTGCACTTGTTATATTACTTTATGTTGACACTATCCATGAGATATACATGTTATAAGTTGAAAGCAACCGCTGAAACTTAATCTTCCTTTGTGTTGCTTCAATACCTTTACTTTGATTTATTGCTTTATGAGTTAACTCTTATGCAAGACTTATTGATGCTTGTCTTGAAGTACTATTCATGAAAAGTATTTGCTTTATGATTCAGTTGTTTACTCATGTCATTACCATTGTTTTGATCGCTGCATTCATTACATATGTTTACAAATAGTATGATCAAGATTATGATGGCATGTCACTTCAAAATTATCTTTGTTATCGTTTACCTGCTCGGGACGAGCAGAACTAAGCTTGGGGATGCTGATACGTCTCCAACGTCGATAATTTCTTATGTTCCATGCTACATTATTGATGATATCTACATGTTTTATGCACATTATATGTCGTATTTACGCATTTTCTCGGAACTAACCTATTAACAAGATGCCGAAGAGCCAGTTGCTGTTTTCTGCTGTTTTTGGTTTCAGAAATCCTAGTAAGGAAATATTCTCGGAATTGGACGAAATCAACGCCCAGGTTCCTATTTTGCCCGGAAGCATCCAGAACACCCGAGAGCCAGAGAGGGGCCACGTGGGGCCCACACATGGTGGCGGCGCGGCCCTGGCCCTGGGCGCCGCCCTAGTGTCTGGCCCCACCGACCCCTTGAGGCTGCCCTTTGCCTACTTAAAGCCTCCATCGCGAAACCCCCAGTACCGAGAGCCACGATACGGAAACCTTCCAGAGACGCGCCGCCGCGAATCCCATCTCTGGGATTCAGGAGATCGCCTCCGGCACCTGCCGGAGAGGGGATTCATCTCCGGAGGACTCTTCATCGCCATGATCGCCTCCGGAGTGATGAGTGAGTAGTTCACCCTGGACTATGGGTCCATAGCAGTAGCTAGATGGTCGTCTTCTCCTAATTGTGCTTCATTGTTGGATCTTGTGAGCTGCCTAACATGATCAAGATCATCTATCTGTAATTCTATATGTTGTGTTTGTCGGGATCCGATGGATAGAGAATACTATGTTATGGTGATTATCAATCTATTACTTATGTGTTGTTTATGATCTTGCATGCTCTCCGTTATTAGTAGAGGCTCTGGCCAAGTTTTTCTTAACTCCAAGAGGGAGTATTTATGCTCGATAGTGGGTTCATGCCTTCATTGACACCTGGGACAGTGACAGAAAGTTCTAAGGTTGTGATGTGCTGTTGCCACTAGGGATAAAACATTGATTCTATGTCTAAGGATGTAGTTGTCGATTACATTACGCACCATACTTAATGCAATTGTCTGTTGCTTTGCAACTTAATACTGAAGGGGTTCGGATGATAACCTGAAGGTGGACTTTTTAGGCATAGATGCGGTTGGATGGCGGTCTATGTACTTTGTCGTAATGCCCAATTAAATCTCACTATATTTATCATATCATGTATATGCATTGTTATGCCCTTCTCTATTTTGTCAATTGCCCGACTGTAATTTGTTCACCCAATATGCTTTTATCTTATGGGAGAGACACCTCTAGTGAACTGTGGACCCCGGTCCTATTCTTTACATCGCATACAATCTACTGCAATACTTGTTTTATCGTTTTCTTGCAAACAATCATCTTCCACACAATACGGTTAATCCTTTGTTACAGCAAGCCGGTGAGATTGACAACCTCACTGTTTCGTTGGGGCAAAGTACTTTGGTTGTGTTGTGCAGGTTCCACGTTGGCCGGAATCCCTGGTGTTGCGCCGCACTACATTTCGCCACCATCAACCTTCAACGTGCTTCTTGGCTCCTACTGGTTCGATAAACCTTGGTTTCATAGAGAAACATGCTTCTATACGCTCATACCTTCCACTTGGGGTTCCCAAACGTTGCACTTACTGGAGAGACACCTTATCATCTTGGTTCTCTTATTGCTCGCCGCCTGTCTAGCAGGGGGCCTATTTTTGGAGGAACTATTGCACTGCGCATTTTAACACATTTAAGACTCCCTCTTGATCCTAATGATGTGCCATTAACCCCTAGGAGACTTGATATTGCTGCTATGAAGAGTCATCATTTTGTTACCACTGATTCCACTGTAGATAATATGGTCTATAGAATGTTGTTTGCTGACGGGGATGAGAAGGAAATCCCTCTTCCCCAGCCAGGTTTGTTCAATATTGACAGGCAATCATGGTCGCGCACTAAGGAGGAGGTGGAGGAACATATGAAGATACAAGACTTCCACCAGCAGCATGACTCCGAGGACGCCGAGCCCTCCTACGACTACACCGTCACGTATCCGGGTGCTTCTTCTAGCACATACCCGGAATATGATCCATCTTCGTCGTACTACGGAGATACTACCTCATGGCCTCGATGGGATTGAACTCCACTTAGGCCAAAAGCCTAAGCTTGGGGGGAGGTATACCGGCATCACTCATTCCTTGCATATTATGGTTGCTGGATACTTGTACATACTTGTTTAGTTTCTTAGAGTGGTTTTCTAATGAGAGGGAGATGATATTTAGGGAAGTGCTGTCCAAAAACAGATTATGGGCTGTTACCAAAAAAATTCGTACGCATAGCCAGAACGTTATTTTGAGTTGCCAATTTTTTAGCATGTGCCCCAGGTTGTTATCTAACTTTCATTAGTTGAACACTTTTTGAGCTGAGCAATGGAAGATTTTTGTTAATTTCGATTTCTGTACTGCTGTCAGGTTTTGGCAGATTTCTGTCATCCTGCTTTTCTGTGTTTCTGTTAGCTTGCATTCTCTTGTTTTCGCTTTGTTTCTTTCCTAAAACCAAAAAAAAAACCAAAAATATTTCTGTTGTTTCTCTTCACCATTTGTTTATTTGGTTCTTAGCTCTTAGTTTACTTTGTTTGCTATCGGTAGTTTGCTATGAGAAAACCCAAAAAGATTTTGCTTTGTTTTCTTGTTTCCTTTTGTTCTTGTTTCTAACCCGAAAACACCAAAAATATTTGTTGTTCTTCTTTGGTTTTGTAAAGTTCATTAGGGAGTTCAGAGGTCTCCGGTGGTTGGAGCTTGGTTTTCATTTCATATTATCCAAGCTACACAAGTGAAAGGCAATAATGACGATCTACAACAATTGGATTGTGGTGAGAGGCTGGTATGAACTCTATTTGTTTTCATTTTTGTACATATACTCATCCATGTGAGCATGCTTAGTTGGTTCATGTGAGGTATATGTTATTTGAGAAAGTCTAGTAGTTCATGATCTCTCATGTTTAGCTCCAATTTATTAATATGAGTAGCATGTCATGGATGTTCGCTTGCATTGTTTTATTCATAAGTAAGTATGGCATTGTGGTATCCTCCTCTGAATAATTCATTTATATCGACTTGGCACATGCTCACGCATGCATATGACTGAACAAAAAGTCAATTAAGCCTCGATGATTTATATTGCTTCAGAGTTCTTGTATCACTTTTATGCCTCCGTTAATTTATTTTGCCGCAAGCATGATTATGACAATTACTGCTCTCTTGATTTGTCGCTCCCTAGTCTTTTGCTAGCCTTCACTTGTACTGAGCGGGAACGCCGCTCGTGCTTCCAAACACCTGAAACCAAGTTGTTCCAAAGTGTCCACCATAAATACCTATGCATGGCATTTCAAACCATTCCAAGTAAATTCTCATGCGCTACCTTTAAAACTTTCAAAATGCTTCTCAATTTGTGTTAATGTTTCATAGCTCATGAGGAAGTATGTGGTGTTTAGCTTTCAACCTTGTCATTTACTTTTGACGGACTCTCATATGGACTAGTGGCACATCCGCTTATCCAATAATTTTGCAAAAAGAGCTGGCAATGGGATTCCCAGTCCCAAATTAATTAACTTAAATAGACACTCCTCCATGGTTTGTGATTGTTGGACGGCACCCGAAGGATTCGGTTAGCCATGGCTTGTGTAAGCAAAGGTTGGGGGAGTGTCATCATCATAATAAAACTTAAAAAAAAGGCACTCCTTCATGGTATGTGATTGTTGGCGGGCACCCGAGGATTCGGTTAGCCATGGTTTGTGTAAGAAAGGTTGGAAGGAGTGCCACATAAACATACAAATAATTCATGGGAGCCGCTCTTGGGAGTCCGGTTGACGAGGTAGTTAGTGTACCCATTACCATTCGTTGACAACAACAAGCACCTCTCAAAATAATTTTACTCCTGTTTTAAAAATGAAAAGCTCTAGCGCATGTTAATCCCTGCTTCCCTCTGCGAAGGGTCAATCTTTTACTTTTATGTTGTGTCTCCATTCTTTCTTTGAGCACTATCTTGAGAGCACAACTGTCATTCTTAGTATAATATGCTTGTCTCAAAATATGATTGATTGTGGTATAACTTTGATGCTTTTATCTTTGACAATCACTACTTCTAGTCTTTCTATGAACTCCAGAGGTGCCTCGGCATTTATGTTTTGCCGATCAAATACGGGCAAGCGAGATACCACTTTATCATACTCTCTTATGAACATTGCAATCCTGCTTATATACATGATTCATGATGCTTATTATTAATTGTTGGTACCTCTCCATGATTGACATAGCTGTTGGATGATCTTATTTGCATGTATCTCATTATGAACTGCTTAAGTATTAGCCATAGCATGAGAATATATACATCATATGAGCAAATGTGTTCGTGAAAGTTCTTTTATCGCTCAGTTGTTAACTGAATTGCTTGAGGACAAGCAATAAGCTAAGCTTGGGGGAGTTGATACGTCCAAAACGTATCTACTTTCCCGAACACTTTTGCTATTGTTTTGCCTCTAATTTGTGTATTTTGGATACAACTAACACGGACTAACGCTGTTTTCAGCAGAATTGCTCAGTGTCTCGTTTTTGTGCGAAATCCAACTTTCGGAAAAACCTCGAATTTATACAAGGCCCTATTTTCCCAGAAGACTCACGAGCGAAGGGCAAGTCGTGGAGGCCCGAGGGCCCCACACCATAGGGCGGCGCGGCCCGGAGGGGGCGCGCGGCCCTAGTGTGTGGCGGCCTCGGCGGGCCTCCGACGCCCTCCTTCGGACTACTTATCGCCTCGACCTAAAACGCACGGGGAGAAGTCGAAGTCGCGAAACCCTCCAGAGCCGCCACATCGCGGAACTCGTCTCGGGAGCCGAAGTCTCCGTTCGGCACTCCGCCGAGACGGGGAATTGGAGGAGATCTTCACCGCCATCACCACCGACGCCTCTCCATCGACCAGCCATGTTTCCCCCATCCATGTGTGAGTAATTCCCCGCTGTAGGCTGAAGGGGATGGTAGGGATTGGATGAGATTGATCATGTAATAGTCACAAGATTGTTAGGGCATGGTGCCTAGTATCCGTAGATGTTACTTTTATGATATTGTTGCAACTTGATATGCTTAATGCTTGTCACTAGGGCCCGAGTGCCATGATCTCAGATCTGAACATGTTATTGCTTCATCATGATATGCATTGTTTATTGATCTTACCTGCAAGTTGTATACACATGTCGCTGTCCGGAACCAATGGCCCCGAAGTGACAAACGGGACAACCGGAGGGATGGTAGTGATGTGAGGATCACATGTGTTCACGGAGTGTTAATGCTTTGCTCCGGTACTCTATTAAAAGGAGTACCTTAATTTCCAGTAGTTTCCCTAGAGGCCCGGCTGCCACCGGCTGGTAGGACAAAAGATGTTGTGCAAGTTTCTCATTGCGAACACGTACGACTATATATGGAACACATGCCTATTGATTGATTAGTACTTGGATACCGCTTTATTATTACCTGCAAATGCCCTATCATGATTGTTATATGAATTCTCTCATCCATGCAACGCCCATTCATCCGTCCCTGTGCCTACAGTATTTTAATCCTGCGCTTACTATAATCACTATGCTGTCTTTATTTCACCGCCGTTGTTATTTCACTATTCCTACTGCTATAAAACTGTTGCTACCGATAAACTCTTGCTAGCAAGTCTTTCCGTGCATTGAATTGACAACTCCATTGTAAGGCTTACAAAGTATTCTTTGTCTCCTTGTGTCGAATCGAAATTGGGTAATACTTCCTGCGATCATCCCCTATACTTGTGGGTCATCAGCTATCACTTAAAGGGAGACAATTCACCTGGAGCAATATGCAAGATAATCCCCTTCTAGAGCAATTAGATTGGTTCTTCACCTCTCTCCATTGGACAACTGCTTACCCAGCAACTGAAGTGCTCCCTAAAGGCAAACCCACTTCTGGTCATATTCCTTGCTTGATATCCATACAAACCAGTATTCCAAGCAGTAAGATTTTCAGATTTGAGAATTATTGGGTGGCTCATCCTGGCTTTATGCAGACAGTTGCCAACAGTTGGAACAGACAAACTCATAAGGTGAATTCTGCTGCTAACTTAAATGCAAAATTCAAAAGGCTAAGATATGATCTCAAATACTGGAGTAAATCTATATCGAAATTAAAGATTTGCATTGAAAATACAAATGCAGCTATTACACAACTAGATGCCATTGAGGATGCCAGAGGACTGACTGTCCCAGAGACAAACTTCAGATTGATTCTCAAAAAACATTTGATCAGACTACTCAATTATCAGCAACAATACTGGAAAAAAAGATGTACAATTAGATGGACAAAATTTGGGGATGAAAATTCCAAGTTCTTCCACAACATGGCAACTGAAAGGCACAGAAGGAATAATATTGCATCTATTACATCAGAAGATGGAACAATTGTTACTGAACATGCAGATAAGGAGGATATTCTTTTCCAGGCCTATAAAAATAGGTTGGGTACCTCTGCCAACCCTCCTATGTTATTTGATTTAGAATCTTTGATACAGCCCATTAGTGGACTAGAAGAATTATCTGTGCCCTTCACTACTCAGGAGATTGATGCAGTAATAAATAGTATGCCACTTGATAAAGCACCAGGACCTGATGGATTCAATGGCCAATTTCTTAAATCATGCTGACACATTATTAAGGAGGATATTTACAAACTTTGTGAGGAATTCTATGAAGGGAATTTAAACCTAGAAAGTATTAATATGGGACATATTACTTTGATTCCAAAAATCCAGAATCCTGAAGGAGTGAATGATTTCAGACCAATAACCCTCCTAAATTGTATACTAAAGATACTCACAAAGCTTCTGGCCAATAGATTGCAAAAAGTGGTGCCGAAAATGGTGCATAAAAATCAGTATGGTTTCCTCAAAGGAAGGAATATACAAGATTGTATTGCTTGGGCTTTTGAGTTCCTTTATCAATGTGAAAAATCTAAGGAAGAGATTATATTACTCAAATTGGACTTTGCCAAGGCATTTGATACTATTGATCACTCTGCTATGATTAAAATACTGAAGCAAATGGGCTTTGATAATAAGTGGCTGCTATGGATTGAGCAAATATTCTCTTCTGGGAAATCAGCTATTCTTCTAAATGGTGTACCTGGCAGACAATTTCATTGCAAGAGGGGTGTAAGACAAGGAGACCCCTTGTCTCCCCTTCTATTTGTTCTAGCTGCTGATTTGCTACAGTCTGCAATTAATAAAGCTTATAGGAATGGGTTGCTTACTCTCCCTTTCCCCACTCATGAGGATACAGATTTCCATGTAGTACAATATGCAGATGACACTCTTATTATCTTGCCAGCTCACACACAACATGTGCAAATCATGAAAGATATCCTTCAACAGTATGCTCAGTCCACAGGTTTAATTATTAATTATCACAAATCCTCTATGATCCCAATAAATGTGGACAATATCACAGCTGCCATTATTGCTGAGCTTCTTGGATGCCAGATTGCTTCAATGCCATTCACTTACCTGGGATTACCACTAGGCACAACAAAACCAACTGTGCAAGAACTTATGCCTCTAGTGGACAGAATTGAGATGAAAGTGTCAGCTTCATTCATGCTCATGTCTTACAGTGGAAGAGTGACCCTTATAAATTCCCTCCTTACTTCCATAGCCAGCTTCTCTATGTGCACTCTACAGCTACACCCCAAGATACTTGAACTGATTGAAAAAATTAGAAGACATTGTCTATGGTTGAAAAAAGGAGAAAATGGAGAAACAAAAAGTAATTCCTTAGCCTCATGGGAAATGGTCTGCCAACCCAAAAAGAAAGGAGGACTTGGAATACTTAATCTTAAAATACAGAATCAGGGACTCTTACTGAAGTATCTTCACAAATTCTATAACAGAGAAAACACCCCCTGGGTTAACCTGATTTGGAACACTTACTATACAAGGGAAATTCCACATCCTGCTTCATTATGTGGGTCTTTCTGGTGGAAAGATATTTGCAGGCTTATGCCTATCTTTAGAGGAATTGCCTCTAGTACAGTAAATGAAGGGACTACAACACTTTTTTGGAAGGATTCTTGGATCTCAAAAATTGTCAGTGAAACATACCCCAGGGCCTTCTCATTTGCAATTGATGAAGACATTTCTATACAAGAATTTCTGTCATCTACCAGACTAGGAGATCTCTTTCATTTGCCCTTATCACCAGAAGCAATGAATGAACTCAGAGAATTACAGAACAACACCAGGCATATTACATTTTCCATGCATCATGATAAATGGACCTATGAGTGGGGATCCAAATTCACAACCAGCAAGTATTATAACTTCTGTTTAGAGAGATTATGCCACATATCACATATGGATGGCTGTGGAAAAGCAAGTGTATACCGAAAGTGAAATTCTTTGGATGGCTAGTCCTCTCAGATAGATTAAACACCAGAAATATGCTTCGGAGGCGACACTACTGCATAAACACAGGATACAACTGCCTGATGTGCATAAACCCACCAGAAGAAACAATTGAGCATATGCTCTTCTACTTCCCCTTTAGTACTTTATGCTGGGAGAAGATTGGAATGTTTTGGCACAGTAATTCAGACAGAAGAACATTAATACAAAAAGGAAAAGATCAGTGGCAGAAGCCAATGTATATGGAGATTATGCTGATATCTGCCTGGAACATATGGAAGGAAAGGAACAATCTTCTATTCAAAGGAATTGACCCCATTATAGAGTCCTGGAAACAGAGAGTCAAGGCTGATCTCCTTCTTTTGGTCCATAGAACCAAAGAAGAACTTCACAACTTTATCTTTGAGTTGGTTGAAGACATTTAGTGTTGATATAGAAAACTTGCTTGTAAAATTTCTCTTCATTCTTCCTCCCCAGGAGGACACCATGTAAAGTTACTTTTGATTAATACAAAAAGACAGTAGGAGCCTTTCCTACTGTGAGAGTTCTAAAAAAAAATGTATCGATGAACTGGAATGATTACTTCTAATTCTCCTAAGAACAATCCTTTTCAAATTATTCAGTTCCAAGTACGGTTACTTAGGGCATGAGCAATGGAGGCAGCTGTCCAACTAGGCTTGGATAAAACTTTTGACATATACATGCCATGTTATGGTCCCATTAATATGTCTTTCTCTCAAAAATTGATTTGGTTTTTCTCTTTCCCTCTCACATTTTCACTTAGTTTTCACTTTAAGGCTGAAGAGGCTGCCTCCTAATGAAGAGGTTGTCTCCTTATCCGAACCTAATTTGAACCATCCGAACCAACATAAAGCTGCGAGGCAACACCCCTAGGGCTATGCATTGGCCATGCCCTTATCTGCGCCTTCGTCAACTTAAGCTTGTACTCGCATTTTCAGTTTCATGTACTCGCTGTTTTTACAGTCTCCAATTTACATGATGTACCACTTAGCTACGTTTGTTACCCAAACACAACACAAGCATCTCAACATTATCAACTATATCTGACATATTGTAATGTGTAAATATTTTTTAAAAGCAATTATTGTGAACCGGAGGAAGTATCATCGTTTGATTTGACAGCCTATGGGTTCAATAGTGTGTAGCAGCAAAGCAAACAAGAGGTGCCGTGGATGCGCAGATGCACGGGCAAAGCGACGCAGAATCACGATGCCATGATCCATGGTCACAATCTGAAGGACAAAGAATTTCAGCAATCCCAGCAACAAATTTCGAGGAAATCACCTAGCTCGAGCTGCCATTGCTGCTAGCTATCATCGCCCTTGAGCTTCCTGACCTTGTCCAGGAACGCCTGCCGGCCGGGGAAGGGGCTCCCTCCCTCGCCGCCTTTCCCCGGCGGTACAGCCCTCTCGCGGAGCACGTCGCCGCCGCGGCTGCCCCTGCCCAGCCCCAGGATGTCCTTCTTCGCCGCCGCTCCAATGCGGGCCTTCCTCGGCGTCCCCAGAGCGCCGGCGTCCTTCGTGGCGGGGCTCACCCCAAGAATGCCCATCTTGGCCGTCCTCACCTGCTCCTCCCTCCTCATCCGCATCCGCTCCCTCCTCTCGTCCCTCTTCCCCTTGGGCCCGTCCCCGTCAGGATCAGCCGCCGCACCGCTGTCGAACAGGGCGCCGCCGCGGGGGGAGCTGCTCTGGGTCCGGTCGGCCTTTCTCGGGATGCGGCCGCCGTAGGAGGTGCCGAGGAGGCGATAGTCGAGGCGGCTCCATCCGTCCTCGTCGGAGAGGTCCCAGCCGAATCGCTCGGCCATCTCCTGGAGCGGCCCGTCGCTGCCGTCCTGGGCGTCGTCGTAGACGTAGTCGTACTTGGAGTCGCCGCGGAGGAAGCGGTGCGCGTGCTCCCACTCGACGCGGTCGACGTAGACGGGATCGTCGAGCACGTCCCGCGCCAGGCGCGCCCAGGGCGCCGTGTCCCCGTAGTCGAGCTCCGCCACGACCCACCGGAGGTAGGACGGCGGCAGCGTGCCCAGCATCTGGCCCTTGTGCTTGCCGAAGTCGATCACGCGGTCCCTCGCCGGGCGCGGGGACAATCCCGGCGGACCGGTGCCGGCGCCGGCGGCTCGGAGTCGGGGAGGCCGGAGGAGCCGGACCGGTTTGGGTGGCGTGGCGGTGGAGCTGCGAGGGAGAAGGGGCACCGCCCGAAGTGTGGGGTTTGGTGGCGCTGGGGAGAAAAGGCAGGGTCGTGCGGCGGCGAGCGGGAGCATCGTGTGCTTGCGGCGGCCGGAGCCGGAGAGCGGGGAGAGTGGCCTTGGTGGCTTCGTGCTGCCTGGTAAGATTATCCGCTCGCTGGCCCAGCAGCCATACTGGTACGAGGAGGCCAAGCCCACTCAAGTAGCGTGGAGCACTACCTCTCTCGTAGTCGGGCCAAGCCCAGTCTCGACGTGACGGTGACCATACCACACCGGCAACCACCGCCGGTCTGCTCATTGTTCGGCTCAACGGCGGCCGGGGAACAAACAACCGACCATAGCAACGAGGACGCCCTACAAATTGTGGATGGAGGGCGGTTTCATTTGGGCTGAACAACGAAATTCATACCTTTTATGCCTGATTTCAGACCATCAAAAGGGTCAGGCAAATTTTGAAATTCAGTGAGATGCACAAAAATACAAGAGAAATGCACCAGCCGGGAATCGAACCAGGGTCTGTACCGTGGCAGGGTACTATTCTACCACTAGACCACTGGTGCCTAATTGATTTCGTTCGCTCATGAAACTTACTTTACAAGTACTTACGTAACGGTAAAAGGTACCACTACATTCACATGCACGCTTACAGTCAATGATGTATCTCACAATTCAAATACTTTATATTCTGAGCTACACAAAAATGAAAAAAGTATAGATCTGAGTACAATATTTCCAAATCTCCATAACATGCAAGATTTTGTCATTTTTGTCCAGCACAAATAAAAAGAATTTCAAGTTGAGATTTTGCATGATTGTGAGATGTATGACTAAAAATCTCGAGATTTTTTTTAATAACCTGTAAAAATGTATTTTAAAAAAACTTACGAGAACACTGAAGCTTAGGAGTCAAAAGCTCTATCCGGAGGACGAGGATGTAGTCTGCAACTCCTGCATTTTATCTGCTAGGACGAGTATGTGCTCAACATTCCATGTTCCATTGCGTGTTTCTTTTATTTTGATTACTAATTTGACCAATAATATATGTGTCACGTCATCAAAATTATGCCATTAGAAACTTTATTTGAATATATGAATTCAATGATATAATTTTTTTGGCATATGATTCATGTTTTGTTGGTGAAACTGATGGCCAAACTTTGACCTTGAAAAACGCTTGCACCACCTAAAGAGGGGCGGATGGAGCATGGCCATCTATTTTTGGAAGGTTATGCCAAAAAAATTGTGAATATGGAGCTCCGGCTGCGAGAATCGCCGACAACATCAGGCCCCGGTGGAAGGAGCTCGTCGACTGCTCATGTAGGGATGTTCCGTCAGGCCTTGGTCTCTCCTACATGTTTTTGTGAATATGGATCGTGGGGTTTAGAGGACCCATACTTTGGTAGATGAGAGAAAACGATGGGTCACTACCCCAAAAATGTGGGTATAAGTTGTCCGATGAGTATGGTGCCAAAAATATTGGCAACAACACCATGGCCAACATCATTGTTGCCAGGCTTGACTTCATGCTCCTCTAGGAAGAACGAATGCAACATGCAAGGACTAGCTAAACCTGGGTGGAGGAGGAGTGGAAAGGCTTCTGATCAAGGATCTTAAATCTGGAGGCTTTAAACATCCAGGCCACGGATCTGAGAGAGCTACATGCTATGTTTACCGAGGAGGAAGTTTGGAACACGATTCGCGAGATGCCAAGTGATAGGGCGCCGGGACCAGGACCGGATGGTTTCACCGGAGCCTTCTACCAGAGAGCGTGGCCAATAATAAAGGGGATATCCTTACGGGTCTCATGAAACTTGGAGTGGGAGATGGCAGAGGCTTTGCCAGGCTGAATAGAGCGCTTATTACCTTGATTCCAAAAAAGCCTGAGGCGATTGAGACAAAGGACTTTAGGCCCATAAGCCTCGTCCATAGCTTTGCGAAACTCTTTTCAAAGATAATCGCGAACCGCTTGCGCCCGAGACTTGGAGAGCTTGTGAGCATGAACCAATCGTCCTTCATAAAACACCGAAGCTTACATGACAACTTCGTGCTAGTGAGGCATGTGGCTAGGAATATTAACATGAGGAGACATACCAGAGTGCTTCTAAAGCTTGACATAGTGCGTGCGTTTGACTCCATCTCTTGGAGTTTCCTATTTGAGGTGCTTAGGAGAAAGGGTTTTGGCGACATGTTCCTGAAGTGGGTTGCGCTGTTGCTATATACGGCAAACACGAGGGTGATGGTCAACGGAGTGCCGGGAGAACGCATTTACCATGAGCGTGGGTTGAGACAGGGAGACCCCACATCCCCCATGTTGTTCGTAGTGGCCATGGAAATCCTCTTGGTGATGGTTATCAAAGCGGTGCAAGCGGGGATGTTTGAGAGCTTGGCCTCTATTTCCCCCATACAGAGGATTTCTATTTACGCAGATGATGTGGTGTTGTTTCTCAAGCCGGAGGAGAGGGAGTTATGGGCAGTGAAACACATTTTGAGTCTATTCGGAGAGGCCTCGGGGCTGCATGTGAATTTTGGGAAGACGTCGACCACGTTGATCCGAGGAACTTTAGAGGAGGAACAGAGGACGGCGATGATACTTGGCTGTGAGTTGGCGGCTTTTCCAATCCGATACCGGGGGCTCCAGCTTGCACTTCGGCCCCTCACTAAGGCGGAGTGGCAGCCCCTACTAGACCAGGTCATCAAGAGTGTACCGGCGTGGTAGAAAGGGCTTGTTCGACGTGAAGGGAGGTTGGTCCTGATTAACTCAGTTGTGGCGGCTAGAGCGGTTCACCAAATGGTGGTTGCGGAGGCTCCTGTTTGGCTTTTATAGGAGATAAACAAATGGATGAGAGCGTTCTTCTGGGCCGGTAAAAGTGAAGTCCGAGGGGGACATTGTTTCGTGGCATGGAGGAGCATTTGCAAGCCAAGGGAGTTCGGAGGGCTGTGAGTAAAGGATCCCCGGCTGCAGGGTCTTGCCCTTAGAGTGAGATGGCACTGGTTGAGACGCACGGACTATGAGAGGCCGTGGCAAGGTCTTCCGGGACTGAATGATCCGGAAGCCGATGGTGTGTTCCAAAGCTTGGCACGCTTTGTGGTAGGAGACGGCCAACTCACCTACTTTTGGAGGGATCGATGGATTGATGGATTCACAACGGAGGAGTTGGCACCAGAGGTGTTCGCCATGGTACCAACAAGGAGGAAGAATACCCGCCGTGTGGCGGAGGCTTTGCGGGATGATGGATGGATCGATGACATACAAGGGGAGATGACGGTGGAGCTTTGGACGCAATGCATGAGATTGTGGGAGGCCGTGGAAATGGTGGAGAGAGATGTCTTGAGCGCTGACCGCATTGAGTGGAAAGGTGCGGGCTCAGGCGTATACTCGGCTAGAGCACATATAAGATGCTTTGTACCGGGAGCGTCCATTGGAGCATGAGTAAGCCGGTGTGGGGCTCCATCTCACCCATGAAATGCAAGATGTTCGCTTGGCTGGCCTTGAAATATAGACTCTGGACCTCGGATAGAAGGGCGAGACATGGTCTCCAGGACTACCCAGATGCATGTTATACGTGCTTGCAGGAGGAGGATAATGTTGACCATATCCTGACGTTATGTCCATATTCTAGACAGGTGTGGTGCAGGGTGCTACACAGTGCGGACCTACGGATCGCGGACCCAGGATTCGTTGGAAACTTACAGCGTTGGTGGACAGAGGCCCGTAAGCGGGTGAGGATAATTGATAGGAGGCGTTTCGATTCCATGATTATCTGCACGGCATGGACGATATGGAAGCAAAGGAATGCGAGGGATTTCGGCAACATCAGGGAATAGTGTGGACCTTATGGTGGAAGAGATTAGACAGGATTTTCACCTTTGGGAGAGGGCCAAGAGAGGAGGGAGGCTAGATATAGCGAGAGAGTAGGCCTAGGCGGAGGGGGTGGTGTGTGTGTGTCTTAGCACTGTTGTGCTTTCTTGTACATGTTTTTGCTCTCTCTTCTATAAAGATAAGGCACGCTTTGCGCGTGCTCTAAAAAAAAGGATCTTAAATCTGTTCTTCAGAGCTGCAAATGCCCTCTCGACCGTGACTCTAAGGCTAGAGTGTCTAAGATTGAAGAGTTCCTTGGCATTCCTAGGGTATAACCTTGTAGAGAACTCATTGAGGTGGTACATTGTGGACCTAAAGGTTGGGAGAAAACTAGGACGGCAAGCATAGCCGACATCACCAAGGTAGAACTTACCCTTAGGGACTTTCAGTCCATCAGCTCTCTTCAAGATGTCAGTCAGAATCGCAGCATCATGGGTTAATCATTCCCACCCAGCAAGCACATATGCGAACTTTATAACGAAGTCAACATTGGCTAGCATATTCTAGTTGGTGTAGTGCTTTGTCCCCTGTAAGCAAGAGCCTGGCTTGTGGGCACTTTCGCTGTAACATGAGTGCCATCAATGGCCCCAACATAATCCCGACATGAACATGAACAAATGTGTAAATTAGTTCTACAAAGTGTTGTTCAGCAGCGGTGACTTCCAGCGATTTTGTTGGGAGTGCCGAAAGATGCAGAGTATTGACAGACAAGACAAGGAAGTGGGTGGTAGATCTTCTTGGTAATACTAGCCTCTGCTCTTGTCTCCTTGTCTAGTTTATTTTGCAGTTTATGCACCTATAGACTATACTTGTGCAAATACACTTGCAAGCTATGCGGCCTTTTGACTTTCAATGACAAACTATAACATCCAGATATGGTCTGATGATCTGATCTTTTCCTCCTTTTTACTGTTCACTATGTGGAACACCCTCTTGGATCATGTGTATGTATATAATCTAATCAACTTGTGTCACCTTCAGATGAAAGTTTACAAGCTGGTAGCCTGGAACTTCAATCAAGTGGGAAAGAAAGTATGTAACCTTGTCATTGTACACACTTCTCATCTGGGATAACCACTACATGGCTAATCCAGACAATCATTTTGGGTTGCGTCTGCACAGCATTGTCCCTAATCAATTTTAGCGGTTCCTTCTCTTTCAACTTCACACTTCTCCCATATGTGTACCGTGTACATGCATCATTTGCATGCTTGTTTCAATTAGGTCTTTGTTTTTTTTCCTTCACCAATAGAAAAAGAGTTTCTGACTTGTTTATTTATTTGTTGCTTTTAGATTGCTCCACTAGTCTATGATTTGTATATTCCTGTGGTGTGGCCTATATGCCCATTAGTACCTCAGCCGATCAACATTCTGTTGTAACACAACGTGTTCTGTTCTTATGCACATTGTCAGTCGGTGTTTCCTCAATTTCCATGTTCACTCTTTGGAAAAACATCTTGGATCATGTATATTTATATAATCTAATAAACTTGTGTCATTTTCAGATGAAAGCTTACAAGCTGGGTAGGGGTTTTACCTCCACCGCAAGGGCACTGAACCTGTGTACATCACCGTGAGTCGTGTACTACTCCCGCTTCCGGATACCGTCGTCGTTCATACATGCCTCACTTCTCCTCTACTCAAGCCGCCCCTGGCATCTGCCGTGATCGAAGATCGACACTCTATTACATGCACAAGTTCAACACCAAGCTCGAGCACATGACCAAGTTCTACTTCAAGTTAATTCCAAAAAAACCACCACATTACAGCGGCAAATTCGAAAAACCACAACTATTCGGTGAAATTGCAAAAATCCACTAGTATTGCGCGAATTCATTGCAATTTACACTGATTGTCGATTTTAGACACCGTAACAACGATTCTGACAGTGGGACCCACTATCAGGATGACGTTGCGAAGATGGCCACCGTCATGAAGGACAAACATTACACATGCCTAACTTTTGGGTTTTTTTTGTAAAAACGTGGAGGGCCCACGTCATGTCCTTTCTCTGTTACAAATCCACCACCCGGCGGAGCACCATTAACCACCTCCGCCGGCTCTTATCTTTGCTCAGAACAGAACTCCACCTTATTTTTAGTTTTTCATCTAGTCGTAGAGCTTTAGCTTTTGGCATATGAGGCAATGGCCTGGACAAAACGCCGTGAAGATCTCATTTCCTTTTCAAGTCTAAGGTGGAATTGCTCTAAAACAAAACTGTTGTGGTCTGCAAGTAGTTGAGATATGGAATGGTATTGACTGAGGAATCTGCTTAGGTCTTGTCGGAAATGAATCAGTGGCATGAGCTTTTTTGTCCTTTCTTTTTCCTGGATCATCTCTGAACTTCAACTGTGATGCTAGCCAGAATTTTTCTCCTCGGTAATCTTTTGCAACACCAAAATATAAAATTTTCCGGATCAGCACAAACACTCAACACAAAATTCTGGAGGTATGTTAATGCAGGTGCCAAATCTTGTTGCCATAAACAAACGTTCAGTTCATTTGAAAAAACACTGTCACAGAGACACAGATACATATGCAGATAAGCTTCAGAACATGGCAAATACTAGTAGAGTAGTAGTACATATAATTAGAAGAAACAATAGCTCTGACAAGAACATACCACTTCATCTAGTTACATAACATTAGAAACTCAAGAGACACAGTCGCATGATACCATAATATACTAGTTCTAGGAGGTTTCACCAAGTCTCAAGTAGGTCACATAAACAGAGTACTAGTACAAAGCAGCAGGATAATTTTTTCCTCTTGTTCCAACAGCTTTCTTGTTTCATCAACCGCCTCTCATGCACAGGTACAAAAGGGCCACCATTAGCTAGGCGTGCTCAAGTCCAGCTTCAGTTGTTGACACCTGCACTCCAACAAGTATTCCATGCTAATACTTCCCAAGACAGTACGTTACCAGATGATGCATACAAAATAAAACAGCCAGAACAACTCAAGTGCCTTGCCAAGAATATGTCCCACTTGTTAAGGTTCATGCACTAGCCACTTGAACCAAAAGTCCGAACTAATGGAAAGGGGTAGTCAATCTACTTATACACGTCAACACCCCTCTCACGTGTGACGGGAAGACGAGAAGACAAGTCAACACGTGTAGAGAGGCAAAGAGGCAGCGCCGGGACCACACGCCACACGGAGGAGCTTTAAGAATAAATTGTGTGAACTCAGAACTCGGATACCATGTTAAGGTTCATGCACTAGCCACTTGAACCAAAAGTCCGAACTAATGGAAAGGGGTAGTCAATCTACTTATACACGTCAACACCACTTACTTCTGTTGAAATAGCAATACTAATAAAACTAAGAAAGTCTCCTGCAACTTAGCTGGATTCAATGCAGAAAAAAGGTTTTATTCATTCTAGTGGCGAGCATCTGAACAAGTGAAGTGGCCATAGGTGTGCTGCTGTTTGATGTTCATTTTAACACTTTAATCATGGCTATGTACAAAAACAACTTTTCAATTCTAGATTGGTACTCAGTTTGTCCACTGTACTCTGCCTTGGTCTTCACATAAAGAAGCACAACAATAGGAATTGAAATGCTCCATTGTGGACTCTTATGTCAATGATAGAGGTAATGAAACCTTGTTCCTTACCAGACATGCTTCAGAAAAAGGCCCACTTGTCCGTTGCAATTTTGGATGAGGATCTTGCTCAAAAATTATTTCTTCTGTCCTTGGGCGATTACTTATATTTGAATTTTCCGAACTCAAAAGCTTACTCGCTCCTGCCCAAGAATTAATACTCTTAAGGATCGCTGCATAAAGTATGGCCATGTCATAACTTTCCTTTGACTCAAAGTTGTGTACAGTGTTTAGCTAACAGTGAACATGACAAGGACCAAAGGTGAAGAGATACGCTTGTGCATGAAAGAATCTGCACTTATTTGCTTTCATAAATCTCTGACGAGGAATGTTTATTTATTAGTTTTTAGCAGGACCTATTAGTATAAACACATAATCACAGGTTATTCAGTATAAACATGAAACACTAGGTTGCCTGATGCAACTTCAGTCCCGAAATTACCATGGACATAGTACAAGCAAAACGACAAAAACAGCTAACAGATACCAGTCTGTTCCATAATATAAGCCGTTTTGGCAAGCTAAAATATCTTGCTAAGAAGGCTTATATTATAAAGCGAAGGGGGTACTTGACAGGGAAAATGGTATCTTCCACATCATTCAAAGGTTATAGTTGCATAGGAACATGGTCAAAGACAGCAGAAAGCAGCACGACCAGTTCTATGACGGAACAAATGAAACTGAAACATGACATATCAGATATTATCATCAGTAATGCATGCATCTACTCGACTAAACATTTGGTATTCTTAAAACAAACAATATCAATTGAGCAGATGAGTTTATCCTGGTATACACACAGTGTTCAAATAACTTGCCTTCATTTATCACTGCCGAGATCCCAGAGTTTCCAGCATGACTTGTCAAGTTCACAGTCTGTGAGATTGCAGCAACAGGAGCACCTGAAAGAAGTTCAGCAATTAGAAATACAGCAGATACAGTAACTGATGAAGTGCATGATGGTGTTGTTGCTTAAAACATGTACTCCCTCCGATTCAAATTAGTTGACTCCATTTTATCTAGATATGGATGTATCTAGTCAACAAATGCATCTAGGTACATCCGTATCTAGATAAAGTGGAGTCAATTAATTTGAACCAGAGGGGTATAAAATTTACAGGAACCAGCATAAGATCGGCAATGGAAAGCCCAAGGAAGAAAAAAGATCCCGGATGTAGATACTTAAGATGACTTATGGGGGCAGACAATGTGCATATGAACCAAACAATAAATCAGTAAGTGCTGTGACATAATGAAGCATGACAAGGATTACACGGACAAGGTTGTAGATGATGCATATCGCTGAGAACCAAGCGTTGGCTTGGTGGCTTGAGCTCACGGTGGTGAACTCGCCCACCCAGGTTCAAATCACAGGTGCGGAAGAATTAAAACAGGGTGCTATCTAGCGCGTATGATCCGCCGCTTGAGAGGTCCCATCTTCTACCTAAGAACGGGCAGCCAAGGGACGGATCCATCCCCCTCTGGTCAACGTTGACGATGCATATCACCCATGTGATAGTACATTTGGTATTCTGATAATGAAGATTTAGTGATTAACTGATACGGTCGAGGTTTGTCAAGGTTTGAAAAACAATTATTTACATGAATTTGTCAGAGATGAGATACGGGAAATTTTATATGGAACTGTCAATGTACAAGACATAGGTTGCGAAACTAGAGCAATAGGAGGATCTGCAACAAATCCTGCAGTTAGTAAATGCAGCAGGTAATGTGCAAAAAACAACATCAGCCTTACAGAAAATGTAATCAAGAATTATCATGCAGATAAAATATAAAGAAGGGGAAGCAATCAATAACATAATGATAGATTGGAAAACTCAATGGAAATAAGTTTCAACTGCAGATCTCCTTTAAAGTTAGTAGCTGCTATAGGTACAGGCAAACAATGTACATGGAACAAAAATTAATGGATAAAAAGTTAGTAGCTGCTATAGAGAGATGCAGTGCTAGATATTATATTTTGTGAGACCGGGCTGAAGTAAAACTAAGTGCCTTAAATTAGAACCCTCAAACAGTCACACTGGTCAATATAAAAGACAAGAACTTTGGCCATCGTTCGTCACATATAGGATATACTTTGTCAAATCAACAAAATCAGCAGAAGTCAAATACAGGAGTCGCTTGCACGGGACATGATTGTCGTATAGCATACGTAGTAACTTAGGTATACATGTTTGGATCGAGATTTCGGCCTAATTAAATAATTAACTAACTAATTAATGGGTAAAAGACTAGATTACCCTTTTAAGTTTGGGCGTGTGGGTTCTATGGAAGCACTGCCCTATATAAATATCGCTGGATAATTGTCGAGACATCTCAACCACTTTCCATCATCAGTAAATCAATAATGCATAAATTTGGTGATTTCTAACAGCAAACAATTTCAGGAAGAGGTGGACCCAGAATAAAAGGTCGCCAGAGTCAGCACTTGTATTTCTAACTTTTATTAGCTCATGATAAACTGCTCTTAATTAACAAGTATTTGTCATATGTTGTTGGTCGTAGGTGCCAAATTGACCCCACTGCTATAGTGCAGGTCTGCCCCTGATTTCAGGGATCAATTTTGCAGAAGCACAGATGGAGATTCGTCTTGGTTTGGAAAGAAGGGTTTTCGACTAATATAACTGCATTTGCCAGTGAAGAGGTCCCAGACACAGAGTTTCTAGTAAGATCTGTCAAGGTATTCGACATGGTGTGCGAGACTGTAGCACCAGGAACACCCGCAACGAATTGTTAAACAGTTAATAACGGAGTTAGCAGCCAAGCACTGATAAAGTGCGAACAGCATCATCAAGAATGACAGGGACTGCAGTTCTCATGCACATGAAACAAAGAATGCAAAGCAACCAATAAGAGAATGGCAGATTTTGAAAATCCATGGGAAATGTGTTTTTACTATAGATACTTCAAAAATAACTTCTACAAATAAGAGCCGACAGTGTGCATAGAAAACACATTGTGTTGCAACAGTATGTAGATCGGCTGAGGTATTATGGACATACAGGCCACATCACAGAAATATACAAAGCATAACATAGTGGAGCACTTTGAAAGCAACAAATAATTAAAAGTGACTGAAGGGCAATAATAAAATTGGTGAAGCAAGAACAAAGAACTAGTTGAACAAGCATGCAAATGATGCATGACCACATAATTAACAGGGCTGTGGTCTCCAAATCAGAAGGGGAAAAAAGTGAAGTTGACAGTGAAGGAACCGCTAAAATTGATTTGGGAAAATGCTTTGCAAACGTTCCCACTTGATTGAAGTTCCGAGAAAATAAGTGGGTACACTGACAAGTGACTAAGCTAAGGTTACCTTCCTTCCCACTTGATTGAAGTTCCAGACTACCAGCTTGTAAACTTTCATCTGAAGGGACACAAGTTGATTAGATTGTATACATGCACATGATCCAAGAGGTTTTTCCAAAGAGCGGACAAGTAAAAATGAGGAAAATATCAGATCAGATCTGGTTGTTACATTTTGTCATGGCAAATCGAAAGGCCTCATAGCTTGCAACTTGCAAGTGAAGCTATCAATTATATGGTGGCTAACAGTAAGTTGAGCACAGCTATAGATGCATAAACTGCAACATAAACAAGACAAGGAAACAAGAGCAGAGGCTAGTATTACCAAGAATATCTACCAGCCACTTCCTCGTCTTGTCTGTCAATCCTGCCACCAAAAAAAAGTAAAGATTGCTCTTACCCTCACAGATATATATATAATCTACGAATGTACTGCTTAAACATAAGAAGCCTGTAAATACGCATTGTACCACTGTTTAACTCATGACTGCGAGTTGACGATGGTAGCCTGCAAAACATGTAACAGTTGCATATGCTTGTCAAAAAACCAGCAAGTGCAGAATCGAGGATCACTTTAAATTCGTCATCTTTCAAGATCTTTTTTTTTACCTCTTCTTTATCTTAAGGAAGATCTTGGTCAGAGTTTTAGATCCTGGCAGGTCTTGTTCCTTGACGTAGCGCCTCCGACGGTATCTAGGTGAAACAAGATTACAGGGCAATCATCAAAGTTCAGAGTTGCTAGTTGGTAGTTAAAGCCAGCCAAGTTTACACATGGACTAGAATGGTATAGATCAAGTGATGAGTAAACACCTGAATCCGATGGGAAGTACATCGTGTGGCATCATTGATCCGGCCGGGAACAGGGCCAGGTCTTTCAGCTCAGGAGCCTTATAAGCCAAGTCTTGGACGATGAGAGAGGCCTTGTGACGAACGCGCTCCCAGTCCAGTGAGGCCCTGAACAAGGAATATGGGTAAGCTAGCAGTGGCAAAGAGGAAAAATTGCAAGAATGAATTGAGGGGAATTGAAGATGACTTGTGTGATGTATCAAGTAAACTCGCCTGACTCGTTCGGAGTGGAGAAGGGAGAGGACGATGGAACGGAGCCTGAGGGCGTCGTGGGAGACGGAGTCGTCATGCTTGAGGTACCGTGAGTTGTACTTGTAGTTGAAGTACTTGATGTCGCGGTTTTTCTCTCTGGCGACCATGCCGGCGAAGGCCCTGTGGTGCCTGAGGAAGTGGATGAGCACCTGGGCCTCGTCGCTCTGCGGGTGCGTGACCGGTCGCAGGAAGCGGGAAACGTAGGTGACGGCGTCGTCCCACAGGCCCTGCTGCACGAGGCGCGACAGGTGCTCGACGCTCATGAGCGCGTCCGTCTCGTTGAGCAGCCTGCGATTGATTCAGCGAGCTAATGGTTAAGAAGCAGGAGGACGGACGGATGGGCGGGGAGGAAGAAAGGCATTGTTACCCTCGGAGCGCGTCGCGGAAGCCATGGAGCCAGAGGAAGGTGAGGAGCCGGCGATGGCGGTACCGCCGCACGCAGCCGTAGTCGACGGGGCCAATGGACTCGCCGTACGAGGCCACGTCATGGGGCATGACCAAAACGTTATCGGGAACGGAGCTCGCCATGGATCGACGTCGCCGGCGAGACAGCGGCTGGGTTGGGGTCTGGGATTTGGGGCAGGGAGGGCAAAGACGTTTATATATATCCGGTACCGATATATATCTGCGTAGATTCCTTCTTCACCCATATTTCCCCCCATCCGGACCCACTTCTCCCCCAGGCCCCACCAAAGCAACCGGACCCCCTTCTCTTCCTCTACGCCAATTGTGAAAATGCCCCTCTACCTTTCTATAAGTCGGTTTTACAATTTTATTGTCCTCTACGGTGGGAGCTAAAGGACCAAACATAGAGGGGTGGATATGTTTCTATAAATGTTAACATTTTTAAATAATTTTATGCTTTGTGTATAAATAAGATGAGCCTAATGCAACTATGTGATACAACTGCAACCTATATGATAATATAAGGTATTTCAAGCACCACTACAACAGACCAAGCGGGCGCCAGCAGTTTTAAACGTCGAGCCACACGCTAAAACCCGCAATTATTATATGGGGGCACTTAAAAAACCACCAGATATAACTGTGACGGGGATTATGCATACCCAATGCTTTTTTTTTTCTAACGTATCGCATACGGATCCGTCTCGCTACTAGTGGCATGACATATCATTCTATTCTTAATAGGTGATCCCACTTTCTTGCACATGCAAGATCTCCACCTCATCATGTATCTACAAGCAATCCTAGACTACCACCTCAGCAGTATTGCCAACAAATTTTGTGAGACCAGGTCATCAATTATTTGACACCTAAATAACGGATCGGTAAGAAGAAAGGCCCCACTACCTTTCCTGTCATAATGCGATTGCAGATCTTTAATATCCTGGCCAGCGCATCTTCTCCCACGGCTCCTCTCCCCTCTATTAACCCCTACCTCTTCTATTCCATCTTTATCACCACGTACATGCACAAGAAACATGCAAAGGAAACGGAAAGGGCATGTTTGGATTTAAATACCCAGGACAGCTTTGCTCCACTGATCAAATCTCTTTATCCCTGCATCCACGAGCTTTCTTTCTCACATGACCAGTATTTTGCACTTTTTCTTGAATCATATTATAGATACCCATGACGAATCAGTCGTTCTTCGTGACACTGCAGGTTCATCGCCGCCGCTGGACCAAGATCTCTACATCTATGGTTTCGCTGCTCGCAGAAAATGGTAGAGTTGGGAGCAGGCAGGGTGAGCAATAAAAAGTGCACAACTGAGATAAAGATGGCTGGATTGTGAAGGGCTCATCGAAGGGGTTAATCAAGAAATTAAAGTGCAATGAAAGAAAGATCAATATGAATTGTTGCGTCAGGAGGTAAAGCAAGTTTTGTTCTTTCTTAGAATTCTCATTCTTCCATTTAGCATGCAGCTTCTCATCTAGTAAACAGATTCTAAAGGAGATGTGTGGAAGCAGATGCCAATAAAAAGCAGCATCATTTCGGATCTTCTCCCGGCAGGAAGGTCTGCACTATGGCCGCCGTTGGTTTAATCCACAAACAGCAACTTTATGTGCTTTCGTTTTATTTTTTATGCACATGAATCAAGGATTAACATTCTATTCGTACAGATCCATCTCATGTTGGGTTAAAGAAATAAAAGAGTAAAATCATGATGTCAATTATTGCTTAATTTCCATTTTGGCGAGGTAATTATGCTAACTTGCCAAGTTTGTGATATATGTATTGTTTTTATTTTATTTTCATGATTATTTCTGTTTGTAAATGATCGATATGAGTTGCATTAATTCTGAGTTTAGATAGAAATTAAAAAATTACTACAATTCATATCGCAAATTCGCATAACAGACATTTCCTATATGATTGACACAGGTATCAATTGCAAGAAAGTCTATGTTGAAATAAAATATTTAGAGGGTACTACTTGGATCAGGTTTTTAGATGCCTCAGAGCACGGTACGATGACAGTCTCAGAGCTCCCAAGAGCGGCAGCAAGGGACCGGTTGAGCTGTGCTTATCTAAACTTGCTCACAAATTGGCGTGGTCACATAACCGCGACCACGATTTTAGCAATCTTTAGACATGTCCTATGTAAATCTTTAGCATTTCCGTTGTCGTCCATCGAACAACTGAGGACATATTCTTATTTTTCTCAGTTTGTCACAAAAATTGTTGTGTTGGCACTTGAGTGACATATAAACGATATTTCATCTTTCAATTTGCTGTCAACTCATAAATTATCTCAATTTTCAGGGATATACAATGTTGTATTCACAAAGATATATAATAGTTTGCATCCTATTATTGAAATTATGGCATATCCCTCCACCTTCGGTTAGTTGTTTCTCTTTTCGGGTGGGTATCTTTTCAAACTGTGTATTAATAGCTAAATATCCCGCCGCAACGCGCGGGGTATTACCTAGTATTCTTATCGTCGCGCTACATTTACTGGGGCGCACGTAGGTGCCAGATATGACAAAACTGCATAGTGCCTCATATTGTGTGTAAAAATATGATTATTTGGCACCAATTATATAATATAAATTAAATATAAAAATAGTAAATTTATAGCACACAGAACGAAACTGCAGCTGAAAGGACATACTCATGAGCATATATTAGAGCAAGTATAATAGAGTCCAGTCAGCAGACTATAAGACATTAAATAATATATTTTAGGTGAGTTGTAGGAGAGAGAAGAGGAGAGAGAAGGGAGTTGGGTTGTTATGCAATAGCCAACTCTTGCACGTGCTCTAGGCACTTTGGGAGAGTGAAAGATGGGCCATATGTTAATAAAGTACTTCATTTCTTATAGTCATCTATCGTACATGTTAGCTATATGGTGACTACAAATGACATGTCATCTTGTTATAGCCAGCAGTTGGCTATACTATTGAAATTGCCCTTATATGTATATGTAGAATACTTCTCAGCCCACAAGTTCACAGTTCATCTTCTACATAAATAGCTAGCTGCAACTTTAATGCTAATAAATTCACGAGTGTGGATTTTGTATGTACTCTTTGCCATTCATTTGGTGTTGGAGATTCGTGCAAAGGCAGAGTGATTGAACATTTTCCTCCATTCCTCTCATTTTCCTGTTGCGTCGCTACATCCTTTTCTCCGCGCCACACGGGCCGCGGCTGTTCGTGTCGTGTCGGGTACAGCCCAGACACAGCCGTGCTGACTCTACTGTCCAAAAGTAGTAGGGCGCGGACGGTTCTCCATCCCCAACCTCTCTACTCTGTTTTTCTTCGTGCTGTAGCCGTTGCCGTGGACGCCGCGCGGCCGACCGCAGGTAGAGCACGCCTTCGCCGTGCGCAGTCGCCAGCGAGCCAGCCACACCGCGCCGCCGACGCGCAGGTAGAGCAGGCCTTCGCCTCGCCGTCGCCGTCCGCCGCCGTGCGCCGTCGCCAGTGAGCCGGCCACTCCGCGCCGCCGACCGTAGGTCGAGCACGCCTTCGCCGTGTGCCATCGCCAGCGAGCCGGCCACACCGCGCCGCCGACGCGCAGGTAGAGCAGGCCTTCACCGTCGCCGTCCGCCGCCGTGCGCCGTCGCCAGTGAACCGGCCACTCCGCGCCGCCGACGCGCAGGTACAGTACGCTGTCGCCGTGCCCCTTGGCCGTGCGTCGTCGCTGTCGCCAGCGATCCGGTCACACCGTCGCTGTAAGAATCCTTCTCGTGTTCTGTTTCACAACTTGCTCTGTATTTCTCCGTCTTCTCAACATGCCCCTTCAAAAATAATTCTACTACCCCAAACAATGCAGACTGCTGTGATTGATGGAGAAGACTGGCTCAGTCCAAGGTTCAGACCATGTGCTTGTGCGAGCGGACCAGTTTTACAAGCTCATGAGGATGCCAGGAACACTGGTGATCTCCCTACTTTCCTTCACCAGGTTGCAGCATGAGTTAGAGACTACCTGGTGTGCTTGTTATCTTTGGGCTCCGGAAGCTGATTTGCTCCAATTTGGTTTTGTAATCAAACAGCTAGTTTCCTAAGATTATTGTGAGCTGGACCATCCTTAGTACGGCTCTTTTGAATGTATTACCAGACTGCTGGTGTAACTTAGAAGACTATCATTACTTTGTTATGTATTTGCTTGGAAAAATGTTGTGAGATGGGGGGTTTTCTCTTGGTTTGAAACATGGGAAGAAATTCTCTACCTCTCTCGTTCTTTACCTAGAGTATTGGCTACAAGATGCAAAAAAAGATAAAATATAGCAGGTGGCCAAACAAAACTGCGGGAGAATGGTAATGTCCATCTCCGTCTGCATCTGGTAACTGAAAAAAATCTGAAACCAGTCGTGTACAGGATTTCAAACAATGTCTACATGATTTGCAATGATAATCTTAACAAAACAAAGCAACTCCACCCATAACCAGCACAGTATGGATCATCTCGGTATGCTGGTTGATAATGGCTTGCGATGTCTAGTCCTCAATAGTGTGGACGAAGATCGATGGTACCTTTCCTTTGTTCTCCTCGATGGACATCATTTCATATAACATGTTTGCTGTGAACTGGTTGATAGCCTCCTGCAGTATTACCGAGTGTCAGTCTCGTTGCATGAGCAATATGAGATTTTATACTGTAGAGTGTACATATAAGTTGGAATGATGCTGGACTGTGTGTACAGAGTTGAACAGTTTGTTGCTTACTGGAGTGGGTTCATCAGTAAACTTCTTTCCGTCAAAGTTGATGATGCTGAACAATGTGTACAGCCCAGATTGCTCTCTGCATTTTTTTTTAATGTAATGAACTGGTGAATAGGATGCAATATAGAGCAAGAAAAGTATAGCGCGGTAGCAAATTTATGTCCACGAAAAAAAAAAGGATTACGGGGTGGCTGTCAAATTTTCACTTTTAACCACAGAGATACTCCATTTCTGTCATCCGTCGAAAAAAAGCTCTAAGCAGTTGGCGAGGGCAGCATGGAGCCTCTTGATTGTGGGGCGATGTGCCTCAAGTGTTTCATCCTCAGTTGCCATGGCGGACATGGGGTCCAATATGCTAGTTTTCTGCATTTCACCATGATCTTGGACTACGGACAGGGATCATTATCTGCAAGTTAGTGGTGATCATTAGCATGCCCAAGAATTGTATAGTTCTTCTTCGAGGCTGCAGCCGATGCGTCGCCGCTGCAGCTGCCGCCGCCGCAACCACCGCCGGTGCTGCATCGATGGGCGCAACCGTTGACGCTGCCGCATCCGGCCCCGCCGCCGCGTCCTCCGACGCTGCTGCATCCTCCGGCGGAGCCGCCCACGCCGCCGCATTCTCTGCCGCTGCCGCATCCTCCGACGGAGCCGCATCCGCCGCCGCTCTCGAATCCGGCGCAGCCGCATCCGCCGTCGGTTCCGCTGCGCAGAGGAGACTGGACATTGGTGCTTCTCTGGTGCAGAGTGGAGTGGACGAGATGGTGGTGGAGGAGAGGTGCTGCTCGCGGCCGGCCGCTGTCGCGTGAGAGAGGAAAAGCAGCAGCGCTGCAGCGGGATGGTGGAGTCATCCCGTGTCGGGTGGCTTTTTGACCCTGTTCATGGGACCCACAAACTTTACAGAATTGAGGGAAAAAGAGCAAAATAATTTCTCTCACATGACATCTTCTCCGAATCTCCAAGCATCTAATGGCTGTGGAAGCACCCACACCCATGCTTGGGTGTACAAAGCTATTTCCGTAAATTCACCGACTAAATTAAGATGGTATGCACCATCATAATCAGACAACCCTCTTTAACTCCAATTCATACTGGAAGATGCGAACACCACCTTTATTGAGATTGTTTTGGACAACGTAGACTCCCTGGTCTGAGATGAAACTAAAAGTACCATCATTATCATACTCCGCATGAACTTCACCTATAACATCTTTACAACTGCGACATGTGACGTCGAAGTTCTCTTCTTTTTTTGGATATGGAAAACATCGTATACTTTCTGACGAAAGAGCATACAAAATATTACACGCAAAGTTATTATAGTAACACCGTGAAACTTGATAAAATTCGAATTAGAAATGTCTTTGGTATCCAAGGAACTTCTTCTTCATCTTTCCCTTTTCAGGCTAGCAAATAAATATCATGATTATCAATCTTCACAGTTCTTGGATTACATTTATTATTTGACTAGCTAGAATCTGAAGTGTGACCAATATTGTTTGATTTCAAATCTGGCTTAACATTTCAAACTTTCCTTTTTTACAAGCAATACTATACATTACGATTCTTTTGTGATTTCGTTTGTACATTCATATTGTTGCCTCTTTGTCTTTCTCAATAAGAAACATTTCATGAATTTACCTCTGGTTCCGTGCAAATGTTGTATCTTAGCTAAGATATAGCATCATTCTCTTTCGCCATTTAACATAGTGCCACACAAGCAAAGTGCCTAGGATACATTGCTAAGAAACCTTCATTGTGAAAGGGATTACTTGATACATACATGCCTCGTTCTCTCATTGTGAAACAAATTTGTTGCCCTATAGGTTATGAAATTGCACTACTTATGATATATACTTCATTGGTCAAGGAAATAGAAAAAGCACATTTCATTCGCCGGCAGACTTGTTGTGGTATGTTGATGCAGATTGATAAGGTTAACTATCATAAAGAAATTTAGAAAAACGGTTCATCTTTTCATCTGTTCGTACAACACTGCAGAAAAGTGGCCTTTGCATGGGTACTCTGGAGTTAATGCAAATGCATGAAGACATTATGTCAAGAACATATATATGTTGAGATTCTCCAGAATAGTTCCTCCTCTGCTCCTAAAATAGGACACTCTGGAAGTTCAACTTGATCTCCCAAGATGTCTTATATTTAGGATCAGAGGTTATAGATATTACCAATTTAGTTTTCCTTGCAATTCCTTACCGAAGCTTCATGGGGTGCTTTCCCTGTACATAGAGGACGTACACACCTGCAGTGTGGCCCATCAGGTGCTATGCGATCGTTATTATTTATGGTGTAATCTCTTGAGATTTTTTTCCCTCAATGAACAAACATCCTACGCTATAGTTTGTTTTTTGGACCAACATATAGATTGCCACGTTAGTAATACTAGAAATATAACCACGTGTTGCATCAGGGATATCTCTAAAAACTTTATTTTGCACATGAAAAGGTACATTGTACATGAAAAATAAAATTGTAAAACTAAAATATGAAAGATTAGTTCGGTCACATAATTTGATAAGCTAAACCTAATCGACTTGAAATGGTTGTGTAAACTTTTGATCAATTAAAGTTTTTCAATGATCATAATTGTTGTTAGTTTGCCTGAATTCACACTGAAAATAGTGGTGTGTGTATACTCTTGTTTACCAAGACGGGAGGTTTCATTTTTATTTTTGTGGGGAACGTCTACTTAATTTGCATCTGCAAACACGTTTTTTTGTAATTACTAATTAATATGGATCCAATAAATATCATAGGCAACATCATCTTGCATATCTGTATTTTATTCTTGAAAATATGCAGAACATGTTGGGAATTCTGGTAGAAATAAATATTTTTTCTAGAAATCAAAAGGGATTATGCTTGCATATACTTCCGAATGGAAAGTTGGTGCCAAGAAAAGGATAGAGGATGACAATAATCATTTGGTTTGACAATGTCAACTGAGAGAACATGCAACTCTATGAACATCTGAATCCTCCTATTAGACAATACCATATATACATTAGTAAGTATAATATCGGTATGAACTCTTGTTTGGGTAAGGAATTGCCATGCATGCACTATACTTTAACAACTTATGCATGTAGGATAAAATCAACAAATCCTTTGCACCATATATGGATAGGTCATTCGTTGGTGGCATGCAGAAGGTCAGCAAATATAACCAAATAAGGTTACTCATTTATTTCTGCATGCATGGACAGTTTGCATGCCTTGAAAAATTCGTTATGTGGTACTCCCTCCGACCCAAGGCTTAGGGCGTATAAATTTTTTCAAATTTTCCTCACAGCATAAGGCGCACCATGTGGTTTGCACGTTTTCTCCCAATACTACCCCCGAAAAACGTTTAAAAGAACTTAATTATCGGGAGGGGAGGAGTAATTTGGGCTGCTGCCATTGGCCTGCCGTATTGCATGCGAGAAGCTGACCAGAAAATTCGGAGTGGAGCAGTTAATGGAGGCTGTTTATTGGCCATGCATGTGCATGCGGTGGAAGTGGGCAGATAAATTAGGAATCAGCTGACAGTTAGAGGGAAAATTAAGGAACAAATCTGACGATTTAATAGGGGCATGTTTGGAAGGATTTATCTCGCTGGAAGCTCCTTAATCGACGTGCCAATTTTTTTACGCCTTAAGCCTTGGGTTGGAGGAAGTATCAGGTTATCACCTATCATTGGAAGAACAACAGACCTACTTTCGCATACACCAAAATCATGATTGCAAGTCACATTAGACTAGCCACAATGGAGTATCATAGCTAGTATCATGCACTGTATGCATGCAAAATACTGATGTGTCACATCAATTAATGATGAAAGAGATGATAGTAGTACGTATCATAGGTAGATACTATATCATAGCACGTAGAACTAGAAAAATTAATTTCAAACAAATCTTTTACACATGTTTGGATTGAGATTCTACAAATCAATAAATATAGTAAGCTTATGATACTAGTTCATGATACTATGCATTGTGGATATAATATCATACGCTAGTATCATATGCATGATACTACTATATGATACTTTTCATGGTGTATTTACTGCAGTAGCAACGGTACAAAATACTGTAACCGTTTAGTGGTTCATTCATTGCGATTCGATTGCTGCCTATAGATGGTCAAGAAAAGTGTGTACCTTACAGCTTCGTGAAGAGAAGGGGTCAGAGATGAACACCTTAAAAAATGAGGGTAGTAATTTCAGAACAGTTGCAAAAAATATTATGCTTCTAATTTCAGGAGTAATAAAATCACTGGCCAACAGGAAAAGTGCCTCTGTGGGGAAAATCTGCTGACAGAGTCATGACTTGGAGAAGGACTAACACTCGGTGGACCAGTAGCCAGTGACGGGCAAGCGAGGCCTGAAACCCATACGGGCCATACATGACATCTAGAAATGCTTGCTAACAAAAATTCACATACAACCATAAATCTTACTTCAGCATTGCAGGGTAAACAGCTTCCGTATAATATATACAATAATATGCTGAGATATTTCTTCAAGCCTCTAGCCGCCAGGCAAGCAAGGCACATATATTAAACATCTCAATGATTTACCATTAGTGGTTGAAAAAAAATCTTAATTAGAGCAGAATACACCATTTTATACATGAACGAAAACAAAACTGTCTTTTTTTTGAAACAAGGCAAAATATTCATCAGTAGAGAAAAGCGAACACACATAGATGGATTTCCATTGGCATTAGACGAACAAGGTACATATAGAGTTGTAATCAGCTTTGTCAAGGCAATGGGGACCAATTGCGAGCATGGATAGGCGGACCGGTTACGCATGGTGTAGCGACGCGATCCAAACGAATCGATCCGTCAATCGTATTATTGGACTGAACGAAGTTGGGCCGAGCCCATCCTAGTAAAGAGGTACGCAGTGATAACCGTATATAGCCCATTAGATGCAAAAGGCTAGAGAAAAATGGAATTTCAAAACGAGAGAGTGCACCAGCCGGGAATCGAACCCGGGTCTGTACCGTGGCAGGGTACTATTCTACCACTAGACCACTGGTGCCTCGATGGGATATATTTTTTCCGTACCTTACTCAACACTTAGCTATACTTCATTTCTCTTTGCAAATTCTCTGATCAAACGCAACCGTAAGTGTATAGGACAACGTACACGTATAAAATGCCCCCGTCCTGGGATATTTTATAATATATCATATTTTTCTTTGTTTCTCCATTATTTGCCACGTGACCACCACCTGTCAGTGACAATGACAGATGGTGATCATGTGGCAAATAATAGAGATGTGAAGAAAAGTGTGATGACGTTTGCTTGCAACATCTCTCTCGACACACCAGGTCACCTGAACATACACATGCCACGAGATATCCACGATCACTCATCCGACCACCAGCCAGCCCTGGTAGCTAGCTCGCTAGCGCTTGGCGAAACGTACGGGTTAAGCACACGATCGAGCGACTCACTCGGGCAGTGCAGCGGTCTCTCTTTCCCGCGGCGGCCGTCCTGTCCCCTTCTTCCTCCCCCGGCCAGCTCGCGAACACGCCGCAGTGACGCGATCCACTTGCTCTGCTCCTCACGTCACGCCGCCTGCTGCAGTGCTGCCTCGCAACGCCCCCTACTCTGTCGCGACCAAGATGTCTACGCAAGCTGTACAGCCCACGGAAACAGTAGCGATGGGGAAGGCTTCTAGCAGACCGGCGCTGCACGCAGACAGCGGAACAAGGGAAGAAGAGCGATAGGCCATTGGCGCCTAGCTAGCGCGGTTCCAGATCTGGAGTGCGCGCGTGTGGCTTTTGGCGCGGTACGTCCGGCCGCGCGCGCCAACAGTGGAGCTTGCGTCTTTCGCGATCGATCCGCCCGATCTCGGAACTCCGGACAGCTACGTCTCAGATCGGTGGCGCCATCGATCTGACCGGCCAGCGGACGCGCATGGCGGCCCATGTCGAGGAGCTCTCGGCACTTGATGGATGGCTGATGTTGCGAGTATCAAGGACCACGTAGGTGTGTTGTGTACCGTACATAATGTTTTCATGTCTCTTGTGTGTGCGTGACTAAGTGGCGGAACTTCACAGAGATGTTAAGGTGCCCACAACACCAATCATCATGGCTCTGATCACACATATCGTTTTCACATGTCATGAAACAAATATATTCGAAATAAAACATATTTAGGTCGGCAAACAATACCCAATTGTGTATATTATTGGGTCCAAACGTGCATTGCCCGACTATATATAATTTTGTTTGACACACCAGTGAGTGAGAAGTGACCAACGAAAACAGTCGACTACATGAAAAAAGTCAAAATAAAAAGAAGTGTTAGCATATAAAACATATACATGAATAACTATTAGTACATTGGAAAGGGCAAACTTTGAGTCAACCAATTTTTTAAAAAAAATTGAAATAACATTTAGCATCGCAACAATTTCTTGCACATTACGAACACACAATCAACACATTTTGAAAATGTGCAACTAGTGTATATACAAATTGGGCTGGTCAAAATAAAGTTGTGAAGACCAAAAGAATCATCAAAACATATTTAGTAGCAACAAAAAGATTTTTACTGGCACATATTAAAACTCTGGAGATGGTGTCTACTTAAAGAGCACCAACCACGTTTATTTTTGATAAAACTAGAAAAGCACAAGTACAAGAACCATCTAGAAATGGAGTTCCATCACAAATGCAACCGTTGCATTTTTTTAATGGTGTCATTCTTTATATCAAAAGGGCAAGTGAAGAAAACAAATAAACAATTAACTTCTCTAAGAGAAATGAATCAACCGCCCCGAAAGAAAAGGAATAAACCAAATAGAAAAACAACCTATTGGCGAGAAATTCCAGAAAAGTATTGGAAATCGCTTTTGTTTTCTACCAAAACACAATTTTGTATAATCTTGTGAGGTGGAAGAGTTCCATTTTTGTAGATATCCTGGCAACTATGCTATCGAGTGTGTTCAATTCTGATGCGCTCATATTGGGCAGGGCCTGACCTAAAATGGTCTGAGTGGGAACCTAGAAGATTTAGTGAATTTGCTAAAAAAAATGCCCCCAATCATATGTTTGCCCCTATAAATTATCTCTGAGGTCCGTCCCTCATATTGGGCCCAAACTTCTCGCATGATCTGGAATTTAAGAGGGGCAAATAGCCTAGCCAAGAGAAGGTCTATGCAAGTGTTCTTCACAGATAAGCCAGGCAATGTTGTATGTTTGCAGGAAACAAAGATTCCAGTGATGATGAGAACTCTAGTTGTATGTTTTCTGATCACGGCGGATCCGTTGCTGGTTGCGACCCGTTTTTCTATATCTAGAATTATTGTTCACAAGGCCGACCTGTCTGTCTTGGGAAGTTACTATCCTATACGTCCCCAGGAGGAGGATCTCAAGGTTGAATCCATCAAGAAATCAGGCAGATTAGGGTTGTGGTGCAGGATAACTAGGTTCTACTTAGTGATCGCAACCTAATTTGCAACAGTGATGACAAAAGCAACGCCAATGTAAACCTCAAATTGATGGGCAAATTCGAGCTTTAATTCAAAATTTAGAGTTAATCAATTACCCTCTTGTTGGAAGAAAATTCACGTGGTCCAATAGCAGAACTCACACTAGAATTGACAGGGTGCTGGTTTCCGAGGAATGGGACTTTGCCTACCCCAATTTTTGTTAACATCAACATCCTCGAATGTGTTTAATCAGTGTCCACTCCTCTTGAGAAAGATGAATAGGCAACACTTTTCAGGCTTTGGATTCGAGATGCGCTGGCTCAATTATGATGATTTTGTGCCGGTGGTGCAGAAATCTTGGGAGAAGCCGTCAGGTCCACAGACGCTCTTAGAGTTTTGCACACTAAGCTAAACAGAACCACGCTGGCCTTGAAGTTGCGGAACAAGGGCAATGTTAGATGGGCCAAGTTTTTATCCTCGCTCGTGGATAAGGTGATCTTTAGTCTTGATTTAGTCCAGGAACACATAATTAATGTTGATAGATGAGGAGATCGAATTGCGATCCTTACTCAAGTGCAAGC
The DNA here is from genome assembly GCA_030979885.1 of Lolium multiflorum. NCBI lineage: Eukaryota > Viridiplantae > Streptophyta > Magnoliopsida > Poales > Poaceae > Lolium > Lolium multiflorum. The sequence goes on from CM061750.1 coordinate 404,055,170, forward strand.
TCGATCATGTACTTTTCAGCGTCACGGACATGTCGGATATGGAGGATGCCTATCCAATTGACGCGTCGGTCACAGGAAGCTCCAGGCCTCTGTTGTCGTACTCCATGTACCAGACAATTAAGAAGATCGAACTCAAATGTTGTATTTCTGCTATGGAAAATTAATGAAAAGGAGAGCAGTCCTAATTGGATGTACATGACAGTTCGTGGCCTCCGCCGCCATGTCATCTCTCTTCTAGGTCACCCATCCCTGGGGTTTCACGATATGAAGTCGATGGCACCGTCGATCTTGCACTCCTTGTAGAACTCATGTTGCTCTCTGCCAGTATGGTGTCCTAGAAGCCAACGAACTCAAATCGGTAGAAAATGGACACGTACGTTGGCCGCAGACCGTACTGCGAAGTCGGTCCCATTTTGACTCTAGCTGCTGACCGTTAACTCTTGTGCCGTGAAGTTGGCGCTCGTGATATCTACATGCAACACAGCCGACCGGAGCTTCATGTCTCTTGTGTGTGACTACGTGGCAGGGTTTGATAGAGATGTTGAAAGACTCAAGAACACCGATCATTGTTTAAGCTTTGAGTAATCTTTAAAATTTTAAATAATAGAAAAAACTTTTAAAAAAATCTGGGATAGGGGGCCATGGCCCCCCAAGCCCTAGATGGTTCCGCCGGTGTGCTTACATGGCCTCCGTCCCAGTTCATAGGCCCTGCATGCATTCCTAGATTGTCAATTTAACTAGCATAATATAAACTATACAACAAAAAAATTATATCATTAGCAAGTAGAACATCTAAATTTTCTAATGATATATATTTTGTAATACATTTTTTTATTACTTTAGTTAAATTTATGACCTAAGACTACGGGTAGGACCTATAAAAATTGAGACGGAGGGAATAGCATGGTGATCCATGAAATAAATGCTACAACTGACCTCCTAATGGAGGCATTGTTTAGACTTTAGACACGGGAACCGGGTGTCAAATTCACAAGCCCATATGCTAGCTCAATCAGCAGTTTTCTGATAACTTTACTTTAATTTGGACGTCAGGTTTGGCTCCCACCTGATTCTTTTTTATTCCATACAATGTTTTAATTCAATAAAGAGCTATGGTTTCTCTCCAAAAAAAAGTTGTGCCACAACAATGCTACTCCCTCCATTTTTAAAAACAGGGCGCACCTCCATTTCCCATTTTTTTCAGAATTGAGGCGCCTGGCATTAATTACAAAGGATTAATTCTCTGTTTCCTTTCTCCTTCCGTTGTGTGCATGCAAGTGGGAACAAGGTAGAGATTTGTGGAGGTGTGAACAGGGATGAGTTGCATGCAAACTGTTGGTCTCTTTTTTCCACCGTGTCATCTCCGTTCATGTATAAAAGTGCAAACTGTTGGTCTCTTTTTTCCACCGTGACCCTCTGGAGCCATTCGTTCCTCTTCTTTGAGCCAACGAGCAGGAAGCCAACATGGAGAAGCCAAGAGATGTTGAGGAGGTGCACTGCAAGGCGGAGGACGAGGAGGGCAAGGTGTCGGGCGAGCACGGCAAGGTGGAGGGCGAGCACAGCAAGATGGAAGGCGAGGACGGCAAGGTGAAGGGCGAGCACGGCAAGGTGGATGGCATCCACGGTGAGTTTGATGGCGTTGACGGCGAGGTGGAGGCTTCTGATGGCGTCGACGGCGAGGTGGAGGCATCTGATGACGAGGTAGAGCTAACAGATGGCCAAGTGGAAGAATTGGAGGACGAATTCCAGAGGGTCTACACAACCATTGAAGATCTGTTTCAGAAAATAGATGCTGCAACTAATCTGGGAGCTGGTCAATCAAGATTATCGGCGAGGGCACGGTACATCCGCACAAGTAATCTCGCAATGCGACGGAGGGCGACGTTTGAATCTTCATGTGATGCATGCATGTTCCCTCCAATGTGCCGTAAGTGTGGTGTCCGTGGCGATTCTTCGATATTCCGTTGCCTTGCTTGCTCTCTGCCGGTTCCTATGGACGTGCTACCTTGTGAGATGTGTGCAAATCCACTCCTCTATGACGACTACTGGTGCAAGGACTGCGCGACTACTATCGGAGTAGGTGAAGATGGTGTGTGCTCCCGTTGCGGTCGCAACACCACAACACTTGCCGAAGAAGACAATGAATTTGTGCCTGAAACCGAGTTAAATTAGGGTTCAAGCTGGGGAAGAAAAAGACATGACTTGATCTTGGATGTGAACTATGGAATGAATTTATTTGCCTTTTATGTACTGTCGCAATGGATTATGTTCATGTTGATCATATGGAATGAATTTATTTGCCTTTTATGATCGCTCTCATACACGCTTGATGACTCAACCAATGGATTATGTTCATGCGGAGGAAGAAACAGAGAAGTTCATCAGCATGTACACAGAAGTTCGTAACCATGAACAGAGAAGTTCATCAGCATGTACACAGAAGTTCGTAACCATTAACAGAGAAGTTCATAAGCAAATAACATCTAATATAACAGAGAAGTTCATCAGCATGTACACAGAAGTTCATAACCATTAACAGAGAAGTTCATAAGTACTCAATATTTCGTTGTTCTCAATATTTCATTGTTGTCAACCTTTCAAAGACACTAGGCTACCGAATTGCAAAAGACAATCCAAATATTCTGCCACAGTCCCAAATATAACATCACAAATGACCTACTGAAACTCTGCCATTACATATCATGTTGAGTTGAAGTGCTCAATTGCCTGCTCAACATATTCTCTATCAACTGTCAAACGAACAGGGAGACGTCCTTGTCTCTCTAGTTGTTTTTTCTTCAAGTGAGGAACTGCATAGTGGATAGACCCCTTGTGCTTGATGATCGCTCTCATACACGCTTGATGACTCAACCATATCCTATTAAGCTTTTGATGGGGGTATTCAGCAAGGGATTGATGAACCTATGACACAAGAAATGAATATCAGTATGTAAACATTTAGCATTCTCTCCATGAAATACAAGAAATCAGTATATACCTTTTGAACAATCTCGTGCAGGGTTGTGGGCATCTTCCTATGGAACATTGCTTGAATTGAGGCAAACCATCCAAGATCTAAAATGTTAGTGTCAGGAGAATTAGGTGGTTGGTATATCATCCTAATATCCCAACCACCTCTAGCAGCTTCCTGCAAAAATATTGGATCATCTGGCTTTATATGTGTCTTAGCATTGTCCTGCTGTACATAGATGGTTTTCCATCTATCACTCTCAGGCCACTTCTCCTTTATGGCCGGCAGCACATATTTCACTAAGTATTCTCTGCTTTTCTCTCTATCCACTTTATCTGCAGGCTTCAGCTCCCATGCCCCCCTCAATCTATGGATATGAAAAGAAAGAAACTCAAATATAGCACAAAGAAACTTCAACATATCACAAAATAGCAACAACAACAAGTAGTTACCTATTCGAACTCCTCTTTTTAGCTTGCACCCACTCTGTGTAAGCCCAAACCCCAATCTTGCCATCAAACACGCAATTGCCTTGAGCATCATACCGAGGTCTAGCCATTGCGGACAAGAACATAATTTTTTGAATGTGATTTTTATGTTTACACTCCCGCTGTGGTGCTTCCTCTCTATGACTCAAGTACATGTTCTGTGTCTTGCGCGTACGGTAAAACCATTTTTCATCAATATGAACGACGTCCATATCATCCCTAAATGTGGGATTAATACCACCTAGAGCTGTTATGCTACATCGCTCAAGATGCATAAGCGCATACTCCAGACGAGCTCTTTTGTTCGCATCAGTCAAGGCGGGCTTCAACTCACTTGTTATTCGTCGAATTTCCTTCGTCCTCAACCTATCATTGACATGTCCATATAAATAAAAGAATGTTGACATCAACAAAATTTACATCAAGTCAAAAATATTAGTCTCACCTGCGCCAAACAGTGGTTGTAGAGAGATTCAGATGTCCAACAACTTGTTCTAATGTTGTTCTCTCTCTAGGTGGGATGACCTCCAATGCATCTAAGTCCAAAATTATCTTCTTCCTTCCTGATTTGAGCTTCCTATTATTTTTTACCCCTGTAATGCCACCACCATTTTTAGCTTCCTGCCATACCCTTTGCACTATTCTCCTAGGACACTCACAAGCTATTGCAACGGCTTTGGACACCCCATGCTTCAACCTATTACCAGTGCCATTACGGGCTATGATCTCAGCATATATATATGTCTCTTGTCATTTGTACTGTACTGATGTCTGGTCTCCTTGTGTGACATAACATCTGAATGCATTGGACAAATATTTAGAGGAGAAATACACGCGTCCTCACATCGAAATTAAATAAGAAACAGTCATCTATATGATCGAAAATTGCTTACTCAAATCGATTGGTTCTTTTTGGGTGTGCACATGCTCTTGACTTGGAGGGTATTCATCGGCATGGGCAAAATTTGGGTTGTATCCCTCCCCTCTATAGCCAATTGTACCCTCATTTCCACCAATACCTTGTAATAACAGAAAAATGAAGCATATTAACCATGAGTTTTTAGTTGATAATGAACCTGAAATTAACTTTTTTTGTTCACAAGGCCCAACCTGTGGTGTTCTCCCCGTTCATCATGTTCTGCCCATTGTGTCCACCAACACCGCTTCCAGCTCCTTACAACATGAGTACATGATCAGAAAGAGGAGCAAAGAAAACAAGAAACTTGATGATCTACGTGACTGCAATCTGAAAGAATAACAAAAACCAGGGGTACAACAAGGGTATAAACATGATTTCTAGATCATCTAAAAGCTAGTCCATTACCATAATATCTTGATCGTCTACAACCAGCAGTATCTAAGTTCTAGATCATCTAAAACTACAAAAACCAGGGGTACAACAACGGTTTAAACATGATTTCTAGATCATCTAAAAGCTAGTCCAGTACACAAGTTGTAGAACGAAAGGAAAAGTAGGGTTTGGGGTTCACCTGTTGTGCTGCCACCAATGCCACCAGCGCCGCTGTTGAGGTTGAAGCCCATGGAGTCGCTGCCGCCAAACGAGATACCGCCGCCACCATTAGCCAGACTAAAACCCACGTAAGAAGAACGTGCGCTGCCGGCAGTGCCACTCCCGCCGCCGATGGAGGTGCCCCAGTTAGACGAACCGGCCTCATTAGGTGCCGGAGGGCGAGATGGCCGGGGTAGGCCGACGCGTCGCCGTGGGAAGGTTGATGGAGTCGCCGCCACCCGCTCGAAGGAAGCCGTACCAATGGAGAAGGAAGGCAGCGGTCCTCGTCCTGCAAGACCAAGAGGTGGAAGTCCTCCTGGCGTCGGTGATCTTGGTTGGAAGGCCACCCGAGAAAGGCCACGAAGGCCAAGAGGAGGAGGCCGGCGATCTTCTTCGCCTTGAGGTGGATGCGCCATTGGAACGACAAGAAGGAGAGAGGTTGGGTGCCGTCTGTTCGAGTGCAGATCTCCATCGGTATAAAACGAGCAGATTTGCAGCGTCTAATTGGAGGCGGAATTTGGATTTTGGAAGCGGGCATCATCGGCGGGAGCTTTCTATTTTGGAGGCGAAATTCCGATCGCCATTTTCGCTGATCGCGCGAAGGAGAAGGAAACTGCGCGGGGCGAAGGAAACTCGCTAATTTTTCGCTCCAAAACCGGCTCCACCAATGCATGCGCTGGTTTCCTCCTTTTTACTCGCCGGGGAGGTTACAAAGCGTTGTTTTCGGATATAATTAGGCGTATCTCCTTCTTAATCGCAGCACAATCGCCTGTTTGTTTCCTCCTATCGTCGAGCACCTTGGGCCAAGGGACACGTGAGATACGCCCTGTAAAAAAAATGGAGGGAGTATTTGTTTTTACAAAATGCATGAAAAACTTACGTGTCATTTGATCTGGTTATCTTTGGGTGTGTGAGACTGATCAAGACATGGCGACTGTAATTATAAGGACACATGATCCAAGGTAGCGAGGTTTTGGAGGTTGTGGCGACATAGTTATTTGTTTTAGACTATAACAGGGGGACAGCTCCCCGGCTCCATTTTCATGAAATGAAATCTGAGGCTAACAAGGTTTACATAGTTTCCTTTTTTACTCGTCACTGCCGTAATCACATGCAAACCCAGTTCTTTGTGTCGCACAATGTTTGTAAAATAATATTTCCAGGCTAGCTGGAGGCATAAGCTTCACTTTCACAGCTTTGTAATAATAGTCGAAGTTGAGCTCCGTGCGCATCTTCTTTGTACACATACCGGAAAAAAAAAGCAAGAGAAGGGTTGTTTTTTAGAGCAAACGAGAAAAGTATTTGTCTACAAATTGCGTAGTTGCGCGCGAGTCGCTTTCTCCTCAGCAGCAGCTTAATTCAAGGTTTCCCCTTTGGTCACACCGTCAGGCGTCAGCTACAAGCATCAAGGCAGCTTGACAAGGCCGTGGTGCCGGAGCGCCCCGTACAACTAGTCGAGGGCATATCCGTAAACGCGCGCGGTAGGGCGCTGTTGGGTCGATGTACAAGGGTACAAGCGGGGTACTTCTGGGACCAAGTCTATAAATGCAGGTCCCGTCACTTGGAAGCAGCCTAGCAGTAGCTACTAGGATAGCGCTCTGAGGAGAGGGAGAGGAAGCTGGGTCGAGTGAGATCGACAAGATACCTGCAGTAGCCAGAGAGAGTACTGTACTTAAGAGTGATCGATCACTGCTACCAGCAAAGGTAGCAATGGCGGTGGCGGAGGGGAGCCTGGCAGTGGAGGACGGCACCGGCGGGAAGGGAGGCGCGGCGGCGGAGTACACGCGGGACGGGTCGGTGGACCTCCGCGGCAACCCCGTGCTCCGGTCCAAGAGGGGCGGCTGGACGGCCTGTTCCTTCATCGTCGGTAGGTCATCCCCAATGCATCTCAGTCATGCTTCTGTCGTTCTGCCTCTGCATAGGGCCGGCGCCATGGAACACGCATGAACTGGGCATGACCTTTGCGCAGTGTACGAGCTGTTCGAGCGGATGGCCTACTACGGCATCGCGTCGAACCTGGTGATCTACCTGACGGAGAAGCTGCACCAGGGCACGGTGGAGGCGTCCAACAACGTCACCAACTGGTCCGGCACCGTCTTCCTCACGCCCCTGCTCGGCGCCTACGTCGCCGACGCCTACCTCGGACGATACTGGACATTCGTCGTCGGCTCCGTCATCTACTTCATGGTAATTAACTTATTTATCGCTCTGAGCCGACCAATCTCCTATCTAGCTAGCAGTAGCAAATATCCCTCTCTTGATTTGTCTTACGTACGGCCGGCGGAGTGTCCAAGTGTTTTGAGTTGTTTCTTAAGCAGATGAGTACAATACGTATACTTCTTGTCAGTGTCACTTGTCTCCCGTACAAGGTAGTAAGAGGCGGCTGGGCGATTAGCTTGGCTAGATCCTGGTCACAAGAAATCAAGTAATTACGGCTAAACATCTGTTACTCAACCAAGTAAATCCAGTACTCCTTGGAGTGCAGTTTTGTCCCGATCGAGCAACGCGGACACATCAGACAGAGCGCGCAGGAGGTCGATATCATCATCAGCTTGGTGCAGAACGATTATTGATTGACCACCAAACAACACTAGTTACGGTTAAACCTATGTTAACCCAACAATTGATTAAGCACACACATGATGCTTGCCCATGCTTCAATTCGCGACCATGCATGGCGCGGGTGCTCGATCGACAGCTCAGGCTGGTGCGGGCAGGTCGATGATTGAGCTAGCTAGAACCGTAGATTTTGAACGTGCAGACGAGCCGTACCTGATCCGTCCCATTCCCGGCATGGCGTAGAGGTCGGATACGGACGACCCCATCCCAGACAGATATTTTGTCCGGATCATGAGCACCGGAGATGTCTGAAGTGCGGTCGTACTTGTTGACTACATTTAGTGGAGCTAGCCGTGGAATTTTGACTGATGAAGTGGACCTAGCTAGACCTAGTGTGCCAGAGCCTATCGTGTTGGAGACTTGGAGTGCTCGGAGTATGCACGTGGGTTTTGATTAACTGGCCAGTTCATTCTCACGCTCACTGAACATACCGGCCCCTTACCCCGTCAGGAATTTAATCAAGTGTACATCAGTTTGAGGCATACGTGCCCATCCAATGATACTACTTCATTACAAATTCATTTATCCCCACGCCAAATTATTGGAGGAGCCATAAAACAAAATCGAATTATTGGTGGCGCCTGAAGCTAGCCATTTTTCCGAGATCCACTAGTTCAAGAGTTCAAGGCTATCCATGTTATAATAAGTTTCAGGTAGGCTAAATCTAAAACATAGGCTGTGCTAAATGTTTCATCTTTTACCGAGAAAAATACAACTATAAACGTAGATGTTCTCATACACACCCACACACACACGGTATTATTTTAACACATTGCGTTATTAAGACCAAAGTCACACTGCCTCAAGAAGTCAATATATAGACAACCACCTACAGCTCATTATCCCAAAAGGAGAATCGTCATCTTGATAAGATACACATGACATGAACACCCGAGTCTGATCCCTCAGGCCACCCAAACACTTGGTTCTCCTCGACCGATGGTGACACTTTACTACTACACACAACAAAAGAAGAATGTTATTTTGGAGCAGTGAAATTACAGGAGCGAGGAAACGAGATGCGAACATATCTCATATTCTTGGGTGTCTTGAGAGTCTACGCACGTGACTTGTGGGACACATCGATTGCACACTCTATCTATCTTTTTCCAAAATAGGGGCGAAGGATTTGTTCCATCTTATTAATTAAGAAGAGTGTACAAACAAGCCAGAGAAGACAAAAAGGGAAAATAACCAAGCCCATAGCAATTCAGTGCACGAGACTTGTTGGGCCCTACAATTACACACTACTCTCGCGGCGAGATGGAACACAAGTATCATATTTTCGTGGGAGAACACAATTGGTTAACTAGCCCGTAATTGATTAACTGAAGTGTCATATTTCATATTTTCCAGAGAGAAATAACCAATACAGCATAGATGTACACAACAACCACCTACACACTCCATTTATACCCATGAACAAATATTTTTCAAATATATTGTGTTTAAAAAGAATTAAGTCATGGTGTCGCGAGAACTCTCGAGATAGATGAAGAACCAACGGCAACTAGTCGTTGATGGATATACATCACCTACACCAATTTTCTTTTGGTTTTGACAATTCTTATATAAATAAGAATTAAATTAGAGCTCATTTAGTCCTAGGAGCGTCTATTTCAAATTGCGACTTATGCAGCCTGTGAGATTCATATAAGTTGCAACTTAAGAAAATATCACACGATGTAAATACATTGTTCAAGCAGTACAAAAATAAATGTACACGTAGTCACTTGAGGTGAGAGAGAATTAAGCTACTTCCTCCGGATCGGTTTAATAGGCGCGCACGCAATTTAAGATAAAGTTTGACCGTTGAATTGTTCAATGAAATATAAATTATATATTTACAGAATTTATACCATTAGATTCGTATTTAAATAAGGTTTCCAGTGATATAATTTTTGTAACATATATTCTATATTTTATTGATTAAAATAATGATCAAATTAATTTCTTAAACTACGTGCGCGTCTGTTAAACAGGTCCAGAGGGACTAGGATTTTTTGCTTCCAAACTTTGACATCGGTAGACAAATTGATGGTTAGATTTGCCGATATCGCTTTGTTGGAAGGGCCATACCCTCAGGGCACGTACAATGCGGTGATGTCAGCTTTCCCTTAGAGATGCCACGTTAGATTTTTGCTTAGTTGGAGGGGAGAGAATGAAGAGAGAGAAAGTTATCTTCCCTTAGCTAAGGGATCATCTCTTAGAAAATAAGGGAAAACTATTTTCTCCATTGTACTACCTCCGTTTCAAGGAATAAGGCGCACGCATATTCAAGACGAACTTTGACAATGAAAATTAAACAACAAAATCTTGATTATATTATATGTAATTAGTATCGTTGGATTCGTATTGAAAAACACTTTTTAATGATACTAATTTCATACAAATCTTCCTTATCTATTTGAATTAATTCTTGGTCAAACAAAAAACTCGTAAAACGAGGGCGCCTTATTCCTTGAAACGGAGGTAGTATCACATATGTCTTCTCTTAGCAACAAATTTCCTACCAAAATTTAATTATTCGTATTAATTGCTAGAGATGGCTGTAAGAGATAATGCATTGTGTATGACTTATATCTAATGCCTTCTCTAGTTGATGTGGCGGGTAAGAGAAGACATGCCTTCTCTACCATTGTACATGCCCTCATGGCTAAATTACCTTTTCAACTTTAATGGTGGTGGGGCAGGGGACACCAAAGCACATCTCGCTAGCTAGAATTACCTGAAAAGATAGAAATCTTCTTGGTAAAATACACATGACATGATTGAGCACCCGAATCTGATCGCTGATCTAGAGTTTTGGCCATTGGATCTATACTTGGCTCTCGTAAACTGATTGTGATAGTATGACCAGTGCACACTACAAAAGACGAATGTTTTTCTTTCAAACAGTGACATTGCGAGAGCGAGGAAATGGAGAACGTTCCCTGGGTGTCTCAAAAGTCAAAAGTCATTGCACGAGATCAGTAGGCCCTTGTATTTGTCACGCTCTATATATCATCTGTATGGTACTGACAATTATCAGCACCTTATTCGTCAAGATGGCCGCATGGGCAAAATGGGGAAAGGAATAGAGGGGTACCAAACTCATGTCACATCGAGTTCAAATACAGTACCACAAACTACTCACTATTGTTGTCTGTGTTACATAAATCACATACTTTTCATAACTTTTACAGAAAACATAAAATTTACATGTAATTGATTGCACAGATGTCTAAATCTAAGATTAGACTTGTTAACAACAAATCTGACAGCCAGAACCCACGGTTAGTGATGATGTGCGTCCACGTGTCATCAACTAGCCTTTTTTCAAACCATAAAAATTACGAAAATATTCTAATAAATGGAACAATATAAACTAACAAATCTAGACAAGTTTGAAATAGTTTAAAGTATTTATCACTTTTTTTTGAGATATGGCCAAAACTTGGGTCTAACTTTTGAAAAACTTTTGAAAATTTTCTAGTATTTGAAACAATATGACACAAGTAATCTGGAAAAGTTTGCTATAATTTAAATCCATCAATTACTTGCCATCTTGAACTTACCTCCGCCTCCGGCCATCATACCGCTTGATTTATATTATTACGTTTATTTGATAATTTCTAAATTTTAAGAATATTTGAAAATTTTCAAAATTTAAAAAATATTTAAAAAGGTTAGTTTATGATACTTGGGTGCCACATCATCACTATGCGTGGACCCATGCGTCATATTTGTTGCACTAGTAGGAAAACCATTATAGGTAGAAACAACAACTGTGGCGCACGAAACTGTCCATGCGCCACAAAATTATTTCTGTGGCGCACCACATTCATGCGCAAAAATTTGACCGTTTCGTGGCGCACCGTCACTCCATGCGCCACAGAATGTCGACTTTCGTGGCGCACTATGGCTGGTGCGCCACGAAATTCCATGGGGCCCATGCGGTCCAACCACATGGGCGAAGTGAATTGTGGCGCATGGTGGCATGTGCGCCACGAAGTTCAAAATTATGACGCATGGTGGCATGTGCGCCAGTTCAAAATTCGTGGCGCATGGTGGCACGTGCGCCTGAATTATTAACTTGGCGCACCAACAATATGCGCCACAGATCTTTTTTCTCCCACGCAACTCCACCCCCGTGGATCGCCTTTTTACCTTTGTAAAAAATAAAAGAAATAGATAGAAATTTCAAAAATAAAATCCTTCGAGATTCTCATATATTATGTCATCTAGCACCACTGAAATTTAACAAACATGGATTTTGACTTTTTTTGCAAAATTGCGTGGGAAAATCATCAAACTGGATTTCTGGTTGCATACGAACTCGAAAAAAACAATATATCAAAATGTTCCCACGAAAATTCTACATTCGAATTCGTGGCGCATCTTGCCACGGCACGTTTAGAAAAGGCGGCGCCAATCTCTTCCTCCACTTCACCTCCACCACCTCTCCTCCACCTTCTCCTCCACCACTTCTCCTCTCACTTCTCCATCTCCTCACTTCTCCTCCCACCACCACCACCACCTCCTCCCTTCTCGTGACCACCACCACCTTCTCCTCCTCCTCCGCGACCACCACCCACCACCTCCTCCGACCACCACCACCTCCTCCGGCGAACAACTCCGGCGACCAACAACCACCACCTCCGGCACCACCACCACCTCCTCCTCCGGCCACCACCACCATCACCACCACCCCACCACCTCCGGCCACCATCACCACCACCACCACCATCAACACCACCACCACCACCACCACCATCACCACCTCCGGCCACCATCACCACCACCACCACCACCACCACCATCAACACCACCACCACCACCACCACCCCAACACCACCACCACCACCACCACCACCACCACCACCACCAACACCAACACCACCACCTCCTCCACCGGCCAACACCACCACCACCACCACCAAAAAAACGGCGAAATTCCGGCGGCCCCAGATCTAGATCTAGATCGGCCGCCCTTTTTGAAATTCGAAAAAATTCTGTGGCGCATATTGGCATGGTGCGCCACGAAGTTTGACAGACAATTCTGTGGCGCATATTGGCATGGTGCGCGTTTCAAATTCTGTGGCGCACGTACATATGCGCCACAGAAGTTTCAATACTAGTCGCGTGGTAACTGTGGCGACCTGGATATGCGCCACAGAATTCGATTTTGGTGCGCCACAGTTAGCCTTTTTTCCACTAGTGTTGTTAACAAGCCTAATCCTAGATTTAGAACTCTTTGCAACCAACTACACGTAAAGTTGATGTTTTCTACAAAAGATACGAAGAGTAAGTAGTTTGTGCAACGGAGACAACAATAATAAGTGGTTTGTGCAATTTCCTCTATTTTATTGCGTTGATCCTGGTATAAAAACCTTGATTGGTCCTCATCTATAAATACAAACAAACGAACATGAGTTACTACAATTTATGGTCCCAGTTACTCGTGCTTCCTGCTCTCTTCGTTCCAAATGAGATATAGATCCATTTACATATTAAAATACGTCTAAATACATTGACGTCCATGTAAATTACAACACTTATTTAAACATAGGTATTAAATGGTAAGTATTTCCTCCTTTTGAGACTACTCATAGTGGGAGTAACATAGCTAGTAACATCACACACTCCAAAGCATTTTGGTGACATGGCATGATAATAAATGAAGAAAGAGAGTGGAGTGGTAACTAGCTATGTTACCATAACATCACACTTCTCAAGACAAGATGAGTCTACAATCTAATAAATATAGCATGCATGATACCACATATAAGTAACTATCCACTATGGAGGTAGTAACATGCACCATGTTACTACTCTATGTTACTCCCCACTATGACTAGTCTCAAAAGATGATGCATGGTTAAAGTTAAACTTCTTAAAATTTATTCAACTATATAAAAAAGATGTCTACACTCATAGTCTTATATCAATATGGTTAGAATCTCGATCGTGAAAAACACTTTCATTTTATGTGCATTTGGTATTTATATATTAAAATGTTTCTCTATATAGTTAGTCAAATTTAAATATTTTTCGATAAAAAACACATATTAATGCCGTGAAAATATCAAATACCCCCAGTCTCTGCAGCAACGTATTGCCCTAACAACCAAAAAAAGAAGAGAAAATACGAAAGATAAAAGTCTCGCTACCGGGATTTATTTTTTGAAGCAGCAGTAGTACCAGCCCCTGCTCCAAATCATAAATCACCAAGCCAATTCATTATTGCCACGAAGAGTCAAATCATCATTGTTTTGAATTTAACTGTGACTAAAAACTGTATTCATCCTATTTTTTTGAAGAAGGGAGTATTACCTCAAATCATGGCAAAAATACTCCATTTCTCTGCAAAACATGACCAATACAGAATTACATCGTATCATTTTTATGACCGATGCACAAATTGTTTCCCAAAGATTACAGACGCAGATGTTTTTATAGTATTACAAAGTAAAACTGATGTTCATGCATTGACTAGTACGGAGTAGAAATTTAAAATTACATAGTTGCCAAAACAAAAATGACGAGGATGTGTTGATGCAGGGGATGGTGCTGCTAACGCTGTCCGTGACGGTGGAAGCTCTGAAGCCGCCGTCGTGCGACGGCAAGGTCTGCCCGCCGGCGTCGGCGCTTCAGGTGGGCGTCTACTTCGGCGGCCTGTACATCATCGCCTTCGGCAACGGCGGCACCAAACCCAACATCTCAACGATCGGGGCGGACCAGTTCGACGACTTCGACCCCCGCGAGAGGTCCCACAAGCTCTCTTTCTTCAACTGGTGGATGTTCACCATCTTCGTCGGCATCCTCTTCTCCTCCACCGTCCTCGTCTACCTCCAGGACAACGTCAGCTGGTCCGTCGGCTACGGCATCCCCACCCTCGGCCTCATCGCCTCCATCTGCATCTTCCTCGCCGGCACGCCCGTGTACCGCCACAAGGTGCCGCAGGGCAGCGCGTTCACGCGCATGGGCAAGGTGATCGCCGCCGCGCTCCGCAAGTGGCGCGTCCCCGTGCCGGCCGACTCCAAGGAGCTGCACGAGCTGGAGCTCGAGGCGTACACGAAGAAGCGCAAGTTCCGCATGGACTCCACCAACGCCATGGGGTTCCTCAACAAGGCCGCCGTGAAAGACGACGCGTACCTATCGTCCGCGAAGTGGAGCCTCTGCACGGTGACGCAGGTGGAGGAGACGAAGCAGATCGTGAAGCTGATCCCGATACTGGTGACCATGTTCGTGCCGTGCACGCTGATCGCGCAGACCAACACTCTGTTCGTGAAGCAGGGCACAACCATGGACCGGCACATGGGCCCGGGGAGCTTCCAGATCCCGCCGGCCAGCCTCGGCGCGTTCGTCACGCTCACCATGCTCATCGCCGTGCCCCTCTACGACCGGGTCTTCGTCAAGGCCGTGCGGAGGTACACCAGGAACCCGAGAGGGATCAGCATCCTCACGAGGATGGGCATCGGGCTGGCGGTCCAGGTGCTGACGATGGCGACGGCGTCCGTGATCGAGAGCCGGCGGCTGAGCTACGCGCGGAGCCATGGGCTGGACGCGACGGACGCGCCGCTGCCGCTGACCATCTTCGTGCTACTGCCGCAGTTCGTGCTGATGGGCCTCGCGGACGCGTTCCTGGTGGTGGGCAAGATCGAGTTCTTCTACGACCAGGCGCCCGAGAGCATGAAGAGCCTTGGCACCGCGCTGTCGCTCACGGCCTACGGCGTCGGCAACGTCTTCAGCAGCTTCCTGCTCTCGCTGGTGTCGAGGGTGACGCGCGAGAGGGGGAACCCGTGGGTCACCAACAACCTCAACGCTTCCCACCTCGACTACTACTACGCGTTCCTCACGGTGCTCGCCGCCGCCAACTTCCTGGTTTTCGCCGCGCTCGCCCGAAGGTACCGGTACAGGGTGGAGTCGACAGAGACGATCGATGTCGACATGGACATGAAGAAGGTGCAGCGGGAGGCAGACGAGAAGATTCACTTGGAGCCAATAGTGGCTTGACCGACCTGATTTAATTGACAGGCTAAACTCTGTATACTAAAATAGTGCACAATTAATGTGTACTCCTACAATTGATCGAAATCCCCGTTGCATTAGCGAAAGCGTCAAGGATTTCCTGCAGGATCCTCGCCTAATCCGCACCTCCCTCTATTAGATTGCTCATAGTGGGAGTAACATAACTAGTAACATCACACATCTCAAACCATTTTGGTGACATGGCATGCCAATAAATGAAAAAAAGAGTGAGGTGGTAACTAGCTATATCATAACATTGTTAGGCAATATGATTGTTGTATTACCAGGGGCCAAATGCCACAATATATAGTACATGTACATGTGCACATATGCAGAAAGCCCCTAACATATGGGGAAACTACAATATACAGAAATATACATCTAACACCCCCTCAACTCATGGTGGATCCACAACACCGAGTTTGGAGAGTAAGAAATCATGCTGCGCTAGTCTGTTTCGTAAAGAAATCCGCCAACTGCAAATCTGAAGGCACATAATGAACCGCAACAACATCATCATATACCTGAGCACGTGTGTAAAAGCATCAACACCAATATGCTTGGTCAGCTCATGCTTGGGATCACGTGCAATCTGATAGCACCTTTGTCGACAAAGTGGGTGTCGTAACGAGACCCCAAAATCTGCAAGCAACCACCGTAACCAAGTCACCTCAGCAATCAACAAAGCCATAGCCCGCAACTCAGCCTCAACACTCGAACGGGAAACTGCGACCTGTTTCTTCGTCTTCCAAGCAACAAGCGAACCACCAAGAAACGCACAGTAAGCAGAAAGTGAACGACGATCCGTAGGATCACTCGCCCACGTAGCATCCGAATAGCACTAGAGCTGGAGAGAGCTGGAACGGGGAAAGAAAAGGCGACGAGTGATCGTGCCACGAAGGTAACGAAGAACACGGAGGAGATGACTATAGTGAACAGTGGTAGGAGCTGAGACAACCGACTCGAATATGAACAGGATAAGAAATATCGGGACGAGTGAGACAAGATAAACAAGACTCCCAACAAGATGGCGATAACAGGTGGGATCAGGAAGAGGATCACCATCAGTAGGACGAAGCTTAACATTAAGCTCCATAGGAGTATCAACCGTGCGCTCATCTCCAAGAGCAGCGCGAGCAAGAAGATCCTGAATGTACTTTTCCTGAGAGATAGAAAAGCCATCAGAAGTGGATGAAACCTCAATGCCAAGAAAATAGCGGAGAGGACCAAGATCAGTCATAAGAAACTCGAACGAAGGAGCCTTGAAAGGCAATATACTCAGGATCATCACCGGTAATGATCATATCATCAACATAGAGAAGAAGAAGAGTACGTCCACGAGGAGAAGTGTGAACGAAAAGTGCTGGATCATGAAGACTAGGAGAGAAACCAGCAGCAGTCACCAAGCGCTCAAACCAGGCACGAGGGGCCTGTTTGAGACCATAGAGAGAACGTCGAAGACGACAAACCATCCCATCGGGAACAGAATACCCAGGAGGAGGCTGCATGTAAACCTCCTCACTCAACTCGCCATTAAGAAAAGCATTCGAACATCAAGCTGGGAGACAGACCAGCGGCGAAGAAGCAACAGCAAGAAGGGTACACAGTAGTCATATGAGCCACAGGGGCAAAAGTCTCATCATAGTCACGGCCGTGCTCCTGCTGAAAACCACGAGCCACAAGACGCGCTTTATAGCGCTCAAGAGATCCATCAGAGCGAGTCTTACTTTTATAGACCCACTTACACGTGATGGGACGAACACCAGATGGGAGAAACAAGATCCCAAGTGCCAGTGCGCTCAAGCGCAGCGATCTCCTCAGCCATGGCAAGCTGCCATTCAGGATGACGCTCGGCATCCCGATAAGAAGTCGGCTCGGAAACGACGGATAGACCATACTGACTAGGAGAGTAACGGAGAGCACGACGGCGACGAACAAGCTGTGAAGGGGGAAGCTCATCTGCGAAGACAAGTCATCGAAGAAGAGGAAGAAGGGACAGCATCGGAAGGAGCCGAAGAACGAGGAGTACTAGGTGGACTAGACGAACGAGAGGATGGCGCGAAGGGGCATCAGAAGTAGGAGGGAGGGGAGGAGTGACAGCAGTGGATGCATCCGGAAAAAGAAGAAACGAGATATCATCCACCGGGTAAGTACCCGAGGTGGGGCGAGGATAGAAGGGACGCGTCTCATCAAACTTGACATCACGAGAGATGCGCATCCGACGACCAACGGGGTCCCAACAGCGATAGCCCTTATGCTCATCACTGTATCAGAAAAACACACTCAACGTGAGCGGTCGAGTTTGGTGCGTTCGCGAGGAGAAGGACATAGCAGACGCAACCAAAAGAACGGAGAGTAGAGTAGTCTGGAGAAATACCAGAGAGACGCTCGAGAGGAATGCCACCACGTAGAGCAGCGGAAGGCTGAATGTTAATGAGGTGGGCCGACGTAGCAACAGCCTCAGCCCATAAATGTGGCGGAAGAGAAGAAGCAATCATCATAGCACGGGTGGTCTCAAGAAGATGACGATGCTTACGCTCGGAGACACCATTTTGAGCATGCGCGCCGGACAAGAAAATGAGCGAGGGTGCCCTCCTCGGCAAGGACACCACGAAGGTGGGAGATATACTCACCAGCAGAATCAGCACGGAACACGCGAATGGGTGAGGATACTGAGTGCGGACCATGGCCGCAAAACGCTAATAAATAGAAAGCACCTCACTGCGAGAGTGCATGAAAACACAGGTGTACCGTGAAAAATCATCAATGAATAAGATATAGTATCGGTGGCCCCCTTTCGAAGCGAAGGGAGCCGGACCCCAAACATCTGAATGGACTAAATCGAACGGTCGTTGAGAGACAGACACACTAGTAGTATAAGGAAGCTGAATCTTTTTGCCTAACCTACATCCCTGACAGTGTAATGACCCATCTCCAGAGACAGACCCCGAAGGCCACGATGAACCAAAGACGACGGGCGAGAGTCACAAAGGTGACCAAGACGATGATGCCGGTGTTGAAAAGAGCCGATGACAGAGGCAACAACCGGGGAGAACGGCAGATGGAGTGGCAGCGAAGGAACACGAAGCCGTCTAACTCCCAAAGCCCCGGAGACTTACGGCTACGAGGGCCAGCTCCAACCGGGGCATGTGTGCGACGATCCTGAACCGCACAAGACTCAGCGTCAAGAATGACGCGACAACCAGAATCGGTGAGCTGGCTAGCAGAGAAAAGGTTCATTTGAAGGCGAGGAACATGAGAAACATCAGGACAGAGAAAGAGGGAGTAGAAAGGGTGCCTCTACTAGAAACAGTAAGGTACCATCAGCGGTGACAACACGGCCGGGAGAAATAAGAGACCGAAGAGCAGACGAATAGAAGACTCGAGGTCATATGAAAGCTCCGGAATCCGGATACCACGGGGACGTACGACGTGTAGAAGCGGTGGGCGCAGTGCTAGAAGAGCTAGTCACAGAACCAGCAGCGCCGGCGAGGAAGTCCGTAGTAGCGAGCACCACGAAGACCCCCGAGAATGTCCTGATCGAGAGTGCAAGCAGAAGATCTGAAGAGCCACTGCGACGATCCTGAGCTGGACGTGGCGGGATCCCGCGTCCAACATGTGGAGGAAGTGTGGCCAACCTTGCCGATAGGTGCAATGAGGACGAGGCGGAGACTCGGACCGCGAGCTGCTAACGTAAACTGAATCCCAAGCATCAAGCGGCGGTGAAGCTGCGCTATCTCATGCGAGAGGCGCATGGAGAGGTGGACGTATAATCAGTGCGACGAGCTATCACCCACACGCACGAGAGGCCACCAAAGGGGCGACGGAGAGCAACATTCCGATGAAGACAGAGTCGGCAAAGCGCGGTCATAACCACGTGAAGAGGCCGCGAAAGTCGATGTAGAGCGGCAGGCCGACGTAAACGGAGTCGACGAAGCGCGGCCATAACCGCGGGAAGAGGCCGCAAAAGTCGATGTAGAGCGGCGGGCCGACGAGAAGTCGGCGAAGCGCGGAGCGCATGAAGAGGCCGCAAAGTCGATGTAGAGCGGCAGGCGAGACAAAATCGGCGACGCGGTAGCCGCGGGAAGAGGCCGCGAAAGTCGGTATAGAGCGGCGAGCCGACGTAGATGGAGTCGGTGAAGCGCGGGCAAAGCCGCATGAAAAGGCCGCAAACGGCAACGAAGAATGGCTAGCTGTCATACACGGAGGCAGCGGACAAATACCAAGTACCGAAGGGAGGCCCAAAGATAAGGCGGGATCAGCGGAAGAAGACATCGGCTAACAACAGCCGACGACAGTATATATATATATATATATATATTTTTTTGATTTTTTTTGGATCGAAGTCAGAGAAAACGGATCGGGGGCAAGGCGCGAGAGAGCAGGGGCCAGCGCGGGCGAAGTCAACCAAAACCGGCACGGGGAGGGTGCCGTCGGAAAACCGGCACCGGGGAGGAGGTGCCGATCGGGGCGGGCGGCGCGGGAGGAGCCGAACAGGCGGGCGGCGCGGAAGATCGGGGCGGGGCGGCGCTCTCCGGAAGGGCGTCGGGCGGGAGAGGAGCCGAACAGGCGGGGCGGCGCAGGAAGATCGGGGGCGGGGCGGCGCTGTTCTTCCAGCGAAGGGCGTCGGGCGGGGGACTTGCGAGCCCTGGCGTCAGGCAGCGAGCGGGAGCGCTGCGAGTCCTGGCGTCGGGCGGAATCGGCGGGAGCGGGACCGGCCTGGCGTCTGGTGGAATCGGCCTGGCGTCGGGCGGAATTGGTCCGGCCTCCCAAGCGGAATCGGCGAGCGGGAGCAGCTCCCAGATCGAAGACGGCGAATCGGAGAGAGATCGGGAGCAGGTCGCGACCAGATCGATCGAAGACGGGAATTAGAAGAGTAGCACGAACAACGGACGGGAGACTGGAAGATGAACAAGCGACGTCGGCCGGGAGAACTAGAGGATCAAATTCGGCTCTGATACCATTTTAGGGCAATATGCTTGTTGTATTACCAGGGAGCCAAAGGCCACAATATATAGTACATGTACAGATGCACATATGCAGAAAGCCCCCTAACATATGGGAAAACTACAATATACAGAAATATACATCTAACAAACATCACACACCCCAAGGTAAAATGAGTCTACAACATAATAAATGACACAATATATGACACCACATATAAATTACTATCCACTATGAAGGTAGTAACCTAGGATCATCTTGCCGTCTGTGTATTACGGCACAGGGGCGGGGTTTATCTGACTGATATTTTTTTTTTGAGGGGTTTATATCTGACTGAATGTTCGGGTTCAGCGAGCCAGAGTTTGGCAAACGGGTTTCACATTGAAATGGCATGCATATCGAGTGGGCCGAGATACAATTACATGAATCTGGTAGAACAAAACTCTAGCTATCCCAGGTCTCGAACGGTTCTGGGCATTAATGGTGAAAAGAATAAGATTTCCTGGAGCTGGAGCCTGGAGGTGAATATTTCAAGGAAAGGAGATGAAGTCAGGTAGCAGACGTTATACCTAGAGTTTTGAATATCACAACGATTAACTACCTGTATATAGAGGTGCATGAAAAAGATGTTGCATGTCTGTAAATGGAAGTTTGATAACATTTTCATAATTCAATGAACAATGCTGGAGATAAATGCATTCTACTTTTTTCAAGCATTTTATTACGGAAATGAACTTTCGATCCCAGGTGCATATGGTCCCTTTATCCAAAAAAAAATATCAAAATATTATAAAATTCGGAGAATTTTTTTAGCCTGTATATGTTCACATTCTATGTCATCACTTATAATTTCATAGTAAAATTATAATTTTTGTGGCCCACACAAAAAAGACAAACAAAATGCCTAGTAAAATATTTATTGTAGCATCGATATTTTTCTTTTTTGCACAAGCCACGTAACAATTCACTTTTTCCTGAAACGACTTTATGCACACGCATACTGTTGAGATGTACATGCAACATTTTGGTTTTAATTCTTTCTTTCTAATATGTTCAAAAACGTATTTTAAAATAAAGGGAGCATATGCATCCAATAGAAAAAACACCATGTTCCATTTTATTATTGGACTGAATTTTAAGACACATACTAATACTTGAGTACTCCACAAGATTACAAACTGGTAGTTCCAAAGCACGCGGGCAGGGCAGGGCATATGTTAAAAAGGTTTTTACAAACTGGCGTGTGGGTGATGGTACATATATTAAAATTTGGACAGATCCTTGGCTGCCACGTGAAGATGCTTCTCATTGATCCAACCACTAGTCAGCGGGACTTTGATCTAGTGAGAAATACATTTTGGGAGATAGATGCAAAAAGTTATTCTGGCCATGCCGATACGTGAAGATTTTGAAGATTTTATTGCGTGGCGGTACGATGATAACGACATGTTCACGGTGAAATCTGCGTACAAGCTGCATGTCAATCTTAAAGATGGTCCGCAAGCCAGAAGCTCAAATGCAGTCCAAAATAACCGGTTCTGGAAGGCCATTTGGAAGATACATGTACCTCCGAGAATGCAGCAGTTTGTATGGCGTTTAGCACACAATAGCTTACCCTGAAAGTTAACATAAAACAAAGAGGGCTTGAGTGTAAGGCTGGACACGAGCCAGCTCTGGCACGCCTCGGTCCGAGCCACTCTTTGGCTCACACTTTTGCGGCTCGGCTCGGGCTGGTTCGTTGGAGTGTCGAGTCGGAAAAACAGGCTCGGCCCGAGCTTGCCGATAGCTCGGTGCAGCTCGGTCTGGCTCGCGAGCCAAAACGGCATAGGCCACTGATATGTAGGTCCGCGTTCGTCGGAAACGGCGGTGACGGTGCGGATGGGTCTGCGGCAGAAAAGGGTCGTGAAGGCGGGAGCGAGCTCTGATGTCAAGCAGCGAGGGCGTAAGGGGAGGTAGAGTCAGCGAGCGGCCGCATACTGGCTTCGGTGTGGATCCACAGGCTGGTGCGAAGTGGCGCAACGCTGTGTGGTAGGCGGTGAGGGTCATGAAGGCGGTGTGCATGGGGCCTGATCCGTGAGCGGCGACATGCCTGAGCGTGGCGGCGGTGTACGTGCGCGTGGCGGCGGCGTTCGTGGTGTGTGCGTCGCTGAAGAATGACATGATGTGAAAGAGCGAGTCTGACCTACCCTCTCGCTCGATGGATTTCATCACGTTTGGGTGTTCACCGTTCTCGGGCCAGAAATCAGCTCATTCCCTTCCTCCTCTTAATTCGTAAAAAAGAATTAGCGAGCTAACGGGCTGGCCCGAGCCGAGCCGGTCGAGCCAAAAGCCTGCTGCGGTCCATAAAAATGGGCTCGGCTCGGTCTGCCAGTTTCACGGGCCGAGCATAACTCGGGCCGAGCCGAGAAAAGCTCGGGCCGAGCCAAAAGCTCGGCCCGTACGTCCAGCCTTACTTGAGTGTGATGCGCTTTGCCCATGTTGATTGGATGATGATGGTGCCCACATTTTTCGGAAATGCAAGGTTGTGAGAAATGCTTGGCAGCAATTAGGTCTCGCGGATGTGCATGATATATTCAGGTGTGGAGGCCAGTGGCATGATATATTAAATGTACATGTATATCCAGGTGTGGAGGCCAGTGGCTAGGAGGAGCGATCGTGCAGCTCTGGAGATGACAGCATACATGATTAAAACGCTTCACGCTACAGTCCGGGAGGGACCACCGTCATCGTGATCTTTCTGTGTCCCTTGTACCCGTAGTTTGAGTCGCCTCTGTAGTTGGGGCTACTGATGACCCACAAGTATAGGGGATCGCAACAGTCTTCGAGGAAGTAAAACCCAAATTTATTGATTCGACACAAGGGGTAAAGAATACTTATAAGCCTTAACAACTGAGTTGTCAATTCAGCTGCACCTGGAAAAGCACTAGTAACAAGGGTGATGTGAAAGCAACGTAATATGAGAGCAGTAGTAACGGTAACACAGGAGAATATGAGAGCAATGGCACGAAAATAGTTGACATATAGAACGAGTATATGATGATGAAAGATGGACCGGGGTTCTGAAAGGATCGTATGCCGCACCTAGAGGGGGGGGGTGAATAGGTGCTAACCAATTTTTAGTTCTTTTTCAATTTAGGCTTGACACAAATAGGTAAATTCTCTAGATATGCAACTAAGTGAATTTACCTATATGACAAGGTTATCAACTAAGCAAGGTATAGCTACGCAATATAGGAGATAGAGTGGGATAGAGGTAACCGAGAGTGTAGCACGCGTTGACACGGAGATGATTCCCGTAGTTCCCTTCCTTTGCAAGAAGGTACGTCTACGTTTGGAGGAGTGTGGTTGCTACGCAAGCCAAACCAACAGCCACGAAGGCTTCACTCAGATCTCCTGTGAGCAACGCCACGAAGGCCTAGCCCACTTCCACTAAGGGATTTCCTCGAGGCGGAAACCGGGCCTTTACAAAGTTCTTGGGGCACACATCCACAACCAAATTGGAGGCTCCCAAATCTGTAACAACACAACAAATCAACAAGCATACATCAACAACAACAACTAGGGATCCAAAGAGGAACACTAGCAAGGGGCCCTCAAGCATAAGAGGGGGAAATGAAAAACGCTTCGGTGAGGATGTAGATCGGGGTCTTCTCCGTCGATTCTCCAAAGCTCAAGGGATTTGGGTGGTTGAGGAAGGAGATCCGATGGAATTGATGTTCTTGGTGGCTCAACAATGGTGTATGACTTTTTAGGAGGGGAATGAGCAACCCTAGCTCAATGAAGAAGAAGCTCTTAAGTAGTGGCTGCCGAAGCAGCCGTTGGAGCCGTTGGAGAAGGGTGGCCGGTAGTACCGGCCAGGTCGGGCCGGTACTACCGGACTAAGGCGCGCGCGCGAGGCCAACCGGGGGCGGCCACGTGGCCAGGAGGGCGCCGCCGGGAGCTCCAACCTCCCTGGATGTTTACTGAGGCGCGCCCCCCTTCCCCGGTACCATGGGCGGTACCATGGCCGGAGCCTCCGGCCGTGGCCAGGCCGGCGGTACCGCCCAGGCACCCTTCTTCTTTTCTTTGTTTTCTTCTTTCTCTTCTCCTTCTCTTTTCTTTCTTTCTTCTTCTCTTTCTTTCTTTCTTCTTCTTCTCTTTCTTTTCTCTTCCAATATCTTGTATACTCTTCACTCTTTAAACATCTAGAGAATATAATAACCTACAAATCTTATAAACCGAAATGTTCATATATTATCATTGTCATCAACACCAAAACACATATAAAATGAGATATGATCTTTCAATCTCCCCCTTTTTGGTTTCTTGATGACAATATAAGATTTGCAAAAGATGAGAGTATTTGAGCATAGAAAATATAAGATATGCATAAAAAAGCTCCCCCTAGATATGTGCATCTAATAGAATTAACATATGAATGATAGGCACATAATCTAGGATCAAACTACTCAAGAAAATATGAATCACCAACAAGTGCAACGATGCTTAGTAAGCAGATAAATTCATCACTTGAAGAGAGAAGAGACAACCATATGAGAGTAAAGACTAGTGTTGAGTTTAGAGATCATACCACATGAAGTTCACTTAGTCTTTACCATAGATAGATAGATAGATAATGTCTCATACATAAATAGATAGCCCCTATGTCTCACACACATAGATAAGGTGCATAAAACATGATAAGTAGTTCTCAACAATAGATAGCCATAAGTCACAAGCATAAAAAGTCAAAGAAAACGCAAGCTTGTGACTTCCCATGCAAATCCCGAACCTAATAGAACTCTTCTCCCCCTTTGGCATCAAGACGCCAAAAAGGTTGAAGAGCGATGCTACCGTCCCTAGCCATCAAGGAAGTCCGCGGCAACATCGGAGTCGACATCATAGGAGGGACCATCCTCACCATCAGACCACTGGCTATGAGCAGAAATCCACTGAGGCTTCGGAAGAATAGTCTCTTCAGATCCTGGAGGAGAGACTTCCACACCAAGCTTCGCCATGATGCTCTTCTGACGGCGTCGAGCTTTCTTCTCTGCCACATAGGCGTCATACATGCGCTCCTGAATATCCAGCTGGAGGCAGAAGGTCTTCTTTACCTTGATCTTGAGTTTGGTGTACCAAGAGGGCTCGAGCATGGGATCATATGCGGAGTGAGCCGGAGGCCCCCCAAGGGCCATATGAGGAGCAAAACCATCAAGGAGTCTAATGCGAGCAAACCGGCGATCAGTGCGAGGATCTGCAGGACCTGCTGAAGGAGGTGCTGAGGCAGAAGGTGCTGCTGAGGCAGAAGGAGCTGCTGGGGCTGAGGTAGAAGCTATGAGCTCATGATCTTTGATAAGAAGGTTCTTGCGTTTATGAACAGTGAGAGTAGAAAATGGTTCCAGAATGGCACCATCAAACTTCTGACGCCACACCTCAGAAATAAGCTTCATGATGAAAGGACCAAAGGCAGGAGACCTCTTCTCAACCATACGCAAGAAAATCTGGTTCCACAGGCAATCCATGACATCCATCTTCACACCCTTGCCCTTTCGGAGATGAGTTTGAAGCATCAAGTCAATGACAAAAGAGTGGATCTCATCAACATTACCCACTTTGACGGCAACAGTCTCACGGTAGATGCGAAGCATAATATCATAGACGGGTTGGAGACCGGAAGTGAATCCAAGCTTGCATCGACCGGGCATATAGAGCGGCTCAAGAACATCTTTGGTGCTTGCATTAGACTGCTCATGAAACCTCCAACCACTATCAGTGTCATGTTCACAATCTTCCGGAAGAGGATAGCCAAGAATCTGTCCAAAGGTGCTCCAAGTGGTAGTGAGTACCACATCACGAGTCATCCAAGTGATGGAGCGAGCGTCATCCTCATGAAAATAGACTGTGGCAAAGAACTGAGTCACAAGGTAAGGATCATAGTTGCATTGGAAATTCATAATGGGAAGCAAACCAAACTCCTCGCAAATATCAAGAGCTTCATGAAAGTAGGCATCCTTCTTCAAATGGTCAATGTTGATATACCGTTGATCAACTACCTTCACCTTGTCGGGAGGATAGACTTCATTGAATATGCGTTCTTGAACCTCGGTGTAGAAGTGGCGGTTGCGAGTGCGAGAAGACCGAGGCCCCAAATAGGGATTAGCGGTGCGAATAGCCATGTATGCATGAAGGCGGACGCCACCATAAGACTTAATATCCGGTTTCCCTTTCTTTTTATTTGCCAGAGAAGCACCACGAGCAGTAGTGGCACGGGGTAACACTTCATCTTGTTCAACAAAATCATCCTCAAGGGGCGGATCCCCTCTCCTCTTCCGACTAGCACCTGTGAAATAGACGAACAGAGCCGAGGGAAATATGGGATAAGGGCACAAGCTCATCTCAACTTAACAAAATTTTGACCCAAAATACACATGCATGATGAGAAAGAAAAAAAATAAGGCCACACACAATGGGTAGAAAAAAATGCTACAAAGTAGAGGTTAACGGTGCTACACACTAGAGGACATAGATCAGCAATAGATACAACCTCTAGGAGTAAGATTTAGCCAAAAATCTAAGCATGTAGTACCAATAACCAACACACATGTGAGCCAAAAATACGACCAAAATACACGGGGGAAGAGGCTAATACCAGGAGCCATGGAGGAGGAGGGGTGGGGGAAGGCTCCCACGGTGCCGATCCGGCCGGAGGTGGCCGGAGAGGGGCCGGGGGAGGCGGCAGGTCGGCAAGGCGGCCGGGGCGGCTGGGCAGTTGGAGAGGAGGGGCGATTGGGAAGAGGAGATGGGGAGCCAGGGGCTCGACTCGCCCTCCCTTGGGGGCACCGGCCCGAGGCCGGCGGTAGTACCGGCCAGGCCCCAGGCGGTACTACCGGCCTGGTCAGGCCCGGGTCGGCCAGCCCCGTCCCTTGTTTTTTTTTTTTTTGTAGGCTGTTTTTGAACAAAATCCTCCCCTTTTTTTTAGGCTGTTTTAAAACAAAATCCCCCCTTTTTTTTTAATAAAAAGACACCCTCTTTTAAAGCAAACAAATTTTGATATGCATTTTTGAGACGAGCTTGTGCAAGATATAGAATGTTTTAGAGGTGAGAGAATGGCTTAGGATGGACACAAAGAGGGGTAAGGTAATATGAACTCAAGTTTGCAAGGAGCAAATCAATAGAAGCCAAACATTGAGCCAATTCCCCTAAAAACAAAAGATAGGCAAATTAAGTCCAATAAAGATCCAAATTACTCCAACTCTTCATAAAGAAGAGTGTGGTGGCCTAGGCCACCATATATGAGTGTTATGGCATGGCACCGCGAAGATGTATCTTGGGCCCAAAACCACTACTCATCATTGAAGCTCACATATCATTATATGATATAAAGAGAATGATTTCTTTTAATGTTGGCATTATGGGGGGAGGGATAGCTCAATAGTTTAAACCGCACTCCCCCTATTTCCATGCCCACATCTAAACCAAATAAAGTTTTGAGACAAAGGTGTGTTTGCAAGATGGTCAAGCTATACTCCTTGAATCAATGATATTTAGCTCATTCCTCAAATAAGAGAACCTTGCTTCATCAAGAGGCTTCGTGAATATATCGGCAAGTTGATCTTTGGTAGGAACATAGATAAGCTCAATATCACCACGGGCAACATGATCCCTAATGAAATGATTCCGGATCTCAATATGCTTCGTTCTTGAATGTTGCACCGGATTATAGGCAATCTTGATGGCACTTTCATTGTCACATAATAGAGGCACTTTGTCACAAATGACACCGTATTCCTTTAAAGTTTGCCTCATCCATAACAATTGAGTGCATCCACTTGCGCGGCAACATATTCAGCTTCGGCGGTGGAGAGAGATATACAATTTTGCTTCTTAGAGGACCAACACACCAAGGACCTACCAAGGAATTGGCAAGCCCCGGAAGTTGATTTCCTATCATCCTTGTCACCCGCCCAATCCGCATCGGTATAACCATTGAGAATAAAACTTGAGCCCTTGGGGTACCAAATACCATATCTTGGGGTATCAACCAAATATCGAAAGATTCTTTTGAGAGCCATCATGTGGCTCTCCTTAGGAGAAGCTTGATACCTTGCACACACACCAACACTCAACACTATGTCCGGTCTAGATGCACAAAGGTAAAGCAAGGATCCAATCATGGAGCGGTATACCTTTTGATCCACCTCTTTACCATTGGGATCTAGTGCAAGATGACATTTGGTAACCATAGGAGTGGCCACGCCCTTCAACTCGGTCATCTTGAACCTCTTGAGCATGTCTTGGAGATATTTTGCTTGATTGATGAAGGTTCCTCCTCTCAATTGCTTGATCTCAAAACCAAGGAAGAACTTCATCTCTCCCATCATAGACATCTCAAACCTATCGGTCATAAGCTTTGAAAATTCATCATTGAAAGCTTTGTTAGTAGAGCCAAAGATAATATCATCAACATACAATTGGCAAACGAAAAGCTCCCCATTAACCCTCTTAGTAAAAAGAGTGGGATCGATTAACCCAACATCAAACCCACGGTCTACCAACAATTCTTTAAGGTGCTCGTACCAAGCTCTAGGAGCTTGTTTGAGACCATAAAGTGCTTTGTCAAGCTTGTAGACATGGTTAGGAAAGTTGAGATCCTCGAACCCCGGGGTTGCTTAACATAAACCTCTTCATGCAAAGGACCATTAAGAAATGCACTTTTAACATCCATTTGTTGCAACTTAAAGTTATGATGCGATGCATAAGCAAGAAGGATACGGATGGACTCAAGACGAGCCACGGGAGCATAGGTCTCTCCAAAGTCAATTCCTTCAACTTGAGAGAAACCTTGAGCCACCAATCTTGCCTTGTTCCTCACAATATTTCCAAACTCATCTTGCTTGTTCTTGAATATCCACTTAGTGCCTATAACATTGCGGCACTCCTTTGGCTTCTCTACTAAGGTCCATACTTTGTTGCGCTTGAAGTTGTTGAGTTCCTCATGCATGGCTTCCACCCAATCCGAATCTTCAAGGGCTTCAAATACTTTCTTGGGTTCCACAACGGAGATATAAGCATGATGATTGCTAAAGTTAGCCAATTGCCTTCTTGTGGAGACCTTTGCCCTTACATCACCAAGAACCTTGTCATGTGTGTGTTCAAGACGTTCAAGTTGCCTTTCTCTTCTTGCTAGACGACGGGCCTCGATCTCCTCCTTGGTAGGCCTTGGAGGTATCACTTGATCAACTTGATCATTTGGGTCCCCGTCTTGACCTTCAATTTGAGCTTCCTCAATTTCTTGAGAATGCTCAACATCATGTGCTTGATCTTGGACAATGTTTGGTGAGGTGCAAATATCAAATGGTTGATCTTGAATGCTTGGTTGATCTTGTCCTTGATCTTGTTCATGAGAGGGAGGATTTTCTTCTTGTTCTTGGGTTGGTGCATCATTAGCTTCAAGAGATGGGGTTTGTTGATGTTGAGAGGATGAGGGCTCCACCGTGGTAGAGCATAGTTCTTCCCGAGACGCCACACCGTGTCCCTCAATGGGGCGGAAAAATCCCACACCCATTCTTACTATGGCATCTTGAGGTATTTCATCACCTGCACATACATCAACTTGCCCCACTTGGGAGCCATCATTTTCTTCGAACTTCACACTACAAGATTCAATGATAATCCCGGAGGATACATCAAAGACTCTATAAGTGTGAGATTCGGCACCGTAACCAACAAATATACCCTCCAAAGCTTTAGGAGCAAATTTAGACAAACGAACTCCTTTGATTTTGTAGAAACACTTACAACCGAACACCTTGAAGTATGAGATATTAGGCTTGTTGCCGGTGAGTATTTCATATGGAGTCTTGTTCAATCCCTTGCGGAGATAGAGCCGGTTAGAAGAGTGACAAGCGGTGGAGATGGCTTCGGCCCAAAAGTTATAGCGGGATTTATACTCCGCCATCATAGATCTTGCCATATCCATAAGAGTCCGGTTCTTCCTCTCCGCAACACCATTTTGTTGAGGGGTGTAAGCAGCGGAATATTGATGACGAATCCCCTCATCACTAAGAAAATCATTGAGTGTGTAGTTCTTGAACTCGGAGCCGTTGTCACTTCTTATTGCCATAATGAGGAGGTTGTGTTGGCGTTGCACCTCGGTGGCAAAGTCAATGAATATTTGTTGAGTCTCATCTTTCGTCTTGAGAAAGTAGACCCAAGTGTATCTTGAGTAATCATCAACAATCACCAAGCAATGTTTCTTCGCACCAAGACTTGCATGAGTAACGGGACCAAAGAGATCCACATGAAGGAGCTCCAAGATCCTCTTGGAAGAGATGA
This sequence comes from Lolium multiflorum, assembly GCA_030979885.1. NCBI lineage: Eukaryota > Viridiplantae > Streptophyta > Magnoliopsida > Poales > Poaceae > Lolium > Lolium multiflorum. The sequence goes on from CM061750.1 coordinate 404,086,032, forward strand.
TAGTCTTGCTTGGATGCGGAGAGTCATGCATTTTGCCTTCAACACAAGCCCTACAAACACGATCTTTGGCAAAAGAAACACTTTCCATTAGTCCCACAATATGGTTCCCCTTGTGAAGACTTTGCAAAGTTCTCATGTTGACATGGGCTAGGCGGCGATGCCACAACCAACCCACATCCGCCTTTCCGAATAGGCACATCGCACTTGAAGTGGTGGTCCCCGAAAAGTCCACCACATACAAGTTATGTTCGCGATACCCAACGAAAGCGACTTTTAGAGTCTTGCTCCACAAGAGGACCACAATATCTTTATCAATAAAGACGGCGAAACCCATCTTGCCAAGGGCGGAAACGGAAAGCAAATTGTAACCAAGGGTTTTGACAAGCATGACATCCACAAGTGTTATGTTGTGTGCAACCACAACCTTGCCAAAACCCAATACCTCGGATGTAGAATTATCGCCAAAGGAGACGGTGATATTGTTTATGTTGGGCCTCAACTCCTTGACGAGGTTCTTGCCGCCGGTCATATGACTTGTACATCCACTATCAAGTACCCATTTTGAACCTCCGGCGGCATAGTCCTACATGAGATCAATTCTTGGATTTAGGTACCCATTTCACAATGGGTCCTCTTTTGTTAGCAACAAGGGTCTTTGGGACCCAAATAGACCAAGCAACATAACCATCATATGGGCCAACATATTTAGCATAAACATCACCATAATAATCTTTAAATAGAACATAGTGAGGGTTAGCATTTCCCGCATTATCATCATTAGTGGTGTTGCCCTTAGGGGCTTCACCATTGGTGATATCTTTCTTTTTCTCTTGTGCGGGCTTGGCCTTTTGCTTGTTTGCCTTCTTCGCCTTGGCATTGTAACCTAGGCCCTTCTTCCCATTGTTTGATCTTTGCTTACTCAAAAGATCATCCAAAGAAAGTTTACTTTGGGGAGAGGAGGCCTTAGCAAGTTCATCCTTCAACCTAGCATTTTCCTCAATAATATTTGCATGATCACAAGAAGGGGTAGAGGAACTAGGTACATCATATGAAGCAAGTCTAATTTGAAGTTGCTCATTTGACTTGGATAGGAGAGAGTATTCACTCTTCAAGGCTTTGTGAGCTTTGTCTAGTTCATCTAGATCCTTCACAAGTTTCTCATGATCAACACCAAATTTGGCCTTTTCCTTTTTAAGCAATTTAGTCTTAGCCCTAGCATGATCTCTAGCTTTAGTGAGCTTGTTAATTTCATCTTGAGGCTCTTCAAGATTTTCTAGCCTCTCCTCAAGAGAAGCTATATTTTCTTGACTTTCCTCAAGGGCATTTTTAAGAGCATGGATTTCAAGAGAGTCTTCTCTCTCTATTTGACCCTTTTTCTCAAGCATATCATTTTGTTGAGCTAAACGAGCCATGAGATTTGAAACATGCTTTTTGTTGATACCTTGTAGGTTAAGCAAGAATTCATCAAATTCTAGCATTTCTTGTTTTACTTTTAGACTAGCATCATCAACCCCTAGATCACTTGATATGTTAGGCATAGAGGGGCTAGGAGATGATACCTCGGAGGATTTGGCCATGAGGCAACTTTCTTCCTCCACATGAATGATCTCATTGGGGGATTCACTTGGTGATGAAGAGTTAGTGGAGAGGGAGGCAAGAGCGACCAATCCATTAGAGGTTGCATCTTCTTCATCATCAACTTCATCATCCCCGGAGGAATATTCTTCTTGAGTTGATAGCACAATAGATGTGTCCAAGGAAGATGTTGCCATGAAGCAATGTGCATTCTTGATATGAGGATTCTCATTGGGGGATTCAAAGAGAGATGAAGAGGGAATGTTGGTAGTGACAATGGCGGCCATTTCTTTTGAGCTTCCTTCTTCATCATCACTAGAGCTCGCAACTTCATCGGAAGAATATTCTTCCCTAGTCACTAGCACAACTTTTGGGTGCCTCTTGCCCTTCTTGGTCTTGTTGTTGTAGAACTTCTTGTTGGGGGCTTTTGAGTATTTGCCCTTTGATTCTTTGCTCTTGTCCTTGGGAATGAGCCTTCCATTATGAAGCTCTCTATTTTCATAGGGGCATTCGGCAATGAAGTGGCGCTTGTCATCACAATTGTAGCATGATCTTGTCTTTGGACCAAAGCTAGTGAACCCACTCTTGTGGTTTCTCTTGATGTTGTCTTCCTTGGCCTTGGAGGGATCAACCCAAAAGGACTTTGCATGGAAGGCCATGTGATCATGATAGTGGCATTCCAAATCTTCCGGATAGGACATACTCCAAGATGCCCTATATTGCTCTTGAGGGTGCACTTCATCTAAGGGGTTGACCACCAAGGCAAGATTGTTCCCTTTTGACATACCAATGGCACGATTGAGAGAATCATGAGAGTTTTGCTCGAGCACCTTGAGGGCTTGCATCTCGTGCACGGCATCTTGAGAAGAGAGAGAGGAATAGCATTCTCTCCCAACAAGGGTCTTGACATCAATGGGTACATATGGCATCATGCATTCAATATACTTCTCCTTGATCCAAGAGTCATTGATGTGGGTGGCACCAATAAGACGGAAGTCATCGGCAACAATGAGGAGTCTTGAATACATGTCTTGATGATCTTCATCCGGTAGCCTCATGAATCCTTCGGCTTTATTCTTAAGAGCATTATACTTGTTCCTTCTCGTGCTCTCACTTCCAATGCAACTAGCGGCCAACCCATCCCAAGCTTCCTTGGCGGTGGTGTAGTTCCGAACACGAGGCAAATCCTTTGTCCCCACACTAGTTTGAATCATGTGCAAGGCGGTGTTGTTGAGTTGACTATCAACCGCTTCTCTTCTAGTCAACTTGTCGGGGTTGTAAGGTTTGAAGCCTTCTTGGATGATTCTCCAAAGTTCATTGGAGGCACTGCAAACATGAGAGCGAAACTCAAATCGCCAAGTATTGTAATTTTCAATGGAAAACTTAGGTGGGTCGCCCCGAATGTTCAAATGAGGATGGGGAACCGGTATATCGGGAGATTGAAAAGGTGGAGCTACTCGATTGTAGCTCTCACCTCCACTAGTATCCCTAGGAGATGCAATGGGAGATTTGTTAGTGTTTAAGTTATCACCTTCCACGGGTTTGGTAGAAGAGGGTGGTGCCGAAGCACCTCCCTCTTCTGACACACCCGCGTCCTTTACCTCTATACTAGGAGCCATGGGACGGGCCGGAGCCAGAAGCTCGGCAATCATCTTTTTCATGCTTTCCATTTGGGCTTCCATTTTGGTTTCCATGAAGGACTTCAACGAATTGAATTCTTCCATGGAGACCGTATTGGCGGCCCCATCCGAGGGCTCCTCGTTTGGCATACTCTTAGGCGGTTAAGCCCGAAATAAGAGCCGAGGCTCTGATACCAATTGAAAGGATCGTATGCCGCACCTAGAGGGGGGGTGAATAGGTGCTAACCAATTTTTAGTTCTTTTTCAATTTAGGCTTGACACAAATAGGTAAATTCTCTAGATATGCAACTAAGTGAATTTACCTATATGACAAGGTTATCAACTAAGCAAGGTATAGCTACGCAATATAGGAGATAGAGTGGGATAGAGGTAACCGAGAGTGTAGCACGCGTTGACACGGAGATGATTCCCGTAGTTCCCTTCCTTTGCAAGAAGGTACGTCTACGTTTGGAGGAGTGTGGTTGCTACGCAAGCCAAACCAACAGCCACGAAGGCTTCACTCAGATCTCCTGTGAGCAACGCCACGAAGGCCTAGCCCACTTCCACTAAGGGATTTCCTCGAGGCGGAAACCGGGCCTTTACAAAGTTCTTGGGGCACACATCCACAACCAAATTGGAGGCTCCCAAATATGTAACAACACAACAAATCAACAAGCATACATCAACAACAACAACTAGGGATCCAAAGAGGAACACTAGCAAGGGGGCCCTCAAGCATAAGAGGGGGAAATGAAAAACGCTTCGGTGAGGATGTAGATCGGGGTCTTCTCCGTCGATTCTCCAAAGCTCAAGGGATTTGGGTGGTTGAGGAAGGAGATCCGATGGAATTGATGTTCTTGGTGGCTCAACAATGGTGTATGACTTTTTAGGAGGGGAATGAGCAACCCTAGCTCAATGAAGAAGAAGCTCTTAAGTAGTGGCTGCCGAAGCAGCCGTTGGAGCCGTTGGAGAAGGGTGGCCGGTAGTACCGGCCAGGTCGGGCCGGTACTACCGGACTAAGGCGCGCGCGCGAGGCCAACCGGGGGCGGCCACGTGGCCAGGAGGGCGCGGTCCGGGGGAGGCCGGAGCCTCCGGCCCGGGTACCGGCCGTGGTACCGCCGGGAGCTCCAACCTCCCTGGATGTTTACGAGGCGCGCCCCTTCCCCGGTACCATGGGCGGTACCATGGCCGGAGCCTCCGGCCGTGGCCAGGCCGGTCCTTCTTCTTCTTTTCTTTGTTTTCTTCTTTCTCTTCTCCTTCTCTTTTCTTTCTTTCTTCTTCTCTTTCTTTCTTTCTTCTTCTTCTCTTTCTTTTCTCTTCCAATATCTTGTATACTCTTCACTCTTTAAACATCTAGAGAATATAATAACCTACAAATCTTATAAACCGAAATGTTCATATATTATCATTGTCATCAACACCAAAACACATATAAAATGAGATATGATCTTTCAGGTTCCCAGCTATCTACACTAGTGGCAACTCTCCAATAACAAGTGTTGGGTGAACAAATTACAGTTGGGCAATTGATAGGATTGATAAGGCATTAAGAAAGAACATCAATTCATTAATCATGTAGGCATGTTTTCCAATTATAGTCGTACGTGCTCGCAATGAGAAACTTGCACAACATCTATTGTCCTACCAGCCGGTGGCAGCCGGGCCTCAAGGGAATCTACTGGATATTAAGGTACTCCTTTTAATAGAGCACCGGAGCAAAGCATTAACACTCCGTGAAAACATGTGTCCCTCACATCACCGCCATCCCCTCCGGTTGTCCCGATTTCTGTCACTTCGGGGCCTTTGGTTCCGGACAGTGACATGTGCATACAACTTGTAGATACAATCTAAGCAATAATTATAGAGCTCAAATCTAAGATCATGCCACTCGGGCCCTAGTGACAAGCATTAAGCATAACAAGATTGCAGCAACAATAACTTCACAAACTTTATAGATAGACTAATCATAATGTATCATCCATCGGATCCCAACAAACACAACACCGATTACATCAGATGAATCTCAATCATGTAAGAACTCATGAGATCATTGTATTGAAGTACATGGGGGAGAGTGTACCAACTAGCTACAGCTAGAACCCGTAGTCCATGGGGGAACTACTCACGGAGCATGATGGAGGCGATGGCGTTGATGGAGATGGCTTCCGGGGGCACTTCCCCGTCCCGGCGGGTGCCGGAGAGACTTCTGTCCCCGAATTGGAGTTTCGCGATGGTGGCGGCGCCCCGAGTCTTTCTGGAGTTTCGTCAAGAGGTACGCGTTTTTAGGTCGAAAGGGGTTAAATAGGCGAAGAGGCGGCGCAGGGTCGACGGGGTGGCCTCCCCATAGGCCGGCGCGGCCAGGTCTGGCCCGCGCGGCCCTATGGTGTGGGGGCCCCCGGCTCTCCTCCGACTCCCCTTCGGTGTTCTGGAGCCTCCCGGGAAAAATAAGATCTTTGGCGTTGATTTCGTCCAATTCCGAGAATATGCCGAACAGCCTTTCTGGAACCAAAAACAGGAACGGCACTGTGGCATCTTGTTAATAGGTTAGTTCCGAAAACGCATAAAAACATCATAAAGTGCAAGCAAAACATGTAAGTATTGTCATAAAACAAGCATGGAACGCAGAAATTATGGATACGTGGGGACGTATCAGCATCCCCAAGCTTAGTTCATGCTCGTCCCGAGCAGGTAAACGATAAAAAAAATAATTTCTGTAGTGACATGCTACTTACATATCCTTGATCATACTATTACAAAGCATATGAAATGAATGAAGTGACTCAAGGCAATGATCTATAGTTGCTAACAAATAGATAACATATAGCAAAACTTTTCATGAAGAGTACTTTCAAGACAAGTATCAAAAGTTTTGCACAAGAGTTAACTCATAAAGCAATAAGTTCAAAGTAAAGGCATCGAAGCAACACAAGGGAAGATATAAGTTTCAGCGGTTGCTTTCAACTTGTAACATGCATATCTCATGGATAATTGTCAACACAAAGTAATATGATGAATGCAAATAAGCAAGTATGTAAGAATCAATGCACAGTTGACACAAGTGTTTGCTTCTAAGATGGAAGGAAGTAGGTAAACTGACTCAACATAAAGTAAAAGAATGGCCCTTCAAAGAGGAAAGCATCGATTGCTATATTTGTGCTAGAGCTTTGGTTTTGAAAACATAAAGAGAGCATAAAAGTAAAGTTTTGAGGTGTTTGTTGTTGTCAACGAATGGTAGTGGGCACTCTAACCCCCTTGCTAGACAAACCTTCAAGAGCGGCTCCCATGAATTATTTTTATTTTTGGGTGGCACTCCTTCCAACCTTTCTTTCACAAACCATGGCTAACCGAATCCTCGGGTGCCTAACAATCTCATACCATGAAGGAGTGCCCTTTTATTTTAGTTTTATTATGATGACACTCCTCCCCACCTTTGCTTACACAAGCCATGGCTAACCGAATCCTTCGGGTGCCGTCCAACAATCACATACCATGGAGGAGTGTCTATTTTTGTTAATTAATTTGGGACTGGGAATCCCATTGCCAGCTCTTTTTGCAAAATTATTGGATAAGCGGATGAAGCCACTAGTCCATTGGTGAAAGTTGCCCAACAAGATTGAAAGATAAACACCACATACTTCCTCATGAGCTATAAAACATTGACACAAATCAGAGGTAATAAATTTTGAATTGTTTAAAGGTAGCACTCAAGCAATTTACTTTGGAATGCAGAAAATACCACATAGTAGGTAGGTATGGTGGACACAGATGGCATAGGTTTTGGCTCAAGGTTTTGGATGCACGAGAAGTATTCCCTCTCGATACAAGGCTTAGGCTAGCAAGGTTGTTTGAAGCAAACACAAGTATGAACCGTACAGCAAAACTTACATAAGAACATATCGCAAGCATTATAATACTCTACACTGTCTTCCTTGTTGCTCAAACACTTTTACCAGAAAATATCTAGACCTTAAGAGAGATCAATTATGCAAACCAATTTCAACAAGCTCTACAGTAGTTCTCCACTAATAGGCTTAGACTACATGAAAAAAAACTTAATCATGACCTACTTGAGAGCTCAAAACAATTGCCAAGTGTCAAATTATCCAAGACATTATGAGGCATTTTCTATTTCCAACCAAATACCAATAAGTATTGTAGCTTCCAACTTTTATCATTGAACATTAAAAGTAAAACGAAGAACAAGTGTTCATATGAAAAAGCGGAGCGTGTATCTCTCCCACACAAGGATTGCTAGGATCCGAATTTATTCAAAAAAACAAAAATAAAAGCACACAGACGCTCCAAGTAAAGCACATATGATGTGACCGAATAAAAATATAGTTTCAGGGGAGGAACCTGATAAGTTGATGAAGAAGGGGATGCCTTGGGCATCCCCAAGCTTAGACGCTTGAGTCTTCTTGAAATATGCAGGGATGAACCACGGGGCATCCCCAAGCTTAGACTTTTCACTCTTCTTGATCATATATCATCCTCCTCTCTTGACCCTTGAAAACTTCCTTCACACCAAACTTCTCATAAACTTCATTAGAGGGGTTAGTACTCAAAAAATTTGAATCCACCTTGGTCCTGTAGTGGCACATTGCAAGAACTCAATAAAACATTAGCTACAGCTCTCCACGTCTAGAAAACCTCGCTTAAAGTCCACAAGAGACAATGCAAAAAACAGAGACAGAATCTGCCAAAACAGAACAGCCAGTAAAGACGAATTTTAATAAAATACTTCCGTTGCTCAAATCAGAAAACTCAAAACTAAAGAAAGTTGCGTACATATCTGAGGAACACGCACGTAAATTGGCTTAATTTTCTGAGTTATCTACAGAGAAAACAGCCCAGATTCGTGACAGATAGAAATCTGTTTCTGCGCAGAAATCCAAATCTAGTATCAACCTTCGATTAGAGGCTTCACTTGGCACAACAAAACACAAAACTAAGATAAGGAGAGGTTGCTACAGTAGTAAACAACTTCCAAGACACAAATATAAAACAAATTACTGAAGCAAAATAACACATGGGTTATCTCCCAAGCAGGGCCGGCTCTAGGATTTGGAGGGCCCAGGGCGAACTTCATAAATGGGCCCTGCCTGCATGCCTCATGGGCCTAATTTTTTTCCTCTACTTCTTCCAATATGCACTGTACCAGAAATAATGGGCCCCTATTTTGGTTGGGCCCCGGGCCGTCGCACTTCTTGCCCTGGGCCAAAGCCGGCCCTGCTCCCAAGAAGTTCTTTTCTTTATAGCCATTAAGATGGGCTCAGCAGTTTCAAATGATGCACTCGCAAGAAATAGTATTTGAAGCAAAAGAGAGCATCAAAAAGCAAATTCAAAACACATTTAAGTCTAACCCACTTCTATGCATAGGAATCTTGTACACAAATAAATTCATGAAGAACAAAGTGATAAGCATAAGAAGATAAAACAAGAGTAACTTCAAAATTTTAAGCATATAGAGAGGTGTTTTAGCACCATGAAAATTTCTACTACCATATTTTCCTCTCTCATAATAATTTTCAGTAGCTTCATGAACAAACTCAACAATATAACTATCACATGCAGCATACTTTTCATGATTTCCAAACACATAATTTTTATCAAGCTCAAATATAGTAGGATCAAAACTTCCAAACTCACTTTTATCAATAATATAACAAGGTGATCGATCAATCTCAAGAGATATGGGACTCTTAAATAAAGTCAATACTTTTCCAATCCCATTTTCATTAGTAGTACAATTAATATTATTAAGTAACATAGGACCATCATCTAGAGCTTTATCATAAACATTTGCCAAGCAAAATTCTTTAGTACCATGCATTTCGACATCAGGCACAAACAAAGCATTATCATAAGATTTATCAAAGTAGCATGGATTATCATATATAACAGCAGCATAATTATTCTCACAAGTTTTACTCATAGGTAATATTTCAAGAGAATCCACAGGAACATAACATTCAACCTCTTTCGGTAAGCATGGAGGACAATCAAATAATGTAAGAGATAAAGAGTTACTCTCATTAGAAGGTTGGCATGGGTAGCTAATCCATTCTTCCTCCTTTTGTTCGTCGCTCTCCTCTTCTTTTTCATCCAATGAGCTTTCAGGTTCATCAATTTCTTCTTCCACAGGTTCCTGCAAATTGTGAGTGCATTCTTGTGCATTAATGTGTCTCTCTTTATAATCAAGGATATAAGGATTCCTACTGTAGCATTCTATACAAGAATTAAGGATAGTAGAGACATAATCTTTAAGGTCCTTACAAATAGCACAAGTTTCATAATTCTCAACCATGAAGGTTTCTATCTCGGAGGCTCCCATAAATAAGACAAATTGTTCTACCTCTTCGAACCCATAATGAATATAGCAATTCCGATTATAGTTCTTAATTAAAAATTCTTCACTAAAGCCACATTGAAATTTAAGATGTTTAGTATCCTGTTGAGAGCAACAGTTTATATCATGGCGTCTAAGCAAGATTTTAGCCATTGTATTCAATTTTTCTATCATAGCACTCATTATTTTACCAGTTCTTGATTCTCTATAATTATTATAACATTCTATAAGCTCCAAGTAGGTTGTAGGTTCTCCCATAACAGCAGTTTTTAATTTTTAGGTTTTTCAAATTTTTATGGATTTTCGGGTATATAGGGAAAATAAAACAAGACAAAAATAAACTAGACAAAAGTAAACTAAGCAAAGTAAAACTAGACAGAAATAAACTAAGCACAAATAAACTAGACAGAAATAAACTAGCAAGACAAAATAAGATAAAAGAGAGAGAGGTAGAGTGTACTCCCAGGTGAACTTATGAGTAGAGCTATGCCTCCCGGCAACGGCGCGAAAATAGTCTTGATGACCCACAAGTATAGGGGATCGCAACAGTCTTCGAGGGAAGTAAAACCCAAATTTATTGATTCGACACAAGGGGAGGTAAAGAATACTTATAAGCCTTAACAAATGAGTTGTCAATTCAGCTGCACCTGGAAAAGCACTAGTAACAAGGGTGATGTGAAAGCAACAGTAATATGAGAGCAGTAGTAACAGTAACACAAAGCGAGTAATATATGAGAGCAATGGCACCAGAAAATAGTTGACATATAGAACGAGTATATGATGATGAAAGATGGACCGGGGTTCCCAGCTATCTACACTAGTGGCAACTCTCCAATAACAAGTGTTGGGTGAACAAATTACAGTTGGGCAATTGATAGGATTGATAAGGCATTAAGAAAGAACATCAATTCATTAATCATGTAGGCATGTTTTCCAATTATAGTCGTACGTGCTCGCAATGAGAAACTTGCACAACATCTATTGTCCTACCAGCCGGTGGCAGCCGGGCCTCAAGGGAATCTACTGGATATTAAGGTACTCCTTTTAATAGAGCACCGGAGCAAAGCATTAACACTCCGTGAAAACATGTGTCCCTCATCACCGCCATCCCCTCCGGTTGTCCCGATTTCTGTCACTTCGGGGCCTTTGGTTCCGGACAGTGACATGTGCATACAACTTGTAGATACAATCTAAGCAATAATTATAGAGCTCAAATCTAAGATCATGCCACTCGGGCCTAGTGACAAGCATTAAGCATAACAAGATTGCAGCAACAATAACTTCACAAACTTTATAGATAGACTAATCATAATGTATCATCCATCGGATCCCAACAAACACAACTCCGATTACATCAGATGAATCTCAATCATGTAAGGCAGCTCATGAGATCATTGTATTGAAGTACATGGGGGAGAGTGTACCAACTAGCTACAGCTAGAGTAGTCCATGGGGGAACTACTCACGGAGCATGATGGAGGCGATGGCGTTGATGGAGATGGCTTCCGGGCACTTCCCCGTCCGGCGGGTGCGGACAGAGACTTGTCCCCGAATTGGAGTTTCGATGGTGGCGCGCCCTGAGTCTTGGAGTTTTCGTCAAGAGGTACTGCGTTTTTAGGTCGAAAGGGGTTAAATAGGCGAAGAGGCGGCGCGGGAGGGTCGGTTGGCCTCCCCATAGGCCGGCGCGGCCGGGGCTGGGCGGCTATGTGGGGGCCCCCGGCTCTCCTCCGACTCCCCTTCGGTGTTGAGCCTCCGGGAAAAATAAGATCTTTGGCGTTGATTTCGTCCAATTCCAGAATATTGCCCGAACAGCCTTTCTGGAACCAAAAACAGCAGAAAAGGACACTGTGGCATCTTGTTAATAGGTTAGTTCGGAAACGATAAAAACATCATAAAGTGCAAGCAAAACATGTAAGTATTGTCATAAAATAAGCATGAAAGACATTATGGATACGTCGGGGACGTATCAGCTACCAGGTGGTTCTTGCTTGTTACTTTGAGGATCTTGAGTGTCGGGTTGGGCGGAGACCCTTCCTTATTATTGTTTCTGTGAGTGTGCTGCACTGGTGTGCATGTGTTGTATGACTTTGTTTGGTGCCGTTGTGGCTTTAGGGCCAGTTCTTTAGGGTTGGGGCTTATGCAAAAACAGCTTAAGCTTAGCTGCCATAGATAAACTGCAGTGGAAATAAGCTTCTAAGAAACTGCAGGCCAGTTCTTTTAGGCTTCTGTTGTTTGAGCTTAATTTTTGAGTTGTCTTATGAATAGTCTACAATGCCCTTGAATCGCCATACTGTGATATTTAACATATATTGTTCGATAAAACTAGACTGCAAAGGCAATGATAATTGCCATATCTTGATTCATGCTCTCCACGATGACCATACAATTAAAATAAATTCTGGTCAACGGCAGCGGAGGACCCCACAGTGGAGCTGGATTGGAGGGAGCAAGATCTGGCGGGGAAGGGAGTGCCGGTGCAGGAGGAGCTCTGCCGCGCGCTCTATCCTACAGCCCTTGGAGCGAACTCCGCGACCAGACGCGCAGGCGAGACCGCAAGATCGATGGAGGCGGCGCTAGGGCGAGCTCGGGTAGGCGGCTCCGGGGCCGCGAGGCCAACCTCCTGGGGCTAGCCGGGAATGGAGTGCGGAGGGGATGCAATCGGGAGAATTGGTCCTACTCCTGCCGGGGAGCGGCGGCGGCTGGTCCGCGGGATGGAGGAAACCATGTCCACATCGAGCTCTGGTGCATTATTTTTTATCCGGGTTGACTAGTCGAGAAGAACGGTTCGTTCTAAGAGGAGAAGTGGGAGGGCATATGTAAATAACAGTTCGTTCGCAGGGTAATTCGAGGAAAATGAATTTTCATAAGGGTCTGTTTGGTACTAGAGTTTTAGTGGGAATTAGCGGGGATAATCCGTTCCAAACTTCAAATCCCCACTTATCCCCAGTACATGTTTAGTAATTATTGAAATTGACTGGGCTTGAAATTGCTTTTCGTTCTCATAGTTACGAAATGGTAAGAAAGATAAAATACGAGCCTGTTTTATAGCAAGAGTAATTAATCGTTGTTGTTTCAAGGTTAATCTATTTATTCGTCTAGATAATATTTTTCCTTGTTCACTAATAAATCTATTAATTAAACTCATGTTTCTATAATCAATTCGATCTCCCGGGCCAATCCGAGGACGCCTACGAAAAGGTTGTTTAGATTTACGAAAAGGTTTTTTGAATTTACGAAAAGGTTGCTTGGATTTACGAAAGGGTTGCTTGGATTTACGAAAGGGTTGCTTAGATTTAAGAAAAGGTTGTTTAGATGTATACATTATTTATTCCTTATTTAAAATTTTAAAAAAATCATTTCTTTATTTTATTAATTTAGTATCCAGAAGAAGTAGTCTTTCTTTGATCCATATCTTATTTAATTCATAATCTTATTTAATTCATATTATAGTATATGAATACTCTCTATACATATGAAATAATATCTACTGAAAATCAGATGAGTTGATTTGTATTTTATACTATTTTTTTATTTATATATTAAATATGAAGTTCTTATAAATATGAAGTTCTTACTCTTTTTGTTCTTTGTAAAAATAGAACACATGATGTTGCTATTTCTTTATTTCGTGATGAGTGGTATGTTTGCGACAATAACGACAAATTTTTTGAATTCTAATTGTCCGGGTGTATTGTGGCGATTCTTTTGAGTACTATATCTAGAAATCCCCGTCGATTCCTCATTGGCACCTTTTCGAACACAACTGATGCATTCCAAAATAACTCTGGGTCTGTTTGGTACTAGAGTTTTAGTGGGAATTAGCGGGGATAATCCGTTCCAAACTTCAAATCCCCACTTATCCCCAGTACATGTTTGGTGCTAGAGTATGAGGGAGTTTAATCCCCACTTATCCCACTTTTCTCCAAATTTTAGTGTAATTTTTTCAATCCCCAATACTCTACCCCTACCTAGTGGATCGGGGTTGGGGTTTTGTGGGGATTGGGTGACAAAAGTGATTCACCTAATACTCTAGAGTATTATCCCCACTAAAACACTAGTACCAAACAAGGCCTAAAGGGAGAAGCTCGGCAAGCTGCGGGAAGCTGCCCTCGGGTGGCCCAGTTTTTTTGGCGGCTTTTCGGAGAAGCTGTTCTCCCCCCGTGGGGAAGCCGGTTCTAAAATTTTCCGAGGCTTCTAGAATAGCTAAGGCTAAACTAATTTGGAAGCCTCACAAAATTTTGTCATCGGCTTCCCCAGGAAGCAGAGGTCGGAGAAGCCACCAAAAGAACTGGGCCCGGAAGGAGCGGTGGCTGATAAGTTAAGCTGGACATAAATTTTGAGTTATTTTTGGCTTGGGCTTAGTTTCGCAGCTAAGCCGGATGATAAGCTGAAAAGAACTGGCCCTTATTAAGTTAAAGCAGGGCTCATCTTGAGCCCGCCGTCTAGATGTGCATGATAGTATGTGTGAGCGACAAACAGCCAAAGAAATGGTTGAGGACCTCTTGGCGTTGAAGGACGAGCAGAAGATTTTGGTGGCCTGCACACTTTGGCGTAGCTGGATACGCAGAAACAAAATCAATGCAAAAGAGAAGGAATGGAACCTGAATGAACTTCTGTCACAGATACGTTATTGGGCCACAGGGTCCAAGCACTATTGTCAGAAAGAAGTAACCTATCGGACAGCTATAGAAGAGCAGCAATGGTCGGCCCCTGATGGAGATTGGATCAAAATTAATACTGATGGATCTTTCTTCCTTACAACAAATAGTGGAGGATGGGGTTTTATAGCCCGTGACCAACATGGGATGGCTAGAGGAGCCGGTGCAGGTCATCTTGTTGTAGTTGCAAGTGCAGCACATGCTAGCAAAACAATACTTACTGAAAGTGAGTCGCTGATTCTTCGTCGATGTATTTCCTGCAAGTCTTTACACGGCCAAACTGCACTAGCACTCACAATTTTTTACCTGTCCCATGTCTCTTTAATCAACTAGGACCCATCCATCCAGAAGATGAATGCGGTAACTTGGTTAAATCCTGTGGAAGTTCCTCGAGTGAACTCACCAAACAGATTGTGTCAAAACTATTAGAAACTGTTGTTTCTCTTGCTTCATTTGATGGTAATTATAATGCCATATGCCCATTATTTCCATACCTTTTTTCCAGCCATTAATGATCGAAACTATTATCATCTGTAGGATATGCGGTTGTATTGTAATTTGTATCTGAATGCACGGGAATATTTATTGAAAACTTATGTGCTGATGCCACAACTATTCTGACTTCAGCTAAGCTAGTTGGATCTTTACTTTATGGGTTCACTGATAAATTGAGGGTTGGTGCTTCCAACTTCCCTGTACTTCTTTTCCTTACTTATCAATATACTATCATCCTGTTCACCTATTCTTGCTTTATCGATGCAGTTTAAAGTGCGTCTTCCTAGTGGTCGAGTTGTCATTGGCTCGTTAGTCCAAATCGATTTCAAGTATGATCTTGCTGTTGTGAAGATCAGGGCGTGCACGTGGTTTTCTGGAAGCTCATCTCAGTTCTAGCCATCGCGTGCAGTTTGAGTCCAATAGTAAGGTAGTAGCTGTGGGGCGTTGTTTCGACTCAGGCATGTTAAGGTTCACAAATGGGACAGTGATTGGCCCTGCAAGTTATGAAATCCGTGAGAGCTTATACTCTCCACATATGAAATGAACACGGTGAGCCGTTTTTCTTTTCCTCTACTTCTCTGCATGCTGGAAATAATAGCTGTATTATAGCTTAACATAACGCA
The DNA here is from genome assembly GCA_030979885.1 of Lolium multiflorum. Classification (NCBI taxonomy): domain Eukaryota; kingdom Viridiplantae; phylum Streptophyta; class Magnoliopsida; order Poales; family Poaceae; genus Lolium; species Lolium multiflorum. Next base: position 404,101,351 of record CM061750.1, read on the forward strand.
TACACACTAAACTATCTGTTTGAGACATTATCAATCCCATCGTCCTATGCAATTTCCTTCATTGTCACTTCTTTTTTGTGCTAGGCTCTAAATGGATCCCCCCTTGTTGATTTTGATGGGAACTTTGTTGGAGTGAACTTCCGACGTGGCAAAAGAACAGCATCTGTACCAATGAACAAAATTCTTGAATTCCTTGGATACTCTGGGACAAGTAGGTTGGTATTTCTAGACTTGCAGTTTTTACAAGCTGTGGCTTCTCTGGTTGGATTTACCATTCTTGTCCTCTTACTGTCCAATCCTACATTCCTGTCTGATTTGATGGTACTGTTTTGGATGCCCATGTCTGATTTGATGGTACTGTTTTGGATGCCAAACGGTATTTGAGGTATGACCAGTAGGTTTTATTTTGTATGTTTCCATCTTTCTGCTGCTCTAGGTGCTTTACATTTGCGAATGATTCTCCCTGTGGCCAATATGTAATGATACTTCCTGGACACTTCTGCTCCTACCATCTATCATGTCGCCATTGCTTTGGAGACTAGAATACATTTTGCTAATTCAGAGTTTGTGTAAGCTCTTTTTGATGCCTACGTTTTATATTTAGTTGCATTATTTCTGCTGCAATAACAACCTGCAATCTTTACGATTTTTCACATTCTTACTATTTAGGCATATCTTCTTTGGATATATGTTTTTTTTATCACATCTATCCACTTCTCTGTATAAAAGGGGCCCACACAGTTCACATGGTTTTTATCATCTTCCTCATTGGGGCGGTTCTCGTTGCTCTAATACTGGCTTGTTAGCTAGAGGGCCAGCAATATAGCCCATATAGTGACCAGCATAGGGTCGATCCCTGGCAACGACTCTTCCTGGCATCGGTTGGTAGACTAGAGTTGACGAACTCTTGTCTCTCGAGTCTTCCGATGTTCGCTATGGGTTTATACCTTCTCTACAACTCTACGCATGGAGCGATGAACACCTCGAGGAGCCGATTCTTCTGGAAAGAAGTCGGGAACACATGCAAATACCATATGGTGGACTGGGCTACGGTGTGTAGACCTAAGGAGTATGGAGGATTGGGAATCCTTCATACGAAGAACATGAACATTGCTCTTATGGTAGGTTGGATTTGGAAGCTTTACCAAAATGCGGAAGGTCTATGGGCAGACCTCCTAAGAGCCAAGTACTTGGGCAATAATGACTTGTTTTCCCCGTTGGTACCGACTAAAGGGTCCCAATTTTTTTAAGACGATACAGAAGCTCAAATGGTACTTCAAGCTTGGGGCTAAACATCACGTCCATGATGGGAGACAGACGTATTTCTGGCTTGACTGGTGGATGGGGAGGGCCCCTTTACATCTGATGTTCCCGCGTCTTTTTGCCTGTTGTGACAACCACTTCGCTACGGTGGCTGGGGTAGGATAGAAGGGGAGTGGCACGTCAGGTTCTGCCGGACCTTTGGTACGGCTGAGGTGGTAGAATGGGAGAATGTCTGCAGGATTTTCGATCCACACCCACATTCCATGGGGGAGGACCAGGTCTCATGGGCCCTGGAGCCGTCAGGGGTTTTCTCTACACACTCCTTGTACCTTCGTTTATCGCAAGGGGCGACAGTCACATTCTTTAAGGAGGTGCGGGCTACTAGAGTTCCCCCAAAGATCAGAGTGTTTCTTTGGAAACTCATTAGGGGGAGGCTTCCGTCGGCTGAACATGTGGCTAAGAGGCACGGACCCTCCGACGGAAGGTGCGCGATGTGTGGAATGCTGGAGGATTGTGACCACATTTTCTTCAACTGCCACCTCGCGAGATTTTTGTGGGCTGGAGTTAGGGAACTCCTCTCATGTACCTGGAATCCAGCAGTGGTCGGGGATTTCATCTCCTTAGTGCAAGGCCCGTCCGGGCCCCTGCGTAGGCTTTTTTGGTATTGCAGCGTTAGGTTGGACGCTTTGGAATACATACACTCAATAAGCTAGCTCTAGAGGGGAAAGTGATCGCGCATCCAGCTGACGCTATGTTCACAATGTCTATGCACATGCAGAGCTGGAGGGTACTGGTTAGATAGCAGGACATGGAGCTTCTGGACGAGGCGCTGGGAGAGCTTAGGCGGCTTCACGCGAGTACGAGGACCGGAGAAACACGACAAGCGGCGTCCTAGACTTTATCTGTTTCTCTTTGTCTTGCCTTGGGTTGCCTGAGAGGCTTATGTATGGATTTATGGCTTAGTCGGTGTGAGTGAGTTCGGTCTCAGACGCTGATTGTATGTTATGACTTGTTCATTGCCATGAGGGCTCTATATATAAAATCGGGCCGAGGGCCTTCTGTTTAAAGGTTGATGTAATCCCACTTGCTTATTTACACTTATATTCTCCTATCGGCCTCCTACATTTTTCGATAAAGAGAATATATTAATATCAGAAGATACCAATTACATCCAGCCTCTGCAACAACGCAATACCCTAATGGAGTACGGATGCACACAAAAAAAAAGAGAAAGAGAAAACTAAAAAATAAAAGCCCTGCCATAGTATTTCAGCACCTAGCAACAGCAATGCTACCACCACCAAGACAACACCTGAATTTCAGACTCTCCAAAAGCGACGCCTCCAAGATGGGAACAGTGCACCAGCGCCGTTATCGCCCGATCAAAGATCTTAGATTTTCACCCTGAAGATAGTCCCCACTCTCAAAACAATGTCTTCAACAAGGTCATTGCTAGACACAACCAAAAAAAAAATTCGAAATGGGGGAAATATCGCCCCAGCTTCTGCATCCAAAGGATGCACACGGTTTATTTTATTAGATTATTCACAACACCTTACAAGAGAAATACAAAAGATCAAACTCAAAGCCACCTCGCTAAACCTACAGAGGAATGAAGGGGGTGACAATTCACCAACTCATATCATCCAAAAACCAAATGCCTTCCCATGCCGCCCAATAGCAGATGAGAAGCACATCCAGTCAAGCAGACTCTCAGCATACGCCAACGCACACACCATAGAAGTTGCTACCGCCGTCTTCCTCGACTCCATCTTCAAGAGAGATCATCGCATTGACCATGCCAGGCCTGTCATCGATGCCGCCACGGCGCCAGACGACTCCACCATCCTGTGCATGTCCATCACACTGCATCCGTTCTGAGACACCACTGCACCATGCCGCGGTGACTCGACGACGCCGACACAGCAAGCACATCGCTCTACCTCAGCACCACCACCATCCGTTGTCTGCTCCGAAAATGCCCCCAACAGGAGAACGGCGTTGCGCGCCGCTATCGTCCGATCCGGGAGACCTGGGTCTAGGGTTTCCCCTGGAGCATCCCAGGCGAAGAAACGCAGACTGCAGAGACAATGCCTTCAACAAGGTAATGACGAAAGGCGCCACCATCATCCGCCATGATCGAAGTCCGGGCTGGCTTTCAGCTGCGGCTCGCCATCGGGAGCTAGGCGACGGATCGCAAGATCCGCCACGGCTAGCCACACAACTAGCCGATCTCCTCCGGCGAGAGAGAAGACCACCACCGCAGTGCCACGGTCAGCGGCACCTGACGCCCATCACTGCCACCAGGTCGGCGCCGTCACCACCATCGCCATCCAGGGCCGCCGCCCTTGGTGTCGTGATCCCAGCTCTTGAGGAGGAGCAGCATGCGATCCACCCCCATCCCCACCACGCCCGGCCATGCCAAGGCGAGGAAGGAGGAGAGGACCGCGCCAGGGTCCGGGCCGCGTGCCCATCACCGCCCTCCCGGCGAGGCCACGGTGAGTAACGGCGGAGAGGGCTGCGCCGCCATGGCCAGGGCCGCGCCGCCGCCCCCAACACCGCCCGCGCCGCCATCAACCAGAACCGGGACCATCCCCCGGCGCGGAGGCGTGCCTCCTACCGCCGCACCAGGGGACCACGCGAGGATCCCCGCCGCCCCATCACCGGTCGCGCCAGGCTTCGCCGGCGGCGGCCTCCGGGGACGACGAGGAGGGGATGGGAGGGGGAGGGGAAGGCGGCGGCGACGGCTAGGGTTCGCCCGAGTCGCCCTTGGAGGAGGACGAGCCGTGCGTCCGTCTCTCCTATCTCGATAGTTTCTGTCTGAAACGATCACCCTTGAAAGGTAGGACTCTGAACTTCACATGTGTTATCACCCCCACTTACATACCACTATTGCGAAGCCCAGAACACCAATCAAGTCCCTCAACAACGTAGAGAATTGAACCTTCCTTAGCTAGTCCTCCAATCCAGCCTTCATGATATTATCTTCTTCTGACTTCACCATGTATCAAAGTCACTTGATGACAACACAGAATAGAGCTTCGCGGCGCTCCCTCCAAAACCAAACGGTCAGAATAAAAGCATGGGTGCGCACGACCGCATACCACCCGATCTAGAGGCATAAGGTGCACTGTTACATTCGCTGGCGGAGCCTTTTGGAGCTCGTCATTTCGGCCAGATCAAGACGGACATGTCTCAAGGAGGTCTTAGGATTCACAGAAGAAGACCCATAGAACCGCCATCTTTATTCAGGTCGGGCCCCAACGCTGCCGACCATCCCAGGTCGGCCGAGGCAAACCAACAACACCAAGCAAATGGGCAACGCCTTGCAGTCGGCCGATCCTCCACCGGCGAAAACCAGGATGTCCATGCGTTAACATGCCACCAACCCACCGTGACCGCAGTCATGGCTCCGCCATCGCCGGCTACCATGCCTTTCGCCACGCTGCCGGGACTCGGTGACAGATCGTTAGACCCACCACACCATCCTCTGGCCGACCATCTCCGGCGAAGAAGAGGGCCGCCTCCGCCATCATACCCAGGGCTACTACCCTAGGCATCCTCGAGCCGTGGGAGAAGCCCAGGAGCACCACCTCGCGCCGTCGGGAGGCGGGGAGATGCAGCAGGATTTGCGGCATAGATCGAAGACCTGGCTGCCACCTACTGACCATCGCCGCCAGCCACCCCCAGCGTGCCGTTGCTCGAGAAGTGGATCGGCCCGGACGAGATCTGCATCGCAGATCAGGTCGCCACCGTCTCCAACCTCCACCGCTAGTGTCGAGGAAGGTCCTGGCCGCCGCCGCCCCACGCAGCAGGAGGAGGACCGCCGACACCGCCACGCCACGCGGGCTTTGCCCAGCGACGCTACCGGCGTCGGCGGCGGGAGGGTGCGGCTGGGTTCGTCCGCGTCTGGTTTAGAGTCTATTGTTTGCAACCATCGGCCTCCCAGGGATGGAGCTAGCAGGGGGCGAGCTAGGGCCATCGCCCCCCCTATGCTGGACTTTTTTTTGAATGACCCCCTCTTTTGAATGCTGATTGATCCCAAAATTTGCTAGAAATTGACTATTTCGCCCCCTCCAACTAACCTAATATTAATTTGGCCCCCTCCAAGTTAATTTTCTGGCTCCGTCCCTACGGCCTCCTACATAGCACATAGATACGTGAAAACGCAAGAATAAGTAAGAACATGGAATTGGAGACCATGGCTCCTGAAATCCTCCATATTTTAAGGATGCAAGAATTTGATCAGCTGCGATGCTTGGATGATCTAAAGAAAAGCATAGGAAATTTACAAACGATGCATCTAAAGGAGATAGGAGGGAGAGTGATGTTGCTTTGTTGTTTTGGATGCTCCAAAAGGAGATTATGGAACGATATCTGAAACTTCAGAGCTCGTTGTTGAAAATTTCTTCTCAAGATTCCAGCCCTGTGATTTTTTCTTACCAATGTAATATGTTCCCAAACAAGGCCTACGGATGAAAGCTTAATTAAGCCATTTTCTGCTTCTGAGGCAGAGACCTCATGGAGCCGACCTCTCTCATTGACTAATCCAATTCAGTTATATGATGTTAAAACTGTCGTTTGTTCATTTTGTAGGTATAGTGCTGCTGATACTAAAGATAACCATGACTCAAACAGGTCTGAACACATATAAATGCCACTATTGTTTTTGCTTGTTTCAAATCCAATTCAGTTGTATGATTTTAAACTTCCGTTTGTTGGTTTTGTAGGCATAGTGCTGCCGATACTAACGATAAACATGGTTTAAACAGGTTTGAACATATTTAAATGCTATTTGTTTTTTGCTTGTTTTGTGAAAGTTCAATAAACTGACCCACCTTTTTTTCTTTAAATGTGTTGCATGACAGTTGGTCACTGCTATATGAGGGCCAAGATGTCCCAGTGGACCGAGATTTTGATTTGTTCCCGCTGGACGAATGTGTGTTCGTTGATAGGGAAGAGAGTTTACCTGCTTCAATCTACTGTTAGATATCACTGAACCTATTTGTTGCTTGTGTCGCTCCACTCTAGAAAGTATCAAACCGCTCGCTGCTAATGCATCTTTGTGAATTGGTACTGCTTGTTATGGTAAATTTGAACCCATGCTTTGGTGTTCAAGGATATTTTTTTTTATCGCCGATGAGATATTCCAAGGCATTTTCACTTCATTCTACTCCATGTGTCCAAAGAATCCTGTTGATAGTTATCATGTGTAATGTTAATAAAAACGGGCCAAGCACTTCCATATCCAGCGGTGCCTTTTTTCGCGAGGATAGAGTTGAAGGAAGTGGCCTCGGATACATTAAACTTGATGAGATATGTACACCAGAAAACCAAACGGAGAGATATTAGATCAGAAAAGTACACCATAACAACATAGAGCAACACATTTAGACATGCCCTAATTAAGTGCGCAACAGATATTTTTACTTATTAAACTGAGAGTACAAGAAAACCACAGCAGAACCACATAGATCACTTAAGTGCACAACAGATAATCTTTACATATACTCAGAGTACAAGAAGAATCAGCTAGGACACTTCTCAAGTTTATTTTGGTGGCAATCTCAGCAGCCTCCTTACTGATCACTTGTAGCAAGTTGGTCCGAGGAAACTGGACATCGCACTTTCATCTCTACAGAATCAGTTTGCTTCTTCTAACCTCATAAGGTTCAATAAGCCAAGATCCTCAGCAGCCTCAAAGTCATACATGTAGCAATCCGGTCCGAGAAGGCTGCGCGGTATGTCCAAAGTCGACCAAGTCACCTTCACCATTACAGTGGCGAAACCAAGCTTGAACGTAAGGTTCTCATGCCCATGCTTGCGAGGGGAGCAGAGACAGAATTTCTCAACAGAACGGTGGGAGCCACCAATTTGACTGATCTGTAGCTTAAGACTGAGAATAACCTTCCATGGCACAGCAACCACGTACTTGTTCTGCTCACACGTCTCAGGATCAACAACACCATCGAACAGCTGGATTCGTTCACGCAGAACAAAATGTGAGCTGATATATGACGCTGTTAGACGCAGGCTTAAGCCGCTGCCATGCTCTAAATCTGATATCCCGACCTGTACCGTGGCCTCCACCGCAGAGCGCAGGAGCGAGAGAGTTATGTCCACCGCACCGTGATCACCATCGATCCGCTGCTTGTGCTCAGTAGCATTCATTATGGTTAGGTTGTTGAAGTAGGCAACACCATCGATGAGCTGTAAATCATCACTTTCTTCATCTCCAGTCTTGATCTTCATGTCGAACTCAAGCAGCACATAACCATCATTTCTGATTCCTCTCTTAGGGCCAGTCATTTGTATAAACCCATCCTCCTGTTCCACAATGAAAGGATCATCCCTGCTGCGGTTGAAGATGTAGTTTCGGTAAGGGTTCAAAAGATCCCGGACAGCCATGTACCCATACAACTGAACTGGGCCACTGATAGAAGCAGAAGTGTAAGGTAGCTTCAGCGAGAATATCTGCATCATGGTGCAACTATCATGCCTTTCACAATTCCCCCAGTCCGGAGAGCAAGAGGTCCATGTGTCTGTCATCATCATTGGCTCCAAACAAGCTGATCGAGCAGCAATACAAACATTGTACATGCAGTAGATGATTAAAATTGTTAACCCAAAAAAGGATAAACAGATAGAAGCACGGTTTAAATCACGGCGTACGGGCTCATGGTTAGGTGCCAGAGAGGCTCTGTTGGGAAAGCTATCCTGCGTAAATTTGTTTTGACTTGATTACATAATAACTAGTGTTGTCTAAAACACGGAAACATGCATCAACTCAAGTTAGGAAACTATAACTTTTAGCTAGAGTAAATTGAAAAGCACAAAGGGAGACATCAAATACACATAGGAAGTTTCTGGTAGTGAAAATCAGCAAGTAATCTAGTGTTGAGTACTTTGAAAGTTTGAAGCAATCTTCTGAATATTATAAATCGCGTCATCAATCATTTATATCGTTCATGCCTTCCAAATTATACTTTTCTTGTGAGGATATGCCTCTTTAACATTTGACAGTACTTATAGGACAGGTGATAAAAAGTTCAAAAAAAGAAGAGCATAAATGCTAATTTAGGATGGCATAGATGGAACTGAAGTACAAGCAATTTGGGTAAGAACTCCATGTAGTAAGCCCAGATTACACCAATAAGTATGGACAAATTCCTGGGGCTACATTCATGATAAGAAATGTTAACCCCTTGCAATGTGTTCTGTATAAAGATAACGAGACAGTTAACCATCTATGTGTTCTGTGAACAATTTGCTAGCTCCTGTCATTAGAACTCAAATATTATTTTGGATATCAAACGGGATTGGAGGACGGTTTTAAACAGGCTTTGAAGTGGGAACATCTTCTTCCTGCTGCAAACTAAATTGAGCTTTGATACGGAGTACTTACAACCCACTAAATTAGAACACAATTTTAGGATTTTACTATGAAATGAATCACCGACAAGAGCTAAGCTACTTAGGGCAAGCTAACAAGTTGTCGAACAATTAAGACGGGAAGGCTGTAGTGCGCTTACTCTCTCTGGTATCACCGAGACGATAGACTTTACTCCAGTAATCGACCGTGTAGATGGATCCATCGCTATGCTTGCAGTCGTGGAGGAGGACGGCACGAGTTACGCCGTCCGCGGGAAACCCGTCGGGGCCGTAGACCACCCTGCTCCGTGGAGGAGCCGTCGACGATGCGACGGCGCCGCTCTCCGTCCTCCTTCTCTTCTCGTCGATTGGAAGCCTGTCGTCGCTGCGCGGAGGGGGCACCAACGCGCCCGCTAGAGCGCCGCCGCTCTTCATTCCTCTTCTTGTCTCCTCGATTTGGATTCTAGGTTCGCTAGGGTTTGGATGATTTGATCCCCTTTCCCTGCTTCTGATCCCACCCGGTTATTTTTTTCTTTTTCTTTTCGACTTATCCCACCCGGTTCTCGGTTTCGGCACGCTTTGCGGGCAATTTGCACAAAAATAACCCAAAAGTGAAAGAAAGCACAGACTGACCCTAAACTATTTCACCCATCTAACCCTTTTATGTGGCGGGCCCGCACATCGGCGCCACACATGCCTGTGTGGCGCTCCTCCTGCCGGCGCCACACACCCAGCCGACGTGGCGCCCTCGACGCTGCGCTGGCGCGCCGATCCGACGTGGCAGCATGTGTGGCGCCCCTCCCATCGGCGCCACACATGCACTTGTAATTGCCCACAACATACTGTAAGACAAAGCGTCTGAGACTTAGCCGTTTTGAGGAGGTTGTTTGTGTGGTGCCGATGCCACGGGCGCCACAGAGTGAGGTGTGGCGCCAATGCCACAGGCGCCATACAAACAGCCTCCTCAAAACGGCTAAGTCTCAGACTTCCGGAGCCCCTGGATGTGTTGGACATATAAGTTGCATCGTGTGGCGCCGATGCCATGGGCGCCACACTGTGAGGTGTGGCGCCGGCCTGAGGGCGCCACACGTTGACTTGTGTTAAATACATGAAAATTCTTGCCTTAATTAAACAGTTTTCAACAGAACAATAGCAATTTCATACACATAGAACATACACATAACACACATCTGGAGATAGTTGTTGAAAGCGGCCAAGTCGTGGGGGACAATCTCCACATCGCCCATTCCGTACCGCTTTCAAACAGTGTTGGAACGCTGTGACGTGGCCTCTATGATGGACAGGCCAATCTGTGATCTTCCTCTGCTGCTTCCTATCAAGCCTGGAAGACCGGTGGGCTGGATGAACTCCGTGTACCTCTCGTCATACGGCATATCTACCGTGCCATGGTACCGAATCTTCAAAGGGTGAAGATCCGTTCCCCTCTCCGTCATATGAACAGCCCGGTGATTCCTGTCATACTCTTGATCCAGGAGCCACACCATCCTACATGTTTACACAAATACAACATATTATGAGCAACACATACATGAGAATATATCCAAATAAGCCATCACAAATACATACATATACATTCATATCTAGGGATGGAACACCATATGAGTTATTCCTTCACATACACATTCCTGAAATTTGATGCCTAGGGTTCCTCCACAAATCTAGGATACATACATATCTAGGGCTCCTACACATACATAGCCATTTCAAACATCTTTGGATACAATGCATACAATCTAGCAAAATTTAACATCTATGGTTCAAACACATGCATACAATCTATGGTTCCAAAAAAACTATGGTTCAAATCTATGGTTCAAACACATGCATACAAATCTATGGTTCAAACACAACCAACATTTCCAATCTAGGCAAAACGGCTAAATCGAATTAAACCGGAGCAAATCTTGCATGAATCGAAGGGGAACGAAGGGGAATACATTGAGGATTGTATGGGGATGGATTTGGCCGGCCAGATCTGTCCAATCCGTGGAGGATTTGGTGGGGCGGCGGAGAGACGGCCGGCGGCGGCGAGAGAGAAAGAGGAGAAAAGAGAGGGGCCGGCGGCTCGGGCGCCACACTTAAGTGGATGTGTGGCGCCGTAGCATCGCCACACATATTGTGGCGGGTGGCGTCGCCACACATGCTCGCCAAACGGCTAAGTCCCAGGCGTCCGGAGCCCCTGGATGTTTTCGACCGAAAATTCGATATAAGCGCATGTGTGCGCCGATGGGAGGCCACACATGCTCCATCGGATCGGCGCGCTGCAGCTCGAGGCGCCACGTCGGGGGTGTGGCGCCGGCAAGAGCGGCGCCACGCATGTGTGGCGCCGATGTGCGGGCGCCACACAAAAGGGTTAGATGGGTGAAATAGTTTAGCGGGTGCTTTTCTTTCACTTTTGGGTTATTTTTGTGCAAATTGCCCGCTTTGCGCGGATGGCAATATGTAGCAATGACCCGTGTACCCGCAGGATAAAAAAGTAACTTTTCCTAACAAACAGCTATGTTTTGCTATTGGCGCACAGTCACTTTTTTAACCGTCCAATGTTCTTCACGAATCTTGGCACAACTCTCTCTCGTCTCTCTCTGTTAACGCCTCGTGTGCTAGTCTTTCTTTTTGGGAGTGACTAACAAGCAGCTGTCGGTTTTCCAATTCGTGGACAGACAGATTTTCCCCCAATAAGTTGTAGCCAGCTGTCCTTAGTTTTCCCTTGAGTTCCCACCACCTGACGCACTCAGTTTATGAAATGAGCCCCTGACGCACTCAGTTTATGAAATGAACCCACGAAAATGAGCCCACGAAAAATGATTCAGTGCTGCCTTACAAAGCCCAGAACAGAAAGCACACCTTCCCCGATCTTCTTCTTCCTCAAGAAACCAGCAACCTCACGTCGTTCGACCACCCCAACCACCCACACCAAACTCGAGCGAATCCATGCCTCACACAGAAAACAAATCGAGAAGGGGTTGAGATCTCTCAAAAAGAGAAGAGAATAGAGAGGGGAGGCGAAAGAAGATCTAAGATGGAAGACACAAACAAAACGAAAAGCAAAGAAGATCCACTGTATGACAAACCTGGAGATGATCCTTGTTCACATGTGTGCTCCCTATCTCTGCATTGATATGTTGAAAATGGAACTCTTAGATCAAAAAGTTTCTCCTACAAAAAGAGTGTTGTGCAGAGAGGTTCCCAGAACTTGTAAAATACAGAGAATGGTAATATGCCATGGAGACTATTTGATAACAGAGTCGTGAAAATAATGACAGTAGCAATCAAACCGGCAAATTTCATTCAAAGAAAGACAACTGCATGTGCTACTAAAAAGGAACCATCTTACATACATTTAGTAGTTCACAGTCAAAAATAGGAAGCTGAATAATGAAACACTAACGAACACTGAGAAATGCATAGAAAAAGTGAAGATTGAGCATAAAAACAGAGATTTGAGCAGCTATTTCGGCCCGGCCACCTGTACCATGTGCTACTCTGCACCGGGAAGGTCATTAGCGACCAGAGGACATCCTCGGCATCCTCGAGTCCACTGCTACCTCAGTGACTAATATGCTCACGGATGGCAAGTTCGAGAGCCAAGTTTTGACAAAATGCGACTTTCTGACTAAAGTGCTCATTGTGGGCAAGCTGGCGTACCACATATACGTTTTACTCGAAGATAATATAAGAAGGATGGGATTGGGCTCTTCCGAAGAATGTAAAAACTGAAAAACTGATATACAAAATACTAAAGATACTGAAGAATAATAGTCTCGAACTCTAAGAGACTACAAACTGATAAAATCAAAAACTGAAAATCTGGTAAACTGAACAATGGATAATTAAAAGCCGAGGAATGAGAATCATAAATCTGAAGGAATGAAAAATAATTGAGGACTGAATAAAGAGTATATAATATCGGACTGAATGACTAAAGAATGAAGAGTTCGTGGAGAACATGAATAAAGAACAAAGAGAAAGAGAAAGACTAAGAGAATCATAAATTAAGGAAAATGAGGCTAAACACTAAAAGAAATGAGACATCACAAGACAGAGAGAGAATGAGATATTATAACTGATCAAAAGTATAAAATGAAGACAGAGACTAGAAATGAGATATTATAACTGATGCAAACTAAGATACTAAGTCAAGATAATAACTGACAAAATGAAGTGGACAAGTACACACTAGAAGAAACTGAAGTACATAGAAAATGAAGAAAAGATAATGGCTAAAGTGAACTCTGAAAAATAAACAATGAAGAAAGAGTAACTAGAACTGAACTAAATACTGAAGAAATGAAAACATGAAACTGAGCACATTTGAACTGAGAGATAGAGAGCAGTGAGAGACTGAGAGAATTAAATGACATGAACATGATAGACTGGAAAACTGAACTGCAAGGTCAGGAATTAAGATGACTGAATAACTGAGTACATTTGAACTGAGAGATAGAGAGCACTAAGAGACTGAGAGAATTAAATGACATGAACATGATAGACTGAAAAACTGAACTGCAAGGCCAGGAATTAAGATGACTGAATAACTAATATGAAATGAAGAGTGCTGAATAATAAACTAAGAGACTAACACTGAAAATAAAGATGGAAGCATAAGACTGAGACATGAATAATCTGACAACAATAATCTGCAACAACAATAAATGAGACCTGATGACTCTACACAGACAACAAAGGAGATGAAAACAATTATATGAGAAAAGAATAACTGACAGACATAAATACGAACGTCGAAGAATGAAAACTGAGTGACTGAAAGATTGAGAAAAAAGGGACCCTCCTCCTTTATCCGGGCTTGGAACCGGATACCATAATGAATGGTAGGCGGAGTTACCCCCTACCCAAAAAAGGAAAAGGATATTAAATGAACAAGAAATATCAGAAGAACAAAATAAAAAATCAGAAGCACATTACATAAGATCTGAACAAATTAGAACCATTGCAAAAATCCTTAAAATCCCTCTTGACAGATTTGATAGCCTGATACACACATACCAGATAAGAGGACACAAAGGAATGAATAAGACAAAAGGTTGAAACATATTCCATTCTCACAGCAGTAAGGGAACAAAACAAATAGTATGACAACACACCTCTTTACGGATAAACTGAAACAAAGCTTCATCGAGACCGCTGTTCCGAGTTGGGTAGACATTCTCCTACATATATTACAGAACACAACAATTAACATACAACGCAAAAAAAACATAGAAATAGGATATATGCTTAAACAAAAGTTTATATATCCATACTTTGTCACTTGGTGACAGGCTATCCATGCTAGACAACATAAAATCTGCATCATGCGATGAAGAACACCAATCTCTCGTATAACCTGCTAGCAAATTATCACCAAACCTCCTCGTGCTTATGTCACTGAAAACAGAGAAGCGATATGTTGAAGCAGCACAATCAGTGGGGGGAAGTATATGCAGTAAAAAGTCTCTGAAAAGAGAGCTGTAATGTTGCTAAGGTGCTGAAATTCGAAATAATTAAAGGCAGTGCACTAAACCTATGGAATACACAACCATATCCCTTTGTATGGCTTACTCAACCAAATATCATTAGAAATATGCGAATGCATAGGATACTTAAAAAACATGTACTAATAAACTTCAATGAGCCAGCAGAAGAAATAGCAACAAAATCAGACTGAAAAATTCCTACTGAAAACATTTGATCATGTCAGATGGCAGCAAATAAACTGACAGAGCATCCAGTTTGATTGAACAAGAAGCTAGTCATTAAACATGGAGAAAGTTTCAGACAAGTGAACTTATGGATAGTTTGTTGAGGCCCGCAACTAACTGATAGTAATACTACCACACAACAATTATGTATATACGTTGCAAAGCAACGGAAGGATAACATAGGAAAAATAGCTATACCAACTTCTACATCAGCAGCAAGAAATGCAGATGTATGCAAGTTTTACTTCCCAGCAAAATAACAAATACTTACCCTTACCTTGATTCATATCATGAAAATGCTAAGTCAAATAGAAAAGGGAAAAATGCTGAAACATAGGTAGCTACCTGATCAATCCTAATTAAAGTACAAAAGACATGAAGTTGTACATAAATTATACCAAACCTAATCCACCTAGGCACCCAGAAAACAATCAGGAAGAATGAAGCACAAAATACCTGGGATTAACTACCAAAGTAGGATACCGTGCAAGATGAAAACTAATGCAACACAGAAATATCTGAAGTTATGCCTTAAAAAGGTGAACAGTCCATCCAAATTCTCCAACATACACCTATATATATTAAAGGAAGTTTGGGCAAGAATGTAATGAAATCCACCATTACTGAACAAAGCACTAGCCCACCGTGCATATACAGAAGCTAGCTGTCATTACTGATTTGGTAAATGAACAGACCAATATAAGTGGTGAGGGACACGACAAGCAGAACTTAGAAAAGGAGAAATTCTTTCACTTTCCCTTCACTGAAGAAAATTTATAGCTTGCAAGTTACAGAGCGAACGTGCATACAAAGGACATTGGAAGCTTTAAGATAGTTTCTTCTAATTAAGACTTAAGAGATGTGATATCCATATGTGTTTAGCATATATAGCAGATGCAGGAGTAACTTCTCTACCGCATCGCTTGATGCACTGGCTTGTTCACATTTTTCAGGTTTCAACATTGGATGGGCTGCAAGTAGACTCATCGCCTAAATGAGGATAAACATCATGACATGCCTTGGACACATATCATCTGACCTTCTGATGGTATGAGGCCTAAAATACTAGACAAGGTGCATCTATTCTTCTGGATTATTCAATACTACAATTTACAAAACTCAAACTCATCCGAGGACCAAACATGATTTATATTGAATCAATTAATCTGAACAAAATGTGAATCAAAGTACAAAAGGCAGAGGGTTCATCCGTATATGAAGAGAACATATGTTTAACTGAAAACTGAAAACATCCGTATTGGGACATGGAAATTATGTATCCTTATCATGAGTCATCCAGGTAATATTACTGGTTGGCTGCCTCAAATGATGCCTTTGAAGTAGTTCTAAACCATAATCAAAGGTGACTTTTGCAGGTTAAGTTATGAACCATAATCAAAGGTGACTTTGTAGGTTAAGTTATAGACCTATTGTTTGTCATTACATGGACCTAGAGGCTAGCCTTCTCCATACATCTCATAAAAAGCAGTTATCTACTAGAAAGTGATAACAGAGCAATTGCAAAGCCCCTAACTGAATTATTCACTGACTTATACATATATACTGAAAAACACAGTCGCCACACCAGCCATCGCATTCAGAATTTCAGATACATGTAAAGTTCCCTCAACGGGACAATTCTGAAGGAAGAAATAGACCAGCAAAAACACCTAACTGATTCAAGATTTCAAGCTATGAGCAGACAGTTCAGATTACAGACCATGACTCAAAACTAAACGCAAAAAAGGAGTGAATCAGCATAGGGAAATATTAGGAGTTTCTGACTCCAGAGATATAAGTGAGCGAAACATGCATCTCGATTTTCGGTCAATTGCAAATGAGTTTCAGTTACTAGAAATTCCTTACTATTTAGATGATATTCAGATCTTGCTAACTCCATCTGGCAACCTTGACATCAGAATCAACATCTAGTTACCTAACACTACATAGATCTAGCTGTATTCATATATGAATCAACATTTGGCTTGCTTATTAATACATTTACAAAACCAAAATCATCACCATGTGCAAAACGAAAAGGCTTCAGACTAGTGAACATGACGAACTACCTACAACAAAAAATCGAGCAGTACAACCAAATACAAACCTGTTGGCTAGTTGGCTACACAAAAGCCCACCCAAAATCGACAACATCACAATCAGCCCCCGCCAGATGCATACTAGTTGCATACGTGAATACCCAACCCAAAATCGACATCGGAGATGAAAGAGGAAAAGGAATACAGAACATTTACAGAAGGCATACCCCGAACGATGGCCATGTCCTCGACGCACACGAAAAATAGCTCCCCCCGCCGCGCACCGGAGAACTTCTCGGTCAGCAGCACTCCCCATGGCCTCCTTCACCAGGCGCTCCCCATTCGAAGAGGGCTGCACGGACTCCGTCGCCGGGAGCGTCTGCTGCGTGGTTGCCACCGCGCGCGTCCGCCGCGTGGTCGCCGCCGGGCGCAGTGTTGGCGTATCCCCGGCAACACCTCGTCCATAGCGCTCCCCTTCCTATCCTCCAACTCAACCGAGGCAGAGAAGAATGAGACAAGCGGCCAGAAAAAGAGAAATGAGGAAATTCGAAAAACTAGCAAAATTGCCCGTGCGTTGCAACGGGTGAGGGAAAATAACATCGCAAAGACTTATAAGATAAGTTTTTGTTGGTACAATAGTAGCGCCAAATTAGATGACCCGCGTAATATATCACTATAGCATCTCGGGTTTTTTTTTGTATCACCATTGCATCATGGCATCATCACATTGCATCTTTTTGACATGGTATTGCTAGACCCGAAAATATAGTTGCAAACCCTATTTTGTTTTGTTACTTTATTCTAGGGATTATAAAGCCCCTTTTCATTTTCATATTTTAAATAAAAACAAAATAGCAATATTCTTTTGAATGTGTTGTATTTTTTAAGATGTCACAAAGTAAGATAAGTTGTCATTGGCACAACCGATGCGCCAAATTAGACGACGCGCGTAGCATATCACTATAGCATCTAGGGTTTTTTTGGCATCACCATTGCATCATGGCATGATCACATTGATATTGCTAGACCCAAAAATATTTGCAAACCCTATTTTGTTTTGTTATTTTATTCTATAGATTGTAAAGCCCTTTTCATTTTCATATTTTCAATAAAACTGAAATAGTAATATTATTTTGAATGTGTTTTATTTTTATAAGCTCACAAAGTGTAAAATTTTCTAAATTGTTTGTTTGCGCCCCTTCCCGTGAGCAATTTTTTAAAATCTTATTTTTTTAGGTTTTATGAAATTGTGAATATTTTCAAACCCGTGAACAATTTTTCAAAATCATATCTATTTTAGGAATTTTATTAACTTGTAAACATTTTGGAACCTGCGGTGGACATTTTTCTGAAATCTTAATTTTATAAAAACTTTATTAACTGGTGACTCGTTTTGTTTTGAACATGTGAACCTTTTTTAGAAACTTTATTTGGCAATTCTCCCAGTCCTTCATCTGAAGCTGGTGTACATTTGGAAGACCCGGCCAGCAAAAAAAAGAAAATACGGACGAAAGAAATAGAAATTGGAGAGTAATAGAGAGCTAGCTACTACGCGTATCTTTCCTATTCCTGTAAGCGAAGCAGTGCAGTAAACACCCTCAAGCTCGTGGCCCGTCAAATCTCTTTTCCTCCGCTCGTCGAGCCGGCTCGTTTTTCCTCAAGTCGTCGTTCTTTCCTGGGGTCGTCCTCTGCTGGACGTGGTTGTCTCACAGTCGATCTAGCGTGCGTTTGCATATACTCCGTCGCCTCTCCGCTTGCCCGGCTCTCTCGATTCTTTCCTCCGGTCGTCCTCTGCTGGACGTGGTTGTCTCACAGTCGATCTAGTTCATCCAGGCATCCCCTCAAATTCATGCAGGATAATATTTTGAAGTCATCTTGATTCCTGAACTCCCGATTTCAGAGCTACAACAAAATTATCCTGTATAGCTTCAGACTTTGCTGGTATAACCTATCTTTGGACTGCGCAAGTTTTTATCCTTTCTTCAATCTGCTATCAGCAACAATTGCTACGGGCACTTGCAATTTGGATACGAAGTGTGTTCAATATTTTGTTTGCTAACTGATTTTGCTCACTACGATGTTCTAGGTGAAACCATCATTACCAAGGTAGAGCGGAGCATGGTGCGGCGCATCAGGGACTCGAGCTTGGAGGGGCAGGTTGAATTCCATCGGGACCTAGATCTAGGGCAACGCAAGGTGCAAGCCGTTGGTGTCCTCAGCTAAGGACCAAGCGTTGTGCATGGTCCCCTAGCTAGGCAGCAGGACGACGCACAGGGGAACTCCAGGAAGGGGAGAGAAGGGTGGAAAAGGGTTGGAGCCATAGCGGCGACGCCTCAGAACACATGTTTCATGAGAAATGAATAGATAATCCGTAGCAACGCACGGGCAACTTTCCTAATGTCGTCCAGTTATCCTTCCAGAAAGAAGTTCGGTTTGCATGGTTCAGTTTGCAGAAGGTAGCCGCTTGCACAATGGGTATTGATTTTAGAATTGACTTCAAAAAATGTGAATCGTGATGGTTGGTGATTGAGGGATGCTATCCTGGATGTACCAAGCAGCCATCCAAGAGAAACATGGGCCAGCGCCTGTTGAAAGGAGCTTGGAGGTGAAGTTGGCCATTATAGCTTTGTTGTTTAACCGCTCTATTTAATTCATGCAGCCATGCAGGCACCATATATCAACCAATCAATCCTCATGTTGATTCACCTGTGCTGATATTCCAGGCAAATTCGAACGTATATAAATCGGTGGTACTCATAGCAAGGGACCGATGTGGGACTATTTATCCCGATTCCATCGGTTGCTGCAAGTTCTTTTCATCAATCACCCGTGTACGCATTAGAAGGCCAGCGCATGGGATTTTGTGTAGGCCCGCTTTAGTACTAACGTGAGTGCATGATAAAGTAGTAGAAAGAAGGCCCGGCCCACAACTTTTACGCTAGCCTGTTTCAGAGCGGACAGTTATCGATCGAGCACGCGACGCGCACATAACGACGGGAATCTGAAAAAAAACATAACGATGGGATGGACAGGAACAAAACTGAACGAAACGTTTTCTCAACTGAGCGGTGGCAGTCCATGTAATTTTGGTTGAAAAGTAAGGGTAATCCTAAAACGGACGAAAAATTTGGGGAGAAACCTTACTTCCTTTATTAGTAGGTAAAGATAAAAGAGAGGGTCGAACGTAGACTCAACTGGGACAGAGAAAATGAGAGAGATGTGCCAAGATTCGTGCAACACAGGACATCGATCTGACGGACCAAAAAGTAGCTGTTCACCAATTGTAAAACAGCTAGCTGATAAGTAGGAAACCTGTTCTTTTTTGATTTTTTTTTTTCATTTATCTGTCTGAAGACTTGCTCTGTGTGGCTCTGTCTCGTATTTTTCCTGTGAAGAGGCTGAAGCATGGCAGAGGGCGCGGTTGGCTGCGGTGATGCCGCATCCTGCTCGGCCGGCGCCGGAGGGCCGGTGGCTGCGGGGCCGATGTATCCTTCTCGGCAGGCGTTAGAGGGGCGGAGCTTCTCGAGACGGGGAGAGCACCGATGGAGGGTGCTGTGACGCTGCAGCCGGTGCTAGCGGCGATGGGGAAAGGTGCGGCTCGCGGCCTTTTCCGTCCAACAGGGAAGAGATCGGCGATTCGGGAGCGCGGGAGGCATGTGCGCCACCGGCGAGCTGGGTACTCTTCTGCCGTCCTTCATATGTCTTCTCTGTCTCATTTGTGTTCTGTGGTAGCCTGGTAGGTATGGAGCCCTCGAGTTCGCGCGAGATTTGCACTCTCTGTGCCTTTTTTCAGCGCTTTGGATTGTTTGGAGCCACATCAGATGTTGTTGATGCCAGAACTGCAGATAGCGCTGCGTATGTGTGTTGTAGTGCTCGATTTTTTGGGCGTTAGGTAGTTCGTCATGCATCTGTTTTGTGTTCTGAAGCATGCTCAGTTGGTGATGTTGATTTGCAGTTGTAGGTAGCTAGCCAGCTGTATGGGTAGTGCTTGATTTTTCTTGTGTTAGGGTTGTATGTATGCCGTAATTTGACATCCGTTTGTTCTTAGCTCATTTGTCCATCGAAGAGAGAGGTGATCATATTTGAAAGCGTGAAGCAGGTCGGCACTCTCCTACCCAAAGCTCCAAAACGGTGGGGTTGTTGCACTGCAATACTGTTTGATGAACTTGCAGATCTTCTCCAAGGTAGAGCCTTGAGAGTTGAGAGTTGCTGCAGTAGTCCAACTTGTGTAAAAGCTAAAAGTAGGCCATATAAGAACAATGTTGGTACTATTAGTGTGGATCTGTGCAAGTAAGAGGGAGAGACATATATGTAGGTACATAACTATTTTTGCTGCTCATGTTGATTATGCTTTTGCTCTCATGTTTATTTCTAGGTTATGCTGATGATATGTTCAGTTTTGGATTAGTTAGGGTTTTTGTTTGTGTCAAGGTTGAGTGAGATAGGTTCCAGGTCATGTTAATGATATGGTGATGCTATGTTCTTGTAGAATTTATTTCGGTTTTTTCTTTTGTTCTTTAATTTGGATGTAGATAGGCCTCCATCAGATGCTTGAAATACATATAAAACATGAACAAATAGTTTTAGCAGTGGTTAGACCTGCAGTTTAGCAGTCGTCTGTTAGTTAGGTTGAACATTTAGGTTCAGCTGCGTCTTAATTAGGATGATGTAGGACCACACATATTTTGAGAATATTCTGGAATGGTTGTAGCTCATTTTCTGATTACTAGGCTGTACATGTTGTGTTTTCGAGCTATGCTTCCTCTCATGTTGAGTTTCAGTCCTGTGTTTATCATTTTCTCTCTAAATCATCTTGCGATGGGTTGTAGGCTTGTCAACATATATAGTATATTTACCTTTGCTTGTCCATGAGTATTAGTTGTCCAGGCAATGCTAGATCAGATAGCTTGAAGCTTTTACAATCACAGCAACAAGGAAACTCGACAATGAATCCTACCTAACCTAGTTCTCCGATATATTTTTCAGTCTTTAAATCTTCATTTCTTTCAGTCCTTCTATAAGTCTTGTCCTTCAGTTTCCTAAGTCATGTTCTTTCGTCTTGTTTTAGATTCTCAGTTATCTAAAACTGTAAATGCATGTTCTTCAGTTCTTTCATTCTCTCTCGGTTATCTAAGTCATGTTGTTCTCTCAACTCAGTCTTATTTTCTTTTATTTTCTCGGTTTCATATGTCTCAATCTCTTAGCCTTTTCTTGATTCAGTCTCATTTCTCTGTTCTTATTCTCCAGTTTCTCAGTTTTTGTCACATTTTTCATTTTAGTTTCTCATTTTTCATTTGTCTCAATCTCTTAGCCTTTTCTTTATTCAGTCTCATTTCTCTGTTCTTATTCTCCAGTTTCTCAGTTTTTATCACTTTAGTCATTTTAGTTTCTCATTTTCATTTGTCTCATTCTCTTAGCCTTTTCTCAGGTTCTCTCTTTCTATTTCTTCACTCAGTTTCCTTCAATTTTTAGTGTATAATATTGTCGTCTTTTGAGTTCCGTTGTTTCCTTCTCAGTTATCTCTGTTTTTGTTCTTCGTCCTTCAATCTTCATTTTAACTCTCTGTCATGGGAAGCCTACAAAGGAAGAACTTACTAATCTCCAGTCTAGCGTGGGAGAGCTCACTAATCTCCGCGTTCTTCCGTGTTCCATCCTTAAGTTACCTATTTGTACTTCAGTAACTTTTCAGCTTGCTGCTATGCGTCATCTCACTCTTGTTCATCTTCATTATTTATGTCTGCATTCTTCATCTCACTGTCCCAATCTGTCAGTTTGCATTCCTGTACCCACTGTATTATTCGTCAACTGTATTCAATCGGATGTAGTATTACTTGCCAACCGTATTCACTCGGACGTATGGCACCAGTCGCTCGTCTCCGTCAGGACGCCACCCCAGGTGCTGCATGAATCAGGTGCCAACGGCAGCCGCTGCACTCCTCAAAGTAGCTCTCTCTCCTATGCTTTCTCTATCTCTCTGCTATTGTGTATCTCTATGTCTTTCTTTAGTTTCTTTGAACGCTTGAGTATTATGTATCCCTCTTTGTCAGCTAGAGCATCCAGGAATCACCAGCAAGTGTGCTCATTTGTCTAAGGAAAGTGAGCCATGCCATGTGATAATTACTTATTCATAGGGATGCGGATGTCCTACGGTACTTGCATTTGTCAAAGGAACAAATAAGTTTATTTAAAAAAATTGTGCAGTGTGATTCTAGAGTCTGGACTCCATTGATGTCAGTGTCTTGGTTCTGGGCTGGAGTTTGTAGATTTTAGTATAAATCCTTGTATTCATTATGGATTTAAAATATGAAACTGTAGTCCACACAATTTGTTTCATTGTCCCCTTGAAGAGTACTAATTATGTGTACAACATAATTTTTACATATTTTTAGGCCAGAATTTCTTGATTCACACTTAATCAGAAAATACAATGCAGGTGCAAAAATATTCGGTGCTTTTAGAAACTTGACAGCACCTAGGTCCACGGTGCACCGATATATTTTTCCCAACAGAATGTCTTTCTTCAGCAAACCGCATAACAACGGTGAGAAGCGATCGATGCTCATTCTGGAACATAGGTTGATGCTTATATTCATAAAAAGCTTGTTTACAAGGTTTTGCCATCTGAGTACTGATACAAGATTTTCATTGGCCATGGCGACATCAGGTGACCCGTATGAGCAGAACCACGAGCTATATTCATAAAAAGCTTGTTTACAAGATTTTGCCATCCGAGTACTGATACACGCAGAACCACCATGGCAAACATGCATGCCATCATAAAGATGAGGAGCCAGGAAAATGTTGTCTTGGAGACGAGCGACTAGACCTCCATGGCTCGCGCCGTTGCGCCACTAGTGCTCGCCAAGCTATGCTGCATGTCTCCCTCGGGCAGAATCATTGTCTTGGAGCCGTCCTTATTCTAGATTGAACTCTTAATTTTCCATTTATCAGTCTCTCTGTAATATTCTTTTACAATTTTAATCTTGATTATAAATCATCTATTTTTATTTTACATCTTTAATCTTGAAATTCTGTTTATAAGTTCGAAGTGATAGTATTTTCTCTGAATTCTTCTGAGTATAATGTTGGTTCTTCAGTTTTGCTATTTTGGACTGGTCCTTGTGTGGTGGGCTTGTGTTTTTTCTTTCACCAGCCTGTTTTACTTGTGGTGGACTGGTTTTTCTGAACTTTTTAAAATTCTTGATTCACGAAATAAATCAATTACTATTGGTAACAGTCATTTGTTGTGGCGTACATGTCCTAGCCCACACAACCGAAACACACCAACTGAAACTGATGCCACCAGCCTGTGTAGCTGTATGTAATGCTGGGCGTTAGTGTATCAATACTAAGAGGCTCAATACAGGCTAAAACCCACCCGAGTACAAATGATGGTGCAATGAGACTTAAAGGTCGAATCTGTCTGTTTACAGGATAGAAAACAGACAGTTTTCCTCATTCTGTCATTTGGTGGCTGTTTCTACAGATGTCAAGTTTTGATTGGTCTAGAAAATGTGTCTGTTATCCAAATGAAAAACAGCTAGATGTTAGGTAGTCACATAAAGTACGGGATAAAATATTACCACGGGTTTGTAAATGAAAAAATGTCATACCCATCGGGTAGAGTTGGTATGGGTATGGGATCGTAGAACCCATACCCATGTACCCATGTACCTATCTAAATTTAACAAGTCAGTCATTGTAATATTTTAAACTACTTAGATTCCCCCTAATCAGCTAGTCTGAATCTCACGCTTTCCGGTCTCATAATCGCTAATAGGTTAGTGAGGATCATATATTTTTTATTTTTTTATCAATTTGATGTGTAGTAAGCGCGGGTATTTTTACCCACGGGTACCCAATTACCATGTTGGGTGACGGGTATGGAAAAAAATTATAACCATCGACGGGTATGGGTACGGGTGATGGGTAAGATTGAAGGCGACGAGTACGGGTATGGGATGGCTCTACCCGTACCCATACCCTACGGGTGCCATCTCTAGTGCGGTTGCACCTGAACGCATTTTGCGTTAAACCCCTAGCCTGACCCTTGCTACTCCCTCCGTTCACAAGTTCGCCTTCTGGGTATAATAAAAATCAAACTTTATAAAATTTTGACTAAATATTAAGAAAATAACTATCAATATCTATGATGTAAAATCTGTATAGAATTGACAGAAACTATATTTTGTATTATATGTCTTTAATATTATGATTGTTGATATTTTCCTACATGTTTAGTTAAACATGATAAAGTTTAAGGTTAACTAAACCTGAAACGCGAATAAATAAAAACAGAAAGACTAATTACCGCTCATATTATTTGGCCGGCGGTGTTAAAAATGTTCATCAAACTCAGAAAGGGATGGCAGTGGTGAAACAAATTATGAGGTATATCCGAGAAACTCTAGATCTAGGATGCAAATACTCTCATAAGAAGAAATACCATGCTTGATTGGATACTTTTTTTTAGAACCAGCAGGAGATCTGCGCGTTATTTCATTAAGGTAGAAGGAAAGAGTTTTACAGCGAAAACAGACAAAGAATGAGGCCCCACTCCACCCTACTGCCTACGGCAGCGTCAAAGCCTAGGCTAAACCCCTCCCGATTGCCCACGCCTAGATGCTAACCACGAAGCCCAATCCTGCAAGGTAGCGGCAAGGACCCGGGCGGCCGGCATGTCGACCTTGTCGAAGACTCTCGCGTTCCGCTCCAGCCACAACGCACGCACGACAAGCATGATCGCGGAATTGGCAACCTTGGCCTCGGCACGGGAGAGGTGGGCGACTGCGTCCGGCCACCACCTGCTGATCGAGTTGTCTACCCCAGGCGCTTGAAGAGCGAACGGCATGCAGTTGAAGAACCCGACCCAAATGCACTGCGCGAAAGGGCACCGCAGGGACAAGTGGTCAAGGGTCTCCGCGTCGACGTTCCATAGGGGGCAAGTGACATGAGTTGGAACCCCACGCCGAAGACGACGATCCACGGTCCAGCACTGGCCTCTCAATGCAAGCCAAGCATGAAACTTGAACTTGAAAGGCGCGAAAGAATTCAACACCTGGGTCACCCCAGGCAACGCCGTGGTGCCATGGAAAAACGCCCGGTACGCGGATGACATAGGCATCCCCAATGGGCCTGCCGAAAGATGGTACCCAGGGTTTACTGAAGGCTCATGACTCGAAGAATAAGAAGATTCGGAAGCCCAAGATGCTAGTAAGGAAAGCTAGAGTTGTATTAGGAAGTATAACTTGTAATCTTGCGGGACGGGTTAGAAACCCTCCCGGACTCTGAATTGTATATTACGAACCCCTCGGCTCCACCCCTATATAAGGGGAGTCGAGCAAAGGATCGAATCATCGTCAACACAACCCTAGTTTCATAATCGTCGAGTACTTTTCGCCTGAAACCTTCGAGATCTACTTGCCCTCTACATCCAACGAAACCCTAGTTTACAATACGTAGGCATTGATAAGTTAATACCTTGTCAATTGGCGCCGTCTGTGGGATCTAGAGGCGACAAGGAGCTGATCTCGATGGCACGTGCAAGATCGTCGACTTCGTCGGTAGCAAGCAATGCGATGGATCGAGGTAAACAGATCGAAACTGGTCTAGTCGATTTTCGAACCAAACCGCAAAGCTATGCGGTCGAGATCGATCGACTCACGAAGCTGGTTTTATTAAGGAGATATCGAAGCCACATGAGTAGCTAACCCAGTGATGGTGCCGAAGAAAAACACGAAAGTCCTTCGCATGTGTGTCGACTTTACGTGTCTCAATAAACACTGTCCAAAGGATCACTTTCCCCTCCCAAGGATCGATCAAATCATCGACTCCACGACAGGATGCGAACGTCTTTCCTTCCTGGACACTTATTCTGGTCATAACCAGATCAGATTAAAAGAAGATGATGAAGCCAAGACAGCGTTCATAACACCTTATGGCGTGTTTTTGCAGAACAATGCATTTTGGTTTGAAAACACGGGAGCAACATATCACGGATGATGCGTATGCTTAGCAACACGATTGGAAAAAACGCACAAGTATACATTGACGATGTCGTCATAACATCAAAAAGGGGACACCATTGATCGAGGATTTGAAGGAAACTCGACAACCTTGACAAGTTTTGCCTTAAGTGAACCCGACAAAATGTTCTTTCGGTGTTCTGGAGAACTTCTGTTCCTAGTATCAGCAAGAGGGATCAGACCAATCCAGAAAAATTCAAGCCATCGTAACAATGAGGAAGCCGACAAAGTTGAAAGAAATACAAAAGTTGACGGGCGAGTCGCAGCTTTAGCTGATTCGTCGCGCTAGGAGAAGGCTTACTGCTCTACGCATTGATCAAACAAGGAGAGAAGTTTCAGTGGAACGAGGAAGTGGATAGAGCTTTCGAGAATCTCAAGCGCACAATTTCGACACCACCAATCTTGGTGGCTAAGGAAAAGGAACCCCTCCTGCAGACATTGCAGCCACACCGTGGTCGGCACGCCTCGTAGTCGAAAGGGAAGAAGAAGGAAAACTCCATGGAGTACAGAGGCCAGATACTTCATCGAAGTATTATCGCTTTCAAAACAGCACCCAGCAGAAGCTGGCATATGGAGTGTTTACAACAGCAAGAAAGTTGCGGTATTATTTTTCGGCGCATCCGATAATAGTGGTCAACGAGGCGCCTCTATCAAATATATTAAACAATCCACAAGCTACGGGTCGTGTCTCCCTTTGGGGAATAGAACTTTCCCCTCGGGACATCACGTATGAAAAGAAAAAGCAATAAAGTCACAGATCTTACCAGACTTCATTGCAGAGTGGATGGAGCTACAAAATACAGGACCCCCAGATTTATCGAGAACCTAGACTATGAACTTTGATGGGTCCAAAAGGTTAGAGGGAGCTAGAGCAGGCGTGATACTAATATCACCTGAAGGCGACAAATTAAAGTATGTCTTACGGATGACGTTCCCAAACGCGTCTAACAATGAGGCAGAATATGAAGCTCTCATACACGGGATGAAGATGGTGAAAGCTTGTGGTGCAACCCGACTGAAAATCTTTGGCGACTCACAATTGGTGGCTCAGCAGGTCATGAATCAATATGATGCAGTCAACGAAAGTATGATAGCTTACAAGGAGATGTATAATGAGCTAGAAAAACTGTTTGATGGATGCGAAGTAAATCACATCAGCAGGTTGAGCAATGATGAAGCCGATGTTCTTGCAAACATCGGGTCACAGTGTCTCGCGATTCCACCAGGTATGTTTTGGGAAGAAATAGTCGAGAGATCTACAAAGCCGACGAAACCAAAGAAGAAGGAGAAGGACGAAAAACCCTCGGGGCTACAAAAGAAGAATTGAAGAAGAAGAGGAGCAGGAGCTAGTAATGATGGTGCAAATTCCATGGATGCAGCATACATATCATACATCCTGAGGAAAACAATACCCGACGATCCAATAAGCAAGGCGAGTAATCGACGTTCCAAAGCCTTCACCGTGGTCAAAGGGGAGTTGTACAAGTATTTCGGTGTGTTACAAAGGTGCGCACACCCGAAGAAGGAAGGATAATCGAAGGACGTACACGAAGGAATATGCGGTCATCACGCAGTGAGCTATCGCGGACAAGGTTTTCGAGAGCAGGATTTTATTGGTTGACAGCAATCGAGGACGCGAAGGAAATAGTGCGAACTTGCGACGCGCGAGAGATTCGCCGCAGCCCTCATTCTCCGGCAGAGAGTTGATGCCAATCCCGTTGTCTTGGCCCTTTGCTCAATGGGGTCTCGATATGGTGGGAAAATTACACAAAGCCTCGCCAGAGGGTATGAGTATATGCTTGTCGCGTGACAAATTCACCAAATGGATAGAAGCAAAGCCAATAAATTCACCAGACGGCGCGTCGGCAATCAAGTTTGTGAAAGCATTGTCTTTCGATTTGGAGTCCCTCATAGCATCGTCACTGACAATGGTAGAAATTTCACATCCAAGGAATTCAAGGCATATCGAGGTGGGCATCAAACGCACTTTGCGCTATTGCACCACCAACGGTCAAGTCGAGAAAGCCAACGGTATCATCTGCAATGGCATCAAGAAGCGCTTGATAGGACCATTGGAAAAAGCTCGACATACTTGGCCGGAGGAACTGCAGTGTGTTATGGAGTATCCGAACAACACCAAATACAGCGACACGAGACTCCGTTTTTTCGAGGAGAAGGCACCATCCTCGGTCCACTTCCAACTAAGCTATCCTGATAGGGCAAAGGTGGCCGATCTTTCGATGAGATGTACATAAATCGATTTGTTGGTGGAGTTCGTGCTTGACGATCTACTACACGTGCAAAGCTCGTGCGCCAATGCAATCGCTAGGACAATCTTCGGAGTTACTGATCTTGCGGATGCACGATCACACCAGCGAGGGTCTTAATTCCTACCGAAATCGAGAACAAGTAAGAACTAATGATGCAATCAGAATATTGTGGATATAGATGAAAGCTTTATTGAATAAGGTGGGACTCCGAATAGTCGGTCTTGTTCTGGGTGTTGGCCTCAAAAGAAGTACACGAGAGTTGCAGTAATGGCTAACTTTTAGTCTAATCAAAATCTAAGTCTAAAAGTAATGGCTATGGGGGTATTTAAAGGAGAAAAAGGTTTCGGCCAGCCATACGTATGGTGGCCGAACCAAACCCTAGAAGGCCTTTCCCCTTCAATACTCTAAAAAGTGGCTGAACTAATTCCTGCGAAAATGACATGGGCCTGGCCCAAAATTAAAGGTGACGCAGCACCATATTATGCTATGGATGAAATTATGAAGTGTAATCTTGTGTATTTCGTCCAAGTCTTGGATCATCATTATGGTGGCTTCAAAGTTCTGAAATCTTCACTTGTGGTGTCCTCTTCGATCCTCACATGTTTGCTGCCATCTTCTCCATGTGTGATCATGCTCCAATGCTTGTCCTTCTCATCCATGCTAGGTCCATCATTTCTGAGAGTAACAAACACATCTAATTTAGGCGGCATCATATTCTCATGTATGTGAGGAATAGTTCCAAGAAATGAAAGTACCTGATAGTTAAGTTGTTTGACACGAGCTCGAGTGATTGGTCCTTGTATTTGTGTGGCTATAGGTAGAGCGGCTGTATCAACAGATGATATGTCATCATCATGCTCCCCTTCTTGAATTGAAGTCGTCCTCGACGAAAGCT
The DNA here is from genome assembly GCA_030979885.1 of Lolium multiflorum. Taxonomy (NCBI): domain Eukaryota; kingdom Viridiplantae; phylum Streptophyta; class Magnoliopsida; order Poales; family Poaceae; genus Lolium; species Lolium multiflorum. The sequence continues at coordinate 404,130,934 of CM061750.1, forward strand.
CATCTTCTTCACCAAAGTAAGGCTTCAAATCTGCAATGTTAAATGTAGGACTAACCGGACCCAATTCTGCAGGAAGCTCAAGTTTATATGCATTATCATTTATTTTCTGTAACACCTTAAAAGGGAAGCGGCACGTGGCATTAGCTTAGACTTGCGCAATGCAGGAAAACGATCTTTGCGCAAATGCAACCAAACAAGATCACCAACATCAAACACAACATGCTTCCTTCCTCTATCCCCATCAATTTTATACTTAGCATTCATGCGTTCTATGTTGTCTTTAGTAGTGACATGCAATTTTAATATCAATTCAGCACGTTGTGTAGCATCCAAATCATTTTGCACCGAAGATTGTAAAGGCAATAAATCAATAAGTGCACGTGGAACAAAACCATACACAATCTCAAATGGGCACAACTTAGTGGTAGAATGCAGCGAACGATTGTAAGCAAATTCAATATGATGTAAACATTCTTCCCACAATTTTAAGTTCTTCTTCAAAACAGCCCGCGGCATAGTAGACAATGTTCTATTTACTACTTCAGTTTGTCCATCAGTTTGGGGATGACATGTAGTACTAAACAACAATTTAGTCCCCAACTTAGCCCATAAACATCTTCAAAAGTGGCTAAGAAACTTAGATCACGATCAGAAACAATAGTATTTGGCACACCATGCATATAAACAAACAATTTCGCGAAAGAACAAATCACCAACATGTGTAGCATCATCAGTCTTGTGACATGGAATAAAGTGTGCCATCTTAGAAAACCAATCCACAACAACAAAGATACTATCCCTCCCCTTCTGTGTACGAGGCAATCCCAAAACGAAATCCATAGAAATATCCTCCCAAGGTACACTAGGAACAGGAAGAGGCATATATAAATCATGTGGATTAAGTCGAGACTTAGCTTTTTGACATGTAGTGCAGCGTGCCACAAATATCTCAACATCTCGACGCATACGTGGTCAAAAGAAGTGTGCAGCAAGTACATCCTCCGTCTTCTTCACACTAAGGTGACCCATCAATCCTTATACATGCGCCTCCTGCAACAACAAAAGACGAACATAACTATCTGGAATGCATAGTTTGTTAGCACGGAACACAAATCCATCATTGAGGATGAATGTGTTCCATGTTCTACCATCTCTACAATTCAGCAACACATCTTTAAAATCAGCATCATGCAATTATTGCTCGTTTATAGTTTCTAATCCAATAATCTTAAAGTCGAGTTGAGATAGCATAGTATAACGGCGCGACAAAGTATCAGCAATAATATTATCTTTACCCTTTTTGTGTTTGATAACATAAGGAAAAGATTCAATAAATTCAACCCACTTTGCATGGCGACGATTCAACTTAGCTTGACTACGAATATGCTTCAAAGATTCATGATCGGAATGTATAACAAATTCTTTAGGCCATAAATAATGTTGCCAAGTTTCTAATGTCCGAACCAGCGCATATAATTCTTTATCATAAGTAGAATAGTTCAGACTAGGCCCACTCAATTTCTCACTAAAATATGCAACAGGTTTGCCCTCTTGTAATAACACACCTCCCAAACCAATTCCACTAGCATCACATTCAAGCTCAAAAGTCTTATTGAAATCAGGAAGTTTAGTAATGGAGCATGTGTTAACTTATCTTTCAATATCATGAAGGCTTCTTGTTGTGCATCGCCCCACACAAAGGGCACATCCTTCTTTGTAAGCTCATTCATCGGCGTAGCAATGGATCCAAAATCTTTTACAAAGCGTCTATAGAAACCAGCGAGGCCAAGAAAACTCCTCACTTGTCTACCCGTCTTTGGCTGCGGCCAACTCTCGATTGCCTCAATCTTGGCTGGATCAACTTCAATACCCTGCGCAGTAACAACATAGCCAAGAAACGCAACTCGATTGGTGCAAAAGGTGCACTTCTCAAGATTATCATACAAACGTGCATCACGTAAAGCATTGAAAACAACACGTAAATGATCCAAATGATCCCCAAAGATTTGCTATAAATCAGAATATCATCTAAGTATAGCACCACAAAATGTCCAATAAAAGCACGTAAAACTTCATTCATCAGTCTCATGAAAGTACTAGGAGCATTAGTTAATCCAAAAGATATTACTAAACACTCATATAAACCAAACTTAGTTTTAAATGATGTTTTCCATTCATCTCCTAATTACATACGAATCTGGTGGTAACCACTACGCAAATCAACTTTAGATAACATAATAGAACCACTCAATTCATCAAGCATATCATCTAAACGAGGTATAGGATGACGATATCGAATGGTGATATTATTAATATCTCTACAATCAGTAAACATGCGCGAAGAACCATCTTTCTTAGGCACCAAAATAATAGGAATAGCACATGGACTAAGAGACTCACGAATGTAACCATTATCTTGGAGAACCTGAATTTGTCGTTGAATCTCTTTGGTCTCTTCAGGATTGGTACGATATGGCGCACCGTTGGGCAGCGAAGCTCCTGGAGTCAAGTCAATCTAGTGTTCTATCCCACGAATAGGTGGTAGCCCAGGTGGAACATCTTGTGGGAACACATCAATGAATTCCTGCAAAAGGTTAGCAACCGCAGGTGGCAAAGAAGGAGGCATATCCTCAAATGAAAACAGAACTTCTTTGCAAATAATAGCATAGCATTGAGTAGTGTTCACATCAAGTTCAGCAATATCAGATTTGCTAGCAAACAAACAAGGATTTTTCAAACGAATTTCAGTAGCATGGTTTGAATCAGATTTAGTATTAGTCTTATGTGGCACAAAATCTGCAGCAACAATCTGATTTTCACTCTTATGTTTCTCCTCTTTTTTACTCTACTAGCTCTAGCAAGATCATCTTTTAATATTTGTTCAGGAGTCATAGATTTGAGAACAATTTTCTTTCCATCATGCATAAGAGAGTACTAGTTAGTTTTACCACTATGAACAGATTCTCTATCAAATTGCCAAGGTCTATCAAGTAACAAAGAACAAGCTTGCATAGGTACAACATCACAATCAACAAAATCAGAATATGTACCAATAGCAAAATGAACACGTGTAGTTCTTGTTACCTTGAGCTTTCGAGATCTCTCAAACCATTGAATGTAATATGGATGTGTGCGTTGTCTCGTAGGTAGAGAAAGCTTCTCCACCATGTCAACGCTAGCCAGATTGCAGCTCCCTCCATCAATGATGATCCGTATAGCTCTCTTTTACAACGCCTCTTGTTTGAAACAGATTGTGGCGTTGATCATGCTCAGATTTGCTCAATTGCATGCTCAACACACGTTGTGCAACCAAGCTCTTGTATTGATCAGCAGTGTCAGCTTCTATTACCTCCATCTCTCTATCAGAATCAGAATTGGTGCCATCACGTGCAACAATAAGGGTCAATGTATCTTCATCAAAGTCACTTGCAGAATCATATTCTCCATCTTCACGCAACAACATGACACGTTTGGTCCTGCATTCTCTTTCTATGTGACCAAACCCAAGAATTTGCGACACTGAATGTCGCGCGTCTTCCCGTAGAAGCCATCAAAGAGGAACTCCGAGGAGGACCAGCAGATGGTGGTGGAGTAGTAGCAGGTGGCGCTCGTGATGCAGGCGCGGTGTACTTGGAGGTAGTAGGTGCTGGTGCAGCCCCACGAGATGGTGGTGTTGATTGTCGCGAAGACCACGACGATGTACGACCTGCAGAAATATTAGCTCTTTGCCATGGTGGCTGACGATCCTGCACTTCACGTTCAGCTTTGCAAGCAAGATGAAACAAGCAAGTAATAGTGTTGTACTCCTTATAATCTAAAATATGCTGAATCTCTTTATTCAAACCACCAAAGAAACATGCAAGCATAGCCTCATTATCCTCTACAATACCACGGCGAATCATGCCAGTTTGCAATTCTTGATAATAGTCTTCTACATAATTTTTCCTTGGTCTAAGCGAGACAATTTTTAAGCAAATCACGCTGATAATGTGGAGGAACAAAACGAGTACGCATAGCAAGTTTTAAACCAACCCGTAGTAGGAATATTAGCATGATGTACTCTACAATGTTCAGATCACCAAATAGATGCAAAATCTGTGAACTCACAAGTAGAGCACACGCAAATGATCAGGATATAGTAAACATGCAAAGCGTTGTTCTACTTCCAATTCCCAAGTAAGAAATGCATCAGGATTATATCTACCCTCAAATGGCGGAATATTCAATTTAAGTTTAGCAACATGATCATCATCACGTACCGGTTGTGGAGGTGGGCGAGCGTTTCAGCTGCCGTGGACGACCAGGTGCAGTTGTTCGACTTCCTCGTCGTCCAGCATGTTCTCATATACCCGCTAGTCCTCGTCCCCTCCATAATCTTCGTATCCTTGCGTCAGGTGCGGCTGCTGCTTCAGGAGCGGTAGCCGCAGGCACCTCCGCACGAGGAACGCGGCGCTCGTCCTCGCACGTTGTCGCGAGGCTGCGGTAACCGAGTCAACACCTCCTGGAACTTGGCGTCGAGCTTGGAGTTGAAAGCTGCCTCGAGTCCATCTATCTTTTCCAACACGTCGGTGAGTTTAGCATCAACACCAAGACGCGCATCCACGTCGTTTGCATGCCCGCCCAAAAGGTGGGCGAAGTGAGCATGCAACTCCTCACTCGTCATCTTGGCCGGATCAGCAGCGGCTGATGTAGGTCCTGTCATGATTAGTACTCAAAAAGAACAAATGTATATGCCTACAAACTACGGAATATGGTGGTTCACGCGTGATCCGTCAAGCAAAATACGAAGCTCTTACAAGTTCTTCCCAAATAGGAGGAAGGCGATGTGGCAACCAGCAAGGATCAACGTCTCCAAAGATTGCCAAAGCGATTACCAAGGGTCGACACAAAGCACGTGAAGACAAATGTAGAGCTGTAGGAAGGCTAATATGGTAGCAAAAACAACAATTGTCAAAACAGCAATGCAATATTGAAAGTATGATCAACAATTGTACTGTGCTGGTCCTAGGCTAGACCGTACTAGAGACGCGAGCCTAGAACACTAACAAGGTAACGACGCGGCACACAAGCAACTAGCAGCGATGAGGTGGCGATGATGTGGCGAACCGAGATGCGAAAAATCACTATGATGGCAAGTGTCGCAAACTGATCCCCGAGGTCTAAAAACAGTATAGCCTCAGAAAAAATTGTCGAAATTTCTGAAAAGTGCTCCGAAAAGCGCGCAGGCGTAAAAAATATCGCTATAACGGCCAGTGGCGAAAAGTGATCTCCACTGTCGAAAACTAGTGTAGCCAGAATTTTTTTCCGGAGGCGGTTCCAGATTTTTTTTTGCTCTCCTTCACAATTCTTTACCGGTGGCCGAACCTTATCTCACAGAATTTTTTCTACAACACGTATAAAATTAGAATCAACAGCTATTAAGGAAAATAGAAAAACCTTAGTCTATACGGACTCTGTCGCGGCAGAGAAAACAACACGAAACCGTGTCACGGTAGGAAACAGGGTATATGGAAGATGTATATGGTGGTGGCGGAAGTATATGGCGGGTGTATATGGCGATGGCGGAAGTATATAGCGGGTGTATATGGCGATGGCGGAAGTATATGGTGGTGGTGGCGGTGATCTGCGTATGGTGCGAGTGGCGATGGCGGCGTGACTAATATGACCAGAACTTGAAACTCTAAAGGAACTAGACGCTAAGACCAGCAACTCGACACGAAGATGCAGACACAAATTCAACTATGCAAAACTGAAAAGACAATGAAAGGCGTGGCAGGTGGGTTTATGGGACGATGATCTAAAACCCTAATTGTATTTTTGGTTTTTTTGTGGTTTATGGGTATGATGGCAGATGCAATCTACACTAAGAAAACTGTAAAATCTCACCAAGCAACGTGAAATCTGATACCACTTGATAGGGCAAAGGTGGCCGATCTTTCGATGAGACGTACATAAATCGATTTGTTGGTGGAGTTCGTGCTTGACGATCCGACTACACGTGCAAAACTCGTGCGCCAATGCAATCGCTAGGATAATCTCCGGAAGTTACTGATCTTGCGGATGCACGATCAGCCTGACGAGGGTCTTAATTCCTACCTGAATCGAGAACAAGTAAGAACTAATGATGCAATCAATATTGCGGATATAGATGAAAGCTTTATTGAATAAGGTGGGATTCCGAATAGGTCTTGTTCTGGGCGTTGGCCTCAAAAGAAGTACATGAGAGTTGCAGCAATGGCTAATTTTTAGTCTAATCAAAATCCGAGTCTAATTAAACGTGATGTCTATGGGGGTATTTAAAGTAGGAAAAGGTGGGGTTTCGGCCAGCCATACGTATGGTGGCCGAACCAAACCCTAGAAGGCCTTTCCCCTTCAATACGGACTCTAAAAAGTGGCTGACTTAATTCCTGCGAAAATGACATGGGTCTGGCCCAAAACTAAAGGTGACGCAGCACCATATTATGCTATGGATGAGATTATGAAGTGTAATCTTGTGTATTTCGTCCAGGTCTTCGATCATCATTATGGTGGCTTCAAAGTTCTGAAATCTCCACTTGTGGTGTCCACTTCAATCCTCACATGTTTGATGCCATCTCCTCCATGTGTGATTATGCTCCAATGCTTGTCCTTCTCATCCATGCTAGGTCCATCATTCCTGAGAGTAACAAACACATCTGATTTAGGCAGCATCATGTTCTCATGTATGTGAGGAATAGTTCCAAGAAACGAAAGTACCTGATAGTTAAGTTGTTTGGCACGAGCTCGAGTGATTGGTCCTTGTATTTGTGTGGCTGTAGGTACAGCGGTTGTATCAACAGCTGGGATGTCCTCATCATATCCGGTTGGGCGGAAAGAGAGACTCGGCCGACGGCGTCCCATAGCTTGAGGAATTGAACCACAGCGTCCACAGAAAGATCGCCTGAAATATCCGCCACCCAGGCATTATTCGGCATGCCAACACTAACCCGGTGTCTCTTGATCGAAGCAGGTTTGATCAAGTCGAACACAGCCGGAGCTAGAGCGGTTGCCGTTAGCCTGTCAATCTAGGGGTCCTGCCAGAAGAGGACATCCGATCCGGAGCCCACCGTGATCACCAGCGATGCATTGAACATGGCAGTAGCATCAGGTTGCACCGCAAAGCGAAAAATGGACCAGGACTTGGAGTGGTCGGTATGCTGCATCCACAACCACCGGGCCTGAAGCGCGGCGTGGAGCCATCGCATGTTGGGAAGCCCCAGACCGCCCAACTCTTTAGGTGCACAAACAGCGTCCCAACTGACCAGACAGTTGCCGCCGTTGAGCTCGTCCTTGCCTGCCCATAGGAAACCCTAGCGAAGCTTGACAACAGCCTGAAGGAACCAAGGGTCTACATCCAATGCCATGAGCTGCTAAACGACGGAGGCCGCCATAACCATCCTGACATAAGCCACCCGCCCATCTCTAGTCATGAGCTTCGCCTTCCAAAAGGCAAGCTTATTGGCCAGCTTATCAAAGACGGGCTGCAAGTCCTCCTTCCGCAACCGGCGCAGCGACAGAGGGAGGCCCAAGTAGGGCTGCGGGAAGCTGACGACCGGGCAAGAGTGATACGTCTCAAACGTATCTATAATTTCTTATGTTCCATGCTACTTTATTGATGATACCTACATGTTTTATACACATTATATGTCATTATTATGCGTTTTCCGGAACTAACCTATTGACGAGATGTCGAAGGGCCATTGTCGTCGCTATTTTGGTTCCAAATCCTAGTAAGGAAATATTCTCGGAATCGGACGAAATCAATGCCCAGCATCCTATTTTCCCACGAAGCTTCAACACCCGAGAGCCGCCGAGGAGCCTGGGGACCCACACACCAGCTGCCCTCGACACCGCCTCGTCACCCTCCGACTCCGCCTCTTCGCCTATAAAGGTCCCGACCTAAAACCTCGATACGGAAAACCACGATACGGAAAACCTTCCAGCCGCCGCCATCGCGAAGCCAAGATCCGGGGGACAGGAGTCTCGTTCCGCACGCCGCCGGGACGGGGAAGTGCCCCAAGGCTTCTCCATCGACACCACCGCCATCTTCATCAACGCTGCTGTCTCCCATGAGGAGGGAGTAGTTCTCCATCGAGGCTCGGGGCTGTACCGGTAGCTATGTGGTTAATCTCTCTCCTGTCTTCACAATAATCTCATGAGCTGCCTTACATGATTGAGATTCATATGATGATGCTTGTAATCTAGATGTCATTATGCTAGTCAAGTGGGTTTTACTTATGTGATCTCCGAGACTCCTTGTCCCACGTGTGTAAAGGTGACAGTGTGTGCACCGTGTGGGTCTCTTAGGCTATATTTCACAGAATACTTATTCACTATTATGAATGGCATAGTGAAGTGCTTATTTATATCTCTTTATGATTGCAATGTGTTTTGTATCACAATTTATCCGTGTGCTACTCTAGTGATGTTATTAAAGTAGTTTATTCCTCCTGCACGGTGTAATGGTGACAGTGTGTGCATCGTGTAGTACTTGGCGTAGGCTATGATTGTGATCTCTTGTAGATTATGAAGTTAACTATTGCTATGATAGTATTGATGTGATCTATTCCTCCTTTCGTAGTGTGAAGGTGATAGTGTGCATGCTATGTTAGTACTTGGTTTGGTTATGTTGATCTGTCATGCACTCTAAGGTTATTTAAATATGAACATTGAATATTGTGGAGCTTGTTAACTCCGGCATTGAGGGTTCGTGTAATCCTACACAGTTAGTGTGTTCATCATCCAACAAGAGGGTGTAGAGTTTAGCATCTATCTATTTATTCTGTTATGTGATCAATGTTGAGAGTGTCCACTAGTGAAACTATGATCCCTAGGCCTTGTTCCTAAATCGCTATCGCTGCTTGTTTACTGTCTCTACCGCATGTTTACTTCTAATATTACTACCATCAATCGCACGCCAGCACTTCTGCCCGTACTATCTGCTCATATTCATTCATACCACTTGTATTTCACTATCTCTTCGCCGAACTAGTGCACCTATTAGGTGTGTTGGGGACACAAGAGACTTCTTGCTTTGTGGTTGCAGGGTTGCATGAGAGGGATATCTTTGACCTCTTCCTCCCCGAGTTCGATAAACCTTGGGTGATCCAATTAAAGGAAACTTGCTGCTGTTTCTACAAACCTCTCTTTGGAGGCCCAACACTGTCTACAAGAATAGAAGCACCCGTAGACATCAAGCTATTTTTTGGCGCCGTTCCGGGGAGGTAAGGTAAAGGTATTCACATCCTCCTACTACTATTTTTCCCCAGTCTGCTTGAAGCTATCTCCTTTAGATTCTGCAATTGCATCTTTTTGTTTCTTGTTACACTAGTAAGGCTTAATGGAAGACAACAACAAAATGAGAGATCTTTATGAACTTTATCTTGAATTAGGACATGATGTGTTTGAAGAGAAAATTAAAAAACCCATGGAACTTATGCATGCTAATGGGAATGTTATTAGTATGAATGCTTTGAACACCATTGTTGCTAATGCTATGGAAGAATTTAAGCTTGGGGAGGTCGGTTTTGATGAAAATGATCTCTTTAGTCCTCCGGTATTGAGGAGAAAGTTTATGTTGATTATGATATGCCTCCTATTTATGATGATTATAATGATAGTGGTCTTTGGTGCCGCCTACTATGGAGAGTAAATTTTATTATGATTATACTATGCCTCCGATGTCTACGGGTGCTCTATTCTTGTAGACAGTGTTGGGCCTCCAAGAGCAGGTTTGTAGAGAACAGCAGTTTCCTTAAGTGGATCACCCAAGGTTTATCGATCTCGGGGAGGAAGAGGTCAAAGATATCCCTCTCAAGCAACCCTACAATCACAAAGCAAGAAGTCTCTTGTGTCCCCAACACACCAAATACACTTGTCGATGTATAGGTGCACTAGTTCGGCGAAGAGATAGTGAAATACAAGTAGTATGAATGTATATGAGTGGTAATAGCAATCTGAATAAAATATGGCAGCGAGTAAACATGCAAAAGAACAGTAAATAAGCGGTGTTTGCAGTATTGGAAACAAGGCCTAGGGATCATACTTTCACTAGTGGACACTCTCAACATTGATCGCATAATAAATAACTCTTTCATATGTGCTACATACACTCTTTTTTGATGACAAACACCATTCGTTGTGGGGCTACAAGAGCACCTCAATGCCGGAGTTAACAAGCTCCACAACATTCGATGTTCATATTTAAATAACCTTAGAGCATAATAGATCATTGCAAAATAAACCAAGAACTAACATAGCACACACTGTCCACATTACACTATGAAGGAGGAATAGATCACATCAATACTATCATAATGATAATTAACTCCACAATCTACAAGAGACCATGATCATAGCCTACGACAAGAACCACACGGTGCACACACTAGTCACCTTTACACCATGCAGAGGAATAGACTACTTTAATAACATCACATGAGTAGCACACAACTAGTAGCGATACAAAGCTCATCATATGGATCTCAATCATGCGAAGCAACTCACGAGATCATTGTATTGGAGACAGAGAGAGAGATTAACCACATAGCTACCGTACAGCCCCGAGCCTCGATGGAGAACTACTCCTCCTCATGGGAGACAGCAGCGGTGATGAAGATGGCGGTGGTGTCGATGGAGGAGCCTTCCGGGCACTTCCCCGTCCGGCGGCGTGCGAACAGAGACTCTGTCCCCCATCTTGGCCGGGCGGCGGCCTGAAGGTTTCTCGTACCGTGGCTTTTTCGTCTCGAGGTTTTAGGTCGGGGCTTCTTATAGGCGGCGAGGAGTCGGGGGCACACCCAGAGGCCGGCGCCCCCTCTCGCCGCGCCGCCTTTGTGGGTCGGCCCCTGATCCCTCTCGGTGTTCTGAAGCTTCGTGTAAATATAGGACCTGGCGTTGATTTCGTCAATTCGAGAATATTTCCACTAGGATTTCTCAAACCAAAAAAAGAGAACCCGGCACTTCGGCATCTCGTTAATAGGTAGTTCAAAACGCATAATGACATATAATGTGCATAAAACATGTAGGTATCATCAATAAAGTAGCATGGAACATAAGAAATTATAGATACGTTTGAGACGTATCAAGCATCCCCAAGCTTAGTTCCTACTCCTCTCGAGTAGGTAAACGATAACAATGATAATTTCTTAAGTGACATGCCATCATAACCTTGATCATACTATTGTAAGCATATGTAATGAATGCACCGATCAAACAATGGTAATGACATGAGTAAACAAATGAATCATAAAGCAAAGACTTTTCATGAATAGTACTTCAAGACAAGCATCAATAAGTCTTGCATAAGAGTTAACTCATAAAGCAATAAATCAAAGTAGAGGTATTGAAGCAACACAAAGGAAGATTAAGTTTCAGCGGTTGCTTTCAACTTATAACATGTATATCTCATGGATAATTGTCAACATAGAGTAATATAACAAATGCAATATGCAAGTATGTAGGAATCAATGCAGCTCACACAAGTGTTTGCTTCTTGAGGTGGAGAGAAATAGGTGAACTGACTCAACATAAAAGTAAAGAAAGGTCATTCAAAGAGGAAAGCATCGATTGCTATATTTGTGCTAGAGCTTTTATTTTGAAAACATAAAACAATTTTGTCAACGGTAGTAATAAAGCATATGAATGTAAATTATATTACAAGTTGCAAGCCTCATGCATAGTGTACTAATAGTGTCCGCACCTTGTCCTAATTAGCTTGGGTTAACACCGATTATCATTGCATAACATATGTTTCAACCAAGTGTCACAAAGGGGTACCTCTATGCCGCCTGTACAAGGGTCTAAGGAGAAAGTTCATTGGATTTCTCGCTTTGATCATTCTTCAACTTAGACACCCATACCGGGACAACATAGACAACAGATGGACTCCTCTTTTTAATGCTTAAGCATTCAACAACAATAATATTCTCATAAGAGATTGAGGTTTTATGTCCAAACTGAAACTTCCACCATGATTCATGGCTTTAGTTAGCCGCCCAATGTTCTTCTCTAACAATGTATACTCAAACCATTTTATTGTGAAAACCGCCCTTACTTACAAGACATGCATAGCAACTCACATGATATTCAACAAAGAGTTGATGGCGTCCAGAAAACATGGTTATCGCACAACAAACAACTTAATAAGAGATAAAGTGCATAAGTACATATTCAATACCACAATAGTTTTTAAGGCTATTTTGTCCCATGAGCTATATATTGCAAACGCGAATGATGGAAATTTAAAGGTAGCACTCAAGCAATTTACTTTGGAATGGCGGAGAAATACCATGTAGTAGGTAGGTATGGTGGACACAAATGGCATAGTGGTTGGCTCAAGGATTTTGGATGCATGAGAAGTATTCCCTCTCGATACAAGGTTTAGGCTAGCAAAGTTATTTGAAACAAACACAAGGATGAACCGGTGCAGCAAAACTTACATAAAAGACATATTGTAAACATTATAAGACTCTACACCGTCTTCCTTGTTGTTCAAACTCTTACTAGAAATTATCTAGACCTTAGAGAGACCAATTATGCAAACCAAATTTTAGCAAGCTCTATGTATTTCTTCATTAATGGGTGCAAAGTATATGATGCAAGAGCTTAAACATGAGCACAACAATTGCCATGTATCAAATTATCCAAGACATTTTATCAATTACTACATGTAGCATTTCCCGTTTCCAACCATATAACAATTAACGAGCAGTTTCAACCTTCGCGTGAACATTAAAAGCTAAGAACACATGTGTTCATACAACCAGCGAGCGTGTCTCTCTCCCACACAAGGATGAACTTATTCAAACAAAACAAAAATAAAAACAAACAGACGCTCCAAGTAAAGTGCATAAGATGTGACGAATAAAAATATAGTTTCAAGAGAAGAAACCGATAAATTGTCGATGAAGAAGGGGATGCCTTGGGCATCCCCAAGCTTAGACGCTTGAGTCTTCTTGAAATATGCAGGGATGAACCACGGGGCATCCCCAAGCTTAGACTCTTCACTCTTCTTGATCATAGTATATCATCCTCCTCTCTTGACCCTTGAAAACTTCCTCCACACCAAACTCAAACAAACTCATTAGAGGTTAGTGCATAATCAAAAATTCACATGTTCAGAGGTGACACAATCATTCTTAACACTTCTGGACATTGCACAAAGCTTCTGAAAGTTAATGGAACAAAGAAATCCATCCAACATAGAAAAAGAGGCAATGCGAAATAAAAGGCAGAATCTGTCAAAACAGAACAGTCCATAAAGACGAATTTTAAAATGGCACCAGACTTGCTCAGATGAAAATGCTCAAATTGAATGAAAGTTGCGTACATATCTGAGGATCACTCAAAATTGGCATAATTTTCTGAGTTACCTACAGAGAATTAGGCCCAGATTCGTGACAGCAAGAAATCTGTTTCTGCGCAGTAATCCAAATCTAGTATGAACCTTACTATCAAAGACTTTACTTGGCACAACAATGCAACAAAACTAAGATAAGGAGAGGTTGCTACAGTAGTAACAACTTCTAAGACACAAATATAAAACAAAGGTACTGTAGCAAAATAAACACATGGGTTATCTCCCAAGAAGTTCTTTCTTTATAGCCATTAAGATGGGCTCGCAGTTTTAATGATGCACTCGCAAGAAATAGTAGTTAAAGCAAAAGAGAGCATCAAGAGGCAAATTCAAAACAAATTTAAGTCTAACATGCTTCCTATGCATAGGAATCTTGTAAATAAACAAGTTCATGAAGAGCAAAGTAACAAGCATAGGAAGATAAAACAAGTGTAACTTCAAAAATTTCAGCATATAGAGAGGTGTTTTAGTAACATGAAAATTTCTACAACCATATTTTCCTCTCTCATAATAATTTTCAGAGCATCATGAACAAACTCAACAATATAAGTATCACATGAAGCATTCTTATTCACATGCATAAAAGTATCATTACTCTCCACATAAGCATAATCAATTTTATTAGATGTAGTGGGAGCGATTTCAACAAAGTAGCTATCATTATTATTCTCATCAAGTGTAGGAGGCATAGTATAATCATAATAAAATTTACACTCCATAGTAGGCGGCACCAAAAGACCAATATCATTATAATCATCATAAATAGGAGGCAAAGTATCATCAAAGTAAATTTTCTCCTCAATGCTTGGGGGACTAAAAATATCATGCTCATCAAAGCCAGCTTCCCCAAGCTTAGAATTTTCCATATCATTAGCAACAATGGTGTTCAAAGCGTTCATACTAATATCATTGCTACTAGCATGCAAATAAGATTCCATAGGTTTTTTAATTTTCGCAGCAAACAATCCATGTCTTAACTCAGGAAATAGAATAAGAAGCTCATTGTTACTTTCCATTATGCCTAACTAGTGTAAACAAGAAACCAAATGTCGCAATTGCAGAGTCTAAAGGAAATAGCTTCGATTACTTACAACGGCGCCGGAAAATAGCTTAGTAGCCGATCCATGTGAGTACCTTTACCTTTCCTCCCAGAACGCGCCTTAAAAGTGCTTGATGTCACGGGTGCTTCTATTCTTGTAGACGTTGGGCCTCCAAGAGCGAGGTTTAGAACAGCAGAAAGTTTCCTTAAGTGGATCACCCAAGGTTTATCGATCTCAGGGAGGAAGAGGTCAAAGATATCCCTCTCAAGCAACCTGCAATCACAAAGCAAGAAGTCTCTTGTGTCCCCAACACACCAAATACACTTGTCGATGTATAGGTGCACTAGTTCGCGAAGAGATAGTGAAATACAAGTAGTATGGATGTATATGAGTGGTAATAGCAATCTGAATAAAATATGGCAGCGAGTAAACATGCACAACAGAACAGTAAATAAGCGGTGTTTGCAGTATTGGAAACAAGGCCTAGGGATCATACTTTCACTAGTGGACACTCTCAACATTGATCGCATAATAAATAACTCTTTCTCATATGTGCTACATACACTCTTTTGTTGGATGACAAACACCATTTGTGTAGGGCTACAAGAGCACCTCAATGCCGGAGTTAACAAGCTCCACAACATTCGATGTTCATATTTAAATAACCTTAGAGCATAATAGATCATTGCAAAATAAACCAAGAACTAACATAGCGCACACACTGTCCACATTACACTATGAAGGAGGAATAGATCACATCAATACTATCATAATGATAATTAACTCCACAATCTACAAGAGATCATGATCATAGCCTACAACAAGAACCACACGGTGCACACACTAGTCACCTTTACACCATGCAGGAGGAATAGACTACTTTAATAACATCACATGAGTAGCACACAACTAGTAGCGATACAAAGCTCATCATATGGATCTCAATCATGCGAAGCAACTCACGAGATCATTGTATTGGAGTAGAGAGAGAGATTAACCACATAGCTACCGTACAGCCCCGAGCCGATGGACTACTCCCTCCTCATGGGAGACAGAGCGATGATGAAGATGGCGGTGGTGTCGATGGAGGAGCCTTCCGGGGCACTTCCCCGTCCGGCGGCGTGCCGGAACAGAGACTCCTGTCCCCCAGATCTTGGCTTCACGATGGCGGCGGCTCCGGAAGGTTTCTCGTACCGTGGCTTTTTCGTCCCGAGGTTTTAGGTCAGGGCTTCTTATAGGCGAAGAGGCGGTCGGAAGGGCTACGGGGCACACACCCGGCGCCCCCTCTCGCCGCGCCGTGGGGCCCCTGTCCCCCTCCCATCCCTCTCGGTGTTCTGGAAGCTTCGTGTAAATATAGGACCCTGGGCGTTGATTTCGTCCAATTCCGAGAATATTTCCTTACTAGGATTTCAAACCAAAAACGAAGGAACCGGCACTTCGGCATCTCGTTAATAGGTTAGTTCCGGAAAACGCATAATAATGACATATAATGTGCATAAAACATGTAGGTATCATCAATAAAGTAGCATGGAACATAAGAAATTATAGATACATTTGAGACGTATCAGCCTCCTACACTTGATGAGAATAATAATGATAGCTACTTTGTTGAATTTGCTCCCACTACAACTAATAAAATTGATTATGCTTATGTGGAGAGTAATGATACTTTTATGCATGTGAATAAGAATGCTTTATGTGATACTTATATTGTTGAGTTTGTTCATGATGCCTCTGAAAATTATTATGAGAGAGGAAAATATGGTTGTAGAAATTTTCATGTTACTAAAATACCTCTCTATATGCTGAAAATTTTGAAGTTACACTGGTTTTATCTTCCTATGCTTGTTACTTTGCTCTTCATGAACTTGTTTGTTTACAAGATTCCTATGCATAGGAAGCATGTTAGACTCAAATGTGTTTTGAATTTGCTTTTTGATGCTCTCTTTTGCTTCAACTCTTATTTCTTAGTACATCATTAAAACACGAGCCCATCTTAATGGCTATAAAGAAAGAACTTCTTGGGAGATAACCCATGTGTTTATTTTACTACAGCAATTTTTGTTTTGTTGAGTCTTGGAAGTTGTTTACTACTGTAGCAACCTCTCCTTATTATGTTTTTGTGCCAAGTAAAGTCTCTATGGTAAAGTTGATGCTAGATTTGGATTGCTGCGCAGAAACAGCATTGCTGTCTGTCATGAATTCGCTCAGAAGTCTCTGTAAAAAAATCAAAAAAATCTGAAAATTTAAGTGTGTGATCCTCAGATATGTATGCAACTTTCATTAGTTTTGAGTTTTTCCGTTTGAGCAAGTTAAGTGCCCCTTCCAGGTTCGTCTTTACGGACTGTTCTGTTTTTGACAGATTCTGTCTTTTATTTCGCATTGCCGCTTTTGCTATGTTGAATGAGTTTCTTTGTTCCATTAACTTTCAGAAGCTTGGTGCAATGTCCAGAAGTGTTAAGAATGATTGTGTCACCTCTGAACATGTGAATTTTTGATTGTGCACTAACCCTCTAATGAGTTTGTTTCGAGTTTGGTGTGGAGGAAGTTTTCAAGGGTCAAGAGGGAGGATGATATACTATGATCAAGAAGAGTGAAAAGTCTAAGCTTGGGGATGCCCTGTGGTTCATCCCTGCATATTTCAAGAATACTCAAGCGTCTGCTTGGGGATGCCCAAGGCATCCCCTTCTTCATCGACAACTTATCAGTTTCTTCTCTGAAAACTATATTTTTATTGCCATCTTATGTACTTTACTTGGAGCGTCTGTTTGTTTTTATTTTTGTTTTGTTTGAATAAGTTCATCCTTGTGTGGGAGAGAAACACGCTCCGCTGGTTCGTATGAACACATGTGTTCTTAGCTTTTAGTATTCATGGCGAAGGTTGAATCTTCTTCGTTAAATTGTTATATGGTTGGAATCGGGAAATGCTACATGTAGTAATTGATAAAATGTCTTGGATAATTTGATACTTGACAATTGTTGTGCTCATGTTTAAGCTCTTGCATCATATACTTTGCACCCATTAATGAAGAAATACATAGAGCTTGCTAAAATTTGGTTTGTATAATTGGTCTCTCTAAGGTCTAGATAATTTCTAGTAAAGAGTTTGAACAACAAGGAAGACGGTAGAGTCTTATAATGTTTACAATATGTCTTTTATGTGAGTTTTGCTGCACCGATTCATCCTTGTGTTTGTTTCAAATAACCTTGCTAGCCTAAACCTTGTATCGAGAGGGAATACTTCTCATGCATCCAAAATCCTTGAGCCAACCACTATGCCATTTGTGTCCACCATACCTACCTACTACATGGTATTTCTCCCCCATTCCAAAGTAAATTGCTTGAGTGCTACCTTTAAATTTCCATCATTCGCCTTTTGCAATATATAGCTCATGGGACAAAATAGCCTTAAAACTATTGTGGTATTGAATATGTACTTATGCACTTTATCTCTTATTAAGTTGCTTGTTGTGCGATAACCATGTTTTCTGGGGACGCCATCAACTCTTTGTTGAATATCATGTGAGTTGCTATGCATGTTCGTCTTGTCTGAAGTAAGGCGGTTTTCACAATCAAATGGTTTGAGTATGCATGTTAGAGAAGAACATTGGGCCGCTAACTAAAGCCATGAATCATGGTGGAAGTTTCATTTGGACATAAACCTCAATCTCTTATGAGAATATTAACGTTGTTGAATGCTTAAGCATTAAAAGAGGAGTCCATTATCTCGTCTATGTTGTCCCGGATGGGTGTCTAAGTTGAAGAATGATCAAAAGCGAGAAATCCAATGCGAACTTTCTCCTTAGACCCTTGTACAGGTGGCATAGAGGTACCCTTTGTGACACTTGGTTGAAACATATGTTATGCAATGATAATCGTGTTAACCCAAGCTAATTAGGACAAGGTGCGGGCACTATTAGTACACTATGCATGAGGCTTGCAACTTGTAAGATATAATTTACATGATACATATGCTTTATTACTACCGTTGACAAAATTGTTTTATGTTTTCAAAACCAAAGCTCTAGCACAAATATAGCAATCGATGCTTTCCTCTGCGAAGGGCCTTTCTTTTACTTTTATGTTGAGTCGCCACCTATCTCTCCACCTCAGAAGCAAACACTTGTGTGAACATTGATTCCTACATACTTGCATATTGCCCTGTTATATTACTTTACATTGACAATATCCATGAGATATACATGTTATAAGTTGAAAGCAACCGCTGAAACTCAATCTTCCTTTGTGTTGCTTCAATACCTTTACTTTGATTTATTGCTTTATGAGTTAACTCTTATGCAAGACTTATTGATGCTTGTCTTGAAGTACTATTCATGAAAAGTCTTTGCTTTAGTATTCATTTGTTTACTCATGTCATTACCATTGCTTTGTCGCTGCATTCATTACATATGCTTACAATAGTATGATCAAGGTTATGATGGCATGTCACTCCAGAAATTATCTTTGTTATCGTTTACCTACTCGGGACGAGCAGGAACTAAGCTTGGGGATGCTGATACGTCTCAAACGTATCTATAATTTCTTATGTTCCATGCTACTTTATTGATGATACCTACATGTTTTATACACATTATATGTCATTATTATGCGTTTTCCGGAACTAACCTATTGACGAGATGCCGAAGGGCGATTTTGTTGTTTTTGGTTCAGAAATCCTAGTAAGGAAATATTCTCGGAATCGGACGAAATCAATGCCAAAGATCCTATTTTCCCACGAAGCTTCCAACACCCGAGAGCCGCGAGGGGAGCCCCAGGGCCACACACCAGGCTGGCGTGGCCCAGCCCTGGTCGCGCCGCCCTCGTGACACCGCCTCGTCGCCCTCCGACTCTGCCTTTATATAAAGGTCCCTGACCTAAAACCTCGATACGGAAAAACCACGATACGGAAAACCTTCCAGAGCCGCCGCCATCGCGAAGCCAAGATCATGGGGGACAGGAGTCTCTGTTCCGGCACGCCGCCGGACGGGGAAGTGCCCCCGGAAGGCTTCTCCATCGACACCACCGCCATCTTCATCAACGCTGCTGTCTCCCATGAGGAGGGAGTAGTTCTCCATCGAGGCTCGGGGCTGTACCGGTAGCTATGTGGTTAATCTCTCTCCTATGTGCTTCAATACAATAATCTCATGAGCTGCCTTACATGATTGAGATTCATATGATGATGCTTGTAATCTAGATGTCATTATGCTAGTCAAGTGGGTTTTACTTATGTGATCTCCTGAGACTCCTTGTCCCACATGTGTAAAGGTGACAGTGTGTGCACCGTGTGGGTCTCTTAGGCTATATTTCACAGAATACTTATTCACTATTATGAATGGCATAGTGAAGTGCTTATTTATATCTCTTTATGATTGCAATGTGTTTTGTATCACAATTTATCTGTGTGCTACTCTAGTGATGTTATTAAAGTAGTTTATTCCTCCTGCACGGTGTAATGGTGACAGTGTGTGCATCGTGTAGTACTTGGCGTAGGCTATGATTGTGATCTCTTGTAGATTATGAAGTTAACTATTGCTATGATAGTATTGATGTGATCTATTCCTCCTTTCGTAGTGTGAAGGTGACAGTGTGCATGCTATGTTAGTACTTGGTTTGGTTATGTTGATCTGTCATGCACTCTAAGGTTATTTAAATATGAACATTGAATATTGTGGAGCTTGTTAACTCCGGCATTGAGGGTTCGTGTAATCCTACACAGTTAGTGGTGTTCATCATCCAACAAGAGGGTGTAGAGTTTAGCATCTATCTATTTATTCGTTATGTGATCAATGTTGAGAGTGTCCACTAGTGAAACTATGATCCCTAGGCCTTGTTCCTAAATATCGCTATCGCTGCTTGTTTTCTACCGCATGTTTACTTCTGCAATATTATACCATCAATCTGCACGCCAGCAAGCACTTTTCTGACGCCGTACTACTGCTCATATTCATTCATACCACTTGTATTTCACTATCTCTTCGCCGAACTAGTGCACCTATTAGGTGTGTTGGGGACACAAGAGACTTCTTGCTTTGTGGTTGCAGGGTTGCATGAGAGGGATATCTTTGACCTCTTCCTCCCTGAGTTCGATAAACCTTGGGTGATCCACTTAAGGGAAACTTGCTGCTGTTCTACAAACCTCTGCTCTTGGAGGCCCAACACTGTCTACAAGAATAGAAGCACCCGTAGACATCAAAGAGTGCCGGGGAGCTAGGGCCGCGGCCACATCTTCCCCACATCTGATGGAAGCAGCCGAGCTCTTCGCATAGTTAAAGGCCAGGCCCGAAGCAGCCCCGAAGCACCGGATGATCTCCTTGACCACAAGGATCTCATGATCCACCGGCCGGGCAAAGACGACGATGTCGTCTGCATATAGCAAAACCATGTGCCGCAGTCCACTGGCAGCCAGGTCAGACAACACCAAGGCACGCTCGGCAGCCCGGAACATCGCAGCCAGGACATCCATGACGACGACGAAGCGCAACGGTGATAGTGGATCCCCTTGCCGCAAGCCACGCCCATGTCTAAAAGCACCACCCGCTGCCCCATTGACAAGGACTTGCGTAGACGCGGAGCGCAGGATGGCCACCAACCAATTGACCCACCTAGGGCCAAAACCCCGTTGCCTGAGGACGGAGACAATAAATGGCCAGGACACGCTGTCGAACGCCCAAGCGACATCAAGTTTGAGAAGAAGAGCAAGGATCTTCTTCCGGTGTAGCAAGGTTGCCGACTGGTGCACCAAAACCAAATTGTCCTAGATGCATCTACCACGAATAAACGCGCTCTGGTTGCAGTCCACCATCCGAGGAGCCAGACGCAAAGCCATAAGCTTGGTGATGAGCTTGTCGAAACTATGCACGAGACTGATGGGGTGGAACTCCTTAAGATCAGCGGGGCCTTCTCGCTTAGGCAGCAGCGTGATAAAAGCGGAGTTCAGCTGGGCAAGTGCCTGATCTCGACCATCAGCGAACGCACAGACCGCATCCATGACGTTGGCCTTGACAGTTTGCCAACAAGAGCGGAAGAACTACTAAGAGAGGCCATCAGGCCCCGACGATTTGTTGGATGGCATCGCTATGACTGCATCCCACACCTCAGCCTCGGAGAAGTCGTCGTCCAGCCCACTGAGGTCCACCACCGGCAGCCCAATGGCCTGAAGATCAAGATCATGCTCTCGGGGCATGGGCCGGCCCAGCAGGTCCACAAAGAAAGTCGTGGCAAGGTCCTCCTTGTCAGCTTGATCGAAAGCCATCGAGGGGCCATGGCGGAGAATAGCAACATGATTCCGCCGCCGGCGCTTAGAAGCCTGGATACGGAAGAACTGGGCAGAGGCGTCGACGTCCCTAAGCCCCAAGACCCTGGCCCTCTGGCGCGCAATGGCTCTCTAGAGGGACGCGAGCCCCAGCACCCTCTTCTTGAGACCACGCCGAAGCTCGAGCTCCAGCGTCCCAAGGGAGCGAGCCTCCTGTGCCCGGTCCAGTTGGAGAATGACCTCGTCGGCCACCAGAATCTTGTCACGGCTCGAGCCCACCCGCTTAGAGCTCCACCGTTACAGGTCCTTGGCCACACGCCGCAGCTTGTAATCTAGGCGTTGGAGAGGATCGGTGGGCACAAGTCCACCTCCAGCCCAAGACGAGGCGACTGCAAACTGGAACCCTTCCAACTTGGTCCAGAACCGCTCAAACCGGAACCGCCTTTTGCAAGGGATAGCCACAGCCGTGGACATAAGGATCGGGGAATGGTCCGAGAGCGACGAAGACAAGGCCGAAAGGGAGGCAGAAGGGTGCATGGCAACCCACTCCACCGACCCAAACCAGCGATCAAGCCGCACAAGGGTTGGCGCCGCCCGCTCATTGCTCCACGTGAACCTCCTACCCAACAGCCTCGATTCCTTCAGCTCCAAGTCATTGATAGCGCGGTGAAACATCGCCATAGAGCGACAGTTGACGTTGGCATTGCTTTTGTCTCTAGCCTCAAGAATGAGGTTGAAATCACCGGTTACAGCCCAAGGCCCTGTACAAACTCCCCGAAGGAAGCGAAGCTCATCAAGAAAGAGAGGCTTGACAGCGTCAGCGCACTGACCATACACGGCCGTCAACCACCAAGGTTGTCCACCCTCCGCAGCGCAAAACAGAGACCGAGAAACGGTCGGTCCTATGCGCATTGACCGTGATGAGGTCAGACCGCCAAGCAACCAAAACACCACCGGACGAGCTGAGCGAAGGCAAGTAGGCGAACCCGTCAAAACCGGGACTAAAACACTCAACTACAATGTAGGGAGATACAACTTGCAACTTGGTTTCGGAGATACACACCACACACGCACAAGACTAGGTGATAGCCGCCCTAACTGAGGTTCTACGGGCCGGATTGTTGAGACCCCGCGCATTCCACACTTCTATGTTTACATTGCGTTCTTCCATTGGACAGACCAACAAGCGAACCACCAAGCCTAAGCGCCACTAGGAAGCCAGCTCGTCCACCAGCGAGGGCTCCCCGCATCCGCCGCACTCCAAACTGAATAGGGTAGAAATGGCGCTCACTTGCCGAGGCCCAAGAGGCGAGGCGAAGATGGCCGCGTACTCGTCTAGCTGCTGCGCAGACAGGCACTCCTCCTGCCGACACACCCCGAGCTTCTCCATGAGAAGACGCTGCACACACTTGATGGCGGAGGAAGGCAACCCCTTCCCCTTGGCGGCGAGCCGGCTGCTCCGACGCGCAGATGGGTTGGCCACCGAGAACATATGACGGCGAATAACCTTGGGGTCCGGGAGCGCAAGAAGCGGATCGTCAATGCGCTGCCTGAACAAGCGGAGAAGGTTGGACAAGGACTCCTTGTCCTATCGAGCTGTGGCGCAGCGGGCAGGCTGCACGGCAGGAATCGGGGCGCCATGCAACGATGGCAGCGTTGCATGATCCTCAGCCGCAGCACGGGCATCCAACAGTAGCAAAACACGGGGCCCCTGACCATCAACCGCACCGGCATCGGGGCTGGAGCCGCTAGCAGCCCCACCACGACAACCGCGCGCATGCGCGCCCACATCCAAAGAACCACACCGATCGGCAGCAAGGGCGGAAGCGCCGGATTCGGAGCACATGGGCTGCACGGACCTCGACACAGACCGAAAAGGAAAGCCGGGAGGGCTCGTTTCCAACCCAGAAACCGCGCGACGCTCGGAGAGGAAGGATTCTGCCGCAACAATCACATCTCTATTCCACACCAAGCACACAACGCCAGCACGAGACCACGGGGCATTGCAGGACGAGGCTGACCGTTGACGAACAGGCGACAAGACAAGCCATGACGATGTGTGCGCCAGCCGAGGCTGCGGCAGCCCGGTCACCGAGTAGGCAGAGCCCACGCTGGCTTCCGCAAGCCCGACTGCGCCCCTGTGACCACTAGGAGCGGAGCCGTGGGCCCCTCTGAAGGCCATGCAAGCCCTAGTAGGGCTGATGTCAGCACGCAGCACTACAGCGGCCACCGACGAGACGGTCAGGTTCGGCTCCGGTCGCCACCGATCTGACCGAGCACCGCTGGAGCAACCAGCAGCGGCCACCGACAAGGAAGGAGGTACGGAGGCGGGCAATACAGCAGGGAGGCATGCAGCAGCAGCCGGAGCATCATCAGCGGCATTGCTAACCTGGCCCTCCATGCGTCGTTTAGGAGCGCGACGGCGGCGGTTCCTGCGGCCGCGGCCGTGACCGTCCTCATGAGTGGGAGGAGCGTTGCCATCCCCGCCGCCTAGAGAGGGCCGGCCTTGATCCTGCCCGTTGGAGTCGTCAGGGGCGCCCGCCACACCGCCAACCAGCCAACTTGAGACCCAAAACATGATACGGTACCAAAGTACCTTAGGGGACTCCTCACGAGGCCGTCGGCGGCCGTCGAAGACCACCAGCCTATCACCGTGCCCCGGTTCCGGCACCGCCAGCCACCGCACGGCCGGGATGGCGGACACATCATGCGTCCACGTGGAGAGCCTGAAGCAGGACATGTCATTCCGGTTCGTCGTTGCCGGATCGACGGAGTCCACCATGCCACTCCCCTCAAGAAGCTTGATGGCCGTGCGCTCGGCCCGCGCATGCGCCGGGATGCCCCTGATCTCGATATCGGCAAGAAACAAAGTTTCCCGGAGCAGGGCACCCGCCCGACGAGACCACGGCGAGAGGTTGAGCGTGCACTGCGGCGAGATCACCTGTCTCGCGACAATGATGCGATCCCGGACATCCACATCCCGGCAGAGACGGAGGAAATCTGCAGCCTGAAAAGCCCTAATGGAGAAGTCTACCTGGGAGAGATCGACCTGGGCGTGGATGGCGCATGCCGCGGCGTCCAGAGGCACCAGCGGCCGCTTTCCAGCAATGGTGACCATCAAAACGCGAGCCAGTTCCACCTCCAGCCGGACGGTGCCCGCCGATGGGAGCAAGTAACAGACGTCGACAGAAGCTTCGGGAGAGGGAGCCCTAGAGGGAGGCTCGGCCATCGACGGTGACGAGGAGGCCGACACGAAAGGGGCGGAGAAGCCCAGCGGGCCAGAGCCCGAGCCCCCGCCGCGCGAGCTGCACGAGCTCACGACGTCCCTCCAGGACCGCCCCACACCGCCAGAGGCATGCCCACGCGCAGCATCGCTCAGAGTCACCTGGGCCGCTGCGGCCTCCTGACGAACGGGATGAGCAGCACAGCGAGGGGGCGGTGAGCCAGAACCACCACGAGGCCGCTTGTAGTCGCGGCTCGTTTGCTGCGAGCCAGCGCACCTGACGCACACCGTGTCATTGACCCAGTTGGAGGCGATGTGGCCCTCCTCGCCACAGTTGTAGCAACACCCATGAAGCGCCACCGGGATGCGACTAGCAGCACCACCAAGCAGCGGCCTCGCGGCAGGCAATGGTAGGGGAAAATGCTGACGGGCGGCCTGGCGGGGATGCGGCTGCAGCCGCTGCTCACGCGCGCCGTTGGTTGACAACAAGTTGGCTATATCATCGTGCAAAAATCTCGTTTACCATGACCGCAGTCCATTTCATCAGGAAATGCATGGACAATGGAAATACTGGGGTGAACCATGTTGCAACCGGGGATTAGCTAGAAAACATCACCAAGCCTCTTGGCCGATTGAAGGTTTCTGGAGCTAAGAGCATCTCCAACAGAGGCGCAATAATTCGGCACTGCAAAACGTATTTTGCGCGCTGCAAACATTTAGCGCGCGCTGTGCCGAATTCTTCTCCACCAGAGGCACTATTTCACAACGCGGGTAGCCCGCTGACAAAGCGCCCGCAGAGGAAGCGCTATTTTACAGCGCCACAAACACATTTTAATGGTAGAGGTGCGAACGGTGGTGGGTGGCGCAGCCAGGAAGTTGGGACGCGCCACCTGGCCTCATTCGCTCCTCGGGCCTCTCCAGGTGTGCTTCAAAAGTTCATTATGTTCCTCTCGGTGAAAAAATGGTGCTGCAAAAATCTCAGATCAATTTGACTCCATATAGGTCTCTGAAAGTGAAAAATGCGCAAAACAGGGGTTTCCTGTTTTGCAGGGTTATAAACCGAATAAAGGGGATCATTGGTAAATCCCCATAAATCAATGTAAAACATGGTATTATCATCATATATGTTGCAAATATGTGGGAATTCAATATGATAAAGGACAAAGTTCATGTATGCATTTTACATGCATCAGTTCTATACAACATGGTAAATATTTTGTCAAGCTTTATTCAGTTAGGGGCGGAGCCTAAATTAGGTGCAGTCTAGATATGTGCAAACACACCCCTTATGATGGGTTCATGTGCAAGTATAGGAATCATTAAGACATAAATGTCCCACCATAGCAATAAGATCATTGGTCCCCGACATAAACCCCTCTAATGCAACCCATAGTATTGGAAAACGGTTTATGTCAGTCTGTCCCTTCCAACACTAATGCATTACATTAAAGTGCAGACCTATGAGCCCATATAGGTGAAGTAATATGAAGTCGACATTCGCATAAAACCTTCATAGAACAACATAAAAGATAGAAAACTTGACCAAATACTCATTGCACATCATGTGGTAGCTAGATCATCCTATGCCCTCAGGAACGTGGGGACCTACTCACAAGTGTCAAACGTGATACGGACCAGAGGCATAATGATTACAACACAATCTGAACATAATATCCCCACCAAATAACGACAAAGTACCAATCACAAATATGCAATAGCACTAGAAACAATATCTGGGGTTCAATTCAACACAAACTATGAGGGGGATGACGTCGATCTTGTAGATCGAGATGGTGATGATGATGGTGTTGGTGAAGATGTTGATGGAGATGCCTCCTCCCAAGCCAATGAAGAGTAAGGATGTCGATTTCACCTTCACCGGAGGCACCGATGGAGCAGGATCTGCCATGTTCCGGAGTAGGAGAGGACTTCCGACTCTGGCGCGGCCTCAATAAATCTCGGGAAAAACATGGCTTAGGTTTTTGGGCGAAACGGAGGTTCTGGTATAAAAGGGGATCCGAGGCGATTTTCGAGGGCCGAACGAGTGTGGGTGGCGTGCCCAGCCAGGTAGGGCGCACCACCTATGCTCGTTTGGCCCTCATGGCCCCTCTCGCGTGGTTCTTTCGTTCATGGGCCTTCTCCGGGTGAAAAACTGATCAGGTATTTTTGCCTCGATTTTTTAGCGATCCAGAAATCTCTAAAAAAACAAAATACGGAAAAGGAGGTTTTCTGCCTCCCAAGGATTAAATACCAATGAAGGGGACTTTGTAGGAAAGTCCAAAAAATCAACTAAAATGCAAAAATAAAGGTGTATGATGGCAAATATCAATGAAAACTAATCATATATGTAGCAACAACGATGATGCAAAATGCACGTATCACGCATTCATATGGGCATCACGTCCTAACATAGAGATGATGCAACACATCTCTTGTATACTCGACAAGAAAGGGAAAACTCCATGCAATTTGTATTAAGAATTAACAGAACATAGCCATAAGTACTTTGACATGATGTTTGAATATCAAATATGCTACCTTGAACAAACAAGATAATCACTTTTGTCACGTGACGAACATAGCACATGCATTCACTTTATCCCTAGTGAGGTAGCAAAATAAAGGCAAAACCATAATAGATCATGAATTTGTTTTTACTATTCAATCACTAAAACCATGCTACTCCATCTAATACACACATCACCCCACACCCGCTCTTGCATATAAGTTGGATCAGAACAAATACTTAAGAACGGGGTACATAATATGCATCTATCAATACATCTTGCACATAATAAGATCCGATCTCATAGCACAATATCATAGAATAAGGATCCACCACCTAGGTATTACAAATATGGCCATAATCATGTGGGGCAGCTCATATGGCACTAAGAACTATGAAGAACATGAGATAAATAGATCAAGATAATGCCACAAACCCGTAGTCTAGAGGTGGAATACTCCCACTTGATCATGGTGATGATGATGAAGATGTTGGAGAACGTGGATATCCCTCCGGCGGTGATCCCGACGGAGTTTCCCCCTCTAATCTTCATTGTTGCAGCCTCTGTTTTCGTGTTTCTATCTTCTGCCATGCTCTCCTCCCAAGAACTCTTCGGGGCCATATATATATAGTGATCTTTAGGTCAAAATACGATGGTGGGCTAAAGAATCAAGTAAATTGGACAATCGACGGTCGAAAGACCTCGGGTGGCGCGCCCTACATGTCTGGGTGTGCCACCTGGTGTATTTTGGGCCTCAGGGCCATCCAGGTGTTCTTCCAGGCTCAAGGGTGCTTCTCCCGATGAAAAAATGACGCTCCAAAAATCCCAGGTAAATTTGACTCCGCATAGGTCTCTGAAAGGGCAATATACACAAAACACGGAATTCTGTTCTGCATAGCTATAAACCAAATAAAGGGGGTCATTGGTAAATCCCCATAAATCAATGTAAAAGATGGAATTATCATCATATATGCTGAAAATATGTGGGAATTCAATATGATAAAGGACAAAGTTCATTTATGCATTTTACATGCATCAGCGGTTCCCCTCCTCGCCCACTAATTGCCCCATACGCGCACGACGAGATGACGGAACGGCTCCCCACTTATTGTCGAGCATGGAATTTGATACGTTGCAAACGTATCTATAATTTTTGATGCTACATGCTTGTTTTATGCCAATTCATACATGTTTTGTTTACACTTCGTTGCACTTTTACATGATTTCTGGCACTAACCTATTAACAAGATGCCACAGTGCCAGTTCCCTGTTTTCTGGTGTTTTGTATTTCAGAAAAGTTGTACAGAAAATATTCTCGGAATTGGACGAAACAAAAGCCGAACTCAGTATTTTACCGAAACGAAGACGAAGCCCGGAGGGGGGACGAAGAGGCACACCAGGGCGCCTAGAACACCCCTAGGCGCGGCCTAGGGCTGGCTCGTGCCTAGGGTAGGTGTGGGGCCCACAGGCGCCCCACCGACCTAAATCCTCCTCCTATTTATACATCTTCTCGGGAAAACCCTGGATACCCGAGCCTCCATCCACGAAAAGTTCTGTCGCGGTCGCCATCATAGAACCCATCTCGGGGGGTTCTGAAGCTCTTCCCAGCACCCTGTCGGAGGGGGAAATCATTGCCGGGGGCATCTACATCGCCATGCCCGCCTCCAAAGTGATGCGTGAGTAGTTCATCCATGGACTATGGGTCCATAGCAGTAGCTAGATGGTTGTCTTCGCCACTTTGTGCTTCATGTATCGATCTAGTGAGCTGCCCTACATGATCAAAATCATCTTTATGTAATCCTCTATGTTTGGTTTGCTGGGATCCGATGAATGTTGAATACTATGTTGAGATTGATTATCTATTCCTGTCATATGTTATTTGTGATCTTGCATGCTCTTCGTTGCTAGTAGAAACTCTGGCCAAGTGGACACTTGTGACTCCAACAGGGGTTCTTTATGCTCGATAGTAGGTTCATGCCTCTAGTTTCCTGGGAGAGTGACTTTATAACTTCTAAGGTTGTAGATGTGCTGTTGCTACTAGGGAGAAAACATCAATGTTTTATCCAAGGGTAATTCTATTATTTACTTTACACACATTGCTTAATGTGATAGTCTGTTGCTTGCAACTTTATAAGGTGGATTATTAGTCATAGACGCAGTTGGATTACGGTCTATGTATCATGTTGTAATGCACAATACCAAATATCATAGTAATCATCTTGTCATGTATGGTCGATATTCGTCAATTGCCCAGCTGTAATTTGTTCACCCAACATGATATTTCTTTATGAAGAGACACCTCTAGTGAACTGTGGACCCCGGTCCTATTTCCTTTGATAAATTCAACTGCAATCATGTTCTTTTACTTTTGCAAATATCTCCTTCCATTCGATACGTCTAATCATTTGTGTTCAGCAAACCGGAGATTGACAACCTCACCGTAAGTTGGGGAAAGTACTTTGGTTGTGTTGTGTGCAGTTCCACGTTGTTGCCGGTAGTGCGCCCGCCACTAGTCAGCTAGGAACACCTCTAAGTCACGCCTTTCTCCTACTGGTCAATTAAACCTTGGTTTCGTAGTGAGGGAAAACTTGCTGTTGTGCTCATCACACCTTCCTCTTGGGGTTCCCCAACAGCGTGTCCGCATACGCCGAGTACACGCCATGAAGCTTGTTTTGTGGCGTCGTTGCCGGGGAGAAAGAGGATTTCTGCAAGGGGAGTCTCTCATCTCCAATCTTTTTTACTTTGTTATAGTTTGCTTATTTTACTTTACTTTGTTTTGTTTCCTTTCATTATATAAAAAACACAAAAAATTAGTGTACTTTTATAGTTATCTTTATATCAAAAACACACAAAAATTAGCATAAATTCAGTTCGGTACATGGGAGCATATGCTCCTGCCACCGGAAAAACATTTTAAAATGTCAAAAAAAATCGAACAAAAATTTTCTCGCTTACGTATCGACATTTTACATGCGCACATCAAGTTTTGTGAAAAACCGAATTTTTTTGCGACTTGTGTGAAAAAGACAAACAAAACGTCTCGTACAGCCTTTTTTACAGCAATATTTGTCTTTTTTACAAATGACACTCAAAATGTCGATTTTCTGTGGAACCACTTTGTGAACGTGTAGAATTTTGAGATGTAACCACTAAATTTTGTGTTGAATTTTTCAACATTTTGAAAGTGTATTTAAAACGAAGTTTAAAAACCGGGAGCATATTCTCCCGGGTGCCAAAACACCACTCCCAAAAATTAGTTACTATTATAGTTGTTATTTCTGTTACTTAGTTTTAATTTTGCTAAAATATCTGCTCCTGTTATTATGTCAACTGAGGAGATGATCTTCACTTTCAAATAAGGGAGTGAGGAGAGTTTCAAGGATGCTTGGTCTAGAATTAATAGTTCTTACATTAAAACTGAACCGAGAATGACTTCAAGTTTGCTCCTTAGTAGCTTTTATTTTGGTCTTATTCTGCATTATAGATATGCTTTGGACACAGTAGCTGGAGGAGATTTCCTTCTTTGTGATGGAGATCAAGATTTTAGTGCCATAAAAAGTTGATTGCAACATATAGCTCACCTAATAATTTTGATTCATCTCTTGTGAGAATTTTTCTAGATTAAACACTCTTGAGACAAGTACAACTAGATTGAATGAATGCTATAGTATGCTTCGGGAGAAATGTGATAAAGTTCCAATAAATTCGGAATCCACAAATTGTCTCCCTTCAGTGAAAATTGGTATAGGTGGTGAAATTAAAATGCTCGTTGCGATATTATGTCTGAAGTTTGCCTTATGCCTAGAGATATTTATGAGTCTTTAAATCTTTGGGACTTTCTGAGGGAGGAGAAGAAATATCTCTTACCAATAATGATGTTATATTACCCATTAAAATTGCTGAAGGAGTGCATACAATTTTTTTAGGAAGAATGGTATCTACTGATTATCTTGTCATTGAATGTGTAGGAAAAGGACAAATCACGTTTGGACGATCACTGCTAAAACTCCTGGGAGCAAGGATTGATGTTGGGGAAGGTATCATGATCTTCACCGACCAGAAGGTGGTTCTCATTGTTTCCCTATGAAAAAGCTTAAAAAGAACAGAGGTATGTGCAAGGCTTCCGCCATCTATAATTTTGATGTTTCTTCACTTGATAATACTTGATGCTCGCATTTTTACTGCGCCTAGCTGAAAGGCGTTAAAGAAAAAAGCGCTTATGAGAGACAACCCATGTTTTATTTACAGTATTTTTTATTTTTGTTGAGTTTTAGAAGTTATTAATACTATAATGACCTCTCCTTATCATTTTTATTTCGTTTTTGTGCCAAGAATAGCCTCTAATAGGAAGAACGTAATATTTGGGGAAGTTGCTGTCCTGAAAACAGATTCTGTGTTGTTACCATAAAAATTCTTAAAAATATCCAGAGCGTATGTTTAAGCTGTAAATTTTGTATACATATGCCCCAGGTTATTATCTAACTTTCATTAGTTGACCACATTTCGAGATAAGCAAAATAGCATTTTCGGAAAAATCTATCTTTACCTGCTGTTCTGTTTTGACAGATTTCTGCACTATTTGCATTTGCCTCTTAAATCTCTTTCTTTTGAAGTTCTTTCGATCAAATCGCTTTTTGAAAGGTTGCTACAGTAGCTTATTCTTTAATAGATTTTTGATATATGTTAGTACTGAGTAAAAGTGGATTTGTTTATTTTGATTGTACTAATGCTGCTAATAGAGAATTGTGCGAAGTTTTTGTATGAAGGAAGTTTTCAAGTGTAGGGAGAGAAAAGTGATGTGATGGGATGAAGAATGGACAAAATCTCAAGCTTGGGGATGCCCCTGCACCCCAAGACATATTCAAGAGGTACAAGCGTCAAATCTTTGGGATGCCCAAGGCATCCCCTCTTCAACAACAAAGCAACAGGAAATCACTCTATACGCTATATTTTTATTGCTTCATACGCTATGTGTTGTTCTTGGAGCGTCTTTATTTTTGTTTTTTTTGTTTTGTTTTGGTTTGTTTACTGTATCATATGTTAGATCCCGGCACATTTGTTTTGGAGAAAGACCCGCTTCTTTTTAATTGCATAGAACGCTCTAGTTATTGTTCTGTGAGTGTTCTAGTTTTCTGGTACTGCTTCACTTGATTTTTTTCAGAGCACGTTAGTATTATTTATTTTTGTATGATTAGCTCTCTGGTCCATATTTTATTTCATCTTTGAGATTTATTTCAAATAAGTTGTTTGGTGTTGGATACAAGTAAAATATTTCATGACAATAGTGATGCAAATGGAAGCTTGTCTAGACTGTGGCATAGACTTTGGCATGTCATGTTGGATGTTATTCTTGTCATATGCTTAGTATTTATTGTTTTAGCATGACTTGTTTCAAATGGATGAGAGTGCATAATGTACCATTTAAAGAATCATGTGTTGTTTCTATCATAAAAGCATAGTATTGTGGTATTCTCCTTTGATGCTTTATTGGGTTGACTTGGCGCATGCTTATTACATGTTATGACTATAACCAGTCAACTAAAGCCTCTATGATCATTTTATTTTGACTTGTAATATCATTTTATGCTTTGATTGATAATGTTTTGTCGCTATGCATGATTATGGCCATTATTGCTCTCTTAGTTTGTCGCTCCAGTCTTTTGCTAGCCTTCACCTATACTGAGTATGAGCTCTACTCGTGCATCCAACCACCAAAAACCAAAGTTGCCAATCGTGTCCACCATATCTACCTATATGTGGTATTTCACCGCCCCTCCAAAGTAAATTGCTTGTGTGCTACCTTTAAACCTTCAAAAATTTATCACCTGTTTTTGTGTAATTTATAGCTTATGGGAAAGTAGTCTAAAAAACTATTGTGGCAAGTACTATGTTTTATGAATTTTTAGTTCTTATAAGTTGCTTGTTGTGTGATAACCATGCTGTCATGGGGAACATCATCAATATGCCTTTGTTGAATATCATGTGAATTACTATGCATGCTCATCTTGTTTGAAGTAAGGGAGATTTACCATGAGTTGCAAAGATTGGAGTATGCATATTGTTAGAGAGGAACATTGGGCCGCCAACTAAAGCCATGTTCACAAGGTGGAAGTTTTAGCTGGGCAAAAGTCCAAATATCTGTTGTCCTTGCTACCCCAGTATGGGTGTCCAAAAAAGTTGAGATTCATCAAAATTGAGAAATAAAATGAGATTCATCTCCTAAGGAGCTTTGTACAGGAGGCAAGGAGGTACCCCTTTGTGACACTTGGTTAAAACATATGTATGTGATGAAAATCCATGGAAGTCCAAGCTAATTAGGACAAGGTGTGAGAACTATTGGTATATTATGCATGAGGCAAGCAAACTTATAGGAAGTAATTATGCATAAGCCATACTATTTATTAGTACCGTTGACATAAGTAGAACCTCTCAAACTAAATATTTTCAACACTCCTATTGCTTTCAAAATAAAAAGCTCTAGCACATGGGTAATCCCTGCTTCCCTCTGCGAAGGGCCTTTCTTTTACTATGATGTTGAGTCTTCATCTTCTACCTTATGCACCGATTAAGAGAGCATAGTTGTCATTATTAGTGCAATGGGCATAATCCCAAAATTATTATTGATTGATTCATGATTGTGCTATTGCTTGCTCTCAAATTACTTGCATCTAGTCACCCTCTGAACTTTGAAGGTGTCCTTGCATTTATGTTTTGCTATTCCATAAGAACATGTTGAGTACCACTTTATCATGTTTACTCTATGATCATAAACACGCAGTTGCTTTCAATGCACTATTATTCATGATCCTTTGTTTGAGTTACTCTTCATGTTATAACATAGTTGCTAAGTTGTATTGAATTATATCTATCATTCCTATGTTAGAGTACTTAGATACCAGCTTACAATGCTTTACATGCTTGATCAAGATTGTGTTGGCTTCATGTCACCTCAAAAATATCTTTGTTATCACTTACCTACTCGAAGGACGAGCAGGAGTTAAGCTTGGGGATGTTGATACGTTGCAAACATATCTATAATTTTTGATGACCCATGCTTATTTTATACCAATTCATACATGTTTTGTTTACACTTCGTTTACATGATTTCCGCACTAACCTATTAACAAGATGCCACCAGTTTCTTGTATTCTCTGCTTTTTGTATTTGAAAAGTTGTACAAGAAATATTCTCGGAATTGGACGAAACAAAAGCCAAAGTCAATATTTTACCGAAATGAAGACGAAGTCCGGAGGGGGGCGAAGAGGCGCACCAGGGCGCCCAGACCACCCCTAGGCGCGGCCTAGGGCTGGCCCGCACCTAGGGTAGGTGTGGGGCCCATAGGTGCCCCACCGACCTGAATCCTCCGCCTATTTATACATCTTCTTAGGAAAACCCTGGATACTGAGCCTCCATCCACGAAAAGTTCCATCATGGCCACCATCGCAGAACCCATCTCGGGGTTCGCTCTTCCGCACCCGCCGGAGGGGAAATCATCGCAGGCATCTACATCGCCATGCCCGCCCGAAGTGATGCGTGAGTAGTTAATCCCTGGACTATGGGTCCATAGCAGTAGCTAGATGGTTGTCTTCTCCACTTTGTGCTTCATGTATCGATCTTGTGAGCTGCCCTACATGATCAAGATCGTCTTTATGTAATCATCTATGTTTGGTTTGCTAGGATCTGATGAATGTTGAATACTATGTTGAGATTGATTATATATTCATGTCATATGTTATTTGTGATCTTGCATGCTCTCCGTTGCTAGTAGAAACTCTGGCCAAGTGGACACATGTGACTCCAAGAGGGGTATTTATGCTCGATAGTAGGTTCATGCCTCTAGTTTCCTGGGAGAGTGACTTTATAACTTCTAAGGTTGTAGATGTGTTGTTGCTACTAGGTAGAAATGAACAATGTTTTATCCAAGGGTAATTCTATTGTTTACTTTACACACATTGCTTAATGCGATGTCTGTTGCTTGCAAATTTATATGGAGTGCGGACGCTAACCTGAAGGTGGATTATTAGTCACGCACGCATTGGATTACGGTCTATGTACCATGTTGTAATGCCCAATACCAAATATCATAGCAATCATCTTGCCATGTATGGTCGATATTCACAATTGTCAGCTGTAATTTGTTCACCCAACATGATATTTCTTTATGGAGAGACACCTCTAGTGAACCGTGGACCCCGGTCCTATTTCCTTGATAAATTCAACCGTAAT
This sequence comes from Lolium multiflorum, assembly GCA_030979885.1. Taxonomy (NCBI): domain Eukaryota; kingdom Viridiplantae; phylum Streptophyta; class Magnoliopsida; order Poales; family Poaceae; genus Lolium; species Lolium multiflorum. Next base: position 404,166,554 of record CM061750.1, read on the forward strand.
TCTATTCTTTATTTTCGCAAACATCTCCTTTCATTCGTCTAATCCTTTGTGTTCCAAAACCGGTGAGATTGACAACCTCACACCGTAAGTTGGGACAAAGTACTTCGGTTGTGTTGTGTGGTTCCACGTTGTTGTTGATGCCGGTAGTGTGCTGTCACTAGTCAGCTAGCAACACCTTCGAAGTCACGCCTTTTTGTCGATTAAATCTTGGTTTCGTAGTGAGGGAAAACTTGTTGTCCTCATCACACCTTCCTCTTGGGGTTCCCCAACATGGTGTCCGCATATGCCGAGTACACGCCATCAAAATTCAATGAGGCCGCATAAGATGGGCAGGTCAGGCCCCTTTGCCTTTGACCCGTTGGCTCCCGCGCCAACCACTTGCGACCGAAGCGTGTACTCCAACCGTCGTACGATAACCTCCTCGGAAGGTAGGTCCGCCTTGCCTTCTTGCGTAAGCAAGAAGGGTGCGGCCCGGTGATGAGTGCAGAGCACACCATTGGGAACCCCAAGAGGAAGATATGATGAGCACAATAGTAAGTTTTCCCTCAGTAAGAAACCAAGGTTTAATCGACCAGTAGGAGAAAGAAATCACTTCTGAAGGTATTGCTAGCTGACTTTTGGTAGGGCACACTACCAGCGTCAGCAACAACGTGGAACCTGCACACAACACAACCAAAATACTTTTCCCCAACTTACATTGAGGTTGTCAATCTCACTGGTTTTGCTGAAAACAAAGGATTCACCGTATAGTGTGGAAAGAGATGTTTGTTTGCAGTGAAATAAAGAGAACAATGCTTGCAGTAAATAGAACAGTGTTTATAAAAAAGAAAGGACTGGGGTTCACAGTTCACTAGAGGTGTCTCTCCATAAAGATAAATAACATGCTGGGTGAACAAATTACAGCTAGGAAATTGACAGAATAAATACCATACATGACAAGATGATTACTATGAGATTCATTTGGGCATTACAACATGATACATAGACCGTATTCCAACTGCGTCTGTGACTAATAATCCACCTTCCGGTTAGCATCCGCACCTTTTCGTATTAAGTTGCAAGCAACATATGATTGCATTAAGTAAAGGGTGTAAGGTAAACAATAGAATTATCCTTGGATAAAACATTGTTGTTTTCTCCCTAGTAGCAACAGCACATCTACAACCTTAGTTATTGTCATCTCAGATAACTAGAGGCATGAACCCACTATCGAGCATAAATACTCCCTCTTGGAGTCACAAGCACATAATTGGCCAGAGCATCTACTAGCAACTGAGAGCATGCAAGATCACAAATAACATGTGACAAGTGTATAATCAATCTCAACCATAGAATTGAATATTCATCGAATCCCAGCAAACACAACATGTAGCATTACATAAAGATGATCTTGATCATGATAGGCAACTCACAAGATCTAAACATGAAGCATAAAGTGGGGAAGACAACCATCTAGCTACTGCTATGGACTCGTAGTCCACAGATGAACTACTCATGCATCACTTCGGAGGCGGGCATGGCGATGTAGAGGCCTCCGGTGATGATCTTCCTCTCCGGCGGGTGCCAAGAAGAGCTTCAGAACCCTCCCGAGCTAGGGTCGGCGATGGCGGCCGCGATGGAACTTTTCGTGGATGGAGGCTCGGGTATTTAGGTTTTCCCCATCATGAATAAATAGGCGGAAGGGCTAGGTCGGTGGGCGCCCGAGGGCCCACACCACCCCTAGGCGCGGCCAAGGGGTGGCCCATGCCTAGGCATGGTGTGGCCGCCTCCTGACACTTCTTCATCCGCCCTCTGGACTTCGTCTTCATTTTAGTAAATAGGAACTTCGGCTTTCGTTTCGTCCAATTCCGAGTATATTTCGTGTACAACTTTTCTAAAATGCAAAAACAACAGAAAACAAGGAACTGGCATTGTGGCATCTTGTCAATAGGTTATTTTCGGAAAATGCATAAAGTGCCATGAAGTGTAAACAAAACATATATAAATTGGTGTAAAACAAGCATCGAGCATCAAAAATTATAGATACGTTTGCAACGTATCACCCGACTACCTATGTAGGATGGGGCACGTTGTGGGCGCCAGGCCACACCCAGGGGCTACTATCGACGACAAGAAAACCAGGGTTCCTTGGCGTAGGATGTAGGAGGCTAAGGCTAGACATGGCTGCCCAGAGAACTTTGGGGAGAGAGGGCACGAAAGCGCCCCCTCGGACACGGACAAGTACTTTGATTCTTCAAGTCTTCTTTATCGGATTTTCCAATCTGGACGTGTGCCCGAGGAATTGTGCTAACACCACCCACGAGAAGAGTAGCTCGGTGGGATGGCCCTGTCACCGGGGAAAAGCCATGTGTGACACTTGGCAGGCAGGCCTTCCCCGAGAGTGCATGTGTGACACTTGGCAGGCAGGTCTTCCCCGGGAGTGCATGTGTGACACTTGGCGGTGTCCCCCTGTCAATTCATTTATTGTCCCTGGACAACATCACCCCTCCCCAATCAGAGCCTTGTGGTAGGACGATAGGGCGGGAGGGAGACCCCACCCACTATGTACAAGTGCACCGTGTCCGAAGGACTATGGGTCAGCCACGGGATACCCCTAGCGATCGTTTTCCACATGGGTGACATGCACGCTTCACCTGTGGACTCCCCTTGGACTATAAAAGAAGGATCATGTGCTCCTTAAAGAGATTAGGCGCGAGAAGGGGAGAAAAGAGTTGTATTGGCGGCAAAGGAAGGAGGAGTCTCAACTCCTCGGGTACTCTGTGCAGAATCAAGAAGATCATACATGCATGATATAGGGGTTTTGTTTCTAGTGGCCTGAACGTGGGTAAAAAGCGTGTGCTTGGGAGTGCTTGATCTACGTACAAAAAACGGGGTGAAAATTCCTGGTGTCCTTCGTCCCGCGGACGCGACATCATTATAGTATTACAACAAGTTAACAGTTGTGGAAATGTAGTAGGTAGCAATAAATAGAAAAAGGAAATAGTTCAAAAAAACTAATCCTAAAGTATTATATAAGTATTACATAAAGTACATAAACCCCTCTTTCATGACTGCTGAGGCGAGGATACGTCTCCAACGTATCGATAATTTCTTATGTTCCATGCTACTTTATTGATGATACCTACATGTTTTATACACATTATATGTCATATTTATGCATTTTCTGAACTAACCTATTAACAAGATGCCGATGCCGCCTGTTTTTTTTGGTTTCGTAAATCCTAGTAAGGAAATATTCTCGGAATTGGACGAAATCAACGCCCAGGTTCCTATTTTGCCCGGAAGCATCCAGACACCCGAGAGCCACTGCAGGAGGGCCCCGTGGGCCCAGATGGTGGCGCGGTGTGCCCTGGCCGCGCCACCCTATGGTCCGGTCGCCTTTGACCCTCCCGCGCCGCCTCTTCGCCTATATAAAGCCCCGCATCGTACGGAGAAAGCCACGATACGAGAAAAGTTCCAGAGCCGCCCATCGCAAGCCAAGATCGGGGACAGGAGTCTCTGTTCGCACCCGCCCGGGAAGTGCCCCCGAAGGCTTCTCCATCGACACCGCTGCCATCTCCACCGCCATCTTCATCACCGCCGCTGCTCCCATGAAGAGGGAGTAGTTCTCCATTGAGGCTCGGGGCTGTACCAGTAGCTATGTGGTTCATCTCTCCTATGTAGTTCAATACAATAATCTCATGAGCTGCCTACATGATTGAGATTCATATGATGATGCTTGTAATCTAGATGTCATTGTGCTAGTCAAGTGAGTTTTACTTATGTGATCTCCGGGAGACCTTGTCCCACGTGTGTAAAGGACACAGTGTGCACCGTGTGGGTCTCTTAGGCTATATTTCACGAAGTACTTATTCACCGTTGAAGAGCGTAGTGAGGTGTTTTTATTTATATCTTGATGATTGCAATGTGTTTGTATCACAATTTATCTATGTGCTACTCTAGTGATGTGTTATTAAAGTAGTTTTATTCCTCCCGCATGTGTGCAAAGGTGACAGTGTGCACCGTGTTAGTACTTGGTTTATGCTATGATCATGATCTCTTGTAGATTGCGAAGTTAACTATTGCTATGATAATATTGATGTGATCTATTCCTCCTACATATGCATGAAGGTGACAGTGTGCATGCTATGCTAGTACTTGGTTTAGTCTTTTGATCTATCTTACACTAAAGGTTACTAAAATATGAGCATTATTGTGGAGCTTGTTAACTCCGGCATTGAGGGTTCGTGTAATCCTACGCAATGTGTTCATCATCCAACAAAAGTGTAGAGTATGCATTTATCTATTCTGTTATGTGATCAATGTTGAGAGTGTCCACTAGTGAAAGTGTAATCCCTAGGCCTTGTTCCTAAATACTGCTGAGTTACTACTGTTGCTTACTCAAGTATCGTGTTACTATCAACAATACTACCACCATCAACTACACGCCAAGCTATTTTCCACAGCTACTGCTCATATATATTCATACCACCTGTATTTCACTATCTCTTCGCCGAACTAGTGCACCTATTTGGTGTGTTGGGGACACAAGAGACTTCTTGCTTGTGGTTGCATGAGAGGGATATCTTTGACCTCTTCCTCCCTGAGTTCGATAAACCTTGGGTGATCCACTTAAGGGAAAACTTGCGCTGTTCTACAAACCTCTGCACTTGGAGGCCCAACACTGTCTACAGGAAAGGAGGGGGAACGTAGACATCAAGCTATTTTTCTCGCGCCGTTGTGGGAGGAAAGGTAAAAGGTACTCACACTCCGGATCTCGGCTACTAAGCTATTTTCCGCGCCATTGTAAGTACTCGATTTCCTTTAGATCTGCAATTGCGACATTTGGTTTCTTGTTTACACTAGTTAGGCATAATGGAAAACAACAAAAATATGAGAGATCTTTATGAACTTTATCTTGAATTAGGACATGATGTGTTTGAAGAGAGAATTAAAAAACCCATGGAACTTTATATGCATGCTAATGGGAATGTTATTGATATGAATGCTTTGAACACTATTGTTGCTAATGCTATGGAAAATTCTAAGCTTGGGAAGCTGGCTTTGATGAGCATGGTATTTTTAGTCCCCCAAGCATTGAGGAGAAAATTTACTTTGATGATACTTTGCCTCCTATTTATGATGATTATAATGATAGTAGTCTTTTGTTACCACCTGTTATGGAGGATAAATTTGATTATGATTACAATATACCTCCTATATTTGATAGCTACTTTGTTGAATTTGCTCCCACTACAACTAATAAAATTGATTATGCTTATGTTGGGAGTAGTAATTATTTTATGCATGAGACTCATGATAAGAATGCTTTATGTGATAGTTATATTGTTGAGTTTGCTCATGATGCTACTGAAAGTTATTATGAGAGAGGAAAATATGGTTGTAGAAATTTTCATGTTACTAAAACACCTCTCTATGTGCTGAAATTTTTGAAGCTACACTTGTTTTATCTTCCTATGCTTGTTACTTTGCTCTTCATGAACTTGTTTATTTACAAGATTCCTATGCATAGGAAGCATGTTAGACTTAAATGTGTTTTGAATTTGCCTCTCTTCTCTTTGCCTCAAATACTATTTCTTGCGAGTGCATCATTAAAACTGTGAGCCCATCTTAATGGCTATAAAGAACTTCTTGGGAGATAACCCATGTGTTTATTTTACTACAGCAATTTTTGTTTTGTTGAGTCTTGGAAGTTGTTTACTACTGTAGCAACCTCTCCTTATGTTTTTGTGCCAAGTAAAGTTTTCATGTCAAAGTTGATGTTATATTAGGATCGCTGCGCAGAAACAGCATTGCTGTCTGTCACGAATCTGGGCACAGTTCCCTGTAGAAAATTTGAAAAAATCTGCCAATTTACGAGCGTGATCCTCAGATATGTACGCAACTTTCATTAGTTTTGAGTTTTTCCATTTGAGCAAGTCTGGTGCCATCTTAAAATTCGTCTTTACGGACTGTTCTGTTTTTGACAGATTCTGCCTTTTATTTCGCATTGCCGCTTTGTTAAGTTGAATGAGTTTCTTTGTTCCATTAACTTTCAGAAGTTTTGTGCAATGTCCAGAAGTGTTAAGAATGATTGTGTCACCTCTGAACATGTGAATTTTTGATTATGCACTAACCCTCTAACGAGTTTGCTTGAAGTTTGGTGTGAAGGAAGTTTTCAAGGGTCAATAGAAGAGGTGATATAATGTGATCGAGAAGAGTGAAAGGTCTAAGCTTGGGGATGCCCGGTGGTTCATCCCTGTATATTTTAAGAAGACTCAAGCATCTAAGCTTGGGATGCCCAAGGCATCCCTTCTTCATCGACAACTTATCAGGTTTCTTCTAGTGAAACTATATTTTTATTCCATCACATCCTATTTATTTTACTTGGAGCGTCTGTGCTTTTATTTTTGTTTTTGTTTTGTTATCTTAGTTCTCTGAATAAGTTCATCCTTGTGTGGAGAGAGACACGCTCCGCTGGTTCGTATGAACACATGTTCTTAGCTCATAATATTCTTGGCGAAGTTTCTTCTTTAAATTGTTATATGGTTGGAATTGGAAAATGCTACATGTAGTAATTCTAAAATGTCTTGGGTAATGTGATACTTGGCAATTGTTGTGTTCATGTTTAAGCTCTTGCATCATATACTTTGCACCTATTAATGAAGAAATACATAGAGCTTGCTAAAATTTGGTTTGCATAATTGGTTTCTCTAAGGTCTAGATAATATCTAGTATTGAGTTTTGAACAACAAGGAAGACAGTGTAGAGTCTTATAATGTTTACAATATGTCTTTTATGTGAGTTTTGCTGCACTTGTTCATCCTTGAGTTTGCTTCAAATAACCTTGCTAGCCTAAACCTTGTATCGAGAGGGAATACTTCTCATGCATCCAAAATCCTTGAGCCAACTACTATGCCATTTGTGTCCACCATACCTACCTACTACATGGTATTTCTCCGCCATTCCAAAGTAAATTGTTTGAGTGCTACCTTTAAAATTCCATCATTCACCTTTGCAATATATAGCTCATGGGACAAAATAGCCTTAAAACTATCGTAGTATTGAATATGTACTTATGCACTTTATATTTTATTAAGTTGCTCGTTGTGCGATAACCATGCTTCTGGGAACGCCATCAACTATTGTTGAATATCATGTGAGTTGCTATGCATGTCCGTCTTGTCTGAAAGTCTATCATTTTAGTGGTTGGAGCATGCAAAATTGTTAGAGAAGAACATTGGGCCGCTTAACTAAAGCCATGAATCATGGTGGAAGTTTCAGTTTTGGACATATATCCTCAATCTCATATGAGAATAATAATCATTGCTACATGCTTATGCATTTAAGAGGAGTCCATTATCTGTTGTCCATGTTGTCCCGTATGGATGTCTAAGTTGAGAATAATCAAAGCGAGAAATCCGAAATGCGAGCATTCTCCTTAGACCCTTGTACAAAGCATGGAGGTACCTTTGTGACACTTGGTTGAAACATGGCATGCGAAGATCCGGTAGTCCAAGCTAAGTAGGACGAGGGGCACTATTAGTATACTATGCATGAGGCTTGCAACTTGTAATATAATTTTCATAACTCATATGCTTTATTACTACCGTTGACAAAATTGTTTCATGTTTTCAAAATAAAAGCTCTAGCACAAATACAGCAATCGATGCTTTCCTCTTTGAAGGACCATTCTTTTACTTTTATTGTTGAGTCAGTTTACCTATCTCCTTCCACCTAAGAAGCAAACACTTGTGTGAACTGTGCATTGATTCCTACATACTTGCATATTGCACTTGTTATATTACTTTATGTTGACAATATCCATGAGATATACATGTTATAAGTTGAAAGCAACCGCTGAAACTTAATCTTCCTATGTGTTGCTTCAATACCTTTACTTTGATTTATTGCTTTATGAGTTAACTCTTATGCAAGACTTATTGATGCTTGTCTTGAAGTACTATTCATGAAAAGTCTTTGCTTTATGATTCAGTTGTTTACTCATGACATTACCTTTGTTTTGATCGACATTCATTACATATGTTTACAAATAGTATGATCAAGATTATGATGGCATGTCACTTCAGAAATTATCTTTGTTATCGTTTTGTTGCTCGGGACGAGCAGAACTAAGGGATGCGATACGCTCCAACGTATCGATAATTTCTTATGTTCCATGCTACTTTATTGATGATACCTACATGTTTTATACACATTATATGTCATATTTATGCATTTTGGAACTAACCTATTAACAAGATGCCGAAGTGCCAGTTCCTTTTCTCTGTTTTTGGTTTCAAATCCTAGTAAGGAAATATTCTAATTGGACGAAATCAACGCCCAGGTTCCTATTTTGCCCGGAAGCATCCAGAACACCCGAGAGCCGGAGGAGGGCCCTGGTGGGCCAGATGACATGGTGGCGCGGCCGGTGCCTGGCCGCGCCACCCTATGGTCCGTCGCCCTTGACCCTCTGCGCCGCCTCTTCGCCATATAAAGCCCCTCTTCGAGACGGAGAGCCACGATACGAGAAAAGTTCCAGAGCCGTCATCGCCGAAGCCAAGATCCGGGGATGAGTCTGTTAGGACCCCGAGCTGAAGTGCCCTTGAAGGCTTCTCCATCGACACCGCTGCCATCTCCACCGCCATCTTCATCACACTGCTCGATGAAGAGGGAGTAGTTCTCCATTGAGGCTCGGGGCTGTACCGGGCTATGTGGTTCATCTCTCTCCTATGTAGTTCAATACAATAATCTCATGAGCTGCCTTACATGATTGAGATTCATATGATGATGCTTGTAATCTAGATGTCATTGTGCTAGTCAAGTGAGTTTTACTTATGTGATCTCGGAGACTCCTTGTCCCACGTGTGTAAAGGTGACAGTGTGTGCACCGTGTGGGTCTCTTAGGCTATATTTCACGAAGTACTTATTCACTGTTGAAGAGCGTAGTGAAGTGCTTATTTATATCTCTTGATGATTGCAATGTGTTTGTATCACAATTTATCTATGTGCTACTCTAGTGATGTGTTATTAAAGTAGTTTTATTCCTCTGCATGTGTGCAAAGGTGACAGTGTGTGCACCGTGTTAGTACTTGGTTTATGCTATGATCATGATCTCTTGTAGATTGAAGTTAACTATTGCTATGATAATATTGATGTGATCTATTCCTCCTACATATGCATGAAGGTGCAGTGTGCATGCTATGCTAGTACTTGGTTTAGTCTTTTGATCTATCTTACACTAAAGGTTACTAAAATATGAGCATTATTGTGGAGCTTGTTAACTCCGCATTGAGGGTTCGTGTAATCCTACGCAATGTGTTCATCATCCAACAAAAGTGTAGAGTATGCATTTATCTATTCTTATGTGATCAATGTTGAGAGTGTCCACTAGTGAAAGTGTAATCCCTAGGCCTTGTTCCTAAATACTGCTGAGTTACTACTGCTTGTTTCTGTTTTACTGTGTTACTACTGCTGCAATACTACCACCATCAACTACACGCCAACAAGCTATTTTCCGCACAGTTGCTACCGCTCATATATATTCATACCACCGTATTTCACTATCTCTTCGCTGAACTAGTGCACCTATTTGGTGTGTTGGGGACACAAGAGACTTCTTGCTTTGTGGTTGCGGGTTGCATGAGAGGGATATCTTTGACCTCTCCCTGAGTTCGATAAACCTTGGGTGATCCACTTAAGGAAAACTTGCTGCTGTTCTACAAACCTCTCGCACTTGGAGGCCCAACACTGTCTACAGGAAAGGAGGGGGAACGTAGACATCAGCAGGCAGGTATAATTCCAGGGCATTGGCGAACCTTGGGATAAACCATAATGGAACCTGCCCCCATGACCATCTAACGCGGGTTGGGAAGCCAACAACACTGTCTCCAGCATTCACACTAAAGCGGCAAATTTCTAGACACGATGAACATGGAAGGCCATCTACATGGTGCGAGATGTAGACATGTTGTGCCTCTCACCATATTTTCATGGCCATGTTCTGCCCGTCTTCTACTAGAATGGTAATCGGATGGTTTACTCCAAGGAAGAGAATATGATCCAAGGGAAACAACCCTCCTCCATGGCCTAGGTTGGGCTGGCCCACTGGCTTTATTGGGCCAGCCGAGTTGCTTTAAGGTGGACCCCACTTACTAACTAGGCTGACCTGATAACAAGAAAGTGAGCCCCACATGCTTATTGGGCCGGCCCGTTTGTCTGTTGACCGGTCAAACAAAAACATTTGGCCCGACCCACATGCTTATTGGGCCGGCCCGGTTTGCCTGTTGACCGATAAAACAAAGACATTCGGCCCGGCCCACATGACTATTGGGCCAGCCCATTTGTCGTGTTGACCAGTCAAATGAAGACATTCGGCCCGGCCTACTTGTTCAGTGGGTTGGCCCAGTCATCCTGTTGGCCGGTCAAACGAAGGCATTCGGCCCGGCCCACGTGCTTAGTGGGCTGGCCCATTTAAATTTTGACCACCAACCTTAGAGGTTAGGCCCAGCCCACGTATCTAATAGACCAGCTCGGTTATATAGTTGACCGGTCAAACTAAGTCAGCTGGCCGGACCCGCAAACTAAATGGGCCGTCCGCTTAAGGCGTGGCAGGCCTTGTGTGGGCCTACCATCTACCACGGGGTTTCAGTCGGTTAACGGCGTTAACTGACAGTTAGCGGCGTCTGCCATATGTCAGTTTGCATGACGTCAACAGTCAACGGCCTCGCGAAAACTCTTCTGCAACGGTCCAATTTTCTATGGCCAAAGGGCGCCCAAACGCGACGCACCGAAAAATCCGTGGTAGGCTTTTGCCTGACGCAGTTTGAAGCACAGAATCCATATCGTCGGCTTAGGTCCATATGCGACAAAAAAGAGGCCATACCTGACGAAAATTTGATATTGAGTACCAGAACTTTTCTTGTAGTGGATGTGGCAGTGGGACGGTGGCGTTTGGCTATGATAGGGGTATTGGCGAATAGGGAGAGAGGCAGCTGGTAGAGCGATATGGTTAAAGTCTACTACTAGTAGTAGTACATATCAAACATGTAGCTCAAGATGATCCAGAAGTGGCATGGTGGCGTTGGTGCAGGGCCGCTGGCTAGGCGTGGTCGCCCGAGGCAATGTAGTGAAGAGGATAGAGAGACACTGAAAAACAATGTGGATTGACATTAATATAATACAAGTTTGCCTTCTCTATCTGTTGTATTTACTGCACCTATCGTGAAGATGTCTGACCCGAGTAGAAGCTACCACTCTATAGCTATCCTAACACACCATGGAGATGTATTAGTCTTGTCAAATCTGCTCATGACAGTTTAAGCAGAAAATTAAAGATTTTTTTTCTTGTTATCTTCATAATAAGCGAACGTTTCCACAACATTGCACATTCGTCTTGTACCTCCACATGTGGACATCCAGGTGAATTCAACTCCTAACTGCTCTATTGTTGCATTCCTTTTTATTCTCTCTGGTCGTCTCTTTACAGAGTTTTGGCTCTTCGTTTCTTTTTTCCATTTCTTCTACGCTAAGTAGAACCATTTCCCATTTTACTAGTGCTAGGAATGGATTTTTTTTATGAAGAAGCTTCAAAAAATATGGGGAGAAACTATCTAATTTTCACCCAAACTAGACTATAGCGTTTGAGTCAGATCTTCCCCGCCGTGAGCCCCGCTCCCTCCGGCCCGGCCCCCGCGTCGCTCTGCTTGGGCGGCACGGGGGAACCAGAGCTCCGCCGGCCAGGTCCTCCTCCTAAGATCCTCCTCCTCCGCCGCTGCCGCTGGCCTCGCCGCGGTGGCGGCGGCCCCGGCTTCCGAAGGCGGCTTGGGGCGAGCTCGCGGTGGACGCGATGGGGCGCTCTCGCCGGCCTTGTCCAAGGGGGCGCGGGTGAGACCGGCCTTGCCCAAGCGGGCGTCGGCACGGTGGTGGGTTGGGGTGCGGCGGTTCCAGGCGGGGCGGTGGAGTCCGGCAGGCGCGCGGGCTTGGGGGAGCTCGCGGTGGACGCGGAGGGGCTCGATGGCCGGCCGCACCCAAGCGGGTGCCGGTGCGGGTGATGCTGGCCTCGCCCAAGCGGGCGTCGGCGCGGTGCTGGACCGGGATGCGGTGGCTCCAGGCGATGCGGCGTTGGTCGGCAGGTGCGGTGCGGCGCGCTGCTTCGCGCCTGGCTGCGCGGGCCGATTGGGCCAGATCTGGGCTGCGCGGGCCGCGTCCTTCGCGTGGCGGCACGATACTCTGCTCCGGCTGCTATCCAGTCATGGTGTGGCGGCGCTGTCTCCTTTGCTGGCCAGGGCGACGGACAGGGCGAGCGGGTGGCCAAGCGGCCTTTTCTCCGGTTCCAGGACCTGGCGGCTCGGGCAGTTTGGAGGCTGCCTGGTTGACGGCTGGAGGGTGGGGTGCGCGCAGGCTCTTGGTGGCCGGAAGGGATGCCGGTCATGAAGTCGTCCTTGATGGTGCTCCGGCGAGGTTTTGTGGAGAGGTCAGGTGTGACTGAGGTGTGCTGGGAACTCAGGTTCCAGCGAAGGTGTGCAGTTCTCCGGATGAAAATCTTGCTCGACTTCCGTCGATGCCGGTGATGACGTCACTTTTGGGTGTCGTTTGCCTTGTTGAAGGCGTTACCGAGGAGATCTAACACTTCTCCCACTCTTGGATCTTGTCTTTTGGTGAAAACCTAAATCCGCATGTCGGATTGGCGATGGCGGCATCCACGATGTCGTTACTTCGATGGAAGCATCGTTTTGGAGACACGGTTCTGATGGGAGCACCTGGGTTGTGGTCAAGCGGCTGGTCAGGCGCTATCAATGGCGGGTGTTCTTCGAGTCTGTGGTGCTGGGTATCGTGGGGTTGCCCCGTAGTGGCGGTAGCAGGAGCACTCTCGACATGCAGGCGGCGCCAAACGAGTCCTGTTTTTCGCCCTCTCAAGACCGGAGCGGCACATGCCGCCTCTCTTCGGTTATGTCTTCTCTCTCCGATGTTGTTGAAGCCGGCGAACAAGCTCGTGGCAATGGTGATCGTTTCAACATGATTGGAGCGACCTTGGGGCTGTTGCAATGAAGTCGAAGATGTCCCACCGTAAGCACGAGGGATGATGTTCGGTGACGCTGCTTGCCCTGGTGGTGTACTTCTCTGTTTATGCCGCCCCTAGCCTTCTGGCGCACTTTATGTCTAGTGGTGCTCTTGTTGATGTAAAGGTTTTCGCCCGGTTTTCCTTCAATAAACTGAGCAGTTTGGGTCTCTGTGCCTTTTCTTCTAATGCAATGAACACAGCAGTTCTCCTGCTGTTATTCAAAAAAAAAAAGACTATAGCGTTTGTATAGGATTGAGATCCTATGGACAATATTCCAACAGAAGCCGTTTGATTCATAGGATCATATTCCTAGGAATCATGCAGGGCTTGTTTGGTTCAAAGAAATTTATAGGAATTTTGTGGGATTCAATTCATTCTTTGACAACTCTAGTAGGCACATCATAATTCATACAAATTCATGTGTTCTTCCAGCAACGCAACCAAACAACATACAATATAAATTTGTGTGGTTTTCATGTAAGTAGGATTAATTCAACATGCATTCACATTCAATTTCTATATTATTTTCTATTCCAACATTTTGTAAACCATGCAACCCAAACAAGACATGGGGGTAAGTTTCATTGGAAAAGCATTAGGTTAGACCAAACAACATGCAATGTAAATTCATGGTGGTTTTCTAGCAACGCAACCAAACAACATGTGGTGAATCTAAACATGCCCTAAACATACAATACACATTCTATTTTTCTTTGTTTCTAATCCGGTCGTTATGGAAATCTTGCGAAACAAATAGGCCCTAAATTTTGGCTCCTTTGATTTGCAAGATTTTCACAACGCGGAGATAGAAAACATGTATATTTGGAGTGGCACGTCTTATCCAATCCTATAGAATTGAGAAACTACTGTATTTTGGATCCAATAAGTTTGATTACCCGCGAAAACCAAACAAATTATAAAACGTGGTTAGAGTGAAGGGAATTTTTTATTTATAAAATGTAGTGAAAATGAATTATTTGTAAGAACTCCAAAATATTGCAATCCTATATATCAAACAACCTTTGTCGTAGGAAAAAAATAAGGCATATGGTTCCAAATCCTATACAATTCCTTTGAATTAAATAAGCACTTCATGTCTATTTTCATGTGACACAACTAGATAACATTCTACATATACAAGTAAACATGCCTTAAATATGCAATACCATTCTCCGTTCCTAGGTTCTCTAAAATCTTAACCAAAAATCACTTAAACTTCACATCGTGCAAACTCGTCACTCAATATTAGCATTAAAAACATTTAACTTCAACTCAACTAACATATCGTCTTCTTCTTCTTCTTCTTCTTCTTCTTCTTCTTCATTGAGACCACCTATTTTTTACCGCCATTTTGCACCGTCGCACGCTTTTCTTCACTAGGCGTTATGGGACTTCGTCGTGGTCGTCCTCCTTGTTGGCTTCATTGTCATGGGCCTCATCCTCATCGTCGTCCTCATCATCATCGTCCGTCTTGTTGTAGTCACTCCACATCGGTGGTGGTGTGCCTTCATAGAAGTGTTGCAAGTAGGAATCTTCTTCGTCAGGGGAGTCGGGCAGCAGGGGCAGCCATGGCCCGTCGATTAAGTCAAGGCTTCCTGGTGGAGTTTCTTGGCCGTTCCCATTCGCCAGGTCGATCGAAGTGTTTTGAAGATCTTTGGTGTACGGCATTTTGGAGGGAAGCAGAGGGAGGTGGGTAAAACAAAGGTGGGTTGGGTGTTCTTGGTTGGAAGAAGGGTGGGTCATGTTTCGAGCATATCTATTTACCGGGGAATAGGGCTCCCCTTTTTTCGTAGGTTCAAGCCGCTTGTGTGAAACCCTACATTGTGCAACTATGTTGTGTGTGTGGTGGATCTCAACTGATACAAGATATGTTCCTCGGGAACGAGCAGCCGGTTCCTTCTCTCTTTTAAGCCTTCTTTTCCTCCCTTTCTCTTGCAGCTTGAGCCTCCTTTTATACTGGTCAGGGATCACCATAGGGCACTCATGGACACGTTACGAGGGGCACGACGCGTGTCCATGACGTGGAGCGCGAATTCAGCCTAGCGGGTCGCATGGCTAAAGCTACGGTCTAACTAGTTGATGCCAGGAGTCTTAGTTTGTTGTGGCTTTGCAGGCCCTACCAAGGCGCCCTGAAGGGGCTAGCATATTAGGCTCACGACCGGTGAGCAACTTGCCCGTGAAATCTCCTTCTCAGGGGCAGTTGTAGCCGGGTGGGAGCCCCGTGCAGGAAGGATTTCGAGAGGCCTTCCCAGGTCTTGTTCTCTTGAATCTTAGTTTCCTTCTCCGCTTCCCAGGATCGAAAGGCCCTTGCACGTAGGACCGTGTACCCCTTGTTTCCACGGGAATGATACTAGGGGAGGCCTTTTGCAAGTGAAGGAGGCGGTGGCTGCGACCCGGGCGGTGTGTGTGCCTCTGTGTGTGTGTGCGTGCGTGGGTCTGTCTGTGTGGTATGTGTATGTGTCCTCGGCCTAGTGGGCAGTTGCTGGCTGGCCTCTCTGTGGGCGCTGGTGGTGGCACGAGTGGTAGAGACCTCGGATCTGGAGGCAGGGGTCGCGGTGTTTGCCCATGTTTGCTCTCACCATCGTCGTCCAAGCGACGTCTCGATCCCAACCTCCACTCTGGCCACACTCGGCCTCCACCTGTCCATCGAGGAAAAGGTCCCGCTTTTCTATCTCTCAGTGTTTCTCGGGTGATGTGGTTGTATCACAGTGGGTGTTCCTAAATGTTGATGAAGCCTCTGTTTTGCTCCAATGTCTCTTGGTGCTCTCCTCTTGCTTCCTAGGGTGGATGGCTGGGAGGATACCATTAATGTGTACGGTGTTGCTTCCTAAAGTGGTTGATGTGTGGATAAAGCTGGCAGCTCGGCAAAAGCCATGGCTGGTCTGTCCGGAGCCGATGATGATGACGCTCTTGGGCACCATTCTCCACCTTGAAGGTGTCTTGGTTAAGCCTCGGCTTTGCCCTCATCATGGTCGGATGTCTCTAGGTGAAAACCTTGACCCTTGTTGGGTCGATCAACATCATTACTTCGGTGTCGCTCTTCTTAATGGAGGCGTTGCTTATTGAGACCTTGTCGTTCTCTTGCTTACTCGATGTGTGGCCACCTGTGGCTAGCATTTGCACTTGTGTAGTCGGTTGGTGAGGATTCATGTGTTGTCCATCAACGACATCCTCCACTCTTCAAATGTTCCTCGACTCTTCAATTGTTCGAGATGAAGATCTCAAGGTGTCCACCTGTTATATCTTAGCTTGTTGTAGCCATGCTCCTTTTGTTTTAGGTGTCGTTTTTCTATGCTCTGTAACCGAGTGTCGTTCGTGGTTCGCTTAATTAAAAGTCGGGTCTGTTAGCCGTTTATCTAAAAAAAAAACTTAGCTCGCTACGAGTGATCAGTCATGTAGAGGTTGAAACTAAATAGTGCCTAATGGCGCGGCAGCACACAAGTGGACAGCCTAAACCCAAGCCGGCTGCTGAAAACCCCCCTCCTTCCTCCGGTCTCCCACCCCACCACCCCCCCCTTCGTTTCCATCCAAAACCTCAAAGCGGAGCGCCTCTGCTTCACCGGGACTCGAGACAGGGATGGCTCCGAAGAAGGGGAGAGTACGCAGACTACCAAGAGTAAGTCCTTCTTCCTCACCCGCCTCTCCCCCCTCATCTCGTTCTAGATCTGGCCTTCTTGGGAGGGTTCTTTTTTTCTTGCCTTTCTCCTTCACGTTCTTGTGATTTAGCTAGTTCTTTCACCTCGCATTCTCGTGATTTTCTCAATTAATCCGCTTATATGGTGTATTTTTCTGTTCTTGGGGGAAAAAAATTTGATTTTTTCTTACCTCGAACACTCCGGGCTGTGCTGTGCCGCCAAGGAGGCGACTTGGTGAGGATGGTCGACGGGCAAGGGAGCGATTCTTGCGACATCTGCTTTGGGATCTTACTTTTGGTTTAAGAAATTTGTTTTCTTTAGGCGTGAGGCCTGGAACGAGTCCGACCTCCGACGAGAGGTGACCTTGCCGGGCCGTCGATCAACCACTATCTCCCGCCAACTCGCCATAGCATTCTTTTTTTCCCTTTCTCTTTCAAGCCCATCTGATTTGCCTAAACTTTTTTGCTTCGCATTCGCGCGATTTGCCCAATTAATCCGTCGGTGTATTCTTCTGTTTTGGGGTAAAAAGTTTTTTCGTACCTCGAACGCTCCGGACTGTGCTGTGCCGCCAAGGAGACGACTTGGTGATGATGGTCGACGGGCAAGAGAGCGATTCTTGCGATATTTGCGGCAAGAGCATTTGCTTTGAGATCTTTCTTTTAGAAATTTGTTTTCTTTGGGCGTGAGGCCTGAAATTAGTCCGGTTTCTGACGAGAAATAACCTTGCTGGGGCCGTCGATCCATATCCATGTGGTAGCATTATTCCCCACGCAGAAGAAAGGGACCAATTTTATGTTTTCCTCTGCTTCTTATGCTTCAAATCAGCGGACTGAAAACTTCTTGTTTGTTAATTATGTAGAACACTGTAACTCTGGTGCTTGATGGGACAGAAGAGGAGGTGCTGAAACAATTCAGAGCTTGCCAGACGTACTTTCGGTACTGGAATTTTTGCAGGGGTGCCTTCCGGGTGAGAGTTGGTAATAGACTGATATACACAACGCCACTCAATGGAACATTTTACTATGTTCTGCGCTACCGAGGCAGGCACCTTGTATTCGTGATAGTAGCGAGACAGTATTGGCTCATTGGATTTTTTGGTGAGAATGGATTTTTCCAAATGATATTTGAAGGCCAGGATCCAGGTACTCTATATATGAACAGCATGAAGGGGACAGTGATTACACCATTCAGTGCAAACCACGTCGACATATCTCCTGAGGGTGTGGAAAAAACGAGACTTGACATACATGCCGTGCGCGCTGGATTCGACTCAGTCCATTCTTACAGAGGACCCAACCATGCTCTGCCCAAGGGGTTTCCGGCTGCACTTGGGCGAATCGCGGTTCTTATCATGGAAACTAAGTTTAGAGAGATCATGGAGAGATGTGATCGAGCCATTGTTGGGTCTGAGCAGACTAGACTTGGGGCTGGCATGAAGAATCTAGTGATCAACTGGTCTGCATTGTGCAAGATTGTGTTGAATGGAATTATGGAGAGCCATCATATGCTGGAGGAACTAGATAAACTAAGGTGTCTGCTGGAACAAATTCTTATCTACCAAGTCGATGCAACGTCTAGTGGGTTGTTTGTCCATGAACCACTTCCTCCTGAGCCTAGGAGAGAAGTTTGGCAGCCCATTGATGATGAATACATCGACGGGGGCAAGGCAGATAGCGCCGTGCCCAACTTTGATGCCCCGCCACCACTACCAGCCCCAAGGCATATTGCTAAACGTGGGGTAAAAAGAGGAATCAGCCAAATGAACCAGACTGAAGAGAAAATGGTGAGAAAAGGATTGAGGGGAGGAGGAGCTGGGGGTTTGCCGGATGTGCCGCACTGGTTTGCCTCTTGGAACCAAGAAAAGGAAGACAAAGACCAGTGTGACATGTTGGTAGCTGGAGCTAGAGATATTGGCCTCACAATTACTGAGGTGGGTCCATTGCTTCTGAGCAAAAATACAGAAAAAAAAGGTGGGCAAGGAGGCGAAGCGATGAACAAAACCCCCAACTCAGATGTTGTTGACCTTCGAAATAACAGTTTTTTATCTGACACCGTGATCAGCGAATTTTTCAGTCGGCTATCTTCTAGGTTTGACAATGAAGAGGTTCTTCTTGTTGACGCAGCGTCGGCTGTCGCATATGCCCAAGACCCTACCTCTATCAGGCCTGAGCACCTAAGAGACCGGCGTATTGTGGTCTTGCCCGTGAACAACGCTGCTGAGTTTGGACGCCCTGACCTTGGTTCACACTGGTCTGTGCTTGTTATTGATGCCACCTCGGAAGGATCGACGCGGTTTATCCATCACGATTCGTTGGGTGGACTAAACCTAGCTGCTGCACAGCACCTTGCAGCAAGAATGCGCACTGTCTTTCCTGATGCACAAGAGGTTGAGAATGTGCAGACACCAAGACAACAAACTGGCTATGATTGCGCTGTGTATGTTATGGCCATAGCAAGGTCCATCACTAGATGGTGGAGAAGAAGAGAATTCGAGGGAGATTGGATGGACAGAATGTGGAATGAGGTGACTTCTGAGAGCGTCCATACCTTGAGGCAAGAGTTTGCTGAACTACTCGAGAGGGAACAACTAGAGAAAGAAACCAAGAAGGTCGAGTGCAAGAAAGATAAAGCCGAGGACTGATTGAGCATAACTGGTTTCATGAAACCCTTTTTGTGTCTTTGGAGTAGAAAGGGCACTCCTTCTGGAGAAAGGTACTGATATACAACAAACTGTCCAGAATTTCAGGGAAAACAACTGTTTCAGCAAAGACAGCTACTCAGACATACAAATATGCAATTCCTGCCCATATTTTTGTTACATGCACAAGCTTCAGGTGTCATCAGAACATCGATAGAGTTTTGGACTTCAGCTTCCATTTTGATGTTTTTGTCATTTTGATGTTTTTGTATGCTTGTAGTGTAACAACTAATCTAGTTTCGAAAGAGTCCTCTGATCTAATTCTACTAATGCTCTGAATTAGGCTAGCACAGTGAAATGGTTCTGATGGAGTAGTTTATTTAGACCATATTTCTTATCCAGGATTGTGAAATTCATAAAAAAAATCACATACATTGTCTATGCTTAACTGCTTGCCGAAGTAGAATCTGTGGAACTTTCTATGTTGTATTTAAACAAGAGTCTTAGAATAGCTTTTAGTATTAGTTTGTTATAAGATGGTAGAACTGAAATGTAAAAAAAAAAATCCGGTAGTGAGCTTTCATGAGTCGTGTGTCCTGGAAACTAATACAGCTAGTCCAAGAAGATTAATATATATTATGTATAGTCGAACTCTTATTAGCTGACTTGGCTTCAAATTGTTGGCATATGCCCTAAATATTTTATTACATCTACAAAGGGATACCCATACTTCTTTCAGCATACTGCTATATTGTTTGGAACAAGTAGGAGCATCTGACCATTCTGAATTCAAGCTTTGTTCATTTGAATTGGGGAGTGCACTCTTCTTCTTTTTTTGAGAATCAGGGAATTGAAGATCTTGGCATTGTGTGAATCAATGAACAAGATTTTTGTTTCCAAATTTGGCTAACAGTTGGTAGTGCATAGTTCGTGGCACAACATTAATGCTTGATCTATTACTTTCTGGTATTAAATCTTGACGAATGAAAAATTGGCAGACAAACTCAATGCATGTGCAGCTCCTTCTAAGTTGGGCTATGGATTTTAACTTTACTCCTTTTTCTTTATAAATCCTCGTTTTTACTTCTGCAGCTTTATAACTGTGCATCTAACAAACAAAAGCAGTGTGTAGAACAAAAGTATTATTAAGATTATTAAGATTATCTGAATACAAGTTCCATCAGGAAATCTAATTCTCTGTGGAGATCACTCAAAAGAAAAACAAACTCTGTGGATCTTATTTATACACTAGTATGTACTACAACAATCTGCAACTCCCAGGTAGCTTATATAGTTAAATGTACTCGGTAGCTTGTATATATTCTTAAGAAGTATTGTATTGTTTTTTCGTATCAGCTGTAACTTGCTGTAGCTAAGAAATGGTCTAATTTATACCCATCTGAGTCTCATAAATGTTGCTCAATATACTTGATACATCTAAGTGTATTTTGTCGATTTGCTGATGTTTCACGATTGTAATTCATATGAGCTAACCACAAGCAGATTTGGTTGTGTATGTGACTAGTGGTAGTATTTTGTTTTGATTCCTAGCCATGTGTTTCTCTACTGTTGCAAGATTGTTATTTTTATTTCTTGAGCTGATAACATGCATGATTTCTTATAGTATCTATGTTTACAGAAGATGTACAACTAGAGGGGGAATAGTTACAAGTTCAGTTCTGCGAAATTATCAAAGGTGATCTATTGGAGTTGTTTGGTGACCTGCATGCCGGACAACTTGAGCTTTTCCGCATCAACTTTTGGGAAATTATTTTATTGCCAAAAGTTAATGAAGCGGAACAGATTTAACAATATAGACCAATATGTCTTCTTAATGTGTGTTTCAAAATTTTCACTAAGGTGGCTACTATTAGACTAAATTCTCTAACTGATCATGTGATGCGTCCTACTCAGACTGCTTCTCTAACTGATCATGTGATGCGTCCTACTCAGACTGCTTTCATGCATGGTAGATATATCCTAGATGAGATTGTAACCTTGCATGAAACGATCCATGAGTTGCATCTTAAAATGTTGAATGGTTGGTCCTCAAAATTGACTTTGAAAAATCCTACGATGAAGTTAAGTGGTCATTTCTTCAATAAACTCTTAGAATGAAAGGTTTTTCTGAAGAGTGACACACATTAATTAATAACTTTGTTTTTTGGAGAAAGTGTCTCTATCAAGATCAATGATGATCAAGATCAATGATGATGTTGGTAGATACTTTCAGACAAAAAAAAAAGAAGGTTTGAGGCAAGGTGATTCCCTTTCTCTAGTGTTATTTAACATTGTGGAAGATATGTTTGCTATTATTATTGAGCGTGCCAAAGTTGGTGATTAGATTGAAGGGGTGGTCTCCCACTTGGTTGATGGTGGACTATCTATCCTTCAACACGCCGATGACACAATCATGTATATGAAACATGACTTGGAAAAAGCGAGAAACCTGATATTGATACTATCAGCATTCGAGCAATCGTTAGGTCTTAAGATAAATTTTCGTCAAAATGTTTTTGTTTTGTTTTGGCTAGGCTCTAGACGACGATAACCTATATGCCAAACTTTTCTGATGTGGGTTGGGAATCTTTTCCTTCAGCTATCTAGGCATTTCGATCCATCATCGGAGACTCACACTTGATGAATGGAAACACGTCGAGGAAAAACTGCAAAAGGAAAATTACTATTTCTAGATGAAAAAATGGTACTAATAAATTTAGTGTATATGATTTTTTTTTTTCAACTACCTAAGGGAGTCTTACATAGATTGAACTATTTATCTAGATTCTTTTGGTAGGGAGATAGTGAAAAAAGAAATAATCAGTTGACCAAGAATGGTGTTTTCTCGATAGGATCCATGTATTTAATCGAACGCATTCAACCATAGTTAATAATAAGTCCATTTAAAAGATGAAGATAGCATTGAAAATAAAGTTTTTTTTTTTGCATGATATCTTCGTCGCGGTGTTATTCTAACTAAACATAACCTTGCAAAAACGCAACTGACGTGGATGTAGGGAATGTGTTTTTGGCTACACTATTTCTCATTTATGTCCTTTGGGCATTTCATTTTGAAATTCATATTTGACTATTTGAGGTCACAACTGCCAACACCGCCACCGAAGTTTGCAGTATCACATCCGAGCTTGCACCTTTGGAAAATCACCGAAGTTGTCAGTCTGGCAGCACCAGCGCGAGGTTGGTACGATGGCACGGCACGGCACATTGAGCTGGTCGATGGGCTGCTGTCAAGGAGCTACTAGAAACGAGCCGAGAATAACAAATCGGAGGTGGATCCAATCCACGCGTGGCGCGCCAACCCGGAACGGCAGTTTCGCGGGAACGCCTCCCTCCTGTCCTGCCTGCCTTCCAGCGCGCGTGGCGTGCTCTCTTCCTCCCTCCCTCCACCATTTGTGGGTTCCCCCACCTCTCCCTCGGCCCGACACACGACCGCCGCTCGGCCGGGACGGAGAGACACCATCGAATGGGGCCGCGCCTCCTGCATCACTACCGCTCCCGCTCCGCCTCCTCCTTCGCGCGCTCACCGGACGCCTCCACCGGCGACGCACACAGCCTCGGCCCTGCGGCCGCCGACGCCCTCGACTCACCCTTCGGTCACGTCGATGGCCTCTCCCGACCGGACGTCCGCGAGGCCGCCTACGAGGTGTTCTTCATGTCATGCCGCGCCGGAGGCACCAACGGCAAGGGCACCGGCATCGGCAATGGTGCGCTCAGCCACCACCCCGCGCCGTGGGACAGCGGCGGAGGAGGCGGCGGGGACGAGTCGCCGAGGATCGGCGCGGGGCCCAGGGGCGGCACCGGCATGAACGTCGTCAACAGCCGGGTGAAGCGCGCGCTCGGGCTCAAGGCGCGCAGGTCGTCGCAGCCCTCCACCGCCCTTCGCAGCGGCTTGAACGCGTCGTCCTCCTCGTCTGCACCGGGCTCCCCTGGCCGCGCGGTACGCGCGATGATGAACCAGCCGTCGGGTACCGGGTCGCCCAGGGCACGCCGGCCAATGACCTCCGCTGAGATCATGCGTCAGCAGATGCGCGTCTCCGAGCAGAGCGACGCACGCCTTCGCAAGACGCTCATGCGCACCCTCGTCGGACAGGTTCGTCCGTGCATCCATCCACGTCCGCCAAATTGCACGAAATGCATATGTTCGATCTTCGGTGTGATGTAATGCTCGCGATGCAATGCAGGTGGGAAGAAGAGCGGAGACGATCATCCTCCCCCTGGAGCTGCTGCGGCAGCTGAAGCTGCCCGACTTTGCCGACAGCGGCGAGCACCACAAGTGGCAGCTCCGCCAGCTCAAGCTCCTCGAGGCCGGCCTCATCCTCCACACCTCAATCCCGATCGACCACCGCCACAGCGCCTCCGTGCTCCGGTTCCGCGAGGTCTTGCAGGCCGCCGAGGCCCGCGCCATCGACACCGGCAAGGCGTCCGACGCCATGCGCGCGCTCTGCGACGCCGTGCTTGCGCTGGCCTGGCGATCCGCGCCAGCCGGCGAGGCCTGCCACTGGGCCGACGGGTACCCTCTCAACGTTCTCCTCTACGTCTCCCTCCTCCAGGCCGTCTTCGACCTCCGGGACGAGACCGTCGTGCTCGACGAGGTGGACGAGCTGCTCGAGCTCATGAAGCGGACATGGACGACGCTCGGCATCAACAAGATGATCCACAACGTGTGCTTCGCGTGGGTCCTCTTCCAGCAGTACGTGGCCACCGGCCAGGTCGAGCAGGACCTCGCCGGCGCGGCGCTCGCGGTGCTCACGGAGGTGGCGGCCGACGCCAAGCAGGAGAAACCCCGTGACGCCGCCGTGTACGCGCGGGTGCTCTCCAGCGCTCTCGCCGCGATACGTGACTGGCCCGAGAAGTGCCTGCTTGATTACCATGAGATGTACGGGACCGGCATCGGCGGCACCGGCACGGCCGCTATGGAGAGCGCTCTGTCGCTGGCGCTCGCCGCCGGCAAGATCATCGCCGAGAGTGTGCCTGGCATGGGCATCAGCGCGGCGCACGCAGACCACGAAAGCGGCGGCGTAGGGAGCTTCGCCGGCGACCGCGTCGACTACTACGTGCGCTGCTCCATGAGAAGCGCATTCACCAAGGTCCTGGAGAACGGGCTCGGGCAAGATGACAGCATGATCACAGACCACCCCGCCGATGACCCCAGCGAAATCCTGACGCGGCTCGCCAAGGACACGGAGGAGCTGGCGCTGTCGGAGCGCGAGAGCTTCAGCCAGGCATTGAGGCGGTGGCATCCGTTCCCGGCCGCCGTGGCCGCGACGACCCTGCACAGCTGCTTCGGCGTCGTGCTGAAGCAGTACGTTGCCAAGGCCATCTGCCTAACCGATGAGCTTGTGCGCGTGCTGCACGCCGCGGGCAGGCTGGAGAAAGCCCTGGTGCAAATGGTGATGGAGGACGTTGCCGACAGCGACGACGGCGGCAAGTCGGTGGTGCGGGAGGTGGTGCCGTACGACGTGGAGTCCGTCGTGGTGGGCTTCCTCAGGACGTGGATCGAGGAGAGGCTCAGGGTCGCCAAGGAGTGCGTCATCAGAGCCAAAGACACCGAGGTGAATTTTCTTGTTTGCACATCTCATCCATCGATCAAACATGTTCATTATCTCCGCAAGATCGCTCATGGCATTCTACATTGTTGTGTAGAGCTGGACCGCCAGGTCGAAGAATGAGCCGTACGCGCAGACCGCGGTGGAGCTGATGAAGCTGGCCAAGGCCACCATGGACGAGTTCTTCGCGATCCCGGTGAGCGCCAGAGACGACATGGTTCGGGACCTCGCCGACGGCCTGGACGCCGTCTTCCAGGAGTACATCTCATTCCTCGCGTCCTGCGGCAACAAGCAGAGCTACCTCCCACCGCTGCCGGCGCTGACGAGGTGCAACCAGGACTCGACGATCAAGCGTCTCTGGAAGAGGGCGGCGGTGACGCCTTGCCGGGCGCCACTGACGGGCGCGCGCGGCACCGTGTACAACTGCGGCCAGAGCGCGTCCGCAGCCGGCGGGCACAACCCGCGGCCGTCCACCAGCCGCGGCACGCAGCGCCTCTACGTCCGGCTCAACACGCTCCACTACGTCCTCAGCCACACCCAGGCGCTCGACAAGTCGCTCTCCTTCTTCTCCGGGGGCGGTGGCGGGGCGTGCGCCTCGCCATCGGCCGCCGCCCGCCTCCTCGCGGCGCCGTCCTGCCACTTCGACCACGCGCGTGCCGCGGCGCAGTCGGCCATCACCCATGTCGCCGAGGTTGCCGCGTACCGCCTCATTTTCTTTGACTCGCACCAGTCCTTCTACGACGGGCTCTACGCGGGCGGCGTCGCAGACGCGCGCATCCGACCGGCGCTCCGCACGCTGAAGCAGAACCTGTCGCTGCTCCTCTCCGTCCTCGTCGACCGCGCGCAGCCGGTGGCCGTGCGGGAGGTGATGAAGGCCTCGTTCCAGGCCTTCCTGACGGTCCTGCTCGCCGGCGGCAACCATCGGAGCTTCACGAAGGAGGACCACGGCATGGTCGAGGAAGACCTCCGGAGCCTGAAGCGAGCCTTCTGCACGCGCGGCGAGGGCCTGGTGACGGAGCACGTGGTGGAGAGCGAGGCGGAGGTGGCCGAGGGCGTGGTCGCGCTCATGGGACAAACGGCGGAGCGGCTGGTGGAGGAGCTAAGCATCGCCACAACGTGCGGGTCGCCACGCATGGGCAACGGCGCCGCCGGGCAGAGGATGCCGATGCCGACGACGACCAGGCGGTGGAGCCGGACGGACCCTGACACGATCCTCAGGGTGCTCTGCCACCGCGACGAGGAGGTCGCCAGCCACTTCTTGAAGCGCGCGTTTCAGCTACCCAAGAGGCACCGGTGACCGTAGGCTTTGGCGCCATTGCAGCCAGAGCTCTAAATATGTAAATTAATCAACAAGGGGAAGTGGATTATATTTGTTGGAACAAAATAATTAAGGGCTTAAAGCATTCACTGCAGAAGGGAGTGCCTGATAGTACCTGAAAATTCTGCTCTTTCTTTTGTACTGCAGGTGTTGATGCATTATGTCAGATAGAAATAGAAAATTAGGTCCCTAACCTCATAATCTGGATAATGTAACTATCATGTCAGCTACAAGATACTTGGCTTTGTGTACAGATTATCACGATTACCAATTGTAGCTTCAAAATACTTAGTGTGGAGAGCTTCCATGGATGATATTGACAATTCAAATAAATATGCAGTATTACCGCTGTAGAATGATATGTTTAAGTAATCCCACACACTGTATCTTCTAGTAATTCGCTGCTCTTTCTCACACACTGCCTATAGCTGTGGAGGCACACATTGAGCAAAAGTTCACCATTTTATCATGTACTACGAAATTCTGCAAATATTCATCATAAGTCCATCAATTCTGTGCCGGAGAAATGCATCAAAATTTGCTCAACTCAGTTGAAGCTAAGCTTACCTGCCCAAATCTACCAACCAGATAATGGATTATGTGTGTTGGAACAAATTAATTAATGGATTAAAGCATTTGCAAACACTGTACTATGTACTATATTTTTTCCACTGCAGAGGAGAGGAGTTGCTGATCACTGAAAATTCTTCTGTTATTTCTTCTATAGTGCAGATGTTAATGCATTCTGTCAGATAGAAATAGAAAATTAGGTCCCTAACCTCGCAACCAGATAATTCAACTAGCATGTGAGTTACACAGATATATGATTTGTATGCACTCATATGGACAAATTATTATCAAGAATTAAGCCCAACCTTCCTTTCTATATGGACTATGGAGGTAATGATTCTGGCAGCACGGAGAATATGGATCGTAAGAAGCAATAAAATGTTCAAAGACCAAGATCCAAGCTTCAGGATTTGGAAGGAAGGCAATTTATTATGAAGATCTAAAAGGCTACTGAGTTACACGATCAAAAAGAAATATGCTCAACAGTTCAAAGATTGACTAGAGATTCAAAAATAGAAAGCTTTTTACACTTTGTAACCCCCCTGTGTAAATACACCTGTACATATCTAACCTCAAAATTTCTTTTTACAGATTATCATGATTACCATGTTCCATAATTCTGAAAAAGGAAGCATACAGGCACATTTCAGAAAAAGGAATACGAAATCAAAAGCAGTACATCATCATAGTGATAGGGGGTGAAATAATAAGACGATATTGACAATGTCACACAAAAAAATGTCCTATAAGAACATGTCTACAGCACATAGAAGAATAGGTTATCACTTGCTAAGCAATCTCACAAAATATGTATCTTCTTGATTCCCAGTTCTTTCTGCCCTAATTCAACCAACAAGGCGGAGTCGATTATGTGTGGTTGAATAAATAATTAACAGCTTAACTGGAGAGGGGATGTAAGTTTAGTTCCTACTCCCTATGATCATCTTTAATCGATGCGGTATGCACATACATAGACTACTTCTGTGCATCACGCGCGTCAATTTATTCCAATCGGAGGGAGTATATCTGAAAATTCTGCTCTTTCTTTTTATTGGCAGATGTTGATGCATTATGTCAGATAGAAACAGAAATTTAGGTGCATGTGGATTATGTTTGTTTAGACGGAAGGCTTGAGCAGAGCACGGCTTTAAACTAATAAAGCCAACATGTGCATTATGTCAGATAGAAATAGAAATTTAGGTGCCTGACCTCGTAATCCAGAACTATCATGTGAGCTACACAGATGTCGGATAGAAATAGAAAATGAAAATAGTGTTCTGAGCTTCCTAAATAAGTATCTTCATCAGGAATAAGAAGAAGACAGGCATAAGTCAGATGCAGTACATTATATTGACAGTACAACTGTAGATTGATATGTTTAAAACAAATAAAAGAATAAAAACCTCTTCATGAGACATCCCCCGTACAGAGCACCAATCCCACACACTGTGTCTTCTAGTAATTCGCAGCTCTTTCTCACACACTGCATATAGCTGTGGAGGCACACATTAAGCAGCAGTTGAACATTTCATCATACGAAATTCTGCAAATATTCATCATAAGACCATTAATTCGGTGCCAGAGAAATGCATCGATTTGCTCTCAAGTCAGCTGAAGCTAAGCTTACCTGCCCAAATCTGCCACTTCCACCACGCGCCATTTCAAACCAGATAATGGATATGTATGTTAGAACAAATTAATTAATGGACTAAAGCATTTGCAAACACTGTAATACTAGTTTTTTTTCAGTGCAGGGGAGAGGAGTTGCTGATCACTGAAAATTCTTCTGCTATTTCTTCTGTAGTGCAGATGTTCATGCATTCTGTCAGATAGAAATAGAAAATTAGGTCCCTAACCTCACAATCCAGATAATGGAACTAGCATGTGAGCTACTCATATGATTTGTATGCACTCCTATCTACAGATTATTATCAAGTATAAACTCAGCCTTCCTTTCTATATGGAGATAATGATTCTGGCAGCATGGAGTATATGGATAGTAAGAAACAATAAAATTTTCAAAGACCATGATTCAATCTTCAGGAGTTGGAAGTCAATTTATTATCAAGAGATAAGGCTAGTGAGTTACAGATCAAAGAGAAATATGCTAACAGTTTAAAGATTGGCTAGAGATTCAAACATAGAAAGCTTCTTTTACATTTTGTAACCCACTTTGTAAATACACTGTACATACCTCTTTATAAATATAAAAATGGCAGTGGGAGTCTTTCCCACTGTTTAACCTCAAAAAATGTAGGAGTACTGATTATCATGTTCCATAAATCTAAAATAGAGCTGTGAGCTTACCTGAATTAAGTAAGTAAATTCAGAAAAGGGAAGCATACAGGCACAATTCAGAAAAGGGAATATGAACTCAGATGCAGTAGATCATCACAGTGACGGAATAGCTTATAAATGTCACAGCATACTGTAAGAATGACATGTTTACAGCACATAGAAGAATAGCTTATCACTTGTCGTTAAGCAATCTCACAAAATCTGTATCTTCTTGATTCCTAGTTCTTTCTACCCTAATTTAACCAACAAGGTGGAGTCGATTATGTGTGGTTGAATAAATAATTAACAGCTTAACTAGAGAGGGGATGTAGTTCAGTGCCTGATATCTGAAATTCTGCTCTTTCTTTTGTATCGGCATGTTAATGCATGATGTCAGATAGAAATAGAAATTTCGGTGCATACGTATAATGTCAGCTAGAACTGAAAATTTAGGTGCCTGACCTCGTAATCCATAACGATCATGTGAGCTACACATTCGGGAATAAAAAGAAGACGGGCACAATTCAGAAACGGGAGACAAACTCAGATGCAGTACATCATCATATTGACAGGGTGGAATAATACATGATATTGACAATGCCACAAAAATGACCATACTGTAGACTGACATGTTTACAACAAATAAAAGAATATAAATCTCTTCCACGAGACGCCACCGGTAAAGAATACCAATCCACAATTCGCAGCTCCCTATAGCTGGGAGGCACACACTCAGCAGCAGATGATCACCATTTCATCATGCGAAATTCTATAAAAAAATAATCATCACAAGATCATCAGTCTGGAGCCATGGAAATGCATCAGAACAAACTCAAGTTGCACAAGCTCAGCTCAGCTCACCTGCCCAAACCTGCTCCTGGTCTTCATAAACCCCCCTCTCGTCACGGAATCATCGCCGCCCTTGGCGCTGCAGTTCCAGTAAGCCCCCACGGTGCCGAGGATCGGCATGTCATCGGGGCCCGGGCTCGGGGACCTTGACCGCCGACTCGGCGACGAGTTGGCCGACGAAATCTTGATGTCCTCCACGGTCAAGGCCCCCAGGATCGGCCGGTCCTCGCGGCTGATGGGCGAGTAGGAGCGCACGGAGTGGCTCTCCGGCGTCCCCGCAGAGCCCAGCCACGTCGAGAGGCTGGCGTCCACCGAGGCCTCCTGCTTGCTCGGCGTGCTGGGGGTGTAGTCCGGGCTCGCCGCCGGCGCCGGCTTGTCTTTCTTTCTGGCCGGGACCGGCGTTGCGTCGGCAGAGAGCTTGTCCAGCGACGACCAGTTGTCTTGCCCCGGCGCGACGGCGTTCTCCTTGTCCGAGTTCTTGGACGCGGCGGCGGTGCGGGACTTGGCGTCCTGCCGCTCGGTGAAATTCTCCACCGAGCCGAGCACGGGTGCGCGCGCCTCCGCTGCGGCCTCGCCTCCAACTCGGCCGGCGCCCTCCTTGGTGGTCTTGGTCATCGGGATCGGGATCGGGAGCAGGAAGAGCGACTCGCACGCCTCCTCCTCGCCGCGCGCGATGCCCAGGAGCCCGCCATGGTCCTCGTCGTCGTCGATCGCGTCGATCCCGTCCTCGCCCCCCTCGTCATCCTCATCCTCATACTCGTCGTCGTCGTCGGAGTCGTAGCAGTCCTCGTAGTCGCTGTCGTCGTCGGCGCCAGCGCCGGCGCAGTTGCCGTACCGGTGGTTGAGCGGGAACGCCTCGGATTTCGCGCAGTCCGGCGCCAGCATCCACGCCTCCTCGTCGGCGCCCGCCGAAGCCGGGTCGGCCTCCTCCGGGATCGGGGGCGCCTCGTACGCGGTCACGTTGGAGTCGAACGTCACCTTCTTCTTCACGACGGTGAGGCACAGGTCATCGGCGGAATCCCTAACCAAGCAAACAAACAAAGCCCCCAAGGGAAATTAAACCGAAATTCAGGAAGCAGGTCGCGCGCACCGATGAAGCCAGCAGGATCCATGGACGAACCTGAGCTCGAGGAGCGTGGAGAGGAGCGGCGCGGCGGCGGAGACGGCCTCGGCGTGGAGGTCTGCCTTGCTGGGGGAGTGGTGGCGGGCGCGGGCGTTGGGGGACTGCGCCGGGGAGCGCTTCCGCCTGCGGTGGCGGCGCTCCTTGGACTTGGCGCCCCCGAAGCAGCCAAGGAAGCAGCCCATGGTCGGTCGGTCGTCGGCGGAGGCGATCGAGCGGTGAGCCGCGGGGAGATGTGAGAGAGCTAGTGGTGAATGCGGCGCGGCATTTGGGGGAGAAGACGAGGAGGAAAGACGTTGGGGAAAAAGGGCAAAGCCGCGAGTAGTAGTAGCAACGGTCGTGTTGACCCAGCTGGCATGTGACCGTTGGATGACGGAGCGGATGGACGGCGGGGAGGAGCCCTGTGGGGCCCCGGCCAAGAGGAATCCAATGGCGCTTTTTTTTTACAGTAGAGGTGATGAGCCGAATTGGTTGCCACCGAATGTGCTGGGCCGTGCTAGAAAAAAAAAATTAGATGAAAAGGACCTCGCCCTGGCTCCATTGCATGAAACTATACCCCACATAATTTTGGGTTTAGGTTTTACGGACACACACCACACCCAGGCCCAGGGGAAGTAAGGCTGGTTACAGTGGGGAGTAACCTAGGCTAGTAACATATGTCATGTTACTAGTCTAGGTTACTATCTTCATAGTGGGTAGTAACTTATATGTGATGTCATGCATTGTATCATTTATTATGTTGTAGACTCATCTTGCCTTGAGGCGTATGATGTTATGGTAACATAGCTAGTTACCACTTCACTCTTTTTCTTCATTTATTAGCATGCCATGTCACCAAAATGCCTTAAATATGTGATGTTACTAACTATGTTACTCCCACTATGAGCAGTCTAATGTATCTCCCATGGATGGCACACACCCACCCATTTTTAACAAAACACCGATTACATTTTCCTGACCATAAAGCAACTACCATAGAAAGCTTTTGTGGCGATGAGGGGAACCAAAACCTTGTCCACGACCTTGAAGGACTCCCCATCACCCACCAGCATCAAGGCATTGGCCGTCAGAGTCCTCGATAGATCTCCCCAGAATAGTTTTGATTCATCAACTCCACTTCGGTAGATGTCACCATCTTCTTCATCGGAATCAGCCAGGATCCAGCCATAATAGTGGTTGTGGAGCATGAGCTAAAGCCTCCAAGAAATGCATCTTCATAAATTTCTTTTTTTTTTGTCCCCTGAAGCAGATTGCTCCATTGAGCAAGCAAGTAAGCCGTCTTGCGCCAGATGAAAGCACAAGTCATTTCTAGTGAGCCAGATAACCTAGAATACTGCAGCATTAATCATATTAAACACTTTATAAGTTTTATTCTGCTCCCAAAATGCAGTCAACGATTCTAGTGAAACATAGGAAGATCCCAACCTATCCAAATGCAAAATCTCCTGCCATATAGCTCTAGCAACCACACACACTCTTAAAATAAATGTGTACTTCTTTCAGGCTCATTGCAAAAAACACAAATCAGATCATCCACACATTTTATCTCTTAACTAGATTATCTCTACTGAGAATCCTATTATGAGACAATGGCCATAAGAAGCAATGAATATTTGGTGGTGTTTTAATTTTCCACACAATTTGTATATATACAGATAAAATCCCCCTAAATTGACCATTGCATATATGGATTTCACTGTATATGCCATTTGACTAAAGCTTTCCATAAAAGATTATCCCTTCTTCAGTAATCTGAAGGGTCTGGGCAATTTGTAAAATCTCATACCACAAAACCATCTAGTTGTGATCAAAGCATCTTCTAAAAGTTACTTTAAGGTGTTACCCATCCCACAACTCAGCAATAGTGCCATTTTGTTCATTTTCTAGGAAGTAAATGTCCCGGTACTAGATTGCAAGACTGGAAGATCCAAACCAATGATCCTTCCAGAACTTGACATTCTTTCTATTCCACACTTACCATTGATAACCAAGCTTAGCAGCTTAGCTGCCCAAATAACTCATTTCATAAATGGTGAAACACCCACTAAGGAACAAGAGAAAATGTTCGGATTATTGACATTATACTTATAGTCTATCAATTGTTTCCATTAGTTATCATCTAATTCCAGGAAGCAAGGAGGCACATATTCATCTCAGCTAAGCTTGGAATGCCTAGTCCCCCAAACTTCTTTTTTTGTGATACCAAACCGTAATTTGCTAAATGATACTTATAATGTCCCTCATAATTATCCCACTGACAATGGGCCATCTATCAGTCAATCAAGGCTATGGCCCATTTAGGGAACTTTGTAACACTCAACAAATGCAAATGAATACTAGAAAGGACACTCCTCACTAGCTCCAGCTTGGCAGCATGGCTAAGAAGTTTTCCTCTCCAACCAGCAGCTATTTTTAAAATTTTATCAATTATAGGTTGCAAGTCTTCTTTTTTCAACTTCTTGTGGTGCAATGGAACACCCAGATATTTCAAAGGAAACACCCCTAGGCGACAACTTAAAGTCTGAGAGACCACTTGTGCCTCATGTTTATCAACCCTAAGAAGTCGTTTGGAAGCCATGCTTTCATTTCGTTTGTAGCATTTTGAAATGAATACATGTATTCATTTCATTTACATTGTAATTTCAGAAATAGACACTTGTTTGGTTGCCACAGGAATTGCAAATCAAAACAGAATTCAATATTGAATTTGTAGAGGCTTCCATAGAGAATCGCAAATGACAGGTCTCAGCTTGGAATCGTGTTTACCCATGGAGTCATTTTGCTGGAATTCATAAATGAAATGATGGCCCAATTCTGTGGCAACCAAACAGCCCACCTATGTAATTCCAAAATGAATTCCAGACCCAAATGATGGATACCAAACGACCTCTAATGAAAATTAGGTCACATTTGTGGAATCCTCATCCTAGACATTTGCTTAAAGCAAGATAGGATCCACTTTAAGTTGGTTGCAAAAGTTAGGTCATTTTTTTAAGAATAACAAAGTGTCATCAGCATATTGCATGCTAACAACACTAGTGTTATTAAAACCTTACATTAAACCAGTAATCTGGTTGTTTGCAACAGCTCTCATGAGCATTTTTGTGAAAACATCTACCATAAAGTTAAAAAGAATTGGGGAGGCAAGGTCACCCTGTCTCACCCCTCGCATTGTCAAGAAAAACACATTGTTCTCATCATTTAATCTCACCCCATAGAGCCTTTGTATAGAATAGTTTTGAGAATGTTAAGCCACCTGGAGCTAAAGCCCCTTTTTCTTAACATGTCAAACAAAAAATCTCTATTGACTCTATCATTTGCTTTCTCATAATCAAGTTTAAAGATAAAGCCAGACTGAGCACTTTGTGCAACATCATGAATAATTTCATGTGCGCACACAACACTCTCTAGGGAGCCTCACTAACCACACCCAACATATTGGTTGTACATTTCAATAAAATTAAAACTGCAATTAGTCAATGCAATAGGCCTGAACTGTATAGTTACAGCATCAGCCTCTTTTGGAATCATAGTCAAAAGCGAGAAGTTAAACGAAAATAAATCCAACTCCCCCTTATTTCAGTCATGAACATTTTTTTATCAAATCTCAAGTGTTCATAAAAAAAAAGGGGGAAAACCATCAAGGCCATGGGCTCCTTCAGCATAAGAGCCAAAAACAGCTTTCCTGATAAAATCTGCATCCAGCAACCAATTGCAGGTTGGCTAGGTTGGCAAAATTACCTGAAAAGTTGTACTAACACAAGCTCCCGATTCTGGAGGTAGCAAACCACCTCCGTTCGCGAAGTGCATGTAGAATCTGAGTGACTGTGCAAAGCAGGATTCAGATAAAACTAGACCAAAACAACCCAAAGTAATAAAATAAAACAGGTACTAGTGTTACTTGAGTTCTGAACAAGTATGAATTCAGAAGGTCTCTTTCTTTGATTCTACCATGTGAATGCCAACAGAAGAGTGCACTGTTTCACAGGACACAAAAATATGGCATGCACTTTGAACTTGGAACATTCAATGGATATTAGTTACTGTAAGAATAATTTAGTGTGTGGTGACAGTAACAAAGGAAAATCAGCTTGTTAACATGCCAAATGGCACACTATTGACAAAAACCGATTACAATTCCGGCCATGCAATAACACAAATACTATTGTTCTGATTCGAAGAAGAGCATTCCACTCATCACATATAGCATTACTCGTCAGGAAAGGCGAGGCTGCTGCAGCGCCGCGGTCCAAAAAATAAACCGAAGAAAGGCTTTCCTTCCTTTCTTGGCATCCTTCCCCCCTTTCTAACTGCTGCAATATCTCTGAGTTCTAACTTAACTTCCTGCTGCTTGCACATCCAACAGATTGCATGTGCTCCTTGTCGCCGGTCCTTCCGCGGTCGGGAGAGCCGGAGATGGTAGACAGACGGGCCCCTACTTGAATTATAAGAGATAATTTGAGCTTGTAGGAATGAACCTTTTTCTATACAAGACTGTTAGGCCAATGCTTAACATTAAGATAGAGCTCTTGCTAAACATTCATACTCTCCACCTGCGCAAGTTGCACCCAAGATTCAGCCCCACGGTATTTACATGATTGCACATATGCAAGTATCCAAGTATTCATCATCCGAGTCACTTGAATCACTGCAAATTATTAACAAGATAGCAGCACTATTAGAGGATGAAATCAATTGAAGCTTCTATTGAATCACTGCTTTCAAGTTTAACTATGATTAGAGGTCAACAAAACTATTCAGCTATAAATTGCCTTCTTAGAAGCACAGAGCTATTTCCATATTGGATCTGGTTATTTCAAGTACCATAAATTTTAAGAAGATAGAGACAGAATTAGAGGACGGAATCAGTAGAAGCAATGTGAGGAAGATTACTGGAACTACTAATATTATCAAAGGTCAACATAACTAATTCAGCTATAATTGTCTTCTTTAGACGCACTGAGCTATTTCCATACTGTATCTGGTTTCTTTCAAACACCTTAAATACATCAACCCCCGTACTAACACCAAGAAAGAGCACCAGTCTCGATAAACATATATCATCACACCCTATGTGGATTGCAGTCAGAGGCAGAGCCAGGATTTAAATTCTGCCGGGCGGACATTTAAGATCCAAAAAAGACAGAGATGCAAAGTCTATTCCACATAAGAAGATCAGGATCCATGAGATAGAGCTACCAAGATCATAGAAAAAGCATAGCAGACTTGGAAACTACTAAATATGGACAACTGCCACTTGAACCGCTCATGGCTTGCAGGTTTGCACTGTAAACAGACGCCAGCGGAAAGAAAACTTGACGTAATTAATTCTTGCAAAAGTATGCAAATAGAAACCACATGACGGTGTATAAAGTCAGTACAACTATCCACAGTAGAGATTAAGGTCCACTGTAACTTATAGACTAATAAAACAAATTACACACTACATCAGTTTCAAAAGCTTGTGAGAAAGGTAACAATCGTTTAAAATTAAGAACTAATTTGGAACTGTAAACTTATCTGTAAGAACTAAAACGCAACATATGATAAAATCTAGACATATGAAGCAATTATCTTGACGCAAAAGGGTTATATGCCAATAAGTTTCACTGGGTCTATGTAATGCTGCTGCTATCAGCATGACTCTATAAAAGTGTGACTTGGAAGAACAGAGCCTAGAGTTTACTTAATAGTTAAACTTCATCCAACAAAGATGCATGATGCCATCATGGGCCTATCAAATTGTAACTGCGAAGAATGTAACCTAGTGTTTGCTTATATTACTCTCAAAGTAACAGAGCTTAGGTTAGATGTCAAACAGAGACAGTTAGAGAGACAATGGACACGCGGGGATGGTCCTCAAAATGGGTAGTTCAACAGATGATAAATACAGTCGACCTCCCAAAATCGGCTCTTCTTTTCTAGTGATTCCATCCTAAGATCTTGTCATTGATCTATAATCCATATTACACTAGGCTGCTAAACCGAAAAGAAGAAGGTCAGATTGATAGTCTAGTCCCAACAAGCTACTAATCAGGCTGGGACGGAATTCTGCTCACCTATTCTTAACTGCAAGGTAAAGCTTTAGAAGACCTCTAGGTGAATACTAAAGCTTTGGTGTGCAAGAAGAGAATAATCTAATACTTCAGGACGTGTTTAGTTCCTACTTTTGTAACATAACCTGATAGCGACGCCAACCGGTCCCGTTAAATCTTGTTTGTTTTCCTTGCTCTGTAATCCAACAACGCGGTATCGGATATCAGTGTAATACAAATCTGATACCGCCCGAGGACCCACGTAATCAGATAACAATATGATTCAGCAAAGCGTGTTTGCCGCTGTGGTTCCTTTCGTTGCATCGCAAGATGTGCGCTCTCTGGACCCTCACAAGCCGCCGCCGCGTCTGCCTGCAGTTGCTACCGCTGTTCTAGTCGCCAGCGCAAGCCGGTCGCTGCCGCAGGCGCTGCCATCGCCGCTGTTGGCAGCAGGAAGCTACACATGAGTCAGAGCTCGGTGCCTGGACATGGCGCTGCCGGCCAGTGCAAGGGTTACCGGATTTCATGTTTTGCCCATTCCGTTTGCATTAACAGTGTAAATCAATTAC
The DNA here is from genome assembly GCA_030979885.1 of Lolium multiflorum. Lineage (NCBI taxonomy): Eukaryota > Viridiplantae > Streptophyta > Magnoliopsida > Poales > Poaceae > Lolium > Lolium multiflorum. The sequence continues at coordinate 404,204,174 of CM061750.1, forward strand.
GTCTCCGTTACCATTACCGTTCTTGAAACAAACACGTCCTCAATGTTTACTGTTTTATGAACCTTACAACAGTGTAACTAGGGTACGATGAGGATCCAAAGACTGGAGATGAGCACTAACACTCAAAAAACAAACAACAGGGGTCAGTCCTGAGGTGGACGATAGTTTCTCAGGCATAGAAAACCCTATGGAATTTTATCGTATATGATCATAAGAAGTTGGCTGGGCTCTAAATTACTTATGGACCTAAGTTTATTAGTTGAAATGGAGAATCAGTTTTCAGTCATCTACTGCTAATTGACAGTAACATGTGCAGACCTACCCCGACATGCACTATTAATAAAAATATCCTGAGAGAACCAGAAGGTCAAAAAATTTCTCTAATTAAATAAGGTGATTAGAATCATTAAATTCCATTGACCTTGACTCGATTAGAAATCTGGTACTAGCAAACAGTACATATTAAGTTATATTGTTATATTAACAAAAGTTGAAGTGCCAATCAAGAAACATGTATTGACCACTTAACATGTAATAGCTCCGTCTGTAATGTAGCAGAAGAGCAAACTGACAAAACATCAATACAAAAATTCGTACTGCTACAGAGGAACAGAGAAGTGAAGCAGGATCCAGTTTTAACTCATCAGAAGTTATCTCTCCCTTTTCCACTTTCATGGGTTATTACGTTTGCAATCGTTGGTAGATCAATAAAGAGCATCCTCAACATGCAACCAAGCATGCCTACATGTGCACCTTGGACACCTCTGGTCACATGGCTAAGATTTTACGAAATCATTTAGTACCATAAACCTCCAACTTAGTTTTATGTCACCACAAAACGACGATCTTAACATGTTTCTATGCTAATCACAGGTCCACGACGAGCTGAACGTGAATTAGTAACAGCTCGGGTCCACGATGAATTCAAACTGGATTTATAGCTCCACACCACTTCACAAAAGTTTGCCTGAAGCATAGACCCCACTTACTCGAATTAGAAGTTCAACAAAAGGCTGCAAGGCCCAATAATTCAGTTCACCTAGCCGTTATTGGCAGATTGCGACGGTCCAGATGGATCACATGTTCTGCTGTATTAGCCTGTCGATACACACATATCATTCGATAAGTGAACCCCATCTCGCAACAGTTGCAGTGATCATTTCCCCCCTTTCCTGTTTGACAAGAAATGGCCCCGCAGGTGTTGAGGTCATCGAAACAACCCCTAGAAAGCAAAATTGTCTAGCCAAACAAGGAAACACTGCGCATAGCTCAATATTACGACAGCGCAACACGACAATCTTAGCAGGTTTGTATGCTAACCGCAAGTGTGCAAGAAGCTGGACGTGAATTAATAGCGCGGGCTAACGGTGCACTCAAAAATGAAGTTATAGCTCCACGCCTCTTGACGGAAAGCTCAGCACCCCACTTACTTGATTTAGAAGTTTTAGAAAAGGCCCGCGGCAAGGCCGAATTAATTGGTTCAATCATTTCGCCCTTTCCTGTTTGACAGGAAACGACGGCAGGCAGGTGCTGTACCAATGATCCGAACAAACCCCTTTTCGGGTAGTTTGTCTAGCCAAAGCCAAAGGAGGAAACGCTGCGCATAATAATTCATTCATGCACTAGAGGATGGGAGTAATTGTGGTGCCCTAATACATCACCCAAATCTAATATACGATCGGATTGAGCGGCACAGATAATAACGATGAAATGAATAGGAGGATGCATAGTAGAGTAGAGGGTGAGGTGGGGAGGGTTGCATAAAAGTGTGCTTTATTACCTAGGCTGGAACTCGAGTACCTCGACGAGCTTCTTCCCGTGCGTGTCCTTCCACTGCACGCGTCGCTTGGGCTTCTTCTGGCCCTTGCGCGCGGTGCCGCCCTCGGGCCGTCGCGGCGGCGGCAGCAGCGCCTTGCGCTCGCCGGCGTCGTCCTTGGCGCCCGCCCCCGTGGCGGCCGGGGCGGAGGTGGTCCTGGAGACCGAGAAGGGCGGCGCGGCCTGGCTCTTGCCGGCGTTGCAGGAGTTACTCCGGAAGGTTCGGCGATCCATCGCCCGGTGGCATCAACCCCCGCGCGGAGCTGGGCGGTTTCCCGCGGCTTTGGACACCGTACCTCGGGGAACGGGCGCTCGCGCGGCGAGAGGCGGATGCCGGATTGGATTGGATCCGAAATGATGCCCCCGGCTGGTAATAAACAGAAACAAACGAATAGGAAACGGAATCAGGGCGGGGGCAATCAATCAGCGAACGGAATCTAGGGAAAAAGGGTGGGCGAGCATTCGCGCGATGAAAGGGCGTGCGGGATGGGAGCAAACGTACCGAATTCGGCGCAGGATCGAAGGGAGCTCGGTGGAATTTCCGGATCGAGAGGGGGCGCCCTCGAGGGCGAAGCCAAGGAGGAAGGGGGTGTGGATTCGGCGCTGGAATTATTATCAGATTGGATTGGATGATTGGATGGGCCGGGGAAGATTGGAATGGAATCGGAGGGGAGGGGAAGGGGGTGGTGGCGAATCCGGCGAGCCGCGAGCGGGTGTAGGCACGGCAAACCCGCGCGCCTCCAACTTGCCCCTTTCTCCCGAGTCCCCGGGCCAATAACTACGACGTCCCTTGTTTCATTTTCCTTTTGTTTTTCCAAACATTTTGCACCTTTTCTTTTCTTTTGGCCGCCGCCCACCATTGTAAAGATATTTTGTTTTCTTATATTTTGGGATATATATATATGTATGCTTCCAATGAATGAACTATTGAGAACGAGCAGCCCGCCGCGATCTGCTCGTCATTGTGGTGTCCATGTACTAGTGATTTTTGCCGACGACACCGATAGGTCGCGCGTTGTGTGAACGCCCCAGGAAACGGTCTTTTCTTTTTTGTTGTTGTGGAGCTGCTTGCTGGAGTCCGGGCTGGATTTTTTGCGCAGAGTCACGGGTCACGGTCCTTTTCTTTGCACACAAATGATAAAAGGCGTCAAGTCTTGAATGAATGAATTCATAAAAACAAGTGCTTGATCCAACACAGGCAGGCTGGTGATAGCGTGGATTCACATCCACCATTGAGACTTGTTGGAAAGACATTTTTAATACTCCCTCCCTCCAACTTATAATAAGTGTTGAAAATTTAGCATACAAGTTATGCTCAAGTATGTGAAATACATGCTTTTTTTATTTTTTTTTCCATGGGAAACGATGTTATCATGCCATGCCATGGAGAATGGTGGGCATGTCACCTTTTTTCTAGACAACCAGCTAAACTTTATTCATTTGTAATAATGTTTACAAAGATATTTGTAGAATAGGGAGTGCCTAACCACATGGGGGGAAAAACATGTCTAGCTAACTTGTGGTCTTCAAAATTTGAAGCTCTACCCTCGAACTTAAACTTACATTCAAGAAAATGTGAAGACCGTGCTTTGATTTCAGTCATCATGGCACCATGTTTTTCGAGGCTACCTTCTTCGATATCAGCTATCACATGTTTGCAATCTGAGGCTACAACAAAACGTTGGATGCCAAGGTCCTCTGATGACGCCAAGGCCTCCCAGCAAGCCAAAGCTTCTAGAATGGCTTGATCGGTAATGCCAGGGAAGACAATCGCCGATGATCCATGGTATAAGCCATTACTATCGCGACAAAATGCAGCCGCACCGCCTTTCTCCCCCATCTTCAAAACAACTGCATCAACATTTACTTTAGGTGTAATCATCAGTGGTGGGATCTATCATGGTGCCGCACGTGTAGTTGGTACACTGGCCGAAGCTTGAATGGAAGTTTTCACTAAACCTCGGCCTTAGCTCAATTAGGAATGAGTTGATAAAGCCATGAGTTGTGAGGGGGCTCTGAAATAAGTCTTGGTCAATGTTCTTTCTTCTTGCCATCCAAATAGCCCACAGGGTGACAGTAAGACGTATAAAGTGATCATGTGGCAATGTTTCCATTAGATGGAACAACCAATGCTAGGCATTCTTCTCTCCACATGCAATCATGTGTTCCAACATTAGGTCATCCGATGAAACATATACACTATTTGCCATGTTGCATTCAATTAATGAGTGTCTCCACGAATCTTCAACTCCACATAAGGTGGAGGTGCTTGATCTCGCAATATTCCTATGCTCCAACAGGTTAGTTGTAGGCAAGGACGGCTAGGCCAGTCTCCGAAGGAATATTCTGATTTTGGAGGGGACAGAGGTCGTCCACAACGAGCTTACCCTTAATCTCGGACTCAGCATTGGACGAACCTTGGTTGCCCTCAAAATAATTTTCCCTGTTTTTTTTCGTGTTGATAATCATCTTGTAGGTAGATTGTACCAAGAATAAACCTTTGGGGTCAAAGTTCCAATCAGGGTGCATTCTCGTGCACAATGCTATACTAAGGATTGCATCAGCATTCATTGGTAAAAAAACATGCCGAATCAGGTCCTTTTTCCATGATATGCCAATGTCTCATCAATTAATTTGGATACCATCTCTGGAGGACCATGATTCCTCCAAGTTGCGATGGTTGATCATGAACTTTTAAGAGGCACGAAAGGGCCTCTGTTACTAATAAAAATAGATAGGGTGAGATAGGATTACCTTGTTGATACCTTGTGTAGCATAGCCTAACTAGATACTGACGGTGTTGCAACACTAGTAGAAAAAGAGGCTTCCATCCGCCCCCATTAGTCCCCAAAATATCCGAACCGCGACTAAAGGGGTCTTTAGTCGCGGTTCGGGAGGCGACCCGCGACCCAGCGCGCTCGGTCGACAGCTGGTGGACGGGAGGGGCTTTAGTCGCGGTTGGCCAGGCCAACCGCGACTAAAGGTCCTCAGGCCTGGCCCGAAGGCCTTTAGTCGCGGTTGGCATGGGCCTATAAAAGGCAGCTCAACTCACTTCACTTAGCCATTTGGTGCCACTTCTATTCACAATATTCACAAGGGGTGGTGGGTTTGCTTTTCGTTCCTCTTATGCACACAAGGTGTTCGATGAAATGCCCGAGAGCATGAAACAAACATGATATTGTTGGAGATATGTCCAAGAGGCAATAATAAAGTGGTTATTATAATATATCTTTGAGTTTATGATAAATGTTTACATCCCATGCTATAATTGTATTAACCGAAACATTGATACATGTGTGTTATGTAAACAACAAGGAGTCCCTAGTAAGCCTCTTGTATAACTAGCTTGTTGATTAATAGATGATCATGGTTTCGTGATCATGAAACATTGGATGTTGTTAATAACAAGGTTATGTCATTGGGTGAATGATATAATGGAAATACACCCAAATAAGCGTAGCATAAGATCAAGTCATTTAGTTCAAACTTGTTATAAGCTTTCGATACATAGTTACCTAGTCCTTCGACCTCGAGATCATGTAAATCACTTACACCGGAAGGGTACTTTGATTACATCAAACGCCACTGCGTAAATGAGTGGTTATAAAGATGGGATTAAGTATTCGGAAAGTATGAGTTGAGGCATATGGATCAAGAGTGGGATTTGTCCATCCCGATGACGGATAGATATACTCTGGGCCCTCTCGGTGGAATGATATCTAATTAGCTTGCAAGCATGTGACTGGTTCACAAGGGATATCATATCACGGTACAAGTAAAGAGTACTTATCGGTAACGAGGTTGAACTAGGTATGGAAATACCGACGATCAAACTTCGGATAAGTAAAATATCGTGTGACAAAGGGAATTGGTATCGTATTTGAATGGTTCTTTCGATCACGAAGTCATCGTTGAATATGTGGGAGCTATTATGGATCTCCAGGTCCCGCTATTAGTTATTGATCGGAGAGGAGTCTCGATCATGTCCACATAGTTCTCGAACCGTAGGGTGACACACTTAAGGTTTGATGTCGTTTTAAGTAGATATGGAATATGGAATGGAGTTCGAATATTGTTCGGAGTCTCGGATGAGATCCATGACATCACGACGAGGTCCGGAATGGTCCAGAGAATAAGATTCATATATAGGAAGTCACTTTCCAAGTTTGGAAATGATCGGTGCATTTATGGAAGGCGCTAGAATGTTCTAGAACCTTCCGGATGAAATCACCATGGAAGGTGGAGTCCGGTTGGACTCCACCAAACCCAACCAGCCAACCAAGTGGGAGGGTGGAGTCCATGGAGGACTCCACCTCCTTGGCGGCAAAAAGGGGGAAGGGGAGAGTCCTGTCCCTCTAGGTTTCGTCCATATGGCAGTTTTTGAATTGGGGTCTTATTCGAAGACTTTGGGCAAACCCTTGGGGTTCCACCTATATAATGAGGAGGAGAGGGAGGGGGCAGCCTGAGGTACTTGGCCGCACCACCATAAGGGGCCCCTGGCCGGCGCCCCTACCCCCTCTCTCCCAAACACTAGCTACTCCCTCCTCCTTCTTCTTCTCCATGGCTGCGGCCGAAGCCTGCCCGAGATCTCCACCACCATCACCATGTCGTCGTGCTGGCGGGATTCCGAGAGGATCTACTACATCCACTGCCCGCGGGCAGGGAGAAGGACGTCGTCATCAACACCGTACGTGTGACCGAGTGCGGAGGTCTTTGCCCGTGTGGCACCGTCAAGATCTTCTACGCGCTTTGAAAGCGGCAAGTGATCGTCTACATCCACCACGAGATTTATCTCGTTTAACGCTTAGCGATCTTCGAGGGTATGCTGATCTTCACCTCGTTGCTACCATCTACTAGATTAGATCTTGGCTTGTTATTCGTTCTTGCGGTAGGAATTTTTTTGTTTTCTATGCTACGAATCCCAATAGTGGTATCAGAGCCGTGTCTATGCATAGATTGGTTGCACGAGTAGAACACAATGGTTTTGTAGGCGTTGATGCTTTTGTTGTCTTTAGTTATGTGTACTTTGCATCTTGCGGGATCGTGGGATGAAACGGCCCGGGCTAACTTTACATGACCGCGTTCATGAGACTTGCTCCACGCTCGACATGCAACTTGTATTGAATAAGTGGCTTTGCGGGTGTCTGTCTCTCTCACCATAGTGAAGATTCAATCAACTCTTTCTATTGACAACACTAGTATCACCGTTGTGGTTCATGTTCGTAGGTAGATTGGATCTTACTCGAAAACCCTAAACCACGTAAAATATGCAAACCAAATTAGAGACGTCTAACTTGTTTTGCAGGTTTGGTGATGTGATATGGCCATGATGTGATGATGAATATGTATAAGATGATCATTATTGTATTGTGGCAACCGGCAGGAGCCTTATGGTTGTCTTTATATTTCATGTTGTAGTAATTTCAAAGCTTGTAATAGCTTGATACGTCTCCAACGTATCTATAATTTCTTATGTTCCATGCTAGTTTTATGACAATACCTACATGTTTTGTTCACACTTTATGATGTTTTGATGCATTTTGGCACTAACCTATTAACAAGATGCCGAAGCCCAGTTCCTTTTCTGTTGTTTTTGGATTCAGAAATCCTACATAGGAAATATTCTCGGAATGGACGAAACAAAAGCCAACGGTCTTATTTTCCGCGGAAGGTTCGAGCACCGAAGGAGAGACGGAGAGGGGCCAGGGGGCCCACCCCACAAGGCGGCGCGGCCAAGGGCGGCGCGCCCCCTATGGGGTGGGCCTCTTCGACTCTGCCCTTTCGCCTATATAATCTCTCGTCACGAAACCCAGTACCGAGAGTCACGATACGGAAAAAGTTCCCGAGACGCCGCCGCCAATCCCATCTCGGGATTCAGATCGCCTCGGCACCTGCGGAGGGGGAATCACGGGAGGGCTCTACATCACCATGCCGCCTCGGGACTGATGTGTGAGTAGTTCATCCTTGGACTATGGGTCCATAGCGGTAGCTAGATGGTTGTCTTCTCCTCTTGTGCTATCATGTTTAGATCTTGTGAGCTGCCTATCATGATCGGGATCATCTATTTGTAATGCTACATGTTGTGTTTGGTGGGATCCGATGAATATGGAATACTATGTCAAGTTGATTATTGATCTATCATATATGTGTTGTTTATGTTCTTGCATGCTCTCCTTTGCTAGTAGAGGCTCTGGCCAAGTTGATACTTGTAACTCCAAGAGGGAGTATTTATGCTCGATAGTGGGTTCATGCCTCCATTGAATCTGGGACAGTGACAGAAAATTCTAAGGTTGTGGATGTGTTGTTGCCACTAGGGATAAAACATCGATGCTTTGTCTAAGGATATTTGTGTTGATTACATTACGCACCATACTTAATGCAATTGTCTGTTGTTTGCAACTTAATACTGGAAGGGGTGCGGATGCTAACCTGAAGTTGGACTCTTTAGGCATAGATGCATGCTGGATGGCGGTCTATGTTCTTTGTCGTAATGTGATAACGCGTGAAGCACACGTCCGTTGGGAACCCCAAGTGGAAGGTGTGATGCGTATAGAAGCAAGTTTCCCTCAGTATGAAACCAAGGTTTATCGAACATAGGAGATGAAGCCCACGTGAAGGTTGTTGGTGAAGGAGTGTAGTGCGGCGCAACACCGGTGATTCCGGCGCCAACGTGGAACTGCACAACACAATCAAAATACTTTGCCCCAACGTAACGATGAGGTTGTCAATCTCCCGGCTTCTTGAAAACAAAGTTAAACGTATGGTGTGGAAAATGATGTTTGTTTGCGAAGAACAACAAAGACAGAGATTGCAGTAGATTGTATTTCAGATGTAAAAGAATGGACCGGGGTCCACGGTTCACTAGTGGTGTTTCTCCAATAAGATAAATAGCATGTTGGGTGAACAAATTACAGGTGAGCGATTGACAAATAAAGATTCATATACATATCATGATGATCACTATGAGATTTAATCAGGGCATTAGGACAAAGAACATAGACCGCCATCCATGTGCATCTATGCCTAAATAGTCCACCTTCGAGTTAGCATCCGCACTTCTAGTATTAAGTTGCAAACAACAGACAATTGCATTAAGTATGGTGCGTAATGTAATCAACACAAATATCCTTAGACAAAGCACTGATGTTTTATCCCTAGTGGCAAAAGCACATTGATACGTCTCAAACGTATCTATAATTTCTGATGTTTCATGCTAGTTTTATAACAATACCTACATGTTTTGTTCACACTTTATATCGTTTTGATGCATTTTCCGGAACTAACCTATTAACGAGATGCCGAAGTGCCGGTTCCTGTTTTTGCTGTTTTTGGTTTCAGAAATCCTAGTAAGGAAATATTCTCGGAATTGAACGAAATCAAGGCCCACGATCTTATATTTCCACGAAGCTTCCAGAACACCGGAGAGGGACCAGATGGGAGGCCCAGGGCCCCCACACGCCATGGCGGCGCAGCCAGAGGGGGCGCCCCCTGTGTGGGCCCCAGAACCCTTCCGACTCCGACTCTTCGCCTATATAAGCCTCACGACCTAAATCCTCGACACGAATAAGCCACGATACGAGAAAAGTTCAGAGCCGCCGCCATCGCGAAGCCAAGATTCGGGGGACAGAAGTCTCTGTTCCGACGCCGCGGGACGGGGAATTGCCCCGGAAGGCATCTCCATCGACACCACCGCCATCTCCATCAACGCTGCTTTGTCTCCCATGATGAGGAGAGTAGTTCTCCCTCAGGAGCTAAGGGTTGTACCGGTAGCTATGTGGTTAATCTCTCTCTGTACTCCAATACAATGATCTCATGAATTGCTTTGCATGATTGAGATCCATATGATGAGCTTTGTATCGCTATTAGTCTATGTGCTACTCATGTGATGTTATTAAAGTAGTCTATTCCTCCTTCATGGTGTAATGGTGACAGTGTGTGCATCGTGTAGTTCTTGGCGTAGGTTATGATCATAATCTCTTGTAGGTTATGGAGTTAATTATTACTATGATAGTATTGATGTGATCTATTCCCCCTTCATAGTGTAATGGTGACAGTGTGTATGCTATGTTAGTACTCGGTTTAAATTGCAAAGATCTATTATGCTCTAAGGTTACTTAAATATGAATGCCGAATGTTGTGGCGCTTGTTAACTCCGTCTTGAGGGAGCTCTTGTAGCCCTACACAATGAATGGTGTTTGTCATCCAACAAAAGAGTGTATGTAGCACAAGTGAGGAGAAGTTATTAATTTATTATGTGATTAATGTTGAGAGTGTCCACTAGTGAAAGTATGATCCCTAGGCCTTGATTCCAATACTTGCAAACACTTACTTGTTGTTCTTCGCATGTTTACTCGCTGCCATATTTATTTCAGATTGTTATTACTACTCATATTCATCTATACCACCTGTGTTTTACTATCTCTTCGCCGAACTAGTGCACCTATACATCGACAAGTGTATTAGGTGTGTTGGGGACACAAGAGACTTCTTGTATCTTAATTGCGGGGTTGCTTGAGAGGACTATCTTTGACCTCTACCTCCCTGAGTTCGATAAACCTTGGGTGATTCACTTAAGGAAACTTGTTGCTGTTCTACAAACCTCTGCTCTTGGAGGCCCAACACATTCTACAACAATAGAAGCACCTTAGACATCAAGCTATTTTCTGGCGCCGTTGTCAGGGAGGTAAGGTAAAAGGTATTCACATCCTCCGACTACTAAGTTATTTCTTAGCATTGTTGCCGGTGTGTGAGTGCTCAAAGTTATCTCCTTTAGATTCTGCAATTAAATCTTTTTGTTTCTTGTTTTTATTTTCACTAGTTAGGCTTAATGGAAAACAACAAAAAAATTAGAGATCTTTATGAACTTTATCTTGAATTAGGACATGATATGTTTGAAGAGAAAATTTAAAAACCCATGGAACTTTGTTTACAAAATAGTTGTAGCAATGTTATTAGCATGAACTCTTTGAACACTATTATTGCTAAAGCTATGGAAGAATTTAAGCTTGGGGAAGCTGGTTGTGATATTTTTAGTCGCTTGCATGAAGGATGAAATTGTTATTAATGATTGCAATGAACATGTTCAAACTTAGAAAATGCTATTTCCTATAAGCATGTTAATTTTTGTGGAATACATAGACCTTGTGGAATTAATCAAATCGAAGATGAATATTGTATCCATCATAGGAATGAAAAAACTAGAAAGTGGTCTAGGGCTCTAGATGTTCTTGGTGAAAAAGTGTGTGCCCTCTATCCTTTTATTTGTGAACTTTGCCATAGAGTTGGTCATTTTAATTTTCAATGCTCCTCCAATGATAATTCAAACCCCATGAGTGCTGCAAATTTGTATTGTGATGATGAAATTATTCCTAATCAGCATGATGAACTTACCTTATTTTTGAAGTGTGAAGAGTTATCAAGAAAAAATTCTCTGTTGGATATTAACGATCTTGATATTGATGATGTCCTGCATGGGTGTCTTTCTTATTGCATTAATAATTGCCATACAAATACTTACAGGAATATTTTAGAAGATGACACTTTGCCAAAATTTGATAGGACCGATGTGTGTTTTAAACTTATTAATGAAAAGAGGAATCCTCCCAAGTTTCTTCTATTGTTTATGGAAATAAATCAGGTTATGGAGAAGCCTCCCTTCAAGCCTCTTCTTCCTCCTAAAGAAGGAACGAGGAAAGGAAAAGAAGAGGAAGAGGAACGAAGAAGAGGAAGAAGGGAAGAAGAAGAAGAAAGAGGCAACGGCATATCCCCGCGTGTATGAGGTAACAATAGGTAACCGTAAGTATGTTGCTGTTATCACCGGAAATTGACCAAGCCAGAAGTGGGCCGCGATCAAGACGGACTTGAAGATCGTACATGGAAGAAATACGTGAATCGGCCTTTTATACCAAGTTGGGCTAAACTGCCCGTGTATCGTAACATATTAGATCGCATCTTAGTTTAGAAGTTAGAGTTTTACCCGTGCACGGTTTGGTGTACGCCCGCATTAGAAAGTCCCTTGGACTATAAATATGTATCTAGGGTTTATGGAATAAACAACAACCAACGTTCAACACAAACCAATCTCGGCGCATCGCCAACCTTCGTCTCAAGGGTTTCTCCGGTAAGCACATGCTGCCTAGATCGCATCTTGCGATCTAGGCAGCATGCTTACGTTGTTCATGCGTTGCTCGTGCTGAAGCCTTTTGATGGCGAGCAACGTAGTTATCATAGATGTGTTAGGGTTAGCATTGTTCTTAGCGTATCTTTGTCGTAGTGCAACCCTTGCGCATCTAGCCGTCCTTGTACCTCATCATGGGTGCAGGGGCGGCACCCCGCTTGATCGTTATTTAGTAGATCTGATCGTTACGATCGCTCCTTGATTCAGGATTAGTTTAATATCTGCAATAGTTAGGCCTTACAAAGGGTTGGAGGATCCAGCGGCATGCGGGTGTAGTTTGCTGCCCCTAGACGGGACGTTCAGGATCAACCTAGTGTTGGTTTTAGGCCTTGTCTAGGGCTGGCTTGATCACCGTGCGTGGCGCGAGGCCCAATCGTGAGTAGGATGATCCGATTATGCGGTGAAAACCCAGATCGTCGTGGATCTCATATGCTTTATCTTGATCAGCAGGACCACCATATATTCGGCCACCTTGGAATCATGGGTGGATCGGCTCCATGAGCCGATTCACGGGAACCTGAGCCGATCGAGGCTCGTATTTACGATGTACGTGTGTGCCCTGGGAAACTAAGCGAGCATCATCCACACCTTCGACCGGTATAGGTCAGGTGGCACGCCTTGCAATTTGCATCGGCGCGCGACCGGGAGGCTTTGCGGGCCGTCGCTCTGAGGCTGGGGCCAGCGCAGCCCTAGTTGTTCCAGCTCTCGGTGTTGACCGTCCTGCCCGGTGGGTTTCCGTCAACATTCTGCACGCCGGTGGGACAATCTTCAACGACAACCACCTCGCCATCCACATGAGAGATGGCGGAAGAAATCCGGTCACGTACGAGGAGCTCTCGGCGAGCTCAAGAAGAAGTATGGCAGGTCAGCTTTCCTCGAAGCCGACCTAATCGGCTCTTTCCAGGGACCGTTCCCATGGCATCGAGATGGAAGGGTTTCTCACGACGCGCTTGATGGAGTGGACCTGTCACCCCGTCGGAGGCGCACCAGGTCGCTGCGTCGGAGATAAACTTCATGGTGGCTCGTTCGCTGCCCGCCATGAAGAGCTTGGTGAATACGTTGGAGCGCGTCGCTCTTATAATCCAGGAGATCATGAGCCATCGGTACTCCCCGTCAGGACCAGCCCTAGGACTCCCAAGAATTGCTACTCCAGTCCCGTCCCGCTGCCGTTCGCGTTGGCAGCACCGAAGTGCCGAACTCATCGGCCTATGTCGTCTACAAGATTGGTGGTGACCCCGGTGACTACCAATTCCTACATGCAACCAAAAGGAGATCCGCAGATGCATGCGCATCGTGCAGGCCTGCGGCACAGGGCACCCTCGAACGAGGTTCTATAGCAGGGACTTGTGGGGCAGAGAACGTCGGAGCAGACACGAAGCAGCAGTGGCTAGCTAAATACGCCACCCCAAACTCCCGAGAGCCAGCTCCTGCAGTTGGCTCGAGAACCGGAGAAACAAGCATGGCTGGTTAAGTACGCCACTCCGACGAATCTTGGGGTTCGGCACCATCCATCACCGCGGATCAAATTTGTGCGATCTGAAAGATCAGTTCGGCATGATGCCGAAAGAAAGCGATCGGCTATACCAAGCCGTACCCCAACGAGTACGAATTGATCCCGCTACCACCCAAATATCGGCTCCCGGACTTCACAAAGTTCAGCGGATCAGATGGTTCCAGCTCCATCGAGCATGTGAGCCGATATTTGGCACAGCTGGGCATGATCTCAGCGTCGACGAGCTGCGTGGTACTTCTCACGGTCCCTCACGGGATCGGCTTTCGGTTGGTGTGGCTGCAGAACTCGGTCCAGACAGGCTTGTGGAACGGTTCCATGAGCAATATCACTCAGAGGCTTAGGCTGGCATTGCCGATCTAGCACAAGTACGACGAAGCGCGAAACGGTGGCGAGAATACATCCAGCGCTTCGGACCGTTGAACCGATGCTATTCGGTTCACGTAAGCGAAAAAGAATCGAGTTGGCGGTGGTGGGTCTATCATCATCGATCAAGGCGGCCTCCCAAGCGGACTACCCGTCACTAGCGCACATGGTACGGAAGCTGTCAGCGTATGAACAGCGTCACCCAGATGTCTACCGGGACAAGTTCAAGCGTGTGGTTACCATGGTCGACGCAGGCGAAGATGAAGTCGCTACGGGAGAACAAGAGGTCGCGGTGGCTGAGTGGACTCGAGCTGCAGGCCCAGTAACCTGCAAATGGGTGAAACCACCAGGACTCCAAGAGGATTCGACTTCGACGTGAAAGAAGCAGATCTTCGATCTCTTACTCGCGGAGAAGCATATAAAGATTCCCGAAGGCCACAAAGTTCCCACGATGCAAGAGTTGAACGGAAAGCCATACGCAAATGGCATAACACGTTCACCCACACCACTAACGGCGAGGGTGTGGCGTCAGCAGGATCAGATGGCAATAGAAAATGGCGACTAACTGCTGTACCATGAAGGTCGACACACCCCTTCCCGTAGTCAACATGGTGGAGTTTGCCCACCTTGGAGGGTGCCAGCCTGATTTCTCAGCCAACATCAGCATGGTAGAGCTTGGGCACCGCTCGACAGGACGGGGATGAGGCTGCTCTCAGAGCAAGGACATAGAGGGCCGCTCCATGCGATCGGCTCGTCAAGTGGCAAGCGCTACGTCACGAGAGGGAAGTGAAGAACATAAGATACCAACGACCCCTCTCTGATCACCTCCTCAACAAGTATGTGAGTCGATATGACCAACGCCGGCGACACAACGACGATGATGAGGTCGTCTGGCCAGCGACAGAAGACATGTGGCATGATCACGATGAGGAGCGACAGGAGCGCCACGCAAGGGCAAGACGACACGGCGGACATTGGGACTGCCCTTCTTCGGACACTGCGGGATTCGAGAATGAGTAGATTACCAACTATCGGCAGCGCCCAGAATGCAACCAGAAAGGAAGGGGGCAGCCAACGTGTGTGTTCGAGCCCTAGGGCCTCTCCACCCCAAAACGGAGCGTCTGAGACCCCTCTGTTGGAAGATCTCGAGGATTCGGAAGACGAAGGGAAGAAGAAGACAGGTGTCACCGTCCAAGATGGTGCCCTGATGGTCTCAGCCATACACAAAAGCGCAGGGTTCAGCGATTACGCGGTCAAGGAAGCGAAGGGTTATACTTGCATCTGCTGAGAAGGCACGACACGATTTGTTGCAAAAGTCAAAGGACCCTGGATGAAGAGGGGCTGCCGCAAAGAAAAGAATGGCGCCCCAAGCAAAGGAAAGCCGATGATGAAACATCGGCTGGCACAAACATGGTGCTCGTTCGTCCGGCGGAGTGTAGACCTCCACGATCACACGTTGCACCCAAGGTGGACATCAGCAAGCGCTCCAACGTGATAAAATCGGAGATTGGGCTGGTTTTATCCACCGTGGACGAGTAGCAAGACTACGTCAATAAGCAAAGGTGGCGAGGCTGATCCTTGCGATCGGCCCTCCGAGAAATTGATGAAGGGATATTACAAGACCTTCACCTAGCAAGCAACGTGGAGGTTCAGCAATCGGCCAAAATTATCCTCACCATCTATTTTGCACGGGATCAACGTTTGACCCAACAAGGACTACCAAGAGCGATACCATCAATTCTCTTGACAGAATCGGCTCGGGGGGGCACCTAGGTGGATAATACTAAGTATGGGGACGATACACAAATCGGCCTAAATTTTTAAACATTTTACAGCGATGCAAGGGCATCGACTTTAGAATTGAGAAGTAGCCGATGTGCGGCCATCGACTCAAGAGGAATAACTGTTACGATCAGAGGATCGATAAAGCACGAAGGGGATTTTAATGGAAGAACTCCTCAATGGAGTAATTTAAGGGCTCGGATCCTCTCTTCAAGAACAGTCTGGACGTGCAGATCAGGTCGAGGATGGATCGCATTAGATCCGCCAAAGGAAAGGAGCCTATCTGACCGCGGGGCGCTGGGAGCGGACTGAAGAAACTCGGGGGCAGCCCACCTTGAAGGCTCTTTGCAAGCCGATTTATGTGCGAATCGGTGGCTCTGCATGAGCAAGCCCAGGCTAATTCAACTAAGTTACTCGACCTCGTTTTTTTTGCCTTGGCCAAGACTCGGGGGGCAGCAGGCCTGGTGGATATTCTGTTTTGCTCTGTTTAACAAGCCGATTGAGATACCATCGGCTGATCCTTCATTGCAACCTTCTTCACAAATGATGGGTATTGAAGAAGATTATTGGGTTTGGTTGGAAAAGTTCAAAGGTTTTCCTGGAGATCCTGCATTTTCTGCCAGATTTGGAAAATCATCAGTTGAAGAAGGGAAGGGCGAATTTCAGAGGACCGATGCGGTGCTATCGGCTCGTTACGCATTGGCAAAGGGGACGAATCGGGGTCGGTGGAAGAATCGGCAAAATCAGAATTGGGGAAAGTTCTCCATTGATTCGATAAGATTTCTTACATAAAGAGCTAATTGCTCTCAAAAGGGAAATACCAGGGGATCATTGCCCCATCTACTGCTCTGGCCCTATTCTAGAGGTCCTATCTATGGGCCATCACTGCCCTCGTCGTCGCCATCGTCGTCACTATCGGCGCTGCTTCCGGCGGGCTCGTCGTCGCTATGGCGCGGGGGCCCTCGTCGTCTTCATCTTCTTCGTCGCGTCGTCCTCGTCGTGTCGCTAAGGTCCCGGCCAGGGCAGAACCGCGCCGGCGGCTCGTCGGAGGAGCTCTCGTCGTCGTCCTCCTCCTCCTCTCCCTGCTCCCCTTCCTCCCCGGAAGAGGTGAAGTCACAGGAGAAGTTGTCGTCGTCACTCTCCTCCTCCGTTTCCCCAACGGCGAGGAAGCGGAAGTCACTCTCCCCGTTGGTCAAGGATTTGTCATCCTCGGACTAGACGAGGGAGTCATGGTCCTCTTTGTCCCACTTCGTCGGGGCGAGGATATCGTACGCCGCCTGCGTGCCCCACGAGGCGTCGACTCTCGGATGGGAGAGGACACATAGGAAAGACCCGATGAGGAGGAAGAAGAGGAGGACGAAGGCATGGTGGCAGAGGAGGGTTTTTGAAGGCTAGTGCGAAGGAGATGAGGAAGAAGACTGTTTGCTGCGGTTAAATAAAAGGGAGCATAGTAAAAATTCAATGCCACAGCAGTTTCCGAGGAGGTGGTGCCAGAACTGTCTAATCATGTAGAGGAGTTGAGAAGGCAAGTTATCATGATGAAGGACTCTGCGACAGTCCTGCTCTGCCACGACATGACCCTACGAGAGAAAAGCATAATGATTTTGGAAATGTCATTTCCAAAACCAGGGGGGCATGTGTTATCACCGGAAATTGACCAAGCCAGAAGTGGGCCGCGATCAAGACGGACTTGAAGATCGTACATGGAAGAAATACGTGAATCGGCCTTTTATACCAAGTTGGGCTAAACTGCTCGTGTATCTGTAACATATTAGATCGCATCTTAGTTTAGAAGTTAGAGTTTTACCCGTGCACGGTTTGGTGTACGCCCGCATTAGAAAGTCCCTTGGACTATAAATATGTATCTAGGGTTTATGGAATAAACAACAACCAACGTTCAACACAAACCAATCTCGGCGCATCGCCAACCCCTTCGTCTCGAGGGTTTCTCCGGTAAGCACCATGCTGCCTAGATCGCATCTTGCGATCTAGGCAGCACCTGCCCCACGTTGTTCATGCGTTGCTCGTGCTGAAGCCTTTTTGATGGCGAGCAACGTAGTTATCATAGATGTGTTAGGGTTAGCATTGTTCTTAGCGTCATATGCTGTCGTAGTGCAACCCTTGCGCATCTAGCCGTCCTTGTACCTCATCATGGGTGCAGGGGCGGCACCCCGCTTGATCGTTATTTAGTAGATCGATCCGTTACGATCGCTCCTTGATTCATCGGGGATTAGTTTAATATCTGCAATAGTTAGGCCTTACAAAGGGTTGGAGGATCCAGCGGCATGCAGGGTGTAGTTTGCTGCCCCTAGACAGGACGTTCCGAGGATCAACCTAGTGTTGGTTTTTAGGCCTTGTCTAGGGCAAGCTTACGGTCACCGTGCGTGAGCGCGAGGCCCAATCGTGAGTAGGATGATCCGATTATGCGGTGAAAACCCCGGATCGTCGTGGATCTCATATGCTTTATCTTGATCAAGCAGGACCACCATATATTCGGCCACCTTGGACGAATCATGGGTGGATCGGCTCCATGAGCCGATTCACAGGATAACCTGAGAGCCGATCGAGGCTCGTATTTAACGTGTACGTGTGTGCCTGCAGGAAACTAAGCGAGGCATCATCCACACCTTCCGACCAGGTATAGGTCGGTGGCACGCCTGCAATTTGCATCGGCGCGCGGCCGGGAGGCTGCGGGCCGTCGCTGCGAGGGACGGGGCCAGCCGCAGCCCTAGTTGTTCCCGGCTCTACGGTGTTGACCAGTCACTGCCCGCCGGTGGGTTTCTGACGTCAACAGTTGCTCCTAATGATTATTATGATAATGAATCTGAGTACAATTATCTTCCTATGCCCTTTACCCATATTAGTGATCATGATTTGGAAGAGCACACTACCTTTGATATTGGAAATCTCTTTGGTACTGATTATGAAAGTAATGATGATAGCACTATTCATGTTCCCTCAAATGATGATATTGAAAGCTCTAAGCTTGGGGATGTTGTGCTTGAAGATCCTATATTTGAGACCTTTACTTTTAGTGAAAATGATGATATTACATATTCTGGTTTAGATAATCGTTGTAGAGATGGGTATGACACATGTTATAATTATCCTTATGAAACTTGTCATAGTTATGACGGGATTGCCAAGAACCATTCCCTTAGTATGCAACTTGTTTACCATGTTCAAATTCTTGATAATGATACTTTTATGCATATGTACCATGATAAGAATGTTTTAAGTGATGGTTATACTGTGGATTTCATCAATGATTCTACTGAAAGTTATTATGAGAGAGGGAAACATGGTTACATGCATTTTAATAATATTAAGTTTCCCCTCTTTATGTTGAGAATCTTGAAGTTACTCGTGTTCTATCTTCCTATGCTTGTCACTTTGTTCTTCATGAATTCATTTGTGTACAAGATTCCTTTTCATAGGAAGTGGGTTAGGCTTAAATGTGTTTTGGATTTGCTTCTTGATGCTCTCTTTTGCTTCAACTCTTATTTCTTGCGAGAGTATCATTAAAATTACTGAGCCCATCTTAATGGCTATAAAGAAAGAACTTCTTGGGAGATAACCCATGGTTTTATTTTGCTACTGTTTTGTTGTGTCTTGGAAGTTGTTACTACTTAGCAACCTCTCCTTATCATGTTTTTGTGCCAAGTAAAGTCTCTATGGTAAAGTTGATGCTAGATTTGGATTGCTGCAGAAACAGAATTTTTGTCTGTCACGAATTTGCGCAGAACTCTCTGAAAAAATCAAACAATTCTGCCAATTTACGTGCGTGATCCTCGGATATGTACGCAACTTTCATTAGTTTTGAGTTTTCCGTTTGAGCAAGTTAAGTGCCTCTGTAAAATTCGTCTTTACGGACTGTTCTGTTTTGACAGATTCTGCCTTTTATTTCGCATTGCCGCTTTTGCTATGTTGAATGGGTTTCTTTGTTCCATTAACTTTCAGTAGCTTTGTGCAATGTCCAGAAGTGTTAAGAATGATTATGTCACCTCTGAATATGTGAATTTTTGATTATGCACTAACCCTCTAATGAGTTTGCTTGAAGTTGGTGTGGAGGAAGTTTTCAAGGGTCAAGAGAAGAGGATGATACAATATGATCAAGAAGAGTGAAAGGTCTAAGCTTGGGATGCCCGGTGGTTCATCCCTGCATATTTTGAAGACTCAAGCATCTAAGCTTGGGGATGCCCAGGCATCCCCTTCTTCATCGACAACTTATCAGGTCACTTCTAGTGAAACTATATTTTTATTCCATCACATCTTATGTTCTTTACTTGGACCGTCTTTTGCTTTTATTTTTGTTTTGGTTTGAATAAAGTTGGATCCCACCATCCTTATATTGGAGATATTACGCTCCGCTTTTTCATATGGAACACTTGTGTTCTTAGTTGTGCTTTAATGTTTATGGCGAAGGCTGAAATTGCTTCGTTGATTGCTATTTGGTTGGAATCAGAAAATGCTTCATATGGTTTGGAATAACTTGAAACTTGGCAATTGTTTTGAGCTCTCATAGATCATGTTTAAGCTCTTGCATCATGTAGTTTAATCTATTAGTGGAGAACTACCGTAGAGCTTGTTAAAATTTGTTTTGCATGATTGGTCTCTCTAAGTCTAGATATTTTCTGGTAAAGTGTTTGAACAACAAGGAAGACAGTGTAGAGTCTTATAATGCTTGCAATATGTTCTTGTGTAAGTTTTGATGTACCTGTTCATACTTGTGTTTGCTTCAAACAACCTTGCTAGCCCAAACCTTGTACTGAGAGGAAATGCTTCTCGTGCATCCAAACACCTTGAGCCAAAATCCATGCCATTTGTGTCCACCATATCTACCTATTATGTGGTATTTTTCTGCCATTCCAAAGTAAATTACTTGAGTGCTACCTTTAAAATTTCATTCCTTTATCTTTGCAATATATAGCTCATGGGAAAATAGCTTAAAAATTATTGTGGTGATGAATATGTAGTTATGTGTCTTATTTCTTATAAGTTGCTTGTTGAGCGGTAACCATGTTTGGGGACGCCATCAACTTTTTACTTTTGTTGGATATCATGTGAGATGCTATGCATGTTCGTCTTGTCTGAAGTAAGGGTGATTTTCATGATCAAATGGTTTGAGTATGCATATTGTTAGAGAAGAGCATTGGGCCGCTAACCAAAGCCATGTATCATGGTGGAAGTTTTCAGTTTGGACATTCATCCTCAATCTCTTATGAGAATATTATTTGTTGTTGAATGCTTATGCATTAAAGAGTCCATTATCTGTTTTCTATGTTGTCCCGGTATGGATGTCCTAAGTTGAGATCTATTAAAAACGAGAAATCAAATGCAATTGATCTCCTTGGACCTTTGTACAGGCGGCATAGAGGTACCCCTTTGTGACACTTGGTTGAAACATATGTTATGCAATGATAATCCGTGTTAATCCAAGCTAATTAGGACAAGGTGCGAGCACTATTAGTACTCTATGCATGAGGCTTGCAACTTGTAGGAAGTATTATGCATAGCAAACATGAATTATTACTACCGTTGACAAAATTGTTTCTATGTTTTCAAAATAAAAGCTCTAGCACAAAAATAGTAATCCATGCTTCCCTCTGCGAAGGGTCATTCTTTTACCTTATGTTGAGTCAGTTTACCTACTTCTTTCTATCTTAGAAGCAAACACATGTGTTAACTGTGTGCATTGATTCTTACATGTTTGCTTATTGCACTTATTATATTACTATATGTTGACAATTATCCATGAGATATACATGTTACAAGTTGAAAGCAATTGCTGAAACTTAATCATCCTTTGTGTTGCTTCAATGCATTCTACTTTGAATTTATTGCTTATGAGTTAGTGATACGTCTCAAAGGTATCTATAATTTCTGATGTTCCATGCTAGTTTTATGACAATACCTACATGTTTTGTTCACACTTTATATCGTTTTGATGCATTTTCCGGAACTAACCTATTGACGAGATGCGAGTGCCGGTTCG
This sequence comes from Lolium multiflorum, assembly GCA_030979885.1. Lineage (NCBI taxonomy): Eukaryota > Viridiplantae > Streptophyta > Magnoliopsida > Poales > Poaceae > Lolium > Lolium multiflorum. The sequence goes on from CM061750.1 coordinate 404,225,819, forward strand.
TTGTTTTGGTTTCGAAATCCTAGTAAGGAAATATTCTCGGAATTGGACAAAATCAACGCCCAAGATCTTATTTTTCTCGGAAGCTTGCAGAGAGCCAGAGAGGCGCCAGAGGGGTGGGCGCGCCCCCCTATGGTGTGGCCCCACCAGGGCTCCACCGACATCGCCCCTTCGCCTATTTAAAGCTCGACCTAAATCTTCGATACGGAAAAGCCACGGTACGAGAAACCTTCCAGAGCTGCCGCGAAGCCAAGATCAGGGGACAGGAGTCTCTGTTCGGCACGCCGGGGACGGGGAAGTGCCCGGAAGGCTTCTCCACACCACCACCATCTTCACCGCCATCGCTATCTCCCATGATGAGGAGGAGTAGTTCTCCCCGAGGCTAAGGGCTGTCCGGTAGCTATGTGGTTAATCTCTCTCTGTACTCAATACAATGATCTCATGAATTGCTTTGCATGATTGAGATCCATATGATGAGCTTTGTATCGCTATTAGTCTATGTGCTACTCACGTGATGTTGTTAAAGTAGTCTATTCCTCCTGCATGGTGTAAAGGTGCCAGTGTGTGCACCGTGTGGTTCTCGTCGTAGGCTATGATCATAATCTCTTGTAGGTTGTGGAGTTAATTATTACTATGATAGTATTGATGTGATCTATTCCTCCTTTCCACTACAAGAAAAGTTGCCATGGCCGACGAAGTTGAAGTCGCGCCGTGGTTGCTGGTGTACCATGGCCGACGATTTTGGTCCCTCCGTGGTGCATGTCAAAACTTTTTTTCTCGTTTTTGAGGCCACCTAGCCCGACGAGCGGCCAAAACGTCGCGTATGGTGGCCGGGACGTGGTGCATCGCGAATTCTCGGGTTCGCCGGCCGAGTCAACGCAAATCCGCACCGCCGAGGGATGTAGGGCCCACATGGCAGCCTCTCTGGCATTGCTTTTTTCTAGATCGCGCCATCTCGTTCAACGTTCTCCGATCGAGCCGTTTACGATGCAGGATCATGGGTCCCGCATGTCATCCTCTATGAACCAAAATTCTTTCTATTCTTGGATTTTTGACCCCCTGATTTTCTGGCTACTTCCTTTTTCTTGTGATCCCTTGCCGCCTTGGAAACGTTGAGACCAGCTGCTGCTAAATGGGATCCGCATGTCATCCTCTATGTGCAATCAACTTTCTTTTCTTGGAGTTTTTTGGCACCTCAAATTTGGTCACTTGCCTTTTTCTTTCGATCCCACCGCCTCTCAAACGGTGATACGCGCTGCTCATGGGACCCGCATGTCATCCTCTATGTACTATAAAACTTTCTTTTCTTGGAGTTTTTGGCACCTCATATTTGGTCACTTGCCTTTTTCTTTCGATCCCTGCCGCCTCTCAAACGGTGATACCGCTGCTGCTAAATGGGACCCGCATGTCATCCTCTATGTACTATAAAACTTTCTTTTCTTGAATTATTTTTGGCTCCTCATATTTTTTCACTTGCCTTTTTCTTTCGATCCCCTGCCGCCTCTCAAACGGTGATACGCTGCTGCTAGCTGGGACCCGCATGTCATCCTCTATGTACTATAAAACTTTCTTTTCTTGAATTATTTTTGGCACCTCATATTTGGTCACTTACCTTTTTCTTTGATCCCCTACGCCTCTCAAACGGTGATCCTATTGCTTACCGCCATGTCATCCTCTATGTATATAAAACTTTCTTTTCTTGAATTATTTTTGGCTCCTCATATTTTTTCACTTGCCTTTTCTTTCGATCCGTGCCTCTCTCGGTGATACATCTTGCTAAATGGGACCCATGTCATCCTCTATGTACTATAAAACTTTCTTTTCTTGAATTATTTTTGGCTCGTGATATTTTTTCACTTGCCTTTTTCTTTCGATCTCATGCCACGTTTGAAACGTTGAGGAACCTGCTGGCTCATGGGACGCATGTCATCCTCTATGTCTATAAAAGTTCATTTTCTTGGTTTTTTTCACCCTCTGATTTTTGGCAATTTTTTTTTCTTTTGATCCCCTGCCTCTCAAACGGTGATAAAGCTCTGCTAAATGGGACCCGCATGTCATCCTCTATGTACTATAAAACTTTCTTTTCTTGAATTATTTTTGGCTCCTGATATTTTTTCACTTGCCTTTTTCTTTCGATCTGATGCCACGTTTGAAACGTTGAGGAACCTGCAGGCTCATGGGACCCGCATGTCATCCTCTATGTACTATAAAGTTCATTTTCTTGGTTTTTCACCCTCTGATTTTTGGCAATTTCTTTTTTCTTTTGATCCCCCGCCTCTCAAACGTCCTCTGTGCTAAATGGGACCCGCATGTCATCCTCTATGTACTATAAAACTTTCTTTTCTTGAATTATTTTTGGCTCCTCATATTTGGTCACTTGCCTTTTCTTTCGATCTCATGCCGAGTTTGAAACGTTGAGGAACCTGCTGGCTCATGGGACCGCATGTCATCCTCTATGTACTATAAAAGTTTATTTTCTTTATTTTTCACCCTCTGATTTTTGGCTATTTCCTTTTTCTTTTGATCCCTGCCTGGAAACGTTGGGTAAGCTGCTGACTCATGGGACCCGCATGTCATCCTCTATGTACAATCAACTTTCTTTTCTTTTGATCTCAAGCCGCATTTGAAACGTTGAGACCGCTGCTTGCTAAATGGGACCCGCATGTCATCCTCTATGTACAAAAGTTTTTCTTGGATTATCTTTGGCTCTGATATTTTGGCACTTGCCTTTTTCTTTCGATCTCATGCCTTTGAAACGTTGACTAAGCTGCTGGCTCATGGGTCCCGCATGTCATCCTCTACGACAATAAAAGTTTTCTTTCTTGGAGTTATTTTGACCCTAATTTCTGGCTATTTGCCTTTTTCTTTTGATCTCCTGCCCCCTCTGAAACGATGAGGACGCTGTTGGGAGGTCGATCCCACATGTCATCCTCTATGAACAATAAAAGTTTCCTTTGATTGATTTATTTTGAACCCCTAATCAATTTCTGGATATTTCCTTTTTTCTTTTGATCCCCTGCCGCCTTGAAACTGAGGATGCTGCCTCATGGGTCCCGCATGTCATCCTCTCGAACGGTAAATGTTTCTTTTCTTGGATTTTGTTTACCAAACGATTTTTGGCTTATTTTTCTTTCGATCTCCCTGCAGCCTTTAAAACGTTGAGGACAGCTGTGGCTCATGGGTCCACATGTCACCTCTATGAACAATAAGCGCGAGATCTGCTTTGCCTCATGGGTCCCGTGTCATCCTCTTAGAACGAAAATGTTTCTTTTCTTGGATTTTTTACCAACAGATTTTTTGGTTTATTTTTTCTTTCCATCCCCTGCCGCCTTTAAAACGTTGACGACGCTGCTGGCTCATGGGTCCCCGATGTCACCTCCCCGTAGAACAAACATGTGATATCTTGATTATTTTGCAGACAATAAACGTGTATTGCGCTCTGAGCTATTTCAAACGGATAAATTAAATCTTTATTTTTACATAAACAAACTTATATGTTGAATCTCCTTGTTTTTTGTTTTGCGAAGCATAGGACTTTCTGTTTTTTTAGAAAATTCGAACTTTCCTGTTTTGGAGTGGGCTGAAATTGTACGAGTCAAAAGGCCAAGCAGGATAGTTCGAAGGCCTAGATGTCCAGATGCAGCCCAATTGAAGTCTTTCTTCTTGGATTTTTTTTTGATTTCAGCTACTTCATTTTTCTTTTGGTCTGTGCCGCCTTGGAAACATTGAGACCGCTGCTGCAAAATGGGACCCATATCATCCTCTATGTACTATAAAACTTTCTTTTCTTGAATTATTTTGGCTCGATATTTGGTCAATTGCCTTTCTCTTTCGATCCCATGCAGCCTCTCAAACGGTGATACAGCTGCTAAATGGGACCCGCATGTCATCCTCTATGTACAATCAAGTTTCTTTTCTTGAATTATTTTTGGCTCGATATTTGGTCACTTACCTTTTTCTTTCGATCTCATGCCACGTTTGAAACGTTGAGGAACCTGTTGGCTCATGGGACCCGCATGTCATCCTCTATGTGCTATAAAAGTTTATTTTCTTGGATTTTTTTCACCCTCTGATTTTTGGCTATTTCCTTTTCTTTTTCTCGCCGCCTTGGAAACGTTGAGTAAGGCTGGCTCATGGGACCCGCATGTCATCCTCTATGTACAATCAAGTTTCTTTTCTTGAATTATTTTGGCTCGATATTTGGTCACTTGCCTTTTTGTTTCGATCTCATGCCACGTTTGAAACGTTGAGGAACCTGCTGGGCTCATGGGACATGTCATCCTCTATGTGCTATAAAAGTTTATTTTCTTTGTTTTTTTTCACCCTCGATTTTTGGCTATTTCCTTTTTCTTTTGATCCCTGCCGCCTTGGAAACGTTGGGTAATGTCATCATGGGATCCGCATGTCATCCTCTATGTACAATCAACTTTCTTTTTCTTTTGATCTCAATTTTGAAACGTTAAGGCTTTGCTAAATGGGACCCGGTCATCCTCTACAATAAAGTTTCTTTTCTTGGATTATCTTTGGATCCTGATTTTTCACTTGCCTATTTCTTTCGATCTCATGCCACGTTTGAAACGTTGAGGAACCTGCTGGCTCATGGGACCCATGTCATCCTCTATGTACTACAAAAGTTCATTTTCTTGGGTTTTTTTCACCCTCTGATTTTTGGCTATTTCCTATTTCTTTTGATCCCTGCGGCCTTTGAAAGTTGAGGACTCTGCTGCCTCATAGGTCCCACATGTCAGCCTGTATGAACGATAAAGCTTTCCTTTCTTGGAGTTTTTACCCCCAATTTCTGCTACTTTCTTTTTCTTTTGATCTCAAGCCGCATTTGAAACGTTGGGACCGCTGCTAAATGGGACCCGCATGTCATCCTCTATGTACAATAAAAGTTTCTTTTCTTGGATTATGTTTCACCCTCTGATTTTTGGTCACTTGCCTTTTCTTTCGATCTCATGCCGCCTTTGGAACCTGCTGGCTCATGGGACCCGCATGTCATCCTCTATGTACTATAAAATTTCTTTTCTTGGATTTTTTCACCCTCTGATTTTTGGCTATTTCTTTTTCTTTTGATGCCGCCTTGGAAACGTTGACTAATCTGGGCTCATGGGACCCGCATGTCATCCTCTATGTCCATCAACTTTCTTTTCTTGGAGTTTTTTTACCCCTAATTTCTGGCTACTTTCTTTTTCTTTTGATCTCAAGCCGCATTTGAAACGTTGGGACCGCTGCAAAATGGGACCCGCATGCAATTCTCCATGTACAATAAAAGTTTCTTTTCTTGGATTATTTTTCACCCTCATTTTTGGTCACTTGCCTTTTTCTTTTGATCCCCTACCGCCTTGGAAACGTTGAGTAAGCTGCTGACTCGTGGGAACCGCATGTCATCCTCTATGTACAATCAACTTTTTTTTCTTTTGATCTCAAGCCGCATTTGAAACGTTGAGACCGCTGCTAAATGGGACCCGCATGTCATCCTCTATGCACAATAAAGTTTCTTTTCTTGGATTATCTTTGGCTCTTGATATTTTGTCACTTGCCTTTTGCTTTCGATCTCATGCCGCCTTTGAAACGTTGAGTAAGCTGCTGGCTCATGGGTCCCGCATGTCATCATCTACGAACAATAAAAGTTTCCTATCTTCGAATTATTTTTACCCCTAATTTTTGGCTACTTCCTTTTTCTTTTGATCACCTGCAGCCTTTGAAACTTAGAGGATTCTGCTGGCTCATGGGTCCCACATGTCAGCCTCTATGAACAATAAACCTTTCCTTTCTTGGAGTTATTTTGACCTCTAATTTCTGGCTATTTCGCCTTTTTTAAAATCCTGTGTCGCCTTGGAAACGTTGAGAATGCTGCTGCCTCATGGGTCCCGCATGTCATCCTCTCAAAACGATAAATGTTTCTTTTTTTTTGGATTTTTTTACCAACTGATTTTTTTCCGATCCTCTGCCGTCTTTAAAAACGTTGACGACGCTGCTAATACAAGCTCTTTCGCTCCAAGATCTTGCAAGTTAATAGAATAAATCATGGAATTATTAGGATATGTTTTAAATTTCAAATCCACTTTATGAATTTTTAAAAATACCGTGATCCGTGTGGGTATGGAGCGATCAAGGATTTTCATATTGGCCATGAGCAGTTTCAAAAATTGCAACCGGATAATTCTAAATAAATAAAAACAACTTTTATGCAGAATCTCCGTGTTTTTGTTTTTTGCCATCATAGGATCTATGGTTCATTAGAAAAGGGCCGAAATTGCATGAGCAGAAAAGCCCATTTCTAGTTATTGGGCTTCAACAGCCTGAGCAAGTAGGCCTATAGCAAATACCATGTAGATGGCCGTTGAAACCCAAAAGTATTTGTTGCCTAGACTTGACATGAACCTTGCTATGCACACGACAATTTCAGTCCGATCCGTGTACGCAACACAAGATCAAACCCAACGTGTGAGGAAGCAGGTGGCAGCACACCTCCAGATGCTCAATCGTACACATATCATATAGGAGTTGTCGTATGTACATTAGTTCCGTATTGACATGTTTGTTTCTTTGGTTAACATGTGGGGTCCGCACAGTCACCTAGGTCGCACATCAACTTCTTTGCTCATAGTTGATGCATGTTTAGTGGCCTGCAGCAAGAATCGCTGCCCCCAGGGATGTACTTTACCCTTTAGCGGCGAAAAAATAGGAATGGTCCTCTCATGACTATGATCAACAAGAGGTGGCTATATTATAAAGGACGTACACACATTGTAATTATAGTGCTGAAATAAAGTCAATCCTAAAACAGCCATGCATGGGTTATAATATGAAGGCAACACGAAATACAAAAGCAGGGCAGTGTTCAAATAAACTGATTCAAACTAGTACATACTAAAAACAGTGTACTACTTCTCAACACTTCAAGCATAATAAAAAAGTGTGTCAGTGTTTTTTTAAAGGTAACACCGAACGGGCAATGTTTAAAGCAGGCTTAAACCACATAGCCGCTTGTCGGACACTACCCCAACTAACTCTGGGAAGGCTGATAACTCCCACAGTCTCACCTTCATCTGGCTGGAGGTTGCAGCGCAAAATTTTAGGGTATTGATTATGAAGATACTTCCGGTATGCTGTGTAGACGCAGTTTTTCCTCATGAATGGAACCAATGTGCCATCAGGAGCTTTGGATTCACGCTTCTTCAGGTTGGCAATGATCGGGTAATTGAGTCCGAGGAACAGAGAGTGGTCGCCGAGGCTGTTAACCTGCCTCCAATGAAAGTCCCCTGCACGTGCTGCAACGAACAGAGATATGGGATCCTGCTCAAAGACGTAGGTGGCAACAGGAGGATACTGCCGTAGCTGAAGCCCATTAGCAGCATAGGGAATGTCATGAGGTACTTCAGCATTGGCAATCCCAATGTTGTTTACTGTAAGGATGATCATCAATCGCTTGCCATCAGCAGTTGGAGCGAGGAACCACGCGTACTGCTGATCATCCACCACCGGTGGCGGGATTACGAACATGGACATCGGGTTTTCTGCAATATTAGAAATGGAGACGAATAGGGTGTTACTGGCAACCATATTCAAACAGCAGCATTGTTCATCGTTCATGCTCACAGTATAAATACGACTATGTAAGCTAAGGACATTGGTCATTCATGTGTTCAAATCGAGTGTCCAATATATCAGTTATACTGCATGCATCCCACGAAACAAGTCTTAACTTCGCCAAAACTAGACACTAGTTAGTGTATACACAGTTATATACTACCTCTGTCCCACCGAAAGTGTCTGAGATTTGTCCAAATTCAGATGTATCTAGACAGTGAAAGCATATAGATACATTCAAATTTTGACAAATATATCATCTTAAGTTTAAGTCCTGTGTTGTAGTTAATTCCCTTTGTCTTAAGTGATCCAACGGTGTATATGATTAGATATTTGTATACAATATAGGAGTACAGACAATCTACCAGTTGGTCCAGTTTTAAACTGAGTATAGAGCTTCAATCATGACCCTTGGAGTGCTAAATCTAACGGTGCACAACAGCAGGATTCTCTGTGAAGAGTGCACATAGCTAACTCTACAATATTTTAGAACCATCACGTGAGCCTTGGGTCTACCCCAAAAAATGACCAAATATCTGAAACCCCTGAAGCATATGAATAACCCCATCAAAGAAATCGCTATTCAGCACTGCTACATGGATCAATGGAAGGTTCTTACGGTCTCAACTCTCAAGGAAACATCAAAGGAAAAGGTAGATAAGAAATGAGTGAGTGTTAGATGTACACATATTTTTAATTTTTTATTTGTTCCCTTCGTTTGCCGACTGATGGGAAGAAACATCATTTTTTGTAGGACCACTCTTGTTTTCGTATTTTATATATGCATTGTTGGCAATATTTTCTTTCGAAAACCATGAATATAGCTCGAGCTACATGTAGCATGGTTTTTGAAAATTTTGAGAGCTGCATTTTGAAGTTCCAAAGAAAACGGAGATTAAATACGGGTGTCAACAATGTTGTGTTCTACCAACATTCAAATGTCCAAATCAAAATATCTTATATTTAAGGTTTTGCAACAACAAAAAAATCTGACATATATTTTCCAACATTTTGTAACTTCAAAATCTATCAGATTCTGTCATTTTTGTGCGGCCCGAATATAGGGTATCTCAATTTCAGATTTTACACTCTGGTAGAATAATACATTCTCTACATCTATTTTTTTAGATTTTTTATATATTCTTTCAAAACTTGCGAAAGGCATGCTATAAATATTCTTTTGATTATCAAACAGAATCTTTAATGGTTTGACGTGCATACATACTAGTAATATAAAAATATAAAAGTTCTCGCCTTGTACACATTTTGTTGATTTTTTGGAATGAATACAACATTCAATTTGGTAGATAGAGTACTAAACATTTCATGGGAAACTTAAAGCAGCTTGCCAAACAAAGGCTAATAGAAGAAAAAAATAGAGGTATGACAGGCATAACATCCACGATGGGGTTGAAATATGCATAAGCTTCGGGCAATTTGGCAAAGAAAAATCTAGCCGGATAAAGAACATAATTAAAAAAGGTACAGGTTAAACTAAGTAAATTAGGCATAACAAGTATTTCATTCTTGTTTAGTAAATAATTGGATTTTGATTGAGTTACTTTTCTAAGGGAAAAAAGGAGAAGGCAGATATTCAAGACACTTTTGGTGGGACGGAGGGAGTAAATCAAAAGTAAGAAAAAGTTATAACATGTTTCATGAGATGGAGTACTAAATAACGGCCATATGCATCTCTTCGATGCAGAGGCCGGGGTACCTCGCCCTCTATTTCGAGCAAAAATCAACTAGTTATATGAAACAATGGGTGTAAAAGTTAATCAAGAAGGGTGCCTTCATTGTGCTACGTTAACATTTGAGATACTTGTTAATTACATCCATATTCTGCAGTGGATAGAGTTACTAATTCAGGATTGCATTCACATACGGAGTATACTATGTTTGCTGATGACTGATTAGTACTAATTCGTTGCAAGCAACGGTTCATTCATATTCAGATAAAGGATGTGATCGTTAAGTCATATACTTATGAAAGTCCTTATGCATCTCTCTAATGCAGATGGCGGGGGTCTCTCGTCCTCCTTTTGGAGCAAAAATCAATTAGTTATATATGAAACAATGGGTGTAAAAGGTTATCAAAAAGGGTGCCTTCATAGTGCTACCTTATCTTTTGAGATACTGGTTAATTACATCCATATTCTGCAGTGGCGTAGAATTACTAATTCAGGAATGCAATCACATACTGAGCATACTATGTTTGTTGGTGACTAATTAGTACTAATTCATTGCAAGCAACGGTTCATTCATATTCAGCAAAAGGCGGTGTGATCATTAAGTCATTTATGAAAGGTAAAATATAAACAAGGTAGTTCATGAATAACTTCATTGATTAAGGCAGTGTATCATGCAATGCAACATAAGGACTGAAAAAATACCATTTGGGGTGTCCCAGCAGTACGTCCAGCCCCTAATTTCGTCCACCGCAAAAACTTGGCCACCGAGTTCAATGGCATCACAGAACGCCGGCACAATTTGTTCAGGTGTAGGGTTCTTCAGCATTCTCCAGTCGCCACCCCCTTCAAGGTAGAAAATCCTTTTGTCGAACAAGGCGATGAGCTTGTAATCTGCGTACCTCCCACCTTTTGTGGGCACTTGGCAGATTACAATCTTCAACAAATTAATTGCTCGACTCCAGCAAAGATAGTATAACCAATCTTTAGTAGCAGGTTGATATGTAACACCATGACCAATCTTCGGATCAGGTGGGGATGGAAGGGGGATATGTCGCTCGGTGTAGACGTTCACAAGGCACCACTGGCACCCACGATGATCGGCGGCGGCGATCCAGTCGCCGTTCGCGCCAAGCCATTTTCTGTCGTGCATGAACGGCAGGGTGACAGAACGGCGAGGATGGTCAAGGGGCACCAGGTCGTACACGGTAACATGCAGACGAGATGCTGTCGCCACGAACCAGGGTTCATCGAACCAATAAGCAGGCGGAGGCATCAGCAGGCAGGGTTCATCCCAATGGTGCATCTTACCTTCATCATTGCTGATCTGGTCGTAGAGCTCCCTGGAACATGCGGCAAGTCGGACGGTGTAGGTAACGTCCAGATGCGCAGCGATGAGGTCGATGTTGTCGCCGGTGAGAGCCTCCAAGTGGCCGTCCCCGCCGCACCGGCAAAGCCTTGAATATTCCATCAGGTGAAGATGGATTTAGATGGATGGCGGATGCAACTTCGCTTGGGGTTTTCGGAGGAGAGGGCGAGCGCTATGGAAGAAACGATGCGCGCCGCGGCCGGGTGGGGTGAGGAGAGAAAGGTATAGTACTAGTGATGCGGCGTGGTGGGGATCGAGATCCTGCGCGTGCGCGTGATTCTGCGAGGGTGAAGAAAAAGATGATAGACATGCAAGGGGCAAAACCTAGGCAGTACTCTAGGCTGCTGCTGCTGCGACTGGGCGCCGATTTGACTGTTGGTAGATGGTAGACTAGCACGCCACCCATCTATAAATTTGCGACGACGTTTGGTGCAGTGATGTCTCGTCACATCAGCTTGAGCAGAGAGGGCTTTTTTTACAGTTTCCATTACGATATATTTTTCGCCGATAATCGTAGTACTCTATGCCAGAGACACGTACCTTAACACGTGGGCAGCATGCAACCGCGCGAGCACCAAAATGAAATGAGAGATGTTTTAGAGCAGAACTTCATTTTCAATGCCTTTCCTAGCTTGGTTTGGAGGAGCTTCAGTGACTTGATGCTTCCAAGTCTCATTGTGACTAGGTGCCACCATCTACCATCTTTCGAGATCCAACGTTCCAAACTATCTGTTATTTCGAAGCTAAAAAAGAAAAAACTATTCAGAAAATTTTGAAAAAAATCCAGTAATATGTAGATGCCTTGTTTTAAAATCTATGAATATTTCATCCCATTCGGATGACTAGCTTGTGATTAAATAGCTTCTTACGTATTCGAGCACTAGTTTAAACTAAATATTATTTGCTCACAAACCAATTATTCAAATCGAATGAAACTCCACCAAAATATAAATCGAAATATGCATGATTTACTGCAATGTGAGCGGATAATTCAATCCCACGAAAAGACAATATGCTCCAAGACCAGTAATCTCTTCCCTAGCTTATCTGAACATAACTGACAGTGTCCTTAGAGAACATCTTGCAGCCTCAGTAAAGCCTCAGGTATGAACAAGAAGCATACTGCCATCTACAGATCACGCTAAGAACCACAACCCAGGATCATCCTCATAGCCTATATCATCAAGGTTTCCCTCCAAAATGCTTATGTTTTTGGAAAGTTTTCTTGACGATAGGGAAGATTCTGAAGGGCTTAGATTCGCTACAATAGCAACAAATGGAAAATTTTCGCCGCTAAAAAGAGTATCCCGCCATTTTAATATACACTTACTAGTAGTTGATCAATTGTGCATTGCAAAACACAAAGTTCAGATCAAATGTGCAACATACCAACAGAAAGTTAACTAGCAGTTTTACGAGCACATGGCGATATTAAGGTGATGAAGCAGTTAACTAGCAGAACAAGATCTCCTACTCAGGGACGCTCTTGGTGGACGCCGAGATATAGGTCGCTAGCTGTGCACGGAGATCCTCCTTCTCCTTGATAATCGCCTTAAGGACGGCGGTTTGTCCGCGCATTAGCACCCTCGAGATCTGCCTCTTGAGCTTTAATTTCAACTTCTGTTCCATGAGATACTTGATGAGGTTGCTTCCAGTATCCATCCATGTGACGCTCTTGTTGTTCAGTTCCACCCAGTAGGCGTTCTGCTGCTTAAGCATGTCGACGCATTGCGCAAGATGAAAGGAGATCTCCTTCTCAGACGCCAAAACTCTGTGAAGACGATCACACTCCAGGGTGAGGGAGTGTTCATTCTCCAGCTGGCTGCCTATGTGGGCCTTGTTCTCCTCCTTTTGCTACAACAATCATTGTATGAAAAAAAAAGAAATCAACCCATTCATATATGAGTATTAATTACCCGCAAACAATAGGACTACTAATTTCTAGCATGGATATTGATAAAGGAATGGACAACACTCGGACGCTCCACAAATACCACAGGGTTCATCAACACATAATTAATCGGAAAGCAGTGATTACATAAACTATAAAAAAACAAGTGGACAGAGGCATACAGCCTACCTGGCTTGGCCGGGAAACGGGGCCGAACTTAGCTTCGGACGGCCGGACTTGGGGCGCCACCGTCGTTGTGGTTACCGGGGAGACATTTGAACCGCCGGCCCTTTGAGATGTAAATAAATGTAAAAACGGTTAGAAAATAAGAATCAACTGAAGGACACCCCGCTAGAAACTTACCCGGACGAACCCTCGCCCTTGATGGTGGTGTTTGCATCATCATCATTCATCAATGTGACGCTCTGGTTATGCAGTTCCACACAAACGCGGTTCTGCTCATTAAGCCTGTCGAGCTCGGCAGTAAAGGTATTGATGCCTTGCTGAAGATTATGGCAGATCTTGTTCTCGGACGCCAAATCTACGTGAACAGGCTCAAACTCTGGGGTGAGGGAGAGTTCATTCCCCAGCTGGCTGCCTATGTGGGCCATGTTCACCTCCATTTGCTGGCACGATCATTGTATGGAACAAAAAAGAATCCAACCAATTCATATATGAGTAATTACACGCAAAAAAATAGGAGTACTACTAATTTCTAGCACAGATCTTGATACAGGAATGGACATCACATGGACGCTCCACAAATATCACAGTGTTCATCAACACATAATTAAAAGGAAAGCCGTGATTACATAAACTACTCCATCCTATCCCTTTTAGTAGTAGTAGTAGTAAACACGGATTTAGTAAAGTTGTATTCTCCCTATGATCCCTTTTAGTTGACTCGGATTTAGTACAAAGTTGTACTAAATTTGAGTCAAATAAAATGGATCGGAGGGAGTACTAAATCAGAGTCTATTAAAATGGATTGGAGGGAGTATTAAAAAAAAGTGGATAGAGGCATACAGCCTACCTGGCTTGGCCGTGAAACGGGGCCGAACTCAGCTTCCGACGACCGGACTTGGGGCGCCACCGTCGTGGGGGTTACCGGGTAGACGTTTGAACCGCCGGCCCTGTGAGATGTAAATAAATGGAAAAAACAGTTAGAAAATAAGAATGAACTGGAGGACACGCCACTAGAAACCTACCCGGACGAACCCTCGCCCACTGGCTCGCTCTCCATCGAATAGAGGATAGACTGCTCTGCGAGAATGCTCAGGCGATCATAAGTGGCCATACAACGACGCGCTAGCTGGCTAGATGAGTTTTTCTCGGCGGTCCTAGTCCTCATCGTCTTCCCTAGGATATCCTGCCGCCGGGCCGCCCGGCTCAATGGAGCCATGGCTTGCGAGGTACGTAGTACTTTACTACTCAGTAGTTAGGGTGGAGGGCTGGTGAAGGCTAGTTACTAGCTACCAGCAGAACAGAAAGAGAAGAAGGGCGGAGGGCTGGTCAAGGATAAATCTTACATACACCCAGAAAAGACCATCGTGCCCTCGCGGGGCTTCTGAGCAATTATAGGGACGTGTGTTCTCAAATGGGCAAGATAGGGTACCTTCCCGAGGAAGCATCTAGCACCCAAGCCAATGGACTGCGCGTTGAACAATGGTTACAGTATGTGTAAAAAGAAAAGATAACAAGGGAAATGCCTGGCAGGGTCCAGAGGTGCATTTAATCGGACATGGGATTCCATAGTACAGTATTTTACACCATAGAGTATGTGAACATAAACACAGAATACAATCAAGCGCTTAGTGTTGGACCCTCTCCGCCAAATAAGATCATATATCGTCGTTAGGGCCGCCCTGGTGAATCCTCTGAATGAAAAAAGCCCATAGTTGGCAACCTAAACCCGCCGCTCCGAATAGGAACTTCCGTCCGACGATAACTTTCTGACAACAAAAATTAATTAATTCAGTACTGCATAAACCGCAATTTCAATTAGATAACCACGAAGATTAAGATAGGCGCATGTATCACCTGTCGATGCGAACCCAGATAGTCAGCTCCGTGCACGGTTGATACCATTGCAACGACCGCTCTAGTTCCGACCATTTGGCGGCGCCCGGCGTGGTCGTGCTGTTCGCCAGAATAGTGGCCGTATAGTTGGGGAGCATTAAACCAATCTCAGAGCGATTAAGTAATGGCTTGCCGTGCGACGACATACTCACCTTGTACTCCGGCCACACGCACGCCGCCGACCTAACGCACTCAACGGATAGGCAGGCCAGCACGCATCCATTTTTCGGCTGGACTTGCGTATATGTGTGCCAGACGAACACGGTACCATCGTTCCCGTAGAAGATGACCGGACGTCTTGGCTCTGGCGGTGCCAGCACCGGGATGATGAACGCCATCGCGGTGCCGTACGGGATCATGTCCACACAAATCGAATGGATTTCTCTGAGGTGGGCGATGAGCGCTGCTGGCGAGGCGGAGAAGTCGCAGCCGGCCTCTGTGCAGTCGCACGGGCCGTGCGGGCACGCGAGCTCGTGGTCGTGGAGCTCGTTGTAGGCGACCACGCTCCCGCACCCGTCGTGGGGGCACTCCATCCTCTTTAATCTGCTTTGAAGAAGATATTGATGGGGAGGGGAGGGGAGGGGCGAGTGGAGAAGAAGGATGGTGGTGGCTTTATTAATTCGGGCCTCACCGTCCCACCAGTTTGGCTAATTAAGGTGACGCTGAAAGTTTCACTGTCTATGTTTTCACACGCAGTACACCTTATATGATGGCCAAAAATGGGATATGAAGATTTTCTCGAAATATCAAAAAAAAAGATTGATGTTTGACATATGTGTGATGTTACTCAAAATTGAACTACATGTTACGAATGGACGGTCGGCAATTTTTAGGGAAGAAAATGAATTTTAAAATATTGAAATACTTTGAGTGTCTCTGTGTGAAGCCTTGCACTAAGATCATAGAAATTTCCATTACCCTTGTACGGATGGTGGGTCCTAAAAGTTGAAGTAATTTGAGTGCAACAAAAAGAACTTCAATGAAATTAAGGGCTCCTTTGATTTAAAGGATAGGAAAAGCATAGGAATAGGAAATGTATAGGATTGGAATGGCATGTCTACTTGAATCCTATAGGAAGATGAAGTGTGTTTGATTGTAGCAAAGGAATTTTTTCATGAGCTATGAGCTAATGCTTATTTCCTATAGGAATTACACTACAAGATTCCTATAGGAATTTTTCCTATAGGATATGTTCCTATGAATCAAACAACATGTATAGGAAATTTTCCCATAGGAACCAAATCCTTCACACTTCCTATGCAAATCCTTTGAATCAAAGGAGCCCTAAAAATGTGGACTAGCTTGTGTCGTCATATGAGATATAGATGGTATAAAAATAACAAACTACAATCCTAAGAGTGATTTATATAAATCAAGTTTGATTTCTTGCTTTCATGTATGAGTTAATTTATTAACATGGCTTTCTACCCCCCCCCCCACACACACACACACACTCTCTCTCTCTCTCTCAAATGGGGGTGAGAGGAGAAGAAGGATGTTCGTAACTCATGCCTCACCATCCTACCAGACTTTGGTCGATGCCCAAGACATTCATGACCTAAAAAGGTGACGTTGACTATTTCATAGTCTACATTTTCACAAGCATTATACAATGTATATTGGCCAAAATGTGATGTGTAGATTTTCTCGAATTGTACCTTATTTGGATTCATGTTTGACGTATGAGCGGTTTTACTCAAAATTCAACTACATGTTCAAATGCCAGGTCGGAAAATTTGAATGAAGAAAATATAGTTTAAATATTGAAATAAGTGAGCATATGTGTGCGTGTGTGCGTGTGTGTGTGTGTGTCTTTTGTGCACTACGATACGTAAAATTGGCACTACCATTTTACGAATGTGGTGGGTCCTAGAATATTGAAGCAAATTCAAAAAAAATGTGCTAGCTTGAGTCATCGTATGAGATAAAATCGCTATACAAATAACAAACTTACAACCTTAAGGTAATTTAAGAAAGATTTATTTTCTTGCTTACACATGTGTGGTCATGTTGATTGCATTGTATATTAGTATGAACTTACTAATAATTATCCCAAATATTGGCAGCAATGTGCATCTTACCGTTCACATATATTTTATTCAACTTCATTTCACACAAAAATACATTCTACTTTATTAGTGTAAAATAAGAGCTTTATGTGAGCTTTATTGTGAAGTGGCTGCCTGAGAGAAGGGCCAAATTTTCAAGGTAACAATTTCGAAACATGGCATACTTCATAAGATGACCATTTAGGTGATATATATGTTGATTATTTCTCGAGTTTGTAATATATGTGGACTTATGTTGAGTTTTAACCAATTTTAGTCAATTTAAAATTGCATGTTCTTTAAAGTTCGGCACGAGTTTTGGTAGAAAATATGCAGATTTTACCATGGTAAGGTGTTATGCTTCATGCATGAAAAAACTACAAAGAAAAGATGAACAATTTGTACGAATGGTGAAGCCGGTGAATTTGAAGCAAATTGAATGCAACCAAAGGAAATTCATTAAAACTAAAAAAAAGATGAAGAGTTCACGAGGAAATGGTATGGCGATTTGAAAAGAAAATGAATCACTACATATGTGAATCTGGTCATAGTAAACGAAAATGCCAAGTAGAGTTTCCAATTTTGTTCATAAAAATAGATCAAATTTGAACTAGATTTGTGATGTAGATTGGTCATAGAAACCGCTATAAGCCATCGCAATGTACGGAAGTGAATAATTCTAGGCATCCATATTTTAATTACTTCATGTAATGTAATTGAACAAGCTAGATTGGGTATTGCCCCATGAAATTGTACCACACATGCCAACAATAGTAAACCTGGTTGCTTACAAGTACGCCAACATTATGTGGCTTGATTAAATGTGCATTAAACTTAAAATGCCTATTTATTTATATTGTTTTAGTAGTCGTATGACAGTGAAGGATCCAGAGTTGCATTAATCGGCGAATTGGGTTACATATTACATAGACTAATTCATGGTAAACATAAAATACATCCAATCCGTCAACATTTTTAGATAAAGGTCTAAGTAGTCCTTCCCCACCGAAGTAGATGACCACCTCCAACACTACGGCCGTCCTGACAAGAACCATCAGCAAAACGTCTCTTTTAGTCCTTGTACTGAGTACTTTGAAGCAGGAAGCCCCAGACACACCCTTCCTTTTACGGTGATGAAGCAATATTAAACATCAAAAGAAGAGGCAGAACAAGATCTCCTACTCAGGGACACTTGGTGGACGCCGAGATATAGGTCGCTAGCTGTGCACCGAGATCCTCTTCTCCTTGCTAATCGCCCTGTCACAAGAAAAACAAATTAATTCAGCATTACTTAAATCCGCATTAGCATCGTCCCAATAAGATTGAGGGTAGTGTTATGTTCACTCACTCCTTATCGATGCGCAAATAGATAGTCAGCTGCTTCGATGATTCATTGCCGCACAGGTACCGCGGCGGCACCGAGAGGAAGGAAGTGACATCTCCCAAAGAAACTGTGCCCGGAGTCGGGCTGCTCGTCGGCTCTAATACCGCCTTCACCACGTCAAACAAGTGTTCCCCGGTAAGCTTACGCGGCCCCGGCATCGGCGGGCCGTTCGCCCACATTGTCACCCTATACCGGGGCAAGTTGCACGCCGCCGGCCTGACGCACACGAAGGATACCGCGGTGTCCATGCCGCAAGGGTGGATGTGCAAGGCGAACACTGCGCCATCCGTCCCGTAGCCGATGAGCTGTAGTTTTGGCGAGCCCGGTGCCGGCACCTTCAGATGAACAAATCCGAAGTCCTCGTCGTACGGGAACCTATCCACAGCGGTCAAGTGGGCTTCTCTGAGGTGTAGGATGAACGGTACCTTCGAATCGGCGAATTCGCAGCCGGGGTGCGTGCAGAAGCAAGAGCCGTGCGGGCACGCCATCATGTGCTTGTCTTCCTCGTTGTAAGGGATCTCCCTCCCGCACCAGTCGTTGATACACTGGATCGTCGGCTTCAGAGGCTGCTTCTTCGGCACAGGCAACTCCATAGTCTAAGGTCTGATGAGGGATCGGAAAGGGGCGCGGGGGGTTGTGGCGGCGGCGGCGCGAGCGAGGGGGGAGCAGTGAGAAGCTGAGAACTGAGAAGGGAGATTGATGTTTATGGAGATTGATGTTTCTTTATAATAATATAGAGGGCTCTTCTTTTAACGGGAGCCTCTAGACTGGTGGACACATGACCTGTGCTCACTGAAGTGTGGGACCTCACGCATGGGAACCACACGTAAGTGACAGACCAGTTGGTGTACTCGGGTGATTATTATAATGTATTAGTACTCCATAGTTTCCTATAGATCCAAGGGTAGGAAAGCCAAGTTATCTCATTTACAAGACATTATTTTTTCCATGAAGCCAAGTTTATCCCCCTCCCCCAGTGATTTGACCTAGATTTGAAATCAAGGCACACGTGATTCAAAAAAGGCAATCTAAAAACATGGAGTATTCATCATTTTGTAGTACATATATCTAGGGAAAATACCAAACATGCCATACCAGTGTTTTAGAGAAGAACCCTCAAGTAGATTGGCACCATGTTGGAGTTCGTCTAGCTAAATTTCCTCCCACATGCATGTGAGCTTGGTACCACTACACAAGAACCATGCCAAACTTTTGAATCATGGCCCAATTTTATGTATATATTTGCAACTTTTCATCATGCAAGCATGAATACTTTGCAAAATATGTGCATTTTGGGTTGTCGCCCATAAATGTGTTTTTGCTTGTCTGCCACCAATCAAGTTTTCATTCGCGGGGAAACATGCATGACAGGATGACCATTTCCAAGGTTTCATGAATTATCTCAATGTGCATCCATATATATACAATTTCTTGGGCTAAATCCGATAAAATGCAAATTTGACACAGTGTGTAGATGAAGTACAGATCAAACAAATAATTTAAAAAATACATGGGTGTGTGGCCTGAATGTGTGGATCGAGCCAAGTACATTTTATATAATAATGGCCAAACACATGCACCGCACCCTCCTACTAGAACAAATTAAAACAAGCAGGGTGAGAGCATCGTGAGATTGCTCGACCTAGCTAAATTTTAAAACAAGCCGAATTAATAAGTTATTGTGTGGGGATTGATAGAAAAGATCGAAACAAAGCATGCATAGTCATATCATTTGTGGTTTACATAATACCTCTATGAACAGTACCAAATAAACATGGCATATATACACTTCTATGTTTAGACAAGAACCCTGCATATTTTTTTTGCACCATGTGTTTGAGGCCTCGCTTCCCCAGAAGTGTGTGTGAGAGCATTTTGCATGCTACGAGAAAACAATGCCAAACATTTGAATCGCATGACTCATTTTTTGGTAGTGATATATAGGTTTATGGTTTATATATATACAAGGTTTAGTGTTAGGGTCTAGGGGTTTAATATAATTAGGGTTTAGGGTTTATAGAGATTCACATCATCTGTTTCATTTCACATTTGTGATGTACAATACTACATACCTAAGTAAAATCGATCCTTCTTAGTCACTCCAAAATGGAGCTCGTGGCCGGGAGGTTTTTGGAATTTCCATGTTTGAAACCCAATACCACTTCTCTTTGGTTCAAAAACCTCCCAAAATTAAGCCCGTTTTCAAATATTTCAAACTTATTCAAATTTGGTTCAAATTTGAAAGACATACAAGTTATAGCACACATAGTGCATACATTTTCACACAAACTGCACTAGATGCTAACCCTATAATTTGAGGCCATTTGGATGAGGTCGAAAAAATTCTTGGATTAGAATCGTGTTGTTCGAACCCCGTAGTTGGATTTTTTTGAACCCTTGATCTGTAGAACTGGGCAAAACCCGAGTTTAACCTATTTAATTATAGATTCGTATATCGATTTTTCTACTACCTTTTTATTATTACTATGCAGCACATGGGTGTTTGCCCGTCGAGTGAAACTCGGAGGAAGAGGGATCACTCGGAAGGAGAGAAGAAGGGAGAGCATTATGGTGTCTCCCCTTTTTCGGGTGATGATGTTGACTTTTGTGCAGGGTTTGTCAGTGAGCGGGAGGTGCGAGCGAGTCGAGCGAGGCCGAGAATGAGAGAGATTTGTTTTTTTGTGAGAGGGACAACCGAAGGATCCAGAAGGACCCACAGACTTCCAATACGCATCCTGATGCGTCTTCTCTTGACAAAGAAGATGGCTGGGAGTTTGCGTACCTATTGCACGTGACTTGTGCTCACTGAAGTGTGGGACCTCACGCGTGGGCACCACACGTAAGTGACAGACCTGTTGGTGTAAAAACTCGGTTGATTATTATAGTGCATTAGAACAAAGTTTCCTATGGATTCAAGGGTAGGAAATCCAAGTTAACTCATTTACGTGTTAAACTTGTCTAAATCTTGGTCAAACCTAGGATTTGACCAAGATTCAAATGGGCAGAAAAATAAAAAAACAGAAAAATGAAAAACCAAATCACATAGTCTTCTTATGTCATATAGTAAGCATTAAAGTTGATAAACAAGGTCCATACATATTCAAACCACACAAATCATGTATCTATACCCCCTAACCCCTAAATTAATTAACTATGTCTTATGAAGTCAAGCATGTGAAGAGAAGTGGTTTTGGATTTCAAACATGGAAATTTCAAAAACCTCCCAAAAGCTTCATTTTAGAGTGACTAAGAAGGATCCATGCTTACATTTGCATTTTCATATTTTAAACTTGTTTAAATCATTATCAAACCTAGGATTTGACCAAGATACAAATGGGTGGGCACAAAATTCAAAAAAATCAGAAAAATGAAAAACAAAAGCACATAGTCTTCTTATATATGTCATATCGTAAGCATTCAAGTTGATAAACGAGGTCTAGGTATATATATCCAAACCAGAATAATCATGTATCTACCCCCCATCGATCTTATGAAGTCTAGCATGAAGAGAAGTCGTTTTGGGTTTCAAACATGGAAATTTCAAGAACATCCCAAAAGCTTCATTTTAGAGTGACTAAGAAGGATACATGCTTACCTTTTAATTTTCATGTTTTAAACTTGTTTAAATCTTGGTTGAACCTAGGATTTGACCAAGATTCAAATATATGGGCATAAAATTCAAAAAAAAAACAGAAAAATGAAAAACCAAAGCACATAGTCTTCTTATGTCTATAGTTAGCATTAAAGATGATAAACAGGTCTAGACATATTCAAACTAGATTATCATGTATATATCTACACCCCTAACCCTAAACTCTGTCTTATGAAGTCAAGCATGCATGAAGAGAAGTGGTTTTTTTGTTTCAAACATGGAAATTTCAAAAACCCTCCTAAGAGCTACATTTTGGGGTGACTAAGAAGGATAGATGCTTATTTTTTCATATTCATGATTTAAACTTGTTTAAACCATGGTCAAACCTAGGATTTGACAAAGATTCAAATGGGCATCAAAATTGAAAAAAATCAGCAAAATGAAAAACCAAAGCAAATAGTTTTCTTATGTTATATAGTAAGCATTAAAGTTGATAAACAAGGTCTAGACATATTCAAACCAGACAAATCATGTAGCTATACCCCTAACCCCTAAACTCTGTCTTATGAAGTCAAGCATGTGAAGAGAAGTGGTTTTGGGTTTCAAACATGGAAATTTCAAAACCTCCCAAAAGCTTCATTTTGGAGTGACTAAGAAGGATCCATGCTTCCCTTTTCATTTTCATGTTTTAAACTTGTTTAAATTATCTTGGTCGTCAAACCTAGGATTTGACAAGATTCAAATGGGCATCAAAATTGAAAAAAAAGAAAAAGAAAAACCAAAGCAAATAGTTTTCTTATGTCATATAGTAAGCATTGAAGTTGATAAACAAGGTCCATACATATTCAAACCACACAAATCATGTATCTATACCCCCTAACCCCTAAATTGATTAACTATGTCTTATGAAGTCAAGCATGTGAAGAGGAGTGGTTTTGGGTTTCAAACATGGAAATTTCAAAAACCTCCCAAAATTAAGCTTCATTTTAGAGTGACTAAGAAGGATCCATGCTTACATTTGCATTTTCATATTTTAAACTTGTTTAAATCATTATCAAACCTAGGATTTGACCAAGATACAAATGGGTGGGCACAAAATTCAAAAAAATCAGAAAATGAAAAACAAAAGCACATAGTCTTCTTATATATGTCATATCGTAAGCATTCGAGTTGATAAACGAGGTCTAGGTATATCCAAACCAGACAAATCAATCTACCCTCTGTCGATCTTATGAAGTCTAGCATGAAGAGAAGTCGTTTTGGGTTTCAAACATGGAAATTTCAAGAACATCCCAAAAGCTTCATTTTAGAGTGACTAAGAAGGATACATGCTTACCTTTTAATTTTCATGTTTTAAACTTGTTTAAATCTTGGTTGAACCTAGGATTTGACCAAGATTCAAATATATGGGCATAAAATTCAAAAAAAACAGAAAAATGAAAAACCAAAGCACATAGTCTTCTTATGTCTATAGTTAGCATTAAAGTTGATAAACAGGTCTAGACATATTCAAACTAGAAAAGCATGTATATATCTACACCCCTAACCCTAAACTCTGTCTTATGAAGTCAAGCATGCATGAAGAGAAGTGGTTTTTTTTGTTTCAAACATGGAAATTTCAAAAACCCTCCCAAGAGCTACATTTTGGGGTGACTAAGAAGGATAGATGCTTATTTTTTCATATTCATGATTTAAACTTGTTTAAACCATGGTCAAACCTAGGATTTGACCAAGATTCAAATGGGCATCAAAATTGAAAAAAATCAGCAAAAAGAAAAACCAAAGCAAATAGTTTTCTTATGTTATATAGTAAGCATTAAAGTTGATAAACAAGGTCTAGACATATTCAAACCAGACAAATCATGTATCTATACCCCCTAACCACTAAACTCCGTCTTATGAAGTCAAGCATGAAGAGAAGTGGTTTTGGGTTTCAAACATGGAAATTTCAAAAACCTCCCAAAAGCCCCTTTTCAAATATTTCAAACTTATTATAGATTCGTATATCGATTTTTCTACTACCTTTTTATTATTACTATGCAGCACATGTGTGCCCGTCGAGTGAAACTCGGAGGAAGAGGGATCACTCGGAAGGAGAGAAGAAGGGAGAGCATTATGGTGTCTCCCCTTTTTCGGGTGATGATGTTGACTTTTGTGCAGGGTTTGTGAGTGAGCAGGAGGTGCGAGCGAGCGAGCGAGTCGAGCGAGGCCGAGAATGAGAGAGATTTGTTTTTTTGTGAGAGGGACAACCGAAGGATCCAGAAGGACCCACGGACTTCCAATACGCATCGATGCGTCTTCTCTTGACAAAGAAGATGGCTGGGAGTTTGCGTACCTACGCACGTGACTTGTGCTCACGAAGTGTGGGACCTCAGGGTGGGCACCACACGTAAGTGACAGACCTGTTGGTGTAAAAACTCGGTTGATTATAATAGTGCATTAGAACAAAGTTTCCTATGGATTCAAGGGTAGGAAATCCAAGTTAACTCATTTACGTGTTAAACTTGTCTAAATCTTGGTCAAACCTAGGATTTGACCAAGATTCAAATGGGCAGAAAAATAAAAAAAAACAGAAAAATGAAAAACAAAATCACATAGTCTTCTTATGTCATATAGTAAGCATTAAAGTTGATAAACAAGGTCTAGACATATCAAACCATACAAATCATGTATCTACCCCTACCCCTAAACTCTGTCTTATGAAGTCAAGCATGAAGAGAAGTGGTTTTGGGTTTCAAACATGGAAATTTCAAAATCCTCCCAAAAGCCCCTTTTCAAATATTTCAAAC
The DNA here is from genome assembly GCA_030979885.1 of Lolium multiflorum. Taxonomy (NCBI): domain Eukaryota; kingdom Viridiplantae; phylum Streptophyta; class Magnoliopsida; order Poales; family Poaceae; genus Lolium; species Lolium multiflorum. The sequence goes on from CM061750.1 coordinate 404,250,252, forward strand.
TTATTCAAATTTGGTTCAAATTTGAAAGACATACAAGTTATAGCACACATAGTGCATACATTTTCACAAAAACTGCACTAGATGCTAACCCTATAGCTTGAGGCCATTTGGATGAGGTCGAAAAAATTCTTGGATTAGAATCATGTTGTTCGAACCCCGTAGTTGGATTTTTTGAACCCTCCATCTGTAGAACTGGGCAAAACCCGAGCTTAGAGTGACTAAGAAGGATACATGCTTCCCTTTTCATTTTCATGTTTTAAACTTGTTTAAATTATCTTGGTCAAACCTAGGATTAGACAAGATTCAAATGGGCATCAAAATTGAAAAAATCAGCAAAAAGGAAAACCAAAGCAAATAGTTTGCGTACCTATTGCACGTGACTTGTGCTCACTGAAGTGTGGGACCTCAAGCGTGGGCACCACACGTAAGTGACAGACCTGTTGGTGTAAAAACTCGGTTGATTATTATAGTGCATTAGAACAAAGTTTCCTATGGATTCAAGGGTAGGAAATCCAAGTTAACTCATTTACGTGTTAAACTTGTCTAAATCTTGGTCAAACCTAGGATTTGACCAAGATTCAAATGGGCAGAAAAATAAAAAACAGAAAAATGAAAAACCAAATCACATAGTCTTCTTATGTCATATAGTAAGCATTAAAGTTGATAAACAAGGTCCATACATATTCAAACCACACAAATCATGTATCTATACCCCCTAACCCCTAAATTAATTAACTATGTCTTATGAAGTCAAGCATGTGAAGAGAAGTGGTTTTGGGTTTCAAACATGGAAATTTCAAAACCTCCCAAAAGCTTCATTTTAGAGTGACTAAGAAGGATCCATGCTTACATTTGCATTTTCATATTTTAAACTTGTTTAAATCATTATCAAACCTAGGATTTGACCAAGATACAAATGGGTGGGCACAAAATTCAAAAAAATCAGAAAAATGAAAAACAAAAGCACATAGTCTTCTTATATATGTCATATCGTAAGCATTCGAGTTGATAAACGAGGTCTAGGTATATATATCCAAACCAGAATAATCATGTATCTACCCCCCATCGATCTTAAGTCTAGCATGAAGAGAAGTCGTTTTGGGTTTCAAACATGGAAATTTCAAGAACATCCCAAAAGCTTCATTTTAGAGTGACTAAGAAGGATACATGCTTACCTTTTAATTTTCATGTTTTAAACTTGTTTAAATCTTGGTTGAACCTAGGATTTGACCAAGATTCAAATATATGGGCATAAAATTCAAAAAAAACAGAAAAATGAAAAACCAAAGCACATAGTCTTCTTATGTCTATAGTTAGCATTAAAGATGATAAACAGGTCTAGACATATTCAAACTAGATTATCATGTATATATCTACACCCCTAACCCTAAACTCTGTCTTATGAAGTCAAGCATGCATGAAGAGAAGTGTTTTTTTTTGTTTCAAACATGGAAATTTCAAAAACCCTCCTAAGAGCTACATTTTGGGGTGACTAAGAAGGATAGATGCTTATTTTTTCATATTCATGATTTAAACTTGTTTAAACCATGGTCAAACCTAGGATTTGACAAAGATTCAAATGGGCATCAAAATTGAAAAAAAATCAGCAAAAAGAAAAACCAAAGCAAATAGTTTTCTTATGTTATATAGTAAGCATTAAAGTTGATAAACAAGGTCTAGACATATTCAAACCAGACAAATCATGTATATATACCCCCTAACCCCTAAACTTCGTCTTATGAAGTCAAGCATGAAGAGAAGTGGTTTTGGGTTTCAAACATGGAAATTTCAAAAACCTCCCAAAAGCCCCTTTTCAAATATTTCAAACTTATTCAAATTTGGTTCAAATTTGAAAGACATACAAGTTATAGCACACATAGTGCATACATTTTCACACAAACTGCACTAGATGCTAACCCTATAGCTTGAGGCCATTTGGATGAGGTCGAAAAAATTCTTGGATTAGAATCGTGTTGTTCGAACCCCGTAGTTGGATTTTTTGAACCCTTGATCTGTAGAACTGGGCAAAACCCGAGTTTAGAGTGACTAAGAAGGATACATGCTTCCCTTTTCATTTTCATGTTTTAAACTTGTTTAAATTATCTTGGTCAAACCTAGGATTAGACAAGATTCAAATGGGCATCAAAATTGAAAAAAAATCAGCAAAAAGGAAAACCAAAGCAAATAGTTTTCTTATGTAATATAGTAAGCATTAAAGTTGACAAACAAGGTCTAGACATATTCAAACCAGACAAATCATGTAGCTATACCCCTAACCCCTAAACTCTGTCTTATGAAGTCAAGCATGTGAAGAGAAGTGGTTTTGGGTTTCAAACATGGAAATTTAAAAAACCTCCCAAAAGCTTCATTTTAGAGTGACTAAGAAGGATCCATGCTTCCCTTTTCATTTTCATGTTTTAAACTTGTTTAAATTTCGTCAAACCTAGGATTTGACAAGATCCAAATGGGCATCAAAATTGAAAAAAAAATCAGAAAAAAGAAAAACCAAAGCAAATAGTTTTCTTATGTCATATAGTAAGCATTGAAGTTGATAAACAAGGTCCATACATATTCAAACCACACAAATCATGTATCTATACCCCTAACCCCTAAATTGATTAACTATGTCTTATGAAGTCAAGCATGTGAAGAGAAGTGGTTTTGGGTTTCAAACATGGAAATTTCAAAAACCTCCCAAAAGCTTCATTTTAGAGTGACTAATAAGGATCCATGCTTACATTTGCATTTTCATATTTTAAAATTGTTTAAATCATTATCAAACCTAGGATTTGACCAAGATACAAATGGGTGGGCACAAAATTCAAAAAAATCAGAAAAATGAAAAACAAAAGCACATAGTCTTCTTATATATGTCATATCGTAAGCATTCGAGTTGATAAACGAGGTCTAGGTATATATCCAAACCAGACAAATCATGTATCTACCCCGTCGATCTTATGAAGTCTAGCATGAAGAGAAGTCGTTTTGGGTTTCAAACATGGAAATTTCAAGAACATCCCAAAAGCTTCATTTTAGAGTGACTAAGAAGGATACATGCTTACCTTTTAATTTTCATGTTTTAAACTTGTTTAAATCTTGGTTGAACCTAGGATTTGACCAAGATTCAAATATATGGGAATAAAATTCAGAAAAAAACAGAAAAATGAAAAACCAAAGCACATAGTCTTCTTATGTCTATAGTTAGCATTAAAGTTGATAAACAGGTCTAGACATATTCAAACTAGAAAATCATGTATATATCTACACCCCTAACCCTAAACTCTGTCTTATGAAGTCAAGCATGCATGAAGAGAAGTGGTTTTTTTGTTTCAAACATGGAAATTTCAAAAACCCTCCCAAGAGCTACATTTTGGGGTGACTAAGAAGGATAGATGCTTATTTTTTCATATTCATGATTTAAACTTGTTTAAACCATGGTCAAACCTAGGATTTGACCAAGATTCAAATGGGCATCAAAATTGAAAAAAAATCAGCAAAAAGAAAAACCAAAGCAAATAGTTTTCTTATGTTATATAGTAAGCATTAAAGTTGATAAACAAGGTCTAGACATATTCAAACCAGACAAATCATGTATCTATACCCCTAACCCCTAAACTCTGTCTTATGAAGTCAAGCATGAAGAGAAGTGGTTTTGGGTTTCAAACATGGAAATTTCAAAAACCTCCCAAAATTAAGCCCGTTTTCAAATATTTCAAACTTATTCAAATTTGGTTCAAATTTGAAAGACATACAAGTTATAGCACACATATTGCATACATTTTCACACAAACTGCACTAGATGCTAACCCTATAATTTGAGGCCATTTGGATGAGGTCGAAAAAATTCTTGGATTAGAATCGTGTTGTTCGAACCCCGTAGTTGGATTTTTTGAACCCTTGATCTGTAGAACTGGGCAAAACCCGAGTTTAACCTATTTAATTATAGATTCGTATATCGATTTTTCTACTACCTTTTTATTATTACTATGCAGCACATGGGTGTTTGCCCGTCGAGTGAAACACGGAGGAAGAGGGATCACTCGAAGGAGAGAAGAAGGGAGAGCATTATGGTGTCTCCCCTTTTTCGGTGATGATGTTGACTTTTGTGCAGGGTTTGTCGGTGAGCAGGAGGTGCGAGCGAGCGAGCGAGCGAGCGAGTCGAGCGAGGCCGAGAATGAGAGAGATTTGTTGTTTTTTGTGAGAGGGACAACCGAAGGATCCAGAAGGACCCACAGACTTCCAATACGCATCCTGATGCGTCTTCTCAAAGAAGATGGCTGTGAGTTTGCGTACCTATTGCACGTGACTTGTGCTCACTGAAGTGTGGGACCTCACGCGTGGGCACCACACGTAAGTGACACACCTATTGGTGTAAAAACTCTTGATTATTATAGTGCATTAGAACAAAGTTTCCTATGGATTCAAGGGTAGGAAATCCAAGTTAACTCATTTACGTGTTAAACTTGTCTAAATCTTGGTCAAACCTAGGATTTGACCAAGATTCAAATGGGCAGAAAAAAAAAATAGAAAAATGAAAAACAAAATCACATAGTCTTCTTATGTCATATAGTAAGCATTAAAGTTGATAAACAAGGTCTAGACATATCAAACCATACAAATCATGTATCTACCCCTAACCCCTAAACTCGATCTATCTTATGAAGTCAAGCATGAAGAGAAGTGGTTTTGGGTTTCAAACATGGAAATTTCAAAATCCTCCCAAAAGCCCCTTTTCAAATATTTCAAACTTATTCAAATTTGGTTCAAATTTGAAAGACATACAAGTTATAGCACACATAGTGCATACATTTTCACACAAACTGCACTAGATGCTAACCCTATAGCTTGAGGCCATTTGGATGAGGTCGAAAAAATTCTTGGATTAGAATTGTGTTGTTCGAACCCCGTAGTTGGATTTTTTTGAACCCTTGATCTGTAGAACTGGGCAAAACCCGAGTTTAGAGTGACTAAGAAGGATACATGCTTCCCTTTTCATTTTCATGTTTTAAACTTGTTTAAATTATCTTGGTCAAACCTAGGATTAGACAAGATTCAAATGGGCATCAAAATTGAAAAAATCAGCAAAAAGAAAAACCAAAGCAAATAGTTTTCTTATGTCATATAGTAAGCATTAAAGTTGATAAACAAGGTCTAGACATATTCAAACCAACAAATCATGTAGCTATACCCCTAACCCCTAAACTCTGTCTTATGAAGTCAAGCATGAAGAGAAGTGGTTTTGGGTTTCAAACATGGAAATTTCAAAAACCTCCCAAAAGCTTCATTTTAGAGTGACTAAGAAGGATCCATGCTTCCCTTTTCATTTTCATGTTTTAAACTTGTTTAAATTATCTTGGTCGTCAAACCTAGGATTTGACAAGATTCAAATGGGCATCAAATTTGAAAAAAAATCAGAAAAAAGAAAAACCAAAGCAAATAGTTTTCTTATGTCATATAGTAAGCATTGAAGTTGATAAACAAGGTCCATACATATTCAAACCACACAAATCATGTATCTATACCCCCTAACCCCTAAATTGATTAACTATGTCTTATGAAGTCAAGCATGTGAAGAGAAGTGGTTTTGGGTTTCAAACATGGAAATTTCAAAAACCTCCCAAAATTAAGCTTCATTTTAGAGTGACTAAGAAGGATCCATGCTTACATTTGCATTTTCATATTTTAAACTTGTTTAAATCATTATCAAACCTAGGATTTGACCAAGATACAAATGGGTGGGCACAAAATTCAAAAAATCAGAAAAATGAAAAACAAAAGCACATAGTCTTCTTATATATGTCATATCGTAAGCATTCGAGTTGATAAACGAGGTCTAGGTATATCCAAACCAGACAAATCATGTATCTACCCCCCGTCTTATGAAGTCTAGCATGAAGAGAAGTCGTTTTGGGTTTCAAACATGGAAATTTCAAGAACATCCCAAAAGCTTCATTTTAGAGTGACTAAGAAGGATACATGCTTACCTTTTAATTTTCATGTTTTAAACTTGTTTAAATCTTGGTTGAACCTAGGATTTGACCAAGATTCAAATATATGGGAATAAAATTCAAAAAAACAGAAAAATGAAAAACCAAAGCACATAGTCTTCTTATGTCTATAGTTAGCATTAAAGTTGATAAACAGGTCTAGACATATTCAAACTAGAAAATCATGTATATATCTACACCCCTAACCCTAAACTCTGTCTTATGAAGTCAAGCATGCATGAAGAGAAGTGGTTTTTTGTTTCAAACATGGAAATTTCAAAAACCCTCCCAAGAGCTACATTTTGGGGTGACTAAGAAGGATAGATGCTTATTTTTTCATATTCATGATTTAAACTTGTTTAAACCATGGTCAAACCTAGGATTTGACCAAGATTCAAATGGGCATCAAAATTGAAAAAAATCAGCAAAAAGAAAAACCAAAGCAAATAGTTTTCTTATGTTATATAGTAAGCATTAAAGTTGATAAACAAGGTCTAGACATATTCAAACCAGACAAATCATGTATCTATACCCCTAACCCCTAAACTCTGTCTTATGAAGTCAAGCATGAAGAGAAGTGGTTTTGGGTTTCAAACATGGAAATTTCAAAAACCTCCCAAAAGCCCCTTTTCAAATATTTCAAACTTATTCAAATTTGGTTCAAATTTGAAAGACATACAAGTTATAGCACACATAGTGCATACATTTTCACACAAACTGCACTAGATGCTAACCCTATAATTTGAGGCCATTTGGATGAGGTCGAAAAAATTCTTGGATTAGAATCGTGTTGTTCGAACCCCGTAGTTGGATTTTACCAATGTTTTAGAAAAGAGAGCTTTTACTTGTGCATTTTGGGTTGTCGCGCATAAATGTGCTTTTACTTGTCTGCCACCAATTAATCCAATTCTCATTTGTGGGGAAACATGACACTAGATGGCCATTTCCAAAGTTTCATGAATTATCTCAATGTGAATCCATATATGTACCATTTTTGGGGGCTAAATTGCTTAAATGCAAATTTGAACAGTGCATAGATGAAGTACATATCAAACAAATAACTGAAAAAAATACAGAGGTGTGTGACCCGAATGTCTGGAGCCATGGTACAAGAGATATAATGGCTAACCACACGAGCCCCTTCGTCCAACTAGCTAGCACAAAACAAGGGTGAGCGTCATGAGATTGATCGACATCAATTTCAGAACATGCCAAAGTTATTGTGGGGCTCGATATAAAAAAGCTCGAAACAAAGCATGAATATTGAGTCATATCATTTGTGGTTTACATACTACCTATATGAGTGGATTTGGTGTTCAGATGGGTACGTGCGCACGCATCAGCCGTCGTTGGATTGGCTTTGAGATTCTGCCATACCACTTTCTAAACTAACAGTGACATACGGTGTTAAACATAAACATGCGAGTGGGAATGGGAGCGGTAGAAATATCCGTCTCTTGTTCCTTATCCTCTCGTTGAGTGCTGTCCACCTTTCGTTCTCTCTCTCCCAAAACAATCACGGGTAGCTGCCGGAGGTTTGAGGAGGCGGTTGCGCCACACGCTGGGGGTAGGTCGCCGCCGTCGGGACGCGCCGACGCCATCGGCGGCATCGTGATGCCGCCGCCGGCACGCGCGGGGCCGCCGCCACCGTCGGGCTCGCGTGGCCGTGGTGCCTCCACCGGGAACGCGCCTGGATGTCCCGCCGAGTCCCTCCCTCCCGCCGGCGCTGTCCCGCGACCTGGAACTCGCCCAAGCATCCACCACCGCGCATCTTCCGCCGGATGGAGGGCACGGATCTCGTCAGCTCCGCCGACGCGACCTGGTTCGCGGGCGTTCTGTTCTTGCCGTGTCGCTGCAGAGGAGAAGACGAGGTGGGGAGGAAGGTCCCTCGACGGAGGAGGGGAGGGTAGCTGCGCCGCCTGCCGCCGCCAACCCCGTCGGGGGCGCGCCGCCGAGCACGGGGAGGAGGTTTCCGCGCCACAACTGTCGACGAGAACGCGTCGGGGAGGCTGCGCACGGCTGAGCTCGAGGGGTTCGCCGGCACCAATCGGGCCCCGGGCGAGTTGGAGAGAGGGACTGAGGTCTGGGGACGAATCGGAAGGAGCCAGGGCGGCGTTGTTTAAGGTGCTGGGCAGCGCTGTTAGGGGCGCGCGGCATTTAGCGGGCAGCGCTGGCTTAGCGGATGGATTCAGCCGGCATTGGGAGCGTCGAGCGGTAGGTGGGGATGTGTATAGGAGGTGGGATATGGTCAAAAGGCGAGCCAAGCTAGTACATGTGATGATTCTCCCACTTAACGTTTTTTTAGACGGCGTTAGACACGTGTCGAACAGCTAACGCGTGCTCACGTACCCATGTGATCACCGAGTTTCATCCGTATATATATATATATATATATATATATATATATATATATAGGTCTGCTATTCTCGAACCGGTTCGAGAATAACTATTCTCGAACCCTTTCTGAACTTCCGCGTGTTTTCCTAGTGAACTTCTCGACGGAATACCAGAATTGCATGTTCGTGCGGACAGTATTTTCATGATGATTTTCAAACCGCTTATCGGATTGATGCGTATAATATACCGTTGGATTCGCACGGAAATTTCGCAACTTTTTTGTGTTCATTGTTTTCCCAAATTCTATATTGATTAAAACTAATTTGAAACATACAAAACAACGTTTTCGCGGATTTCCCTATTTTTGTACAGTTTTGGGGTTCCAGTTTTCAAACCGTTTATCGGAATGATGCGTATGATATGCCGTTGGAAAGGTGCTGACTAGGCGCACCTTTTTCATGAAGAACACTTTTCTAAATTCTTTATAGTTTAAGAGCAGATTTGAAAATACGTGATTACGTTTTTCGAACTTCTCGGTTTTTCGAACTGTTTTTTGGGCTTATTTCCGAACCACTTATCGGAATGTTCCAAATGATATTGCGTTGAAAAGATATTGATTAGGCGAATCTTTTTCATGTTGAATGTTTTTCCAAATTCTAAATGGTTTTAGTTTAATTTCAGAAATACATAAAAGTGAAGATAACGCCGACACAAGAACATTTCGAAATTGGCTCATCTAGATTGATTAGGTGTGGCATTGCGATATGTTGGAGTATTAGTAGAGTTATATTAGTGCTAATTGTACGTTGAGTTGGTCGATTTGCGCAATCGGTGGTTGTACGGACGATTTCTATGCGTATGATTTCCGTCCAGAAAAACAGAGTGCATGAGGTGCTCGAATATAGAAGTGAACTTCCTTATATCTGTTAGTGAACTTCCGATCGCGGTATAAAAGTTTCAGGCATGTAATAAAATTATAGCGAACTTCTGTGGATGTGAACTTCTTCTCCCCTGAATCTGAACTTCCCGACGGACTTCAATATTGTACAGGGCGAACTTCCGAAACTTTAGTCTAGTTTGAAGTGAACTTCAGAAAATATAGCGAACTTCCGTCGATCGCACTTCTCTCGATACAGATCCGAACTTCCCTTATCCGCATCTGAACTTCCAGAGACCTCAACATTGTAAGGAGTGAACTTTCATTTCAAATATGAACTTCTATACGAGGAGTGAAATTTCATACGGAGGTAAGTGAACTTCCCGATGGTGGCAAGTGAACTTCTGAAAATATTTTGCGAACTTCCACATGTTCGAATTGAACTTCCGAGTTGTGTTTGTCTTTTGTTCAAAGTGAACTTCCAAAAATAATGTGAACTTCTATTGCGTTTGAAGTGAACTTCCCTTTTTTCATGTTTAGTTATGCAGCAGCTTCGAACTTCGACCCGGCGAAAGTGAACTTCGAATTTTTCGAGTGTGAACCAAGTCTTGCAGATGTGAACTCCGACGCGGCGAGGGCAAGATGCTGGCCAGGCGGCTACGGGAAGTCGGCGGTGGCGCTACAGGACTGCAACGGCAGCGCGTGCGGTGCGATCACGCTGCGCGGGCGGAGATGGGAGGCGTGCGGGCGGAGGTGGGCGGCGCGGCGGGCGGGAGGTGGCGGCGCGGCGCGGGGGCGGGAGGTCGCGGTGGCGCGGCGGGAGGTGGCGGCGCGGGGCGGAGGTCGCGAGGCGCGCGGCGGGAGGAGGTGCTGGGCGGGGCGGGCGGGGCGGAGGTCGCGGGCGGTGCGGCGGGGCGGAGGCGGAGGCGCGCTGGGGGCGAGGTGGGAGGCACGCGGGGCAGGAAGTTCGCTCCTAGTTGGTTCGGTGGTTCGGGGGTTCGAGAATAACTATTCTAGAACCACTCTTAAGGGGTTCGAGAATAGTTGGGCTCTATATATATATATATATATATATGACAATACCAAATGAACGTGTGGCATATATATACACACTTGTATATCCTCTTTTAGAAGAACCCTGCACAGTTTTCGGCACCACATGTGTGTTTGAGTACAAGTTCCACTCACTTCCCAAAAGTGTGTGAGCATTGTATTAAGTACTACAAGAAAACAATGGCAAACCTTTGAATCCCATGACTGATTTTTTGTTGTAGTGATATATAGATTTATAAGTGTTTAGGGTTAGGGGGTTAGGGTTTATAGAGATGATGCACATATTTTGATTTCACGCTTGTGATGTACAATACTACATAAGTAAGAAATTAAACAAGCATGACCTTTGTTAGAATAACATTTAACATGTTCTCTCACCATTCATATATGTTGGAGTTTGCCTTGCTTCTTCAATTTCCCACGTGCACATGTTACTACGAGAACCAAGGCAAACTTTTAAATCATTGTTGGGACTGGCTAGATGCACCACCATGCCCAATTTGGGCACATTATAATAAAATATGTCACAAATATGGCCATATATAACTATATATATTATTCGGCTTGAAACCCATGAATCTTCATACACGATAGTCCATTTTGTGAAGAAAAAATGTTTTTTATTACCCTATCACGGGTTTCTTATTTTCCCTGTCCACTAGTACACCTATATATGAGCACTCAATGCGGAAGGGTTTCATTTTTTTATTTCAAAACCAGATCAAAATGGTCGACATGATTATCCATTCAAAGGGGTTGAATATTTCAGTACTATCACTGGTTTATGTATATAGTGTAAGTAATATGAATCTGAAAATGATTTTGGGGGATTTCTATGACCAAGTTATAACACACCTACATTTCAGATTTGAATTACTTCCAATAAATCAGCATATAGTCATTTAAATGTGTGAAACTGGCTAAAAACACTAAAAATCGTAAAGAGTTGGGAATTGGCACTAAAATATGGCCTAGTTTATCTTTAAAATGTAGAGGCGCCATTTTGACCGGCCCGTATCTTATGTACCCCACTCGAAAATGATAAACTATCACGAATTACCATTTATTTTAGGCATTACTTTTCACGGTAAAAATGATAAACTATATCACGAAGTTCCATTTCCGTCAAGATAGTCTGCATTACTTTTTTGTTGAGATATAAACCCCCACAACGGCGGACACAGATTAGGTGACATGCACCTTTTGCATGTCAGTCTAAATTCAAATTTAAACATTGCGAAAAAATCTGGAAAAATCATGCATGTTCACAGCACATATTAAGATAACCCCTAAAAATTTCATATCAAAATTCGAAACATACATCGAGAAACAAAAAAGAGAAACTCAGATGTGAATAGTGTACAGAGAAACTTAGATTTCTCTTTTCTGTTTCTCGATGTATGTTTCGAATTTTGATCTGAAATTTTTAGGGGTTATCTTAATATGTGTTTTGAACATGCATGATTTTTTTCAGATTTTTTGGCAATGTTTAAATTTGGATTTAGGCCGCATGTCCCACGGGACATGCAAAAGGTGCATGTCACCTGATCTCTATCCCACAACGGCCATCTCCTCCTTAATTTATTGTGTAAAACCCCCACAACGGTCACCTCCTCCTTAATTTATTGTGTAAACCCCTACAACGGTCATCTCTTCCTTATAAACAACCACAACGACCATCCCTTGTGTCAATAGGTTCTGCCTCTCTCTTCTTCGTTCACATACACTTGATCCATTGCCATGGCGTCCACGTCTCGGACACCGACCAGAAGGGGAAGGGGAAGGGGCGGCCGGGGTGATGGATCATCATCATTGCCACCACCACCGTCAACACTGTCTTTGATCATAGAGGAGTTCTTCATCGTCGTCTATGAAGACCCTTTGGTCAAGAAGGTACGTACGCGTTCCCACATATATGATGCATGTGATTAATTATGGGCATGTTCTAAAAAACATTTAATTTCAAACGATCGGCGCTCGATCTCTTTGCAGGCTCTCCCAAAAAAGTTTGCGGACTATCTTGACGGCCAGGAGCCAGCTAAGGTGTATCTGCGAGCAGCTGACTGCGGTCCTCGTCTCTGGACCGTGGAGGTCCTATTTGACGGACAAGGCCGGATGTACCTCGACAAGGGCTGGGAGAATTTCGCCATCGCGCACGGTGTGGATTTCGGCTGCTTCGTACACTTCAAATATGAAGGCGATGATGTGCTCACAGTGAAGGTGTTCGACGGAACAATGTGCAGGAAGTACTACTACTCGGACGACGATGATACTGACGATGAAAGCGACGACGACGTGAAGCCATGCATCCATCCTCTTTAGATAAGGGGACTATGACCAAAAATATATATGTAGCTTCATATATATGTAGCTTCATATGCATCGATTTTAGAGGTGGATAACTGGAGAGAGAGAGAGAGAGAGAGAGAGAGAGAGAGAGAGAGAGTCTTGATGCGTCTTCTGACAAAGAAGATGGGAGTTTGCCTACCTACCGCACATGACTTGTGCTCACTGAAGTGTGGGACCTCACACATGGGAACCACACGTAAGTGACAGACCTGTTGGTGTAATAACTCAGGTGATCATTATACTGTATTAGTACAAAGTTTCCTATGGATTCAAGGGTAGGAAAGCCAAGTTAACTCATTTACATGACATTATTTTTTCCATGAAGCCAAGTTAACTCATCTATCAATTGGTAAATTCTGGTTATATTCGAAATTTTACTTGAAACTTGTTGGTCATATATGCCATTTTACTACTCGCCTAACACTTTTTCCGCGCGTGAAGGGAGGGGGTGGGCATGATGCTACCCTGAATTTTTGTGACCCCCAAAAACTAGCAAATACGAGAGAGGCATCCAAACACACTCGTCCCCTACCCCCCCAATTTGAAATCCAGCCAAAGGTGGATCAAAAAAGGCAATCGAAAAGCGTGGATTGTTCATCTTTTTCTATATAGTTAGGGTTAGGGTTTATGGTTTATAGAGATGCACATATTTTCATTTCACATTTGTGATGTACAATAATACATAGGTAAGATTCCAAGCATGACCTTTGTTAGAATAACCTTTAACGTGTTCTCTCACCTTTAGATTCAAATGGGCATAAACATTCAGAAAAAATCAAAAAAATGAAAAACCAAAGCACATAGTCTTCTTATGTCATATAGTAAGAATTGAAGTTGATAAACAAGGTCTAGACATATTCAAACCAGTCAAATCATGTATCTACACCTAACCCTAAACTTTATCTTATGAAGTCAAGCATGAAGAGAAATGGTTTTGGGTTTCAAACATGGAAATTTCAAAAACCTCCCAAAAGCTTCATTTTAGAGTGACTAAGAAGGATACAGGCTTACCTTTTCATTTTCATGTTATAAACTTGTTTAAATCCTGGTCAAAACTAGGATTTGAACGAGATTCAAATGGGTATAAAAAATAAAAAAAATAGCCTTTTTATGTCATATATATAATGCATGAGCACTCAAGTTGATAAACATGGTCTAGACATATTCAAACTAGAAAAATCATGTATCTACCCTTGCCCTAACCTTAAACTCTGTATTATGGAGTCAAGCATGAAGAGAAGTGGTTTTGGGTTTCAAACATGGAAATTTCAAATTGATGAACAAGTTCTAGGCATATTCAAAACAGAAAAAGCATGTATCTACCCCCTAACCATAAAGTCGGTCGATCTTATGAAGTCTATTAGCATGAAGAGAAGTCTTATTGGTTTCAAACATGGAAATTTCAAGAACCTCCCAAAAGCTTCATTTTAGAGTGACTAAAAAAGGTCCATGCTTGCCTTTTCATTTTCATGTTTTAAAATTGTTTAAATCTTGGTCAAACCTAGCTAGTATTCAACCAAGATTCAAATGGGCATAAAATTCAAAAAAACCAGAAAATGAAAACCAAAGCACATAGCCTTCTTATGTCATATATAGATCAACAAGGTCTAGACATATTCAAAACAGAAAAAAGCATGTATCGATCTACCCCTAACCCTTAACTCTGTCTTATGAAGTCAAGCATGAAGAGAAGTGGTTTTGGGTTACAAACATTATATTGAGATTTCAAGATCGAACCCCCCAAAGCTTCATTTTAGAATGACTAAGAAGGATCCAGGCTTGCCTTTTCATTTTCATGTGTTTTAAACTTGCTAAAATCTTGGTCAAACCTAGGACTTGACCAAGATTCAAATGGGCATAAACATTCAGAAAAAATCAAAAAATGAAAACCAAAGCACATAGCCTTCTTATGTCATATATATATAGTAAGCATTCAAGTTGATCGATATGAACAAGGTCTAGACATATTCAAAACAGAAAAAGCATGTATCTACCCCTAGCCCTTAACTATGTCTTATGAAGTCAAGCATGAAGAGAAGTGGTTTTGGGTTTCAAACATGGAAATTTCAAAAACTTCCCGCCAAAAGCTTAATTTTAGAGTGAATAAGAAGGATCCAAGCTTAATTACCTTTTCATTTTCAGGATTTATGCTTGTTTAAATCTTGGTCAAACATAGGATTTGACCAACACACATATAGTCTTCTTATGTCATATAATGAGCATTCAAGTTGATAAACATGGTCTAGACATATTAAAACAAGAAAAATCATGTATCTACCCCCTAACCCTAACTATGTCTTATGAAGTCAGGCATGAAGATAAGTGGTTTTGGGTTTCAAACATGGAAATTTCAAAAACATCCCAAAAGCTTAATTTTAGAGTGACTAAAAAGGATCGAAGCTTACCTTTTCATTTTCATGTTTATGCGTGTTTAAATCTTGGTCAAACATAGGATTTGACCAAGATTCAAATGGGCATAAACATTCAGAAAAAAATAAAAAATAAAAAACCAACGCACATTAGTAGCCCAAAATCGAACCAGTAGTTGGATATTTTTGAACTTGATCTGTAGTAGTGGGCAAAACCCTAGATTAACCTATTTAATCATAAATTGAAAAAATCAGCAAAAAGAAAAACCAAAGCAAATAGTTTTCTTATGTTATATAGTAAGCATTAAAGTTGATAAACAAGGTCTAGACATATTCAAACCAGACAAATCAAGTATCTATACCCCTAACCCCTAAACTCCGTCTTATGAAGTCAAGCATGAAGAGAAGTGGTTTTGGGTTTCAAACATGGAAATTTCAAAAACCTCCCAAAATTAAGCCCGTTTTCAAATATTTCAAACTTATTCAAATTTGGTTCAAATTTGAAAGACATACAAGTTATAGCACACATATTGCATACATTTTCACACAAACTGCACTAGATGCTAACCCTATAATTTGAGGCCATTTGGATGAGGTCGAAAAAATTCTTGGATTAGAATCGTGTTGTTCGAACCCCGTAGTTGGATTTTTTTTGAACCCTTGATCTGTAGAACTGGGCAAAACCCGAGTTTAACCTATTTAATTATAGATTCGTATATCGATTTTTCTACTACCTTTTTATTATTACTATGCAGCACATGGGTGTTTGCCCGTCGAGTGAAACTCGGAGGAAGAGGGATCACTCGGAAGGAGAGAAGAAGGGAGAGCATTATGGTGTCTCCCCTTTTTCGGGTGATGATGTTGACTTTTGTGCAGGGTTTGTCAGTGAGCAGGAGCGAGCGAGCGAGCGAGTCGAGCGAGGCGAGAATGAGAGAGATTTGTTTTTTTTTGTGGACAACCGAAGGATCCGAAGGACCCACAGACTTCCAATACGCATCCGATGCGTCTTCTCTTGACAAAGAAGATGGCTGTGAGTTTGCGTACCTATTGCACGTGACTTGTGCTCACTGAAGTGTGGGACCTCACGCGTGGGCACCACACGTAAGTGACAGACCTGTTGGTGTAAAAACTCGGTTGATTATTATAGTGCATTAGAACAAAGTTTCCTATGGATTCAAGGGTAGGAAATCCAAGTTAACTCATTTACGTGTTAAACTTGTCTAAATCTTGGTCAAACCTAGGATTTGACCAAGATTCAAATGGGCAGAAAAATAAAAAAAACAGAAAAATGAAAAACAAAATCACATAGTCTTCTTATGTCATATAGTAAGCATTAAAGTTGATAAACAAGGTCTAGACATATCAAACCATACAAATCATGTATCTACCCCTAACCCCTAAACTCCGTCTTATGAAGTCAAGCATGAAGAGAAGTGGTTTTGGGTTTCAAACATGGAAATTTCAAAATCCTCCCAAAAGCCCCTTTTCAAATATTTCAAACTTATTCAAATTTGGTTCAAATTTGAAAGACATACAAGTTATAGCACACATAGTGCATACATTTTCACACAAACTGCACTAGATGCTAACCCTATAGCTTGAGGCCATTTGGATGAGGTCGAAAAAAATTCTTGGATTAGAATTGTGTTGTTCGAACCCCGTAGTTGGATTTTTTTGAACCCTTGATCTGTAGAACTGGGCAAAACCCGAGTTTAGAGTGACTAAGAAGGATACATGCTTCCCTTTTCATTTTCATGTTTTAAACTTGTTTAAATTATCTTGGTCAAACCTAGGATTAGACAAGATTCAAATGGGCATCAAAATTGAAAAAATCAGCAAAAAGAAAACCAAAGCAAATAGTTTTCTTATGTCATATAGTAAGCATTAAAGTTGATAAACAAGGTCTAGACATATTCAAACCAGACAAATCATGTAGCTATACCCCTAACCCTAAACTCTGTCTTATGAAGTCAAGCATGTGAAGAGAAGTGGTTTTGGGTTTCAAACATGGAAATTTCAAAAACCTCCCAAAAGCTTCATTTTAGAGTGACTAAGAAGGATCCATGCTTCCCTTTTCATTTTCATGTTTTAAACTTGTTTAAATTATCTTGGTCGTCAAACCTAGGATTTGACAAGATTCAAATGGGCATCAAATTTGAAAAAAAAATCAGAAAAAAGAAAAACCAAAGCAAATAGTTTTCTTATGTCATATAGTAAGCATTGAAGTTGATAAACAAGGTCCATACATATTCAAACCACACAAATCATGTATCTATACCCCTAACCCCTAAATTGATTAACTATGTCTTATGAAGTCAAGCATGTGAAGAGAAGTGGTTTTGGGTTTCAAACATGGAAATTTCAAAAACCTCCCAAAATTAAGCTTCATTTTAGAGTGACTAAGAAGGATCCATGCTTACATTTGCATTTTCATATTTTAAACTTGTTTAAATCATTATCAAACCTAGGATTTGACCAAGATACAAATGGGTGGGCACAAAATTCAAAAAAATCAGAAAAATGAAAAACAAAAGCACATAGTCTTCTTATATATGTCATATCGTAAGCATTCGAGTTGATAAACGAGGTCTAGGTATATCCAAACCAGACAAATCATGTATCTACCCCCTGTCGATCTTATGAAGTCTAGCATGAAGAGAAGTTGTTTTGGGTTTCAAACATGGAAATTTCAAGAACATCCCAAAAGCTTCATTTTAGAGTGACTAAGAAGGATACATGCTTACCTTTTAATTTTCATGTTTTAAACTTGTTTAAATCTTGGTTGAACCTAGGATTTGACCAAGATTCAAATATATGGGAATAAAATTCAGAAAAAAACAGAAAAATGAAAAACCAAAGCACATAGTCTTCTTATGTCTATAGTTAGCATTAAAGTTGATAAACAGGTCTAGACATATTCAAACTAGAAAATCATGTATATATCTACACCCCTAACCCTAAACTCTGTCTTATGAAGTCAAGCATGCATGAAGAGAAGTGGTTTTTTTGTTTCAAACATGGAAATTTCAAAAACCCTCCCAAGAGCTACATTTTGGGGTGACTAAGAAGGATAGATGCTTATTTTTTCATATTCATGATTTAAACTTGTTTAAACCATGGTCAAACCTAGGATTTGACCAAGATTCAAATGGGCATCAAAATTGAAAAAAATCAGCAAAAAGAAAAACCAAAGCAAATAGTTTTCTTATGTTATATAGTAAGCATTAAAGTTGATAAACAAGGTCTAGACATATTCAAACCAGACAAATCATGTATCTATACCCCTAACCCCTAAACTCTGTCTTATGAAGTCAAGCATGAAGAGAAGTGGTTTTGGGTTTCAAACATGGAAATTTCAAAAACCTCCCAAAAGCCCCTTTTCAAATATTTCAAACTTATTCAAATTTGGTTCAAATTTGAAAGACATACAAGTTATAGCACACATATTGCATACATTTTCACACAAACTGCACTAGATGCTAGAATCGTGTTGTTCGAACCCCGTAGTTGGATTTTTTTTGAACCCTTGATCTGTAGAACTGGGCAAAACCCGAGTTTAACCTATTTAATTATAGATTCGTATATCGATTTTTCTACTACCTTTTTATTATTACTATGCAGCACATGGGTGTTTGCCCGTCGAGTGAAACTCGGAGGAAGAGGGATCACTCGGAAGGAGAGAAGAAGGGAGAGCATTATGGTGTCTCCCCTTTTCGGGTGATGATGTTGACTTTTGTGCAGGGTTTGTCAGTGAGCAGGAGGTGCGAGCGAGCGAGCGAGTCGAGCGAGGCCGAGAATGAGAGAGATTTGTTTTTTTGTGAGAGGGACAACCGAAGGATCCAGAAGGACCCACAGACTTCCAATACGCATCCTGATGCGTCTTCTCTTGACAAAGAAGATGGCTGTGAGTTTGCGTACCTATTGCACGTGACTTGTGCTCACTGAAGTGTGGGACCTCACGCGTGGGCACCACACGTAAGTGACAGACCTGTTGGTGTAAAAACTCGGTTGATTATTATAGTGCATTAGAACAAAGTTTCCTATGGATTCAAGGGTAGGAAATCCAAGTTAACTCATTTACGTGTTAAACTTGTCTAAATCTTGGTCAAACCTAGGATTTGACCAAGATTCAAATGGGCAGAAAAATAAAAACAGAAAAATGAAAAACAAAATCACATAGTCTTCTTATGTCATATAGTAAGCATTAAAATTGATAAACAAGGTCTAGACATATCAAACCATACAAATCATGTATCTACCCCCTAACCCCTAATCTCGTCTTATGAAGTCAAGCATGAAGAGAAGTGGTTTTGGGTTTCAAACATGGAAATTTCAAAAACCTCCCAAAAACTTCATTTTAGAGTGACTAAGAAGGATACATGCTTCCCTTTTCATTTTCTTGTTTTAAACTTGTTTAAATTATCTTGGTCAAACCTAGGATTTGACAAGATTCAAAGATACATGCTTCCCTTTTCATTTGACATGAATCCTTGTGGCACGACCATGTTGGGGTCACTCCTGGCTGTCTACCCAGCCGAGCATGCGGGCTCTATTACCTTGTACGAATCCTCGTTTTAAACAAAGAAGTGAACAAACGCCCCCCGTGCCACGCACACACACACACACTTTCTCTCTCTCTCTCTCTCTCTCTCTCTCTAACCGGCTTTAGATATCGCATCATTTGTCTGTCAGACTCCATTGATTTGCCCCAAGTTCAACAAGGTCGCCCCCTTTTCCTCTGAGAGTCCATTGATTTTTATTTGCTGGTGTCACTTGTGCTAAACTGTCATTCCTTGTACTCCCTCCGATTCATATTATTTGATGGTAATATAGATGCATCTATACACATTATAGTTGTAGATACATCCATTTTACCATCAATTAATATTGATCGGAGTTGCAGCGTGGTATGAGGCCTGCCGCCTGCCACCGTCGGCGAGGTTCCAAGTAAACGGCGCCAGAAGAAGAGTAGCGCGGCTCCGGATTCAACCAACTGGCGGCGATGGACGGCACTATGGAAATAAACGCTACGAATTTGGAGGCCATCGCGTACAACATCGCTGGAACGGCGCAGGTCATGTGCTCCCACGACGGCTGCGGGGTCATCGTCAGCTACCACGAGTCCCTAAGCCACCAGATCGCGTGCCCGCACGGCCGGTGCAACTGCACGGAGCAGGGCTGCGACTTCGCCGCCCCACCGTCAGCGCTCCTCGTTCACCTCGCAGAGGCCCACTCGATTCAGGTGCACAGGTTAGAGTATGGCAAGTCCATAGAGTTCCGGGTGACCATGACGCACCCGTGCTCGCCGTGCAGGCTGCTCGTCGTCGAAGGGGATGACGGCTCCGTGTTCGTCCTGTACATCGACGCGCTCGGCCCGGCCATTGTCTTGTCTTTGGTATGCGTCAGTTCGGCCACATCCGTGTGGCCGCTCTACAGGGTGAAGATCTGGGCGCACGGCCCGCCGCCGTCCTCGAAATCGGACTGCAGGCGGGATGTCGTGAAGATGTCTGCCGATGCTTCTGGCAGCGCGTCGCCGGGCGCTGTCGTGTTTGAGGAGCTCACGTCGTTCCTCGTTGTGCCGGGGCCATACCTCGTTGGTGCTGGATCGTCCAAGGAGCTGCGTTTCTACATTCGCATATGCAAGCAGATGTAGCTACTGCTACTTTGCGTAGTTGAAAAAACTGTCAATTTGTCATGAGGAATGATAAATTTCGATGAAAAGTACTTGATTGTTCGTACGGCTGCTATTTTTTTATGGATTCTTCGTTTCATATTTGTGCTGAACTGTTTGTAGTAGTACTTATACTGTACTTAATAATAATGCAGCGTGGAAGTGAATACTCCTTTTTTTTGTGAATCGGAAGTGAATACTCCAACTATATGTAATTGTAACCCCTCCATCTGATTTATATAAAACTATGTGCACTTCCAGATCATTTCTCCTGTTTTTTAGATGTCCTTTCACTTACTATAAAAAACAAAGAAGCACTGCTGCTTTGATTCAAAGGAATGTGGAGAGTGTAGAAATAGGAAAGGTGTAGGATTGAAATTTTCCCATAGGAATCAAATCCAACATAATTCCTATGTCAATCCTATGAATCAAAGAAGCCCTAAGTGGTTACCGGTGCTTAATGCACAGTTCCAAAAAGTTCATCCCGCAGTCCAAATAACTAATAATCAGATGATGTCAATTTTTGTGTATGTAGTTGTGCCTATTACCATCACAAATATAGTCTCAAATAGTATGATGGTGGAGATACACATTTTTTAACTACCATGATTTTCGGTAAATGCTTAGTCAATTTTGACATAATTTGACTTTCTAAAAATAATATAAGCTAAGCTTTGAGATGGAGGTACTATATTGGGTTTTCCTCGTCTTAAGCAAAATCCCTTCCCATCCCCTTAAATAGAGTACTCCAGCCTCGAGGCTAGGAGATAAGAGAGGCCATCGATAGGCCACATACTCCTCGCGCGCTCGCAATGCTGGAAACTGTCACCGTTACCCTGAAGATGGACTCCACCGTGCTTCACTGCATTTTCTGCTCCCAGCCCCTCAAGCCCCCCGTCTTCAAGGTCGATCCCTTTCCCTCCCACACTCCATTGATGTTTCTTTTGTGGGTTCACTACTGCAAAAATGGCAATCCACGAACTTTGATTTGTGCAGTGCAAGGGTAATCATTTGGCCTGCGGCCGCTGCCTCAGCGAGCTTCCCGGGAACCGGTGCCATAGGTGCGTGGAACCCCGCGGCGGATTCGAGCACGACCCGGCAATGGACGCCGTCGTATCAGCGGCGACGGTTGAGTGCCCCCACAGCAGCTGCGGGAGCTTGGTGGCCTACCACCAGGTCCACGACCACAAGATTGCATGCCCGCACGCCCCTTGCGCTTGCACGGAGCCCGGCTGCGACTTCGCCGCCCCGCCAACAGCGCTCGTCGCCCACTTTGCAGCGGCCCACTCGATCCAAGTGCACAAGCTCCCGCCGTACAACACGACCAAAGTGTTCGAGGTGCTGGTGCCGGTGCCGGGTTCGCCGTGCCTGCGGATCATCGCCGAAGGGGAGGACGGCGCCGTGTTCGTCCTGATCATCGGCGTGCTCGGTTCGACTTCGACCACCATCGTGTCTACCGTGTGCGTTAGGGCGGCCGCGTGCGTGTGGCCTCTGTACACGGCAAAGATGTGGGCGAATGGGCCGGCGTCGTGCTCGTTGGCGCACTCGAGGAGCAGGGCGGACACCGTGAATGTGTCATTGGAGGCGTCGAGCTGCGCCTTGCCGGGCGACGTCGCGTTTGATGAACTCACGTCGTTCCTCTCGGTACCGCCGCTGTACCAGGTGCTTGGTGGACCTTCCAAGCTGCTGCGTTTCTACATTCGCATCGAGAAGGAGAACAATTAATCCTCAAAATAAGTACTCCTTATATAGAAAGGGAGTAACTGTTTTTCGTCCTGCTAATGCAACCTTGAGGTGACCGGGACAACTTTGTACAAAGCATCGTGCTCATATAAATATACGTACTCTACAAAATCATCAGCAGTGGAGTACCTCGATAGGTGCCATGTCCATGGATCGACAAGACAAGACACATACATAGACTGGGTCACTGGGAGATGGATATTACTACTGGATAGCTGTCCTGACGTGATAGGATGCCTACATACACCCTACTCGGCAGGTGACGATACCTTCCCAACAAAGGTATCCAGTCCCATCCATTGATTATATTTTATTATGGACGGAGAGCATTCTACTAGAAGAGATGTCATGTCTTGGGGCAGAGGTTCGGCTTAATCATGGTTTAGATGACTCTAATGTAGATGTATCTAGACATATTGTAACTATAGATACTTCCATTTTAGCATCAAGTAATGTGGATCGGAGGGAGTAATACTATAGTACAATATACTCAGTATAAGGTTAACTTTGGCACACGCTGGGACGCACATATTTGTTAGAAGTACACACATGCAAGACAGAGCACAGAGTAAAATAATTACTATTTACTTATGGGCAACCAAAAGCTTGTACGTGTCCACTCTATATATGGGCATGGACTACACTTATTGCTTGTGGACGAGGATAGCTGTTGTGGACAACACAGTGGATGCTGTTAGAGTGAAACGGCACACTTATTATGGATCGTAGGGAGTATGCAAGATAAAAAAAGATCTACCATACATATTAGTATTATTATCATCAGTTATGTACTCATGACACTGGGAGCATACACACACGATCGTACATACTACAGTAGTACTGTACTACTTTTAAAACTACTTGCAAGATAAAATATACTGTACTACTTATCACTGGGTGCATACACACACGATCGTATACATACTAGTACTGTACTACTTTTAACACTAGGCTATCCTTTTCAGTGGTCTTCCTCTTCAGCTTCCACAGCCTGTACCATGTTGCTCTTCTTCTTCTTCTTCTTCTTCTTCTTACTCCCGCTGTCCTGGAATTCCGCCAATTTTTGTTGACCCTTCTCAAAGTTCACTATTCGCCTGTATACCTCATATGTCGCGTATGCGTCGATGCTTGCATACAGGATATGCTTCATGGACAAGGGCACCTGCTTCCACAGCTTGTGTTCCTCTTTCGTAAGTTTTTTCATGATAGATTTGTACTGGCTGTCTATAATGGCCGCAGCATAGTCAGCCAACGAATCCTTATTGTTACTAGTGGAATCGGCAGGCTTCCACCTTTTCTGGATGTCCACGAAGTTCGCCACTGAGAGGTTGCAACGCCCAAGCCTGGTAATGTCGTTGCCGATGTCAACACCTGCAAATGTTATGTCAGGCCTGCCAAGAAAGTCAGCGAGTTTGGGGCAGGGCTGGTCGGCCGAGGAAATCTGGTACAGGAGGCAGTCTGTGCCCATGCACAACTGTATGAGGGCAGCCTTCTGTTCAGGCCCATAGGTGTACTCTACGTCTAGGCCAACAATTTTGTACGAGTCTTCTTTCTCCAGTATCAACTCGATT
The DNA here is from genome assembly GCA_030979885.1 of Lolium multiflorum. NCBI lineage: Eukaryota > Viridiplantae > Streptophyta > Magnoliopsida > Poales > Poaceae > Lolium > Lolium multiflorum. The sequence continues at coordinate 404,274,209 of CM061750.1, forward strand.
TTGTTGATGTGTTCCTCCACCTTAGACGCCATATTGGTATAGTTCGCCGTAATGGTGGTTGTTCCATGAGCGAGGAAAGTGTGTCCTTGGTAGAACGCTTCCATGGAGGGTAGCGAGAGAGGGGCACAGGCGAGAGTGTCAGGGAGAAGACGAAATGAGGAAGACGAATGTTAACCGCCACGCCAGGGCCTGGAAACCGCCCGTCGCTAGATGCATGCATTTGGACGGTTTTGAAGATGACGGGCCATAGGGCACGAATGCAGTTTCCCTGTTAAAATAATAATAACCGCCCACGTACTTAATTAATTGTATGCTTATTTGTTTCTCGAGAGGAGCCTAGTTTTTTTCTACGAAACTCTGAAGATCTATTAAAAATCATCAACATTAGTACAAAGAGATTCAAAATTAATATTACCTTCGTCTAAAAGGAGGTGTCTTAGTTTTGTCTAATACGGATGTATATAGACATATCTAAGTTGTAGAAATTACAAATATGTCTTCTTTGCACCACTTAGCTACCACTACAAAGTACAAACACTAACGCAAGGTAGATCAGCATCATGCAATGTAGACATTACAGTATTTTTGTACTACTGTACTTGTCTTCCCTGGTCTATGATTCAATATCTAGTATACTGTACTGCTTATACACCAGGGAGATTCAAAATACGAGTTGAGCGCCAAAACTCCCGCCTCCATACACATATTTCGAATTCCCTTTCGACCCTATTAGCAATGACGCAAAGGCAGACAAGTGAAGCCGGCGTTGGTTGGGGTCTCGTTCGTAATTTACACACCCCCTCTGATATATATAGTCTACCGCCTTCCATTCGTCTTCCCCATTTCCGCAAAAAATCTGTCGCAATACTCCAGGCCCATCATCTCTCACCTGCCGGACCACCGCACCGGAATATCCCAGCCGTACTTAGCCGGCATACCACCTCACCTACCTGAGGCCACCGACTCCCTCGTCCGCAGCACCAGATCCGCTTCACCAACGCCGCCGTGTACTGCATCGGATCTGCTTCACCGACTGCTTCATCCGCAGCACCAGATCCGCTTCACCAACGCCGCCGTGCACTGCACTATCTGAGTTCACCGACTCCCTCGTCTGCCGTACCTGATCCGCTTCACCAACGACGCCGTGCACTGCACCGGATCTGCTTCACCGACTCCCTCGTTTCAGATCTGCTTCCCCGAACCCATCATCGACCGCCCCAGATCTGCTTCCTCGACGCCGACGCCCACCGCAACCGCAGCACCCCCGCCGTCGTCGACGTGACCCGCAAGGATGCCGAGTATGACTACACGAAGCCGCCGTCGAGGTAACCAGACCCCCTCCCCCCTACACGTTTTGGTCTGTTACCATAGAAGGTTCAAGCATGTCTTGGTCAACTAGAATGTGTCCCATAGATCCAGCTCCGCCCCGCTCTCAATGCGCGTGGCAGATGGCAGGATCCTGCGCATTTGCCCATGCCACTCCTCGAGCTCTCTGTCTTGATGTGCTTCACACACAGGGCTTATAATACTAGGAAGCTTGTGCCTCACATACACTTACACACAGGGCTACTACTACTAGGAAGCTTTATTGGATATCTCAGTGGTACAAAGCTTACTTACATGGGACGGGTGATACTCTATTTAAATTTTTGTACATGACCCTTTAGATTGTTGCCATGTGCCAGAATCCAAACCCTATACCATACTTCTAGAATACTCTACAAACTCTAGATATTTCATACTACTCGTAAATATCTTACTCTAGAACATTCCCCATTCTACAGTTCTCTCTACATACCTTGGATACTTCATGACTAAGCTAGCTCCTTTACTAGCCAACCACATTGATAAGATTACTACTAACAATCCCCCCATAATCTTGTCATATAAACTATCTTTACTATTAAATTTAAAATAGGCCGCGGTGGTTGGTGATGGTACGTCAAACGTGTATACAACTCACCCCGAACATAAAAAGTAAGGTCAGCGTGACCGGCTCCATGAGGAGTTCTTATCAGGATTAGTTAGGTCACGACCAAAATCCAATCCGTAGCACTAGGTAGCAAAATCAGCATCCCTTTCCTAATTCTAATCGGTAAGACAAGCATAGATCGGTCCAGCCACACATCTTTTTCGTTCGCTCCCCTTTTTATTCTCTAAGGAACCCTCTCCTTAACGAGCGTAGATTGATGGAGATGGTTTTTGTACCGGTCAATCTTTATATCCTTTCTGGCATAGTTTTGTAAAAGATCGGCAGGTGATCCGTCCTTTCTCCTCTGCCGTAGTTCATCAACGCGTGTCCGGCAATCCCGGTTAGATCGACACAATCGGCAAAAAAGAAAAAGGCCAAAAGAGACCCATTGATTAGGCTCCTCTTGCCGTGCTACTTTAAATTTTCTAACTTTTCTTTCATTCGCAAACATACAGTGACAATCTATATGACTCTAGGTTTCTTTTCCTAATTTTTGCACGTGCATGCATTTTCCCTTTAAAATTCGTAGGACATACAAATCTCAACACTTATGCAACTAAAAATCCTTAAAAAAAACAAAGCTTTCATACCCTGCAGCTTTTAAGAGGTTAGTCACAAGAATCAACCACATGTTTTGGAGCGCAGTGACATTCTCCCTAAAAAAACCATGTTTCATGCGTGGGTGTTTCATTAATAAAGAGAAATATCTGTTCAGTTGGGGCCACGTTTCGACGTGTGTTCTCGACAAATCAGTTTCTCAGACAAAGTATCTTGAAGGTGTTCATAGAGATTGCATGTGCATTTGTGCGTTCGTAGGAGCGAGTATGCATTTAGTGAGCATTTATATTGTACCGTGTTTTGTTAAAAAAGATGGTGTAAAACGGGCACCTTTTACGATATACTCTCTCCGTCCCAAAATGTAAGGCGTCTAAGGATTGGTCAAAACTCAAAAGTCAAACCTTACAAACTTTGACCAAATATTTTAAAAAATATTTACATCTACAATATCAAATTGACATATTAAGAAATTATACTTTAGGGTGACTCTATTGATAATGATTTAGTATTGTAAATATTTATATTTTTGTGTGTAAACTTGGTCAAACTTTAAAAACATTGACTTTTAACTAATCCTTAGACGCCTTATTTTTGGCACGGAGGGAGTATCATTCAATAAATACTATGAATTATTCGATCGTTTGTTCAAACATGTTAATTAGATCGGTCGATTGATCAACTCGGATCGGTCGATCGAGCATCAGAGTTGTCTCAGTGATGACAAAAAATAATGCACATTGTATGATACTGACGTACCACAGATTCTAAAGAAAAATGAGGACCATGTGGCCACACATCCTGGACATAGACATTGCGATTATATTCCATTTATTCTATATTTGGAGGGAGCCATCTTTCGTTATTAACCCGTTGCAACACACGGGTATTATGCTAGTATCCCCTAATCCAGATCACATGGACCATGCACTTCATCTTGTGATGGCATCACACCGACTCACGTCAAGCAACGACGCCGCACCTTGCTTGTTAGCCTGACACCGACTTCATTTTAGATATCATGTAGTACATGTCAAGTACCAAATCACTGAGAACCAACCTGTGGTTGGATGGTTAGGAGGGCAGTGGCACCCCCAGATTTAACGCTTTGGTGTCTCAAAAATGGAGGAATATTCTTCTGTGGGACGCGGCGTTCCCGATGACATTGTGGTGCTAGTGGTGACTTCGTCAATCTCAATACCCGTCGGAACAGTTTCTTGGATGCAGTTTCCTGAAGGTGCTCGAAGGGGTAGTGTGTGTGCTTGAGTGATGAGTGTATGTATGTACGTGTGAGCGTCTATGATTGTACTGTGTGTTGCAAAAAATAGTATTAATTTTGTCTTGTTCATACTAAGACTAGCAAAGCGTTCCCTGCTCTATAAACTCTCAAGAAACACCCCTATAATATCTATCTAGTTCGTCCTAATGTTAGAACAGTAATTGCATGCTATGTAATTCATCTATTTTTGTTAGGAAACCTACATGTTTGTTTGCTTTTCTTATTCTCAGGTGACAGGTTGTGTGCTGGGACCATAGCCGCCGTCTGTTTTGTTCGTTGCAAAATGTTGTTTTATATTCCGCCATTCTGTGCTCTTCTGTGTTCACAAGGTTTTACATTATAATTTCCATCTGTTTTGTTGTAAACAATGACGGTAAATGCCAATTACTATTTCCTTTCTGCTATCCTTTTGCCATCCTGTAGTACATGTGTGAACTCATTGCTCTGGTACATTTAAATTCTTCATTGTTTTTTTTCTTCAAGAGCTGCAACCCTAACTCTTTGCTGTAATTTCATGTTGCACTATCACATGGAACACAGCAAATCGTGGAGTGAATCACCCCTATAATCCAGTAAGTACCTTTCATTTTTGTATTGATATGCTTATCGTGCTGGAACCAGTTTGTGTTTAACACATTTACTCTCCATATAGATAGGATAACTGGTTTGAAATAAATCATGCTATTTGTATGACTGCACGTCTTCGTTCATTTTCCTGCTAGCTTCTCAAACTTGTTCTATTGCCTGTCTAATCTTTTTTTGTTTGATCGTGATTAAACCAATTTAATTGTTCTGCTTAACTTAAATGATCTGGCATTTTATTCCAGCCACATAATGTTTGATTGCTCATGCACTTCCTCATACCGTTATGTCTTCTGGATTTCTTCCATAATGATAAGAATGTTTTGCTTGGTGAATATGAGTCAGATGATGATTCAATTGGTTATTAGTCCTTGATTCATTGAGTTGACTGATGATTAAAACATATAAACCTTGCGACTATCTGGCATGCTTGTTGTGGGATATAATGAGCATATTTGTTTTTTGTAAGACTTTTTTCGGATTTCACTGTTGATTAATCCAATGCCACCTTCTGTAGTAGGAAATCCACCTTCAGTAGGTATCATAAATAAGATTTGTTGTTACTTTTTGGCTGACCCATCTTTTATTTTTAGGCACAAAATGGTTCATTTGTTTGTTTCTCCTTCCCTTATATTGCGCTCATGGGTTAAACATTGAAATAATATGTCAGTTTATATGAATCCCAGAATGGTTGCTGTCTAATCTGTCTTAATTGGTCCTGCTCGTTTATATTTGGCACCAAATGGATATATTTCTCTTTTATCTGAGGCATTCCCATGGCTGGCTGATGATTAAAATAATGAAATTTAGGGGGTTGGAGATTCTCCAACTGCACAATGTCTGGCTACCACTTTTGTGGAACTTAAGGGATCTGAAGCACCCCTTCCAAGTGTCAATTTTAATAGACAGCTGTTATGCAGTTTCCTGGCTTATTTTATTAGGCACAGACTGTCTAGTTACTTGATTTATTTTGTTCATATTTGCCATCCGGTTGCTCTGCCTGTTGCATTGGGGTTGATAGCTTGCTTTGTTATATTATGCCTTGTGCTTTGTGAAAATCTGCCATCTGTTTTGATGCTTTGCAAAAATCTGTGACAACTAATAATATGGTTGTTTTCTCAAATTGTATGGTTCTGTAACTTGCACTGTCTTGTTTTCAGCCCCTGAATAGAGCAAGGAAGGCAGATGGCAGGGCATGTACATCAAGTGTCCAGGTCTTTCCACAGCACAGCCGTGACAATGCCAATTCATCTGATTGTCAGATGATAGCTACTGTCCCAGCCATTCCAGCGCAAACAATCGCTGCCTTTGCACACGAATCACTTGATATAATTCAGCAGCAAAGAGATGAAAGAGATTCAAATATCATCATAACAGTCAATGAGATACATGAATTGAAAAATAGGCAAGCTTGGATTGAGCAGATCCTTAATAATCTACTCTGCAGATCTAATGGAAAGCCAGCTGTTACTTGCACTCCGATGAATTCTACCTAACAGAAATGCAGTTTTGCCGATGATGCCATTTGTATGGCTTGTATCATTTGAGTTATTTCGACTTGTTGTTGTATTTGAGAATTTTTGCTGTTATTGTAATCCTTGAGCATTTTTTCCTGTTATTGCTATAGTTTGCAATCATTGTAACAAATTTTCAATGTAATGATTATTTTATCTTGCACTCGGCCTTAAACAGAACTACTAGTATGGTCTCACAATTTTTTATCATTATACTATGCAAGATTTAGCGGTTGCCCCAAATTCAGAGCATCTCCACCGGCGGCCCGGCCTGATAGCGATTTGGGGGCCGGCGTCGTTTTATGGCTCGCACCGGTGCGCTCCAAACGGCGCCGGCCATTTTTCGAGCCCAGTAGAATCTCCGGCATCCCCGAGCCGGCCCCTTCGCCAGGGGCGCGAATCAGGCGCTCCGGGTGCCTCGCGGAACGACGGTTTTCGCTGGTGGAGGCGCCTTGTCAGCGAGAGGACGCGACGGTTCGCATCGACTGGCCACGACGCGGGAAGGTTGGTCGTCGGCGTTTAAATGGCCTCCCGCGCGGAAACCGAGGCAGCGACTGGCCACGAGGGCAGCGACTGGCCACGCGGCGTCCAGTCGCCGTAAATGTGGGTAGTTGCCACCGCTAGATATATAGGACGTACGCCGTCCACCACCGCCGCTCCATTCTCTACTCTCCACATCAAGATGCCGCGCCGTCTGAAGACCACCTACTCGATGCTTGGCCTCAACGGCCGCGCGCTGCCTCCACCACCACGGCAGCCGCAGCCGGAGCCGGAGCCGGAGCTGCAGGCCGACGACGAGCACAGCTCCGACGAGGACGAGGACCCACGGTTCGAGTCCTGGCACGATGTCTACGTAGCAGAAGCGGAAGCAGAGGCGGCGGATCGAGGAGTCAGCGCAGTCGGGCGAGCCGCCGCAGGCCCCCACCGACCCGGAGCAGGCGGCGATCCTCGCGTCGCTGAACGCACAACGATACCAGCGGTTGAGGGAGGAGGAGCGCGAGTTCGTCAACGACGCGAACCTCGAGCACGTCCTCGAGATATCGCGCCAGCGAGCGGTCACGGAGGAGGCGGGACGCCGCCTCAAGGAGGCGGAGCGACAGAAGCTCGCAGAGCTCAACGCTCATCGCCACCAGGACGCGTTCGCTCGCCAGCAGGCGAGGCGCGCCGAGATCGAAGCTTCTCGGGAAAGGCTGGAAGCGCGGGGACAGCGCCGCCGGCAAGCCCCTGCGACGCCGGCCGCCATGCTCCACCGCCAGATGCGCGAAGCAACGAAGGAGAAGCGGGCACGAAAGCAGGCGGCAATGGCTAAGAACAACGACGAGGCAGTGCCGTCGAGCGCCCCAACCGACGGCCCGTAGACCAGGATTAAGTTTAAGTTTAGTTATGTTTAAAGTCGAGCTACTTTGGTATAAATTTCGTATGATTTTGGGTTTTTAAATGTCAATTTTAATTTTAAAATGGCTGCCGTTTGGGGCCGCTGGTGTGGTGTGGGAGCAGCATCCCCAAATAGAGGATCATGGTAACAGAAATTGTCAACGTGATGATGATTTGATGTTGCACTCGACCTTGAACAGAAGTACTACTACTGTCTCACAATTTCTTTATCATTATACTTTGCGAGATTTAGCGGATGCGCCAAATTCAGAGATAGATCATGATCATGGTAACACACTTTTCAATGTAATGATGATTTGATGTTGCACTCGACCTTGAACATAAGTCCTAGTACGGTCTCACAATTTTGTATCATTATACTTTGCAAGTTTTAGCGGATGCGCCCATTTTCAGAGGTAGATCATGATCATGGTAACAAATTTTAAACGTGATGATGATTTGATTTTGCACTCGACCTTGAACAGAAGTACTACTACTGTCTCACAATTTCTTTATCATTATACTTTGCCAGATTTAGCGGATGCGCCAAATTTAGAGATAGATCATGATCATGGTAACAAATTTTCAACGTGATGATGATTTGATGTTGCACTCGGGCTTGAACAGAAGTACTAGTACGGTCACTAATTTTTTTAGCATTATACTTTGCAACGAATGCACCAATTTCAGGTGCATGTCACCAGATCTGTGTCCGATGATGATCATGGTAGTAACCGATGTTCAACTTGATGATGATTTGATTTTACAGTCGGCCTTGAACAGAGGTACTAGTACGGTCTCACAATTTTTTATCATTATACTTGGACCTTAGCGAAATTCAAAATCTCATAGCGGCAAAACTTCCCGCCCACAAAATACAAAAATTTCACACGCTTCCAAATTCCGATTCTACCCCTGTGGAGATGACAGCAAAGTCGGTTGGTGGGGGGGTCTGGCCGTCATTTTTTGGATCACCACCTCCCTAGCCCCGGATACCCTCCCAAAAAAATTCATTTCCCTCAGTCTCTCATCTGAGACCACCCACCGGAACTTCTCAAGTCCCTCTCTCTACCACCTCCACGACCACCGCACCGGAACATCCCCGCCGGACTTCCCTGGCCTACCCGAGCCCTCGCGATCCTCGTCATCCGGCTGCCTGCCGGAGCCGCTTCATCGACGCCGTCATCAACCGGACCGGATCATCCCCGCCGAACCTCGAAACCATATGCTCATCCAGCAGTCTACCGCAGTCGCTTCAGCTGCGGTATCGTCCACCCCACCGGAGCCGCTTCGCCGGATCCGTCGTCCACCGCATCGGATCTTGCTCACCGACACCGCTGTGCATGAACCGGATCTGCTTCACCGGCGCAGTGCATGATCTAAACTCTTCTACTGTCGCTTTTCTATTGCTTGCCTGCAAGTTCTTGTTTAATCTTGGGGGAACCTGTTTGTGCTAACGACGCGCCGTTACGTTTTTGCAGATGAGATGAGTAACCATGAAGTGTAATGGCCGTCTCTCCAACCCCAAGTAGCACATGTAGCGTACTTCATCACCGGATCTATCAACCCCAGGAAGATCTGCTGTGACTCCCACAGAGTGCTTCTCCTAATGTAAGTCCCTTGTTTTAGCGCCATGTTCTGGGTTCAGATGCTTGTTTGTCTGAAGCTCTTTTAGTTCATTCCTAGCTATGACCGTAACACGTTGCTATTTTCTACTTCATTGCTAACTTTAAGCGATTGAACATTTTGGTTTGCATTCCCTGCTCTGTAGATGTAGCCATCATAACTTCTATCTTGCTCAGTCGTTGTTACAAAAATTATAGGTATTATAGTAACATCCTGCTATTATTTAGTTCATGGCCAATTTTAAGTAATTGCACATGTTGGTTCGCATTCCCTGCTCTATAGCTTTTGGCATCGTAACTTCTATATTTGGTTTACATTCCCTGCTCTGTAGATCTAGCCATCATAACTTTATCTTGCTCAGTCGTTGTTACAAAAATTATGGCCTGCTACTATGTTGTTTGTGCCAATTTTTTACTCCATGAACATGTTGGCTTGCATTCCCTGTACTACAGGTGATGCCATTGTTTTGTATCTAGTTCATTGTAAGCTAACAAAGTAAGGACTTAGTTTGGCATGCTATCACTCTGCTATCTAGCCTGTAGTACAAATAAACTTGTCATACTACTAGATAATAATTTTGCGTGCCATCTTGTTCTTCAAAAGCTGCATTATTGACTTGTTTCTCTGACTTGGCATGACGCTCACATATGGAAAGCTGAACATATTGGTTTGCATTCCCTCTTATACAAGTTCACAGGTGATCCCACTATATTCTGTATCTGGTCCATCCTAAGCTCCAGCATTAACTATCCTCTATGTGTTGCTCATTACAAGTTTATATCCCGAAACATCTTGATTTGCATCCCCTTCACTATAAGTTCAGGAGTATTATTTAGTTCACGGCCAAAATGAAGTAATTGCACTTGGCACATGTTGGTTCACATTCCCTCCTCTTTAGCTTTTGCCATCGTAACTTCTATTTTTGGTTTACATTCCCTGCTCTGTAGATGTAGCCATCATAACTTCATCTTGCTCAGTCGTTGTTACAAAATTTATAGCCTGCTACTATGTTGTTCATGCCAATTTTGTACTCCCTGAACATGTTGGTTTGCATGGGACTCGACAGTAGTAAGTCTGCTGTTTCATTCTAACATGCTCTGTTATATTGGCTGTTGGTATGCGGCATGCACTCTTTGTTTGCTTATTGTGCGCATTACAATGATCTTGTTATAACGACGAAATGATGAGTTCCAAATTCTTTGGCAAACAATATTGTAGTGTCTTTGCCTTTCCATTGTTGCTGTCTTAACTTGTAATGTCTTTGTTTCAGATATAGGTGCTGCATGGACAACTTAAAAGATTGCCGGATCGCTTCATTGTATTGCTAGGTTTAATTACCATTCAATTTCTCTGGGTTCTGTAATATTTTTTTCAATGCCTTGCAGCTGATGTAATATTTAGTTAGTTTTTATAGTTCTTTCGCGCATTTTTTCTTTGGTGCTTGTGGTAAGTGAGGCTATCCGACAGAAATCAATGCTGCGTAAATATTCTCAGTATCTAAATCACGAATTCCCATCCCTTAAACGGCCCAATTAAGCGAAATCACATATGTGCCTGCCCGCAAAATCCTAAAGCGCATATTATGCCGGCATATAAACAGCAACTAAACGGGCTGGCCCACTTACTTCTTGGGCCAGCCCATTTGATTTACGGTGGACCCCACACTCTAATTGGGCTGGCCCACTTGCTTTAAGGTGGACCCCACCCACTACTGGGCCGGCCCACTAATTAGTTGGGCCACCCCATTTGCTTTTGTGGAGGACCCCACATACTAAACGGGCCGGCCCTTCAAGAGGAAAGTGGGACCCACTGTGTTTTTGGCCCGCCCACTATCTTGTTGGGCCGGCCCACTTGCAATATGGTGGACCCCACATACTAATTGGGCCGGCCCTTTAACAGAAAGTGGGGCCCACCTGTGCTTTTGGCCCGCCCACTATCTTGTTGGGCCACCCACTTGCTATATGGTGGTCCCACATGGTAAATGGGCCGCCTTTTAATAGGAAGGTGGGACCCACTGTTTTTGGCCCTACCACTATCTTGTTGGGCCGGCCCACTTTCTATATGGTGGACCCCACATACCAAATGGCCCGGCCCATTAACAGGAATGTGGGACCCACTGTGTTTTGGCCCGCCACTATCTTGTTGGGCGCCCACTTGCTATATTGTGGACCCCACATACTAAATGGGCGGCCTTTAACAGATAGTGGGACCCACCGTGTTTTTGGCCCGCCCACTAGCTTGTTGGGCCGGCCCACTTGCTATATGGTGGACCCCACACACTAAATGGGCCGCCTTTTAACAGAAAGTGGGACCCACCTGTGTTTTTGGCCCGGCCCACTTGCTTCTTGGGCGGCCCAGTTGCTGTAAGGTGGACCCCACATGTTAAATGGGCCGGCCCATTTAAGTTTTGACCAGTCAACATTAGAGGTTAGGCCCGGCCCACGTAACTAATGGACCAGCCCAGCTATATAGTTGACCGGTCAAACTATGTCATCTGGCCCGACCCGCTTAAGACGTGGCAGGCCTCGTGTGGGCCTACCATCTACCACGGGGTTTCAGCGGTTAACGCCGTTAACTGCCAGTTAACGGCGTCTGCCACGTGTCGTTTGCATGACGTCAGCAGTCAACGGGCTCCCGGAAACACTTGGGCAACGGTCCGATTTTCCGTGGCGGAAGGGCGCCCAAGCGCGACGGACCGAAAAAATCGTCGTTGGACTTTGCCTGACGCAGTTTCGACAACAGAACCCATATCGTCGGGTTAGGCCCATAGGCGACGAAAAATGCCCCTTAGTTGACGATTTTGGGACGTTGTCTATCAGAACTTTTCTTGTAGTGTTCATAGCGTAATGTGGACAGTGTGTATGCTATGTTAGTTCTCGGTTTATTTTGCAAAGATCTATTATGCTCTAAGGTTACTTAAATATGAATGCTGAATGTTGTGGCGCTTGTTAACTCCGGCTTGAGGGAGCTCTTGTAGCCCTACACAACGAATGGTGTTTGTCATCCAACAAAAGAGTGTATGTAGCACAAATGAGAGAAGTTATTATTTATTATGCGATCAATGTCGAGAGTGTCCACTAGTGAAAGTTTGATCCCTAGGCCTTGTTTCCAATACTGCAAACACCGCTTATTTACTGTTCTGTTGCATGTTTACTCGCTGCCATCTTTATTTCAGATTGCTATTACCACTCATATACATCCATACCACCTGTGTTTTACTATCTCTTCGCCGAACTAGTGCACCTTTACATCTGACAAGTGTATTAGGTGTGTTGGGGACACAAGAGACTTCTTGTATCGTGATTGCAGGTTGCTTGAGAGGGATATCTTTGACCTCTTCCTCCCCGAGTTCGATAAACCTTGGGTGATTCACTTAAGGGAAACTTGCTGCTGTTCTACAAACCTCTGCTCTTGGAGGCCCAACACTGTCTACAAGAATAGAAGTACCCGTAGACATCAGTTAGCTCTTATGCAAGTCTTGTTGATGCTTGTCTTGAAAGTACTATTAATGAAAAGTTTTGCTATATGATTCATTTGTTTAGTCATTATCTTTTGTTAGCAATCTTTTGCTTCGAATCACTCCATTCATCTCATATGCTTTACAATAATGTTGATCAAGATTATGATGGTAGCATGTCACTTCAGAAATTATTTGTTGTTATCGTTTACCTACTCGAGGGCGAGTAGGAACTAAGCTTGGGGATGCTTGATACGTCTCAAACGTATCTATAATTTCTGATGTTCCATGCTAGTTTTATAACAATACCTACATGTTTTGTTCACACTTTATATCGTTTTGATGCATTTTCCGGAACTAACCTATTAACGAGATGCCGAAGTGCCAGTTCGTTTTCTGCTGTTTTTGGTTTCAGAAATCCTAGTAAGGAAATAATTGGACGAAATCAAGGCCCACGATCTTATATTTCCACGAAGCTTCCAGACCGAGAGGAACCGAGGGGAGGCCAGGGCCCCACACGCCACAGCGCGGCAGGGGGGCGTGATACGTCTCAAACGTATCTATAATTTCTTATGTTCCATGCTACTTTTATGACAATACTTGATTGTTTTATACATACTTTACAGCATTATTATACATTTTCCGCACTAACCTATTAACAAGATGCCGAAGCGCCAGTTTGTTTTTCGCTGTTTTTGGTTTCAGAAATCCTAGTATGGAAATATTCTCGGAATTGGACGAAATCAACGCCTGGTCCTATTTTTACACGAAGCTTCCGAAGACCGAAAGGGAGACGAGGGGCCACGAGGTGGCCACACACCAGGGCGGCGCGGCCAAGCCCGGCCGCGCGGCCCTAGTGTGTGGGCCCCTCGTGACACCCCCTGACCTACCCTTCCGCCTACATATAGCCTTCGTCGCGAAACCCCCAGTACCGAGAGCCACGATACGGAAAACATTACTGAGAGGCCGCCGCCGCCAATCCCATCTCGGGGGATTCAGGAGATCGCCTCCGGCACCCTACATCATCATGCCCGCCTCCGGATTGATGCGTGAGTAGTTCATCCTTGGACTATGGGTCCATAGCAGTAGCTAGATGGTTGTCTTCTCCGCTTGTGCTATCATTGTTTAGATCTTGTGAGCTGCCTAACATGATCAAGATCATCTATTTGTAATGCTACATGTTGTGTTTGGCGGGATCCGATGAATATAGAATATTATGTTAAGTTGATTATCAATCTATCATAGAAAGAAGTCCAAATAATCCCCCTAAGTATTGGGTTGGGGATGCTAACCCCCCCTAAGTTTAGATTGGAGCATTTAACCCCCCTAACTATCTAATACCAGGCAATCTACCCCCTTGGCTGTTTTAGCAGCTGTTTTGGTCCACGTGGAAAGTGGTTTTAGCCGAGCTGCTCGTCTCCTATGTCGCCTCCGCCGGCGGCGCGTGGGCGATGCTCCGGGGCCCGCACCTCACCACCTCCTTCCGTGACTCGACGCCGAGCTCTCCATCGTCCTCTACGCGCTCCCCACACGACGCGGCCAGACACCTCGAGATCCTCCGTGCCCATTGCCGCTGACGCGCGGCCGCCCAGTACCACGACCCCGAGGAGGCCACGCTCCGTGACCGCCTCCTCGCCGCCGTCCACCAGTTCGAGCTCTAGCACCCGCCCTACCCCACCCCGCTCAAGTCGCTCCTCTCCAGCAGTGGAATCTCCAACGCCGCGTCCTGCCAGTCCGAAATCGAGTACCTCGAGGAGCAAATCCTGAGCCAGGAAGAGGACACCAACCTTCTCCTAGTCGGCGGCGTCCTCGCCTTGCTCCAGCCTCCAGTACAGCCTCTTCTCCCGCTCCAACCCTGGCATCGAGAGGAGGTTCCACATCGGCGTGGCGGAGGTTGATGCGGAAGCAGATGACTCGCCCGTCGGGTTGTGCCTCCTCCCGGATGAGCCGTTGCCGTCCATGTGGTGGTGGCGGAGGTTAATGCAGTTGGTCAGGTGCACGTGGCCCTGGAGGTGCTCGCCGCTGCTACTACCCGCCGCTGCCTCAGGTGTCGCGGGTTTCGTGGGCGGGCGTGGATGTGCTTCGCAGTCGCTGTTCCCGTCCAAAAACAGCCATGAGGCCACGGTGGAGGCCGCAATAAGGACGCTCGTCGGAGGCGCCCATGGCTGGAACTACTGCATCTACGGCGACTCTCCCCTGATCAGCGATATGTACTTGTATTTGTTCAGTTGTTTTGTATGATTCTTGCAACCAGAGCTTGTGATCAGGACGCACGCACAGGCCTTTGCTATTGAACCAGCCACTGGCAGAGAAAGAAGACGGCCGGGACCGGGTTACGATGCTACGGCCGGCGGCGAGAGGACGCGCCTCCTCGTCCCAATTGCCGGCGGGATTGTCGAGCTCTTCGCCTCGAGAAACGTACGTGAGCGTGTGGTCAGTGATGGATAATATTATCAGCTCTTCGTGGTGCAGCGCACGCAACAACCTTTGCGTTTGGATGATGCGTATACATATGCACCTGAGGTGGATGATCATCAGTGTAATTTATGCAGATGGCGAGGGATCAGCAGACGACGGAGGGCGCAGTGCCGCGGCGGACAGGGGTGGCAGGTGGCAGCGGAGACCGCGGCAACAGCAGAACAGAAGCCTGACGTAGAGCTCCCCGAAGCAGAGATCGGCTAAAACCACTTTTCACGTGGACCAAAACAGCTACTAAAACAGCCAGGGGGTAAATTGCCTGGTATTTGATACTTAGGGGGGTTAAATGCCCCAATCTAAACTTATGGGGGGTTAGCATCCCGAACCCAATACTTATGGGGGTTATTTGGACTTCTTTCATCTATCATATATGTGTTTTTTATGTTCTTGCATGCTCTCCGTTGCTAGTAGAGGCTCTGGCCAAGTTGATACTTGTAACTCCAAGAGGGAGTAATTATGCTCGATAGTGGGTTCATGCCTCCATTGAATCTGGGACAGTGACAAAAAGTTCTAAGGTTGTGGATGTGTTGTTGCTACTAGGGATAAAACATTGATGCTTTGTCTAAGGATATTTGTGTTGATTACATTACGCACCATACTTAATGCAATTATCTGTTGTTTACAACTTAATACTGGAAGGGGTTCGGATGATAACCTGAAGGTGGATTATTTAGGCATAGATGCATGCTGGATAGCGGTCTATGTACTTTGTCGTAATGCCCTGATTAAATCACATAGTAATCATCATTGATATGTATTGAATCTTTATTTGTCAATTGCCCGCCTGTAATTTGTTCACCCAACATGTTAGTTATCTTATTGGAGAGACACCTCTAGTGAACTGTGGACCCCGGTCCATTCTTTTACATCTGAATACATTCTACTATTTTTACTGTTCTTTGCAAACAAACACCATCTTCCACTCGATACGCTTAATCCTTTGTTTTCAGCAAGCGGTGAGATTGACAACCTCACTGTTACGTTGGAAGTACTTTGATTGTGTTGTGCAGTTCCACGTTGGCGCCGGTTTCACCGGTGTTGCGCCGCACTACATTCCTCCACCAACAACCTTCACGTGCTTCTTGGCTCCTACGGTTCGATAACCTTGGTTTCTTTCTGAGGAAAACTTGCTGTGCGCATCACACCTTCCTCTTGGGGTTCCCAACGGACGTGTACATCTACGCGCATCAAGATCGGCGCCGTTGCCGGGGAGATCAAGACACGCTGCAAGGGGAGTCTCCACTTCCAATCTCTTTACTTTGTTTTTGTCTTGCTTTACTTTACTTTATTTACTGTCTTGTTTGCTTCATACTAAAAACACACAAAAATTAGCTACTTTACTTATTGTCTTATTTACTAGCTCTATATCAAAACACAAAAAAATTAGTTACTTGTCTTTACTTTACTTGTTTAGTTTACTTTTTGCTTATTTCATCATGTTTCCTCCTAAGTACACTCTAAAAGACATACCGGTAGGCCGAGGGTCTATAATTGGAAGAGATAATATAGAAGATTTTTTCACTCATGTTAGTATAGCTGAAGATTTTGAAGATAGACACTTGGTAGAACTTGCTCCTACTTATGAAATTGCTGTTGCTTCTCTAGTACACATGTTGGAAATTAAATTTGTTAATCTCAATCCTATAATTCAGCATATGTTTCTTACACTCTCTGATATGGAGGAAGGAGAAAAGAAAGATTTTGTCTTAGAAACTCTTCTAAAAGAATTTGGTGGTGTAGCAAGAGAGGCTAGAAAAGTCTTTACTAAATATAAAATGCTTGGTTCTTACACCAACTTTGCTAGTACCCTTGAAAAGATGGACATTGATAGGATAAAGTACACTAATAATGTTAATGATGGAGGGGACATTAAGACATCAATACCTTGCAAGCTCGTAGGAATGATCGAGGCACTAGAAAAGAATTATGATTGGATTGTTCCTGAAAATTTGTTTGATGAGAATAGCAAGCCTAAGAATAATGAAAAAGGAGCCTCTGAAACTTACATAGATAAGATAACATGCATTGTGGAGAAAACTCCCAACTCCCAAGGTAATAATGTTGATGCTCCATCTCTTGATGTTACTTGATTTGCACTTTCTGCGCCTAGCTGAAAGGCGTTAAAGAAAAGCACTTCTTGGGAGATAACCCAAGTTTTATTTTATTTATTGTATTGTTGAGTCTTGGAAGTTGTTTACTACTGTAGCAACCTCTCCTTATCATGTTTTTGTGCCAAGTAAAGTTTCTATGTTAAAGTTGATGATAGATTTGGATCGCTGCGCAGAAACAGCATTGCTGTCTGTCACGAATTCTCGCAGAGCTCTCTGTAAAAAAATCGAAAAAATCTGCAAATTTACGAGCGTGATCCTCATATATGTACGCAACTTTGATTAGTTTTGAGTTTTTCCATTTGAGCAAGTTAAGTGCCCCTGCCAGATTCATCTTTACGGACTGTTCTGTTTTGACAGATTCTGTCTTTTATTTCGCATTGCCGCTTTTGCTATGTTGAATGAGTTTCTTTGTTCCATTAACTTTCAGAAGCTTTGTGCAATGTTCAGAAGTGTTAAGAATGATTGTGTCACCTCTGAATATGTGAATTTTTGGTTATGCACTAACCCTCTAATGAGTTTGCTTGAAGTTTGTGTGAAGGAAGTTTTCAAGGGTCAAGAGAAGAGGATGATATACTATGATCAAGAAGAGTGAAAGTTCTAAGCTTGGGGATGCCCCGGTGGTTCATCCCTGCATATTTTAAGAATACTCAAGCATCTAAGCTTGGGGATGCCCAAGGCATCCCCTTCTTCATCGACAACATTATCAGGTCACTTCTAGTGAAACTATATTTTTATTCCATCACATCCTATGTTCTTTACTTGGAGCGTCGGTTTGTTTTTATTTTTGTTTTGGTTTGAATAAATTTGGATCCCACCATTCTTATATTGGAGATATTACGCTCCGCTTTTTCATATGGAACACTTGTGTTCTTAATTGTGCTTTAATGTTCATGGCGAAGGCTGAAATTGCTTCGTTAAATTGCTATTTGGTTGGAATCGGAAAATGCTGCATATGGTTTGGAATAACTTGGCAATTGTTTGATCTCTCATAGATCATGTTTAAGCTCTTGCATCATGTAGTTTAATCTATTAATGAAGAACTACCGTAGAGCTTGTTTAATTTGGTTTGCATGATTGGTCTCTCTAAGTCTAGATATTTTCGGGTAAAGTGTTTGAACAACAAGGAAGACAGTGTAGAGCCTTATAATGCTTGCAATATGTTCTTGTGTAAGTTTTGCTGTACCTGTTCATACTTGTGTTTGCTTCAAACAACCTTGCTAGCCCAAACCTTGTACTGAGAGGAAATGCTTCTCGTGCATCCAAACACCTTGAGCCAAAACCCATGCCATTTGTGTCCACCATATCTACCTACTATGTGGTATTTTTCTGCCATTCCAAAGTAAATTACTTGAGTGCTACCTTTAAAATTTCATTCCTTTACCTTTACAATATATAGCTCATGGGACAAATAGCTTAAAAACTATTGTGGTGATGAATATGTAGTTATGTGTCTTAGTTCTTATAAGTTGCTTGTTGAGCGGTAACCATGTTTCTGGGGACGCCATCAACTTTTTACCTTTGTTGGATATCATGTGAGATGCTATGCATGTTCGTCTTGTCTGAAGTAAGTGCGATTTCATGATCAAATGGTTTGAGTATGCATATGTTAGAGAAGAACATTGGGCAGCCAACTAAAGCCATGTATCATGGTGGAAGTTTCAGTTTGGACATACAACCTCAATCTCTTATGAGAATATTAACTGTTGTTGAATGCTTAAGCATTAAAAGAGGAGTCCATTATCTGTTGTCTATGTTGTCCCGGTATGGATGTCTAAGTTGAGAATAATCAAAAGCGAGAAATCCAATGCGTGCTTTCTCCTTAGACACTTGTACAGGCGGCATAGAGGTACCCCTTTGTGACACTTGGTTGAAACATATGTTATGCGATGATAATCCGTGTTTTCCGAGCTAAGTAGGACAAGGTGCGAGCACTATTAGTACTCTATGCATGAGACATGCAACTTGTAGGAAGTATTATGCATAGCACATATGAATTATTACTACCGTTGACAAAATTGTTTCTATGTTTTCAAAACAAAAGCTCTAGCACAAAAATAGTAATCCATGCTTCCCTCTGCGAAGGGCCATTCTTTTACTTTATGTTGAGTCAGTTTACCCACTTCTTTCTATCTTAGAAGCAAACACTTGTGTTAACTGTGTGCATTGATTCTTACATGTTTACTTATTGCACCTGTTATATTACTCTATGTTGACAAATATCCATGAGATATATATGTTACAAGTTGAAAGCAATTGCTGAAACTTAATCATCCTTTGTGTTGCTTCAATGCATTCTACTTAGAATTTATTGCTTATGAGTTAGCTCTTATGCAAGTCTTATTGATACTTGTTTGAAAGTACTATTCATGAAAAGTTTTGCTATATGATTCATTTGTTTAGTCATTATCTTTGTTAGCAATCTTTTGTTCAGATCACTCCATTCATCTCATATGCTTTACAATAATGTTGATCAAGATTATGTTGGTAGCATGTCACTTCAGAAATTATTTGTGTTATCGTTTACCTACTCGAGGGCGAGTAGGAACTAAGCTTGGGGATGCTTGATACGTCTCAAACGTATCTATAATTTCTTATGTTCCATGCTACTTTTATGACAATACTTGAATGTTTTATACATACTTTACAACATTATTATACATTTTCCGGACTAACCTATTAACAAGATGCCGAAGCGCAGTTGCTGTTTTTGCTTTTGGTTTCAGAAATCCTAGTAAGGAAATATTCTCGGAATTGGACGAAATCAACGCCCAGGGTCCTATTTTTACACGAAGACCGAAAGGAGACGAAGTGGGGCCACGAGGTGGCCACACACCAGGCGGCGGCCCAAGCCCTGGCCGCGCGGCCCTAGTGTGTGGGCCCTCGTGACGCCCGACCTACCCTTCCGCCTACAAATAGTCTTCGTCGCGAAACCCCCTGTACCGAGAGCCACGATACGGAAAACATTACGAGAGGCGCCGCCGCCAATCCCATCTCAGGGGATTCAGGAGATCGCCTCCCTGCCGGAGAGGGGAATCATCACCGGAGGGGCTCTACATCATCATGCCCGCCTCCGGATTGATGCGTGAGTAGTTCATCCTTGGACTATGGGTCCATAGCAGTAGCTAGATGGTTGTCTTCTCCGCTTGTGCTATCATTGTTTAGATCTTGTGAGCTGCCTAACATGATCAAGATCATCTATTTGTAATGCTACATGTTGTGTTTGGCGGGATCCGATGAATATAGAATATTATGTTAAGTTGATTATCAATCTATCATATATGTGTTGTTTATGTTCTTGCATGCTCTCCGTTGCTAGTAGAGGCTCTGGCCAAGTTGATACTTGTAACTCCAAGAGGGAGTAATTATGCTCGATAGTGGGTTCATGCCTCCATTGAATCTGGGACAGTGACAGAAAGTTCTAAGGTTGTGGATGTGCTGTTGCTACTAGGGATAAAACATTGATGCTTTGTCTAAGGATATTTGTGTTGATTACATTACGCACCATACTTAATGCAATTATCTGTTGTTTACAACTTAATACTGGAAGGGGTTCGGATGATAACCTGAAGGTGGATTATTTAGGCATAGATGCATGCTGGATAGCGGTCTATGTACTTTGTCGTAATGCCCTGATTAAATCACATAGTAATCATCATTGATATGTATTGAATCTTTATTTGTCAATTGCTCGCCTGTAATTTGTTCACCCAGCATGTTAGTTATCTTATTGGAGAGACACCTCTAGTGAACTGTGGACCCCGGTCCATTCTTTTACATATGAATACATTCTACTGTTTTTACTTCTTTGCAAACAAACACCATCTTCCACTCGATACGCTTAATCCTTTGTTTTCAGCAAGCCGGTGAGATTGACAACCTCACTGTTACGTTGGGGCAAAGTACTTTGATTGTGTTGTGCAGGTTCCACATTGGCGCCGGTTTCACTGGTGTTGCGCCGCACTACATTCCTCCACCAACAACCTTCACGTGCTTCTTGGCTCCTACGGGTTCGATAACCTTGGTTTCTTTCTGAGGGAAAACTTGCTGCTGTGCGCATCACACCTTCCTCTTGGGGTTCCCAACGGACGTGTACATCTACGCGCATCAGGGCGCCCCCCTACTGTGTGGGCCCCCCAGAACCCTTCCAACTCCGACTCTTCGCCTATATAAGCCTCCCTGACCTAAATCCTCGACACGAATAAGCCACGATACGAGAAAAGTTCCAGAGCCGCCGCCATCGCGAAGCCAAGATTCGGGGACAAAAGTCTCTGTTCCGGCACGCCGCCGGGACGTGGAATTGCCCCCGGAAGGCATCTCCATCGACACCACCGCCATCTCCATCAACGCTGCTGTCTCCCATGATGAGGAGGGAGTAGTTCTCCCTCGAGGCTAAGGGCTGTACCGGTAGCTATGTGGTTAATCTCTCTCTCTGTACTCCAATACAATGATCTCATGAATTGCTTTGCATGATTGAGATCCATATGATGAGCTTTGTATCGCTATTAGTCTATGTGCTACTCATGTGATGTTATTAAAGTAGTCTATTCCTCCTTCATGGTGTAATGGTGACAGTGTGTGCATCGTGTAGTTCTTGGCGTAGGTTATGATCATAATCTCTTGTAGGTTATGGAGTTAATTATTACTATGATAGTATTGATGTGATCTATTCCCCCTTCATAGTGTAATGGTGACAGTGTGTATGCTATGTTAGTACTCGGTTTAAATTGCAAAGATCTATTATGCTCTAAGGTTACTTAAATATGAATGCCGAATGTTGTGGCGCTTGTTAACTCCGGCTTGAGGGAGCTCTTGTAGCCCTACACAATGAATGGTGTTTGTCATCCAACAAAAGAGTGTATGTAGCACAAGTGAGGAGAAGTTATTAATTTATTATGTGATCAATGTTGAGAGTGTCCACTAGTGAAAGTATGATCCCTAGGCCTTGTTTCCAATACTGCAAACACCGCTTACTTACTGTTCTACTGCATGTTTACTCGCTGCCATATTTATTTCAGATTGTTATTACCACTCATATTCATCTATACCACCTGTGTTTTACTATCTCTTCGCCGAACTAGTGCGCCTATACATCTGACAAGTGTATTAGGTGTGTTGGGGACATAAGAGACTTCTTGTATCTTAATTGCAGGGTTGCTTGAGAGGACTATCTTTGACCTCTACCTCCCTGAGTTCGATAAACCTTGGGTGATTCACTTAAGGGAAACTTGCTGCTGTTCTACAAACCTCTGCTCTTGGAGGCCCAACACTGTCTACAAGAATAGAAGTACCCGTAGACATCACACATCCACAACCTTAGAACTTTCTGTCACTGTCCCAGATTCAATGGAGGCATGAACCCACTATCGAGCATAAATACTCCCTCTTGGAGTTACAAGTCTCAACTTGGCCAGAGCCTCTACTAGCAACAGAGAGCATGCAAGAACATAAACAACACATATATGATAGATCAATAATCAACTTGACATAGTATTCTATATTCATCGGATCCCACCAAACACAACATGTAGCATTACAAATAGATGATCTTGATCATGTTAGGCAGCTCACAAGATCTAAACATGATAGCACAAGAGGAGAAGACAACCATCTAGCTACGGCTATGGACCCATAGTCCAAGGATGAACTACTCACTCATCAATCCGGAGGCGGGCATGGTGATGTAGAGCCCTCCGGTGATGATTCCCCCAGGTGCCGGAGGCGATTTCCTGAATCCCCGAGATGGGATTGGCGGCGGCGGCGTCTCCGGGAAGTATTTCCGTATCGTGGTTCTCGGTAATAGGGTTTTCGCGACGAGAGTTTAAGTAGGCGGAAGGGCGGCGTTGGAGGGCACGGGGCCCCTCACCATAGGCCTGCGGGCCCCATGCAGCCGCGGCGCCTATGGTGACGGCCCTCGTGGCCCCACTTCGTATGCTCTTCGGTCTTCTGGAAGCTCCGTGGAAAAATAAGACCCGGGCGTTGATTTCGTCCAATTCCGAGAATATTTCCTTTGTAGGATTTCTGAAACCAAAAACAGCAGAACAAGAACGGCGCTTCGGCATCTTGTTAATAGGTTAGTGCCGAAAAATGCATCAAAACATCATAAAGTGTGAACAAACCATGTGAGTATTGTCATAAAAGTAGCATGGAACATAAGAAATTATAGATACGTTGGAGACGTATCATAATGCCCTCATTAAATCTCATAGTGATCATCATGATATGTATATGAATCTTTATTTGTCAATTTCCCACCTGTAATTTGTTCACCCAGCATGCTATTTATCTTATTGGAGAGACACCACTAGTGAACTGTGGACCCCGGTCCATTCTTTTACATCTGAAATACAATCTACTGCAATCTCTGTTCTTTGTTGTTCTTCGCAAGCAAACATCATTCTCCACACCATACATTTAATCCTTTGTTTTCAGCAAGCCGGTGAGATTGACAACCTCACTGTTAAGTTGGGGCAAAGTATTTTGATTGTGTTGTGCAGGTTCCACGTTGGCGCCGGAATCACTGGTGGTGCGCCGCACTACACTCCTCCACCAACAACCTTCACGTGGCCTTCATCTCCTACTGGTTCGATAAACCTTGGTTTCTTACTGAGGGAAAACTTACTGCTGTGCTCATCATACCTTCCTCTTGGGGTTCCCAACGGACGTGTGCTGTACCGTCACAAGGAAGCTTCTACACGCTAGCAGCTACTTTTTCTGGCGCCGTTGCCGGGGATATCAAGACACGCTTCAAGGGGAGTCTCCCACATCCAATCTCTTTACTTTGTTTATTATCTTGCTTTACTTTACTTTATTTTCTGTCTTGTTTGCTTTATATCAAAAAACACAAAAAAATTAGTTACTTGTTTTTACTTTATTTTATTCTGTTTGCTTAGTTTACTTTTATTACTGCTAAAATGAATACTCCTGAAAATACTAAGTTGTGTGATTTCACTAGCACAAATAATAATGATTTTATAAGTACTCCTATTGCTCCACCTGCTACTACAGCAGAATTCTATGAAATTAAACCTGCTTTACTGAATCTTGTTATGAGAGAGCAATTTTCTGGTGTTAGTACTGATGATGCTGCTGCCCATCTTAATAATTTTGTTGAACTTTGTGAAATGCAAAAGTATAAGGATATAGATGGTGATATTATAAAACTGAAATTGTTTCCTTTCTCCTTAAGAGGAAGAGCTAAAGATTGGTTGCTGTCTTTGCCTAAAAATAGTATTGATTCATGGACTAAATGTAAAGATGCTTTTATTGGAAAATATTATCCTCCTGCTAAGATTATATCTTTGAGAAGTAGCATTATGAATTTTAAGCAATTAGATAATGAACATGTTGCTCAAGCATGGGAGAGAATGAAATCTTTGGTAAAGAATTGCCCTACCCATGGACTGACTACTTGGATGATCATCCAAACCTTTTATGCAGGATTGAATTTTTCTTCAAGAAACCTATTGGATTCAGCTGCTGGAGGTACTTTTATGTCCATCACTTTGGGTGCTGCAACAAAGCTTCTTGATGATATGATGATCAATTACTCTGAATGGCATACTGAAAGAACTCCTCAAGGTAAGAAGGTAAATTCTGTTGAAGAAACCTCTTCTTTGAGTGATAAGATTGATGTTATTATGTCTATGCTTGTTAATGGTAGATCTCATGTTGATCCTAATAATGTTCCTTTAGCTTCATTGGTTGCTCAAGAAGAGCATGTTGATGTGAATTTCATTAAGAATAATAATTTCAACAACAATGCTTATAGGAATAATTATGGTAACAACAACTATAGGCCATATCCTTCTAATAATGGTAGTGGTTATGGTAATTCCTATGGTAATTCTTACAATAATAATAAGAGTGTACCCTCTGGTCTTGAAGTCATGCTTAAAGAATTTATTAGTACACAAACTGCTTTTAATAAATCTGTTGAAGAAAAGCTTGGTAAAATTGATGTTCTTGCTTCTAAGGTTGATAGTCTTGCTCTTGATGTTGATCTTTTAAAACTGAAAGTTATGCCTGATGAAGTTAAAGATACTAAGTTTGCTAAAACAAATGCTATCCAAGTTCGAATTAATGACAATATTAGAATGATGGCTGAATTGCATGCTAGGTGGGAAAGAGAAGAAAAAGAAAAACTTGCTAAAGAGAATAATGTAGCTAAAGTTTGGACTATTACCACCACTAGTAATGTTGATGCTTCACATGTTGCTAAACCTTATACTATTAATGGTAAAATAATTGGTGTTGGCAATGTTTCTACTCCTAGTACAAAGCGTGCAAAATTGCCTGAAACTGCTGAAACTGTTTGTGATAAAAGTGCTGAAATTTTTCAGAATGTTGTAGATCATAATGGTTTAGATTTTGATAGTTGTCATATTTCTGAAGTTATTAAGTTCTTACAAAAACTTGCTAGAAGTCCTAATGCTAGTGCTATAAATTTAGCCTTTACAAAACATATTACAAATGCTCTCATTAAAGCTAGGGAAGAGAAATTAAAACTTGAAGCTTCTATTCCTAGGAAGTTGGAAGATGGTTGGGAGCCCATCATTAAGATGAAAGTCAATGATTTTGATTGTAATGCTTTATGTGATCTTGGTGCAAGTATTTCTGTTATGCCTAAGAAAATTTATGATATGCTTGACTTGCCACCATTGAAAAATTGTTATTTGGATGTTAATCTTGCTGATAATTCTATAAAGAGACCTTTGGGGAGGATTGATAATGTTCGCATTACGGTTAACAATAACCTTGTCCCCATTGATTTTGTTGTCTTGGATATTGAATGCAATGCATCTTGTCCTATTGTTTTGGGAAGACCCTTTCTTCGAACTGTTGGAGCTATTATTGATATGAAAGAAGGAAATATTAAGTATCAATTCCCTCTCAAGAAAGGTATGGAACACTTCCCTAGAAATAGAATGAAGTTGCCTTTTGATTCTATTATTAGAACAAATTATGATGTTGATGCTTCTTCTCTGATGTTACTTGATTTGCACTTTCTGCGCCTAGCTGAAAGGCGTTAAAGAAAAGCACTTCTTGGGAGATAACCCATGTTATTTTTACTACTGTTTTGTTGAGTCTTGGAAGTTGTTACTACTGTAGCAACCTCTCCTTATCTTTATTTTCTTGTATTATTGTGCCAAGTAAAGTCTCTGATAGAAGGTTGATACTAGATTTGGATTTCTGCGCAGAAACAGATTTGCTGTCTGTCACGAATTCGCGTCCTTCTCTCTGTAGAAGAATCAAAAAAATCAGCGAAAAATCATGCATGATCCTCAGATATGTACGCAACTTTCATTAGTTTTGCGTTTTTCCATCTGAGCAAGTTAAGTGCCTCAGAAAAATTCGTCTTTACGGACTGTTCTGTTTTGACAGATTCTGCCTTTTTATTTCGCATTGCCTCTTTTACTGTGTTGAATGGATTTCTTTGTTCCATTAACTTTCAGTA
Organism: Lolium multiflorum; assembly: GCA_030979885.1. Taxonomy (NCBI): domain Eukaryota; kingdom Viridiplantae; phylum Streptophyta; class Magnoliopsida; order Poales; family Poaceae; genus Lolium; species Lolium multiflorum. The sequence goes on from CM061750.1 coordinate 404,300,611, forward strand.
GCCTTGGATAATGTCCAGAAGTGTTAAGAATGATTGTGTCCTCTCTGAACATGTGAATTTTGATTATGCACTAACCCTCTAATGAGTTTGCTTTAAGTTTGGTGTGGAGGAAGTTTTCAAGGGTCAAGAGAAGAGGATGATATAATATGATCAAGAAGAGTGAAAAGTCTAAGCTGGGGATTCCCCCGTGGTTCATCCCTGCATATTTCAAGAAGACTCAAGCATCTAAGCTTGGGGATGCCCAAGGCATCCCCTTCTTCATCGACAACTTATCAGGTCACTTCTAGTGAAACTATATTTTTATTCCGTCACATCCTATGTTCTTTACTTGGAGCGTCTTTTGTTTTTGTTTTTGTTTTGGTTTGAATAAATTTGGATCCCAGCAATCCTTGTATTGGAGATAGACACGCTCCGCTTTTTCATTTGAACACTTGTGTTCTTAGTTTTGCTTTAATGTTCATGGCGAAGGCTGAAAACTGCTTCGTTGATTGCTATTTGGTTGGAATCAGAAAATGCTTCATATGGTCTTGAATAATTTGATACTTGGCAATTGTTTTGAGCTCTCATAGATCATGTTTAAGCTCTTGCATCATGTAGTTTAAATCTATTAGTGGAGAACTACCGTAGAGCTTGTTGAAATTTGGTTTGCATGATTGATCTCTCTAAGGTCTAGATATTTTCTGGTAAAAGTGTTTGAACAACAAGGAAGACAGTGTAGAGTCTTATAATGCTTGCAATATGTTCTTGTGTAAGTTTTTGCTGTACCGGTTCATACTTGTGTTTGCTTCAAACAACCTTGCTAGCCAAAGCCTTGTACTGAGAGGAAATGCTTCTCGTGCATCCAAACACCTTGAGCCAAAACCCATGCCATTTGTGTCCACCATAACTACCTATATGTGGTATTTTTCTGCCATTCCAAAGTAAATTGCTTGCGTGCTACCTTTAAAATTTCATTCCTTTGTCTTTACAATACATAGCTCATGGGAAAATAGCTTAAAAACTATTGTGGTGATGAATATGTTGCTATGTATCTTAGTTCTTATAAGTTGCTTGTTGAGCGGTAACCATGTTTCTGGGGACGCCATCAACTTTTTACACCTTTGTTGAATATCATGTGAGTTGCTATGCATGTTCGTCTTGTCTGAAGTAAGGGTGATTTATCATGATTAAATGGTTTGAGTATGCATATTGTTAGAGAAGAACATTGGGCCGCCAACCAAAGCCATGTATCATGGTGGAAGTTTCAGTTTGGACATTAATCCTCAATCTCTTATGAGAATATTATCTGTTGTTGAATGCTTAAGCATTAAAGAGGAGTCCATTATCTGTTTTCTATGTTGTCCCGGTATGGATGTCCACAAGTTGAGATTTATCAAAACTGAGAAATCAAATGCGATCTATCTCCTTGGACCTTTGTACAGGCGGCATAGAGGTACCCCTTTGTGACACTTGGTTGAAACATATGTAATGCAATGATAATCCATGGAAATCCGAGCTAATTAGGACAAGGTGCGAGCACTATTGGTATTCGATGCATGAGGCTTGCAACTTGTAGGAAGTTTTATGCATAACACATATGAATTATTACTACCGTTGACAAAATTGTTTCTATGTTTTCAAAATAAAAAGCTCTAGCACATGAGTAATCCATGCTTCCCTCTGCGAAGGGCCTTTCTTTTACTTTATGTTGAGTCAATTTACCTACTTCTTTCTATCCTAGAAGCAAACACTTGTGTCAACTGTGTGCATTGATTCTTACATGTTTACTTATTGCACTTGTTATATTACTTTATGTTGACAATTATCCATGAGATATACATGTTACAAGTTGAAAGCAATTGCTGAAACTTAATCATCCTTTGTGTTGCTTCGAAACCTCTTACTTTGAATCTATTGCTTTATGAGTTAGCTCTTATGCAAGTCTTTTTGATACTTGTCTTGAAAGTACTATTCATGAAAAGTTTTTGCTATATGATTCAGTTGTTTAGTCATTATCTTTTTGTTAGCAATCTATTGCTTCGAATCACTTCATTCACCTCATATGCTTTACAATAATGTTGATCAAGATTATGATGGTAGCATGTCACTTCAGAAATTATTGTTTTTATCGTTTACCTACTCGAGGGCGAGTAGGAACTAAGCTTGGGGATGTGATACGTCTCAAACGTATCTATAATTTCTTATGTTCCATGCTACTTTATTACAATACTTGAGTGTTTTACACATACTTTACAGCGTTATTATACATTTTCCGGCACTAACCTATTAACAAGATGCCGAAGTGCCAGTTCGTTTTCTGCTGTTTTTGGTTTCAAATCCTAGTAAGGAAATATTCTCGGAATTGGACGAAATCAACGCCCAGGGGCCTATTTTTACACGAAGCTTCCAGAAGTCCGAAGAGGGAAGGAAGTGGGGCCACGAGGCGCCGCCACACAGGCCGCGGCCGGCTAGGGCCCGCGCCGCCGTTGTGTGGGGCCCTCGTGCCGCCACTTGACCTACCCTTCCGCCTACAAATAGCCTTCGTCGCGAAACCCCCTGTACCGAGAGCCACGATACGGAAAACATTGAGAGGCCGCCGCCGCCAATCCCATCTCGGGGATTCAGGAGATCGCCTCCGGCACCCTGGGGGAATCATCACCGGAGGGGCTCTACATCATCATGCCCGCCTCCGGATTGATGCGTGAGTAGTTCATCCTTGGACTATGGGTCCATAGCAGTAGCTAGATGGTTGTCTTCTCCGCTTGTGCTTTCATTGTATTAGATCTTGTGAGCTGCCTAACATGATCAAGATCATCTATTTGTAATGCTACATGTTGTGTTTGGCGAGATCCGATGAATAGAGAATACTATGTTAAGTTGATTATCAATCTATCATATATGTGTTGTTTATGTTCTTGCATGCTCTCCGTTGCTAGTAGAGGCTCTGGCCAAGTTGATACTTGTAACTCCAAGAGGGAGTAATTATGCTCGATAGTGGGTTCATGCCTCCATTAAATCTGGGACAGTGACAGAAAGTTCTAAGGTTGTGGATGTGCTGTTGCTACTAGGGATAAAACATTGATGCTTTGTCTAAGGATATTTGTGTTGATTACATTACGCACCATACTTAATGCAATTATCTGTTGTTTACAACTTAATACCGGAAGGGGTTCGGATGATAACCTGAAGGTGGATTATTTAGGCATAGATGCATGCTGGATAGCGGTCTATGTACTTTGTCGTAATGCCCTGATTAAATCACATAGTAATCATCGTTGATATGTATTGAATCTTTATTTGTCAATTGCTCGCCTGTAATTTGTTCACCCAGCATGTTAGTTATCTTATTGGAGAGACACCACTAGTGAACTGTGGACCCCGGTCCATTCTTTTACATCGGATACATTCTACTTTTTCGTTTTTGCAAACAAACACCATCTTCCACTCGATACGCTTAATCCTTTGTTTTCAGCAAGCCGGTGAGATTGACAACCTCATGTTACGTTGGGGCAAAGTACTTTGATTGTGTTATGCAGGTTCCACGTTGGCGCCGGTTTCACTGGTGTTGCGCCACACTACATTCCTCCACCAACAACCTTCACGTGCTTCTTGGCTCCTACTGGTTCGATAACCTTGGTTTCTTTCGAGGGAAACTTGCTGCTGTGCGCATCACACCTTCCTCTTGGGGTTCCCAACGGACGTGACATCTACGCGCCATCAAGCATTTTGTCGCGCCGTTGCCGGGAGATCAAGACACGCTGCAAGGGGAGTCTCCACTTCCAATCTCTTTACTTTGTTTTTGTCTTGCTTTATTTTATTTACTACTTTGTTTGCTGCACTTAAACAAAACACAAAAAAATTAGTTGCTAGCTTTACTTTATTTACTTGTTTGTTCTCTATATCAAAAACACAAAAAATTAGTTACTTGTCTTTACTTTATTTGCTTAGTTACTTTTACTACTGTTATAATGGGTACTCCTGAAAATACTAAGTTGTGTGATTTCACTAGCACAAATAATAATGATTTTATATGTACTCCTATTGCTCCACCTGCTACTACAGCAGAATTCTATGAAATTAAACCTGCTTTACTGAATCTTGTTATGAGAGAGCAATTTTCTTAATTTTGTTGAACTTTGTGAAATGCAAAAGTATAAGGATATAGATGGTGATATTATAAAACTGAAATTGTTTCCTTTCTCATTAAGAGGAAGAGCTAAAGATTGGTTGCTATCTTTGCCTAAGAATAGTATTGATTCATGGACTAAGTGTAAAGATGCTTTTATTAGTAAATATTATCCTCCTGCTAAGATTATATCTTTGAGAAGTAGCATAATGAATTTTAAACAATTTGATAATGAACATGTTGCTCAAGCATGGGAGAGAATGAAATCTTTGGTAAAGAATTGCCCAACCCATGGACTGACTACTTGGATGATCATCCAAACCTTTTATGCAGGATTGAATTTTTCCTCGAGGAACCTATTGGATTCAGCTGCTGGAGGTACTTTTATGTCCATCACCCTGGGCGCCGCAACCAAATTACTTGATGATATGATGATCAATTACTCTGAATGGCACACTGAAAGAACTCCTCAAGGTAAGAAGGTAAATTCTGTTGAAGAAACCTCTTCTTTGGGTGATAAGATTGATGCTATTATGTCTATGCTTGCAAATGGTAGATCTCATATTGATCCTAATAATGTTCCTTTAGCTTCATTTGTTGCTCAAGAAGAAAATGTTGATGTGAATTTCATTAAGAATAATAATTTCAACAACAATGCTTATAGGAATAATTATGGTAACAACAACTTTAGGCCATATCCTTCTAATAATGGTAATGGTTATGGTAATTCTTATGGTAATTCTTACAATAATAATAAGAGTGTACCCTCTGGTCTTGAAGTGATGCTTAAAGAATTTATTAGTACACAAACTGCTTTCAATAAAACTGTTGAAGAAAAGCTTGGTAAAATTGATATTCTTGCTTCTAAGGTTGATAGTCTTGCTCTTGATGTTGATCTTTTAAAATTGAAAGTTATGCCTGAGAAAGTTGAAGATGCTAGGTTTGCTAAAACAAATGCCATCCAAGTTAGAATTAATGATAATATTAGATTGTTGGCTGAATTGCATGCTAGGTGGGATAGAGAAGAAAAAGAAAAACTTGCTAAAGAGAATAATGTAGCTAAAGTATGGACTATTACCACCACTAGTAATGTTGATTCTTCACATGTTGCTGCACCTCCTACTATTAATGGTAAAATAATTGGTGTTGGCTGATGGCGTGTAACTCACACGTTCGTTGGGAACCCCAAGATCGAGGAAGGTATGCGCACAGTAGCAAGTTTTCCTCGAAAGAAACCAAGGTTTAATCGAACCAGGAGGAGCCAAGAAGCACGTTGAAGGTTGATGGTGGCGAAATGTGATGCGGCGCAACACCAGGGATTCCGGCGCCAACGTGGAACCTGCACAACACAACCCAAGTACTTTGTCCCAACGAAACAGTGAGGTTGTCAATCTCACCGGCTTGCTGTAACAAAGGATTAAGCGTATCGAGTGGAAGATGATTGTTTGCAAGAAAACAGTAAAACGAGTAGATTGTATGCTATGTAAAGAATAGGACCGGGGTCCACAGTTCACTAGAGGTGTCTCTCCCATAAGATAAAAGCATGTTGGGTGAACAAATTACAGTCGGGCAATTGACAAATAGAGAAAGGCATAACAATGCATATACATGATATGATAAATATAGTGAGATTTAATTGGGCATTACGACAAAGTACATAGACCGCCATCCAACTGCATCTATGCCTAAAAAGTCCACCTTCAGGTTATCATCCGAACCCCTCCAGTATTAAGTTGCAAAGCAACAGACAATTGCATTAAGTATGGTGCGTAATGTAATCAACAACTACATCCTTAGACATAGCATCAATGTTTTATCCCTAGTGGCAACAGCACATCACAACCTTAGAACTTTCTATCACTGTCCCAGGTGTCAATGAAGGCATGAACCCACTATCGAGCATAAATACTCCCTCTTGGAGTTAAGAGTACAAACTTGGCCAGAGCCTCTACTAGTAACGGAGAGCATGCAAGATCATAAACAACACATAAACAATAGATTGATAATCACCATAATCATAGTACTCTCTATCCATCGGATCCCGACAAACACAACATATAGAATTACATATAGATGATCTTGATCATGTTAGGCAGCTCACAAGATCCAACAATGAAGCACAACAAGGAGAAGACGACCATCTAGCTACTGCTATGGACCCATGGTCCAGGGGTGAACTACTCACTCATCACTCCGGAGGCGATCATGGCGATGAAGAGTCCTCCGGGAGATGAATCCCCTCCGGCAGGGTGCCGGAGGCGATCTCCGAATCCCCCGAGATGGGATTGCGGCGGCGGCGTCTCGTAAGGTTTTCCGTATCGTGGCTCTCATCGGGGGTTTCGCGACGGAGGCTTTAAGTAGGCGGAAGGGCAACGCGAGGGCCACACGAGGTGCCCAGGGGCAGGCCGGCGCGGCCAGGGCCTGGGCCGCCGCCCTAGCCCCCGGCTGCCTCGTGGCCCCACTTCGTTATCTCTTCGGTCTTCGGAAGCTTCGTGCAAAAATAGGACCCTGGGCGAAAGTTTCGTCCAATTCCGAGAATATTTCTTTACTAGGATTTCTGAAACCAAAAACAGCAGAAAACAATCGGCTCTTCGGATCTTGTTAATAGGTTAGTTCCAGAAAATGCATAAATATGACATATAATGTGCATAAAACATGTAGGTATCATCAATAAAGTAGCATGGAACATAAGAAATTATCGATACGTTGGAGACGTATCATTGGCAATGTTTCTACTCCTAGTGCAAAGCGCACAAAATTGCCTGAAACTGCTGAAACTGCTGTTTGTGATAAAACTGCTGAAATTTTTCAAAATATTGGTGACAATGATTCCATTGCTGTAGAACATAATGGTTTAGACTTTGATGATTGTCATATTACTGAAGTTATAAAGTTCTTACAAAAACTTGCTAGAAGTCCCAATGCTAGTGCTATAAATTTAGCCTTTACAAAACACATTACAAATGCTCTCATTAAAGCTAGGGAAGAGAAATTAAAACTTGAAGCTTCTATTCCTAGGAAATTAGAAGATGGTTGGGAGCCCATCATTAAAATGAAATTCAATGACTTTGAGTGTAATGCTTTATGTGATCTTGGTGCAAGTATTTCTGTTATGCCTAAAAAGATTTATGATATGCTTGACTTGCCACCATTGAAGAATTGTTATTTGGATGTTAATCTTGCTGATAATGTTAAAAAGAAACCTTTGGGGAGGATTGATAATGTGCGCATTACGGTTAACAATAACCTTGTCCCCGTTGATTTTGTTGTCTTGGATATCGAATGCAATGCATCTTGTCCTATTGTGTTGGGAAGACCTTTTCTTCGAACCGTTGGTGCTGTTATTGATATGAAGGAAGGTAATATTAAATATCAATTTCCTCTCAAGAAAGGTATGGAACACTTCCCTAGAAAGAGAATGAAGTTGCCTTTTGATTCTATTATTAGAACAAGTTATGATGTTGATGCTTCTACTCTTGATGTTACTTGATTTGCACTTTCTGCGCCTAGCTGAAAGGCGTTAAAGAAAAGCACTTCTTGGGAGATAACCCATGTTTTATTTTATTTACTGTATTGTTGAGTCTTGGAAGTTGTTTACTACTGTAGCAACCTCTCCTTATCATGTTTTTGTGCCAAGTAAAGTTTCTATGCTAAAGTTGATGTTATATTTGGGATCGCTGCGCAGAAACAGCATTGCTGTCTGTCACGAATTATGGCATAACTCTCTGTAAAAAAATCGAAAAAATCTGCAAATTTAAGAGCGTGATCCCCAGATATGTACGCAACTTTCATTAGTTTTGAGTTTTTCCATTTGAGCAAGTTAAGTGCCCCTTCCAGATGCATCTTTATGGACTGTTCTGTTTTTGACAGATTCTGTCTTTTATTTCGCATTGCCGCTTTTGCTATGTTGAATGAGTTTCTTTGTTCCATTAACTTTCAGAAGCTTTGTGCAATGTCCAGAAGTGTTAAGAATGATTGTGTCACCTCTGAACAGTGAATTTGTGGTTATGCACTAACCCTCTAATGAGTTTGCTTGAAGTTTGTGTGAAGGAAGTTTTCAAGGGTCAAGAGAAGAGGATGATATACTATGATCAAGAAGAGTGAAAGGTCTAAGCTTGGGGATGCCCCGGTGGTTCATCCCTGCATATTTTAAGAAGACTCAAGCATCTAAGCTTGGGGATGCCCAAGGCATCCCCTTCTTCATCGACAACATTATCAGGTCACTTCTAGTGAAACTATATTTTTATTCCGTCACATTCTTATGTTCTTTACTTGGAGCGTCGGTTTGTTTTTATTTTTGTTTTGTTTTGAATAAAGTTGGATCCCGCCATTCTTATATTGGAGATATTACGCTCCGCTTTTTCATATGGAACACTTGTGTTCTTAATTGTGCTTTAATGTTCATGGCGAAAGCTTATTGCTTCGTTAAATTGCTATTTGGTTGGAATTGGAAAATGCTGCATATGGTTTGGCAATTTGGCAATTGTTTGAGCTCTCATAGATCATGTTTAAGCTCTTGCATCATGTAGTTTAATCTATTAATGAAGAACTACTGTAGAGCTTGTTTAATTTGGTTTGCATGATTGATCTCTCTAAGTCTAGATATTTTCTGGTAAAGTGTTTGAACAACAAGGAAGACAGTGTAGAGTCTTATAATGCTTGCAATATGTTCTTGTGTGAGTTTTGCTGTACCTGTTCATACTTGTGTTTGCTTCAAACAACCTTGCTAGCCCAAACCTTGTACTGAGAGGAAATGCTTCTCGTGCATCCAAACACCTTGAGCCAAACTCCATGCCATTTGTGTCCACCATATCTACCTATTATGTGGTATTTTTCTGCCATTCCAAAGTAAATTACTTGAGTGCTACCTTTAAAATTTCATTCCTCTACCTTTACAATATATAGCTCATGGGACAAATAGCTTAAAAACTATTGTGGTGATGAATATGTAGTTATGTGTCTTAATTCTTATAAGTTGCTTGTTGAGCGGTAACCATGTTTTCTGGGGACGCCATCAACTTTATCTTTGTTGGATATCATGTGAGATGCTATGCATGTTCGTCTTGTCTGAAGTAGTGGACTTCACGATCAAATGGTTTGAGTATGCATATGTTAGAGAAGAACATTGGGCCGCTAACTAAAGCCATGTATCATGGTGGAAGTTTCAGTTTGGACATACAACCTCAATCTCTTATGAGAATATTAACTGTTGTTGAATGCTTAAGCATTAAAAAGAGGAGTCCATTATCTGTTGTCTATGTTGTCCCGGTATGGATGTCTAAGTTGAGAATAATCAAAAGCGAGAAATCCAATGCGTGCTTTCTCCTTAGACACTTGAAGCATATGTTATGCGATGAGAATCCGTGTTTCCGAGATAGTAGGACAAGGTGCGAGCACTATTAGTACTCTATGCATGAGACATGCAACTTGTAGGAAGTATTATGCATAGCACATATGAATTATTACTACCGTTGACAAAAAAATTCTATGTTTTCAAAACAAAAGCTCTAGCACAAAAATAGTAATCAATGCTTCCCTCTGCGAAGGGCCAATCTTTTACTTTATTGTTGAGTCAGTTTACCCACTTCTTTCTATCTTAGAAGCAAACACTTGTGTTAACTGTGTGCATTGATTCTTACATGTTTACTTATTGCACTTGTTATATTACTCTATGTTGACAAATATCCATGAGATATACATGTTACAAGTTGAAAGCAATTGCTGAAACTTAATCATCCTTTGTGTTGCTTCAATGCATTCTACTATGAATTTATTGCTTATGAGTTAGCTCTTATGCAAGTCTTATTGATACTTGTCTTGAAAGTATTATTCATGAAAAGTTTTGCTATATGATTCATTTGCTTAGTCATTATCTTTGTTAGCAATCTTTTGTTCAGATCACTCCATTCATCTCATATGCTTTACAATAATGTTGATCAAGATTATGTTGGTAGCATGTCACTTCAGAAATTATTTGTGTTATCGTTTACCTACTCGAGGACGAGTAGGAACTAAGCTTGGGGATGCTTGATACGTCTCAAACGTATCTATAATTTCTTATGTTCCATGCTACTTTTATTACAATACTTGAGTGTTTTACACATACTTTACAGCGTTATTATACATTTTCCGGCACTAACCTATTAACAAGATGCCGAAGTGCCAGTGCTGTTTTTGCTTTTGGTTTCAGAAATCCTAGTAAGAAAATATTCTCGAATTGGACGAAATCAACGCCCAGGGCCTATTTTTACACGAAGCTTCCAGAAGTCCGAAGAGGGAAGGAAGTGGGGCCACGAGGCGCCGCCACACCAGGGCCGCGCGGCCAGGCTAGGGCCCGCGCCGCCCTGTTGTGTGGGGCCCTCGTGCCGCCACTTGACCTACCCTTCCGCCTACAAATAGCCTTCGTCGCGAAACCCCCTGTACCGAGAGCCACGATACAGAAAACATTACTGAGAGGCCGCCGCCGCCAATCCCATCTCGGGGGATGATGCCTACGGGTGCTTCTATTCTTGTAGACAGTGTTGGGCCTCCAAGAGCAGAGGTTTGTAGAACAGCAGCAAGTTTCCCTTAAGTGGATTACCCAAGGTTTATCGAACTCAGGGAGGAAGAGGTCAAAGATATCCCTCTCATGCAACCCTGCAACCACAAAGCAAGAAGTCTCTTGTGTCCCCAACACACCTAATAGGTGCACTAGTTCGGCGAAGAGATAGTGAAATACAGGTGGTATAAATAAGTATGAGCAGTAGTACGGCGCCAGAAAATAGCTCGCTGGCGTGCAGTTGATGGTAGTAATATTGCAGGAAGTAAACATGCAGTAGTAACGCAGCAGTAGTAACGCAGTAAAACAGTAAACAAGCAGCGATAGCAGTATTTAGGAACAAGGCCTAGGGATTAGACTTTCACTAGTGGACACTCTCAACATTGATCACATAACAGAATAGATAAATGCATACTCTACACTCTCTTGTTGGATGATGAACACATTGCGTAGGATTACACGAACCCTCAATGCCGGAGTTAACAAGCTCCACAATTAAATGTTCATATTTAAATAACCTTAGAGTGCATGAAAGATCGACACGACTAAACCAAGTACTAACATAGCATGCACACTGTCACCTTCACGCCATGTAGGAGGAATAGATCACATCAATACCATCATAGCAATAGTTAACTTCATAATCTACAAGAGATCATAATCATAGCCTACGCCAAGTACTAACACGAGTGCACACACTGTCACCATTACACCGTGTAGGAGGAATAAAACTACTTTAATAACATCACTAGAGTAGCACATAGATAAATTGTGATACAAAACACATTGCAATCATAAAGAGATATAAATAAGCACTTCACTATGCCATTCATAACAGTGAATAAGTATTCTGTGAAATATAGCCTAAGAGACCCACACGGTGCACACACTGTCACCTTTACACACGTGGGACAAGGAGTCTCCGGAGATCACATAAGTAAAACCCACTTGACTAGCATAATGACATCTAGATTACAAGCATCATCATATGAATCTCAATCATGTAAGGCAGCTCATGAGATTATTGTATTGAAGTACATAGGAGAGAGATGAACCACATAGCTACCGGTACAGCCCCGAGCCTCAATGGAGAACTACTCCCTCCTCATGGGAGCAGCGGTGATGAAGATGGCGGTGGAGATGGCAGCGGTGTCGATGGAGAAGCCTTCCGGGGCACTTCCCGTCCCGGCGGCGTGCCGGAACAGAGACTCCTGTCCCCCAGATCTTGGCTTCGCGATGGCGGCGGCTCTGGAAGGTTTCGCGTACCGTGGCTTATTCGTATCGAAGATTTAGGTCAGGGACCTTTAAATAGGCGAAGAGGCGGAGTCGGAGGGCGACGAGGCGGCGACACAACAGGGGGGCGCGGGCCCAGCCCTGGCCGCGCCACCTGTCCGGGCCCACAGGGCCCTCCTCTGGCGGCTCTCGGGTGTTCTGGAAGCTTCGTCCAAAAATAGGATGCTGGGAATTGATTTCGTCCGATTCCGAGAATATTTCCTTACTAGGATTTCTTAAACCAAAAACAGCAGAAAACAGGACTGGCCCTTCGGCATCTTGTTAATAGGTTAGTTCCAAAATGCACGAATATGACATAAAGTGTGCATAAAACATGTAGGTATCATCAATAAAGTAGCATGGAACATAAGAAATTATCGATACGTCGGAGACGTATCAGCATCCCCAAGCTTAGTTCTGCTCGTCCCGAGCAGGTAAAACGATAACAAAGATAATTTCTGAAGTGACATGCCATCATAATCTTGATCATACTATTTGTAAACATATGTAATGAATGCAGCGATCAAAACAATGGTAATGACATGAGTAAACAAGTGAATCATAAAGCAAAGACTTTTCATGAATAGTACTTCAAGACAAGCATCAATAAGTCTTGCATAAGAGTTAACTCATAAAGCAATAAATCAAAGTAAAGGTATTGAAGCAACACAAAGGAAGATTAAGTTTCAGCGGTTGCTTTCAACTTATAACATGTATATCTCATGGATAGTGTCAATGTAAAGTAATATAACAAGTGCAATATGCAAGTATGTAGGAATCAATGCACAGTTCACACAAGTGTTTGCTTCTTGAGATGGAGAGAAATAGGTGAACTGACTCAACATAAAAGTAAAAGAATGGCCCTTCGCAGAGGGAAGCATTGATTGCTATATTTGTGCTAGAGCTTTGATTTTGAAAACATCAAGAGAGTATAAAAGTAAAGTTTTGAGAGGTGTTTGTTGTTGTCAACGAATGGTAGTGGGCACTCTAACCCCCTTGCCAGACAAACCTTCAAAGAGCGGCTCCCATTTTATTTTTATTTTTGTGTGGCACTCCTTCCAACCTTTCTTTCACAAACCATGGCTAACCGAATCCTCGGGTGCCTGCCAACAATCTCATACCATGAAGGAGTGCCTTTTTATTTTAGTTTTATTATGATGACACTCCTCCCCACCTTTGCTTTCTCAAGCCATGGCTAACCGAATCCTTCGGGTGCCGTCCAACAATCACATACCATGGAGGAGTGTCTATTTTTGTTAATTAATTTGGGACTGGGAATCCCATTGCCAGCTCTTTTTGCAAAATTATTGGATAAGCGGATGAAGCCACTAGTCCATTGGTGAAAGTTGCCCAACAAGATTGAAAGATAAACACCACATACTTCCTCATGAGCTATAAAACATTGACACAAATAAGAGATGATAAATTTTGAATTGTTTAAAGGTAGCACTCAAGCAATTTACTTTGGAATGGCGGAGAAATACCATGTAGTAGGTAGGTATGGTGGACACAAATGGCATAGTGATTGGCTCAAGGATTTGGATGCATGAGAAGTATTCCCTCTCGATACAAGGTTTAGGCTAGCAAGGTTATTTGAAGCAAACTCAAGGATGAACCGGTGCAGCAAAACTCACATAAAAGACATATTGTAAACATTATAAGACTTTACACCGTCTTCCTTGTTGTTCAAAACTCAATACTAGAAATTATCTAGACCTTAGAGAGACCAATTATGCAAACCAAATTTTAGCAAGCTCTATGTATTTCTTCATTAATAGGTGCAAAGTATATGATGCAAGAGCTTAAACATGAGCACAACAATTGCCAAGTATCACATTATCCAAGACATTTTACCAATTACTACATGTAGCATTTTTCCAATTCCAACCATATAACAATTTAACGAAGAGGAAACTTCGCCATGAATATTATGAGCTAAGAACACATGTGTTCATACGAACCAGCGGAGCGTGTCTCTCTCCCACACAAGGATGAACTTATTCAGAGAATGAAAATAACAAAACAAAACAAAAACAAAAATAAAAGCACACAGACGCTCCAAGTAAAGTGCATAAGATGTGACCGAATAAAAATATAGTTTCACTAGAAGAAACCTGATAAGTTGTCGATGAAGAAGGGGATGCCTTGGGCATCCCCAAGCTTAGATGCTTGAGTCTTCTTAAAATATGCAGGGATGAACCACCGGGCATCCCCAAGCTTAGACCTTTCACTCTTCTCGATCACATTATATCACCCTCTTCTCTTGACCCTTGAAAACTTCACACCAAACTTCAAGCAAACTCATTAGAGGGTTAGTGCATAATCAAAAATTCACATGTTCAGAGGTGACACACTCATTCTTAACACTTCTGGACATTGCACAAAACTTCTAAAAGTTAATGGAACAAAGAAACTCATTCAACTTAACAAAAGCGGCAATGCGAAACAAAAGGCAGAATCTGTCAAAAACAGAACAGTCCGTAAAGACGAATTTTAAAATGGCACCAGACTTGCTCAAACGGAAAAACTCAAAACTAATGAAAGTTGCGTACATATCTGAGGATCACGCTCGTAAATTGGCAGATTTTTTCGAATTTTCTACAGAGACTTAGGCCCAGATTCGTGACAGACAGCAATGCTGTTTCTGCGCAGCAATCCAAATCTAGCATCAACTTTACCATAGAGACTTTACTTGGCACAACAATGCAACAAAACTAAGATAAGGAGAGGTTGCTACAGTAGTAAACAACTTCCAAGACACAAATATAAAACAAAGTACTGTAGTAAAAAAACACATGGGTTATCTCCCAAGAAGTTTTTTCTTTATAGCCATTAAGATGGGCTCAGCAGTTTTAATGATACACTCGTAAGAAATAAAAATTGAAGCAAAAGAGAGCATCAAGAGGCAAATTCAAAACACATTTAAGTCTAACATGCTTCCTATGCATAGGAATCTTGTAAATAAACAAGTTCATGAAGAGCAAAGTAACAAGCATAGGAAGATAAAACAAGTGTAGCTTCAAAAATTTCAGCACATAGAGAGGTGTTTTAGTAACATGAAAATTTTTACAACCATATTTTCCTCTCTCATAATAACTTTCAGTAGCAACATGAGCAAACTCAACAATATAACTATCACATAAAGCATTCTTATCATGAGTCTCATGCATAAAATTATTACTCTCCACATAGGCATAATCAATTTTATTAGTTGTAGTGGGAGCAAATTCAACAAAGTAGCTATCATTATTATTCTCATCATCAAATATAAGAGGCAAAGTATCATCAAAGAAAATTTTCTCCTCAATGCTTGGGGGACTAAAAATATCATGCTCATCAAAGCCAGCTTCCCCAAGCTTAGAATTTTCCATAGCATTAGCAACAATAGTGTTCAAAGCATTCATATTAATATGTTCCATGGGTTTTTTAATTTTCGCATCAAACCATCCATGTCTTAAATCAGGAAATAGAATAAAAAGGTCATTGTTGTCCATTATGCCTAACTAGTGTAAACAAGAAACCAAATGTCGCAATTGCAGAGTCTAAAGGAAATAGCTTCGAGTACTTACAACGGCGCCGGAGAATAGCTTAGTAGCCAAGATCCGGAGTGTGAGTACCTTTTACCTTTCCTCCCCGGCAACGGCGCCAGAAAAGTGCTTGATGTCTACGGGTGCTTCTATTCTTGTAGACAGTGTTGGGCCTCCAAGAGCAGAGGTTTGTAGAACAGCAGCAAGTTTCCCTTAAGTGGATTACCCAAGGTTTATCGAACTCAGGGAGGAAGAGGTCAAAGATATCCCTCTCATGCAACCCTGCAACCACAAAGCAAGAAGTCTCTTGTGTCCCCAACACACCTAATAGGTGCACTAGTTCGGCGAAGAGATAGTGAAATACAGGTGGTATAAATAAGTATGAGCAGTAGTACGGCGCCAGAAAATAGCTCGCTGGCGTGCAGTTGATGGTAGTAATATTGCAGGAAGTAAACATGCAGTAGTAACGCAGCAGTAGTAACGCAGTAAAACAGAAACAAGCAGCGATAGCAGTATTTAGGAACAAGGCCTAGGGATTAGACTTTCACTAGTGGACACTCTCAACATTGATCACATAACAGAATAGATAAATGCATACTCTACACTCTCTTGTTGGATGATGAACACATTGCGTAGGATTACACGAACCCTCAATGCCGGAGTTAACAAGCTCCACAATTAAATGTTCATATTTAAATAACCTTAGAGTGCATGAAAGATCGACACGACTAAACCAAGTACTAACATAGCATGCACACTGTCACCTTCACGCCAGGTAGGAGGAATAGATCACATCAATACCATCATAGCAATAGTTAACTTCATAATCTACAAGAGATCATAATCATAGCCTACGCCAAGTACTAACACGAGTGCACACACTGTCACCATTACACCGTGTAGGAGGAATAAAACTACTTTAATAACATCACTAGAGTAGCACATAGATAAATTGTGATACAAAACACATTGCAATCATAAATAGATATAAATAAGCACTTCACTATGCCATTCATAACAGTGAATAAGTATTCTGTGAAATATAGCCTAAGAGACCCACACGGTGCACACACTGTCACCTTTACACACGTGGGACAAGGAGTCTCCGGAGATCACATAAGTAAAACCCACTTGACTAGCATAATGACATCTAGATTACAAGCATCATCATATGAATCTCAATCATGTAAGGCAGCTCATGAGATTATTGTATTGAAGTACATAGGAGAGAGATGAACCACATAGCTACCGGTACAGCCCCGATCCTCAATGGAGAACTACTCCCTCCTCATGGGAGCAGCAGCGGTGATGAAGATGGCGGTGGAGATGGCAGCGGTGTCGATGGAGAAGCCTTCCGGGGCACTTCCCCGTCCCGGCGGCGTGCCGGAACAGAGACTCCTGTCCCCCAGATCTTGGCTTCGCGATGGCGGCGGCTCTGGAAGGTTTCGTACCGTGGCTTATTCGTATCGAAGATTTAGGTCAGGGACCTTTAAATAGGCGAAGAGGCGGAGTCGAGGGCGACGAGGCGGCGACACAACAGGGGCGGGCCCAGCCGGCCGCGCCACCCGTGGGCCCACAGGGCCCTCCTCCGCGCTCTCGGGTGTTCTGGAAGCTTCGTCCAAAAATAGGATGCGGGAATTGATTTCGTCCGATTCCGAGAATATTTCCTTACTAGGATTTCTGAACCAAAAACAGCAAAACAGAACTGGCCCTTCGGCATCTTGTTAATAGGTTAGTTCCAGAAAATGCACGAATATGACATAAAGTGTGCATAAAACATGTAGGTATCATCAATAAAGTAGCATGGAACATAAGAAATTATCGATACGTCGGAGACGTATCAGATTCAGAGATCGCTCCGGCACCCGCCGAGAGGGGAATCATCACCGGAGGGCTCTACACCATCATGCCCGCCTCCGGATTGATGCGTGAGTAGTTCATCCTTGGACTATGGGTCCATAGCAGTAGCTAGATGGTTGTCTTCTCCGCTTGTGCTTTCATTGTATTAGATCTTGTGAGCTGCCTAACATGATCAAGATCATCTATTTGTAATGCTACATGTTGTGTTTGGCGAGATCCGATGAATAGAGAATACTATGTTAAGTTGATTATCAATCTATCATATATGTGTTGTTTATGTTCTTGCATGCTCTCCGTTGCTAGTAGAGGCTCTGGCCAAGTTGATACTTGTAACTCCAAGAGGGAGTAATTATGCTCGATAGTGGGTTCATGCCTCCATTAAATATGGGACAGTGACAGAAAGTTCTAAGGTTGTGGATGTGTTGTTGCTACTAGGGATAAAACATTGATGCTTTGTCTAAGGATATTTGTGTTGATTACATTACGCACCATACTTAATGCAATTATCTGTTGTTTACAACTTAATACCGAAGGGGTTCGGATGATAACCTGAAGGTGGATTATTTAGGCATAGATGCATGCTGGATAGCGGTCTATGTACTTTGTCGTAATGCCCTGATTAAATCACATAGTAATCATCGTTGATATGTATTGAATCTTTATTTGTCAATTGCTCGCCTGTAATTTGTTCACCCAGCATGTTAGTTATCTTATTGGAGAGACACCACTAGTGAACCGTGGACCCCGGTCCATTCCTTTACATCTGAATACATTCTACTGCTTTTACTGTTCTTTGCAAACAAACACCATCTTCCACTCGATACGCTTAATCCTTTGTTTTCAGCAAGCCGGTGAGATTGACAACCTCACTGTTACGTTGGGGCAAAGTACTTTGATTTTGTTGTGCAGGTTCCACGTTGGCGCCGGCCACCGGTGTTGCGCCGCACTACATTCCTCCACCAACAACCTTCACGTGCTTCTTGGCTCCTACTGGTTCGATAACCTTGGTTTCTTTCTGAGGGAAAACTTGCTGCTGTGCGCATCACACCTTCCTCTTGGGGTTCCCAACGGACGTGTACATCTACGAGCCATCAGGATGCTTGATACGTCTCCAACGTATCTATAAGTTCTTATGTTCCATGCTAGTTTTATGACAATACCTACATGTTTTGTTCACACTTTATGATGTTTTGATGCATTTTCCGGCACTAACCTATTAACAAGATGCCGAAGCGCCAATTCCTTTTCGCTGTTTTTGGTTTCAGAAATCCTACACAGGAAATATTCTCGGAATTGACGAAACAAAAGCCCACGGTCTTATTTTCCGCGGAAGGTTCCAGAGAAGGAGAGACGGAGAAGGGGCCAAGGGGGCCCCACCCCACAAGGCGGCACGGCCAAGGGGCAGGGCGCGCCCCCATGGGATGGGCCCTCGAGCGCCCTCCGACTCGCCCTTTCGCCTATATAATCTCTCCGTCGCGAAACCCTAGTACCGAGAGCCATGATACGGAAAAGTTCCAGAGACGCCACCGCCAATCCCATCTCGGGGATTCAGATCGCCTCCGGCACCCGCCGGAGAGGGGAATTATCACCGGAGGGCTCTACATCACCATGCCCGCCTCCGGACTGATGCGTGAGTAGTTCATCCTTGGACTATGGGTCCATAGCAGTAGCTAGATGGTTGTCTTCTCCTCTTGTGATATCATGTTTAGATCTTGTGAGCTGCCTATCATGATCAGGATCTGTAGGGATTCGTAGCATAGAAAACAAAAAATTTGCTACCGCAAGAACGAAACACAAGCCAAGATCTAATCTAGTAGATGGTAGCAACGAGAAGATCATGAGACTAACCCTCGAAGATTTCCAAAGCCTAACGAGATTAGATCTCGTGGTGGATGTAGTCGATCACTTGCCGCTTGCAAAAGCGCGTAGAAGATCTTGACCGCTTGCAAAAGCGCGTAGAAGAACTTGACGGTGCCACAATCGGGCAGCACCTCCGTACTCGGTCACACGTACGATGTTGATGAAGACGACGTCCTCCTCCCCGTTCCAGCGGGCAGCGGAAGTAGTAGATCCTCCTCGGAATCCCGGCAGCACGACGGCGTGGTGGCGGTGGTGGTGGAGAACTCCGGCAGGGCTTCGCCTAAGCCTATGCGGGAGAGGTGGTGGAGGAGGAGAGGCTAGGGTTTGGGGAGAGGGCTTGGCCGGCCACAAAGGGGGCGGCCAAGGTTGTGGCTTGAAGTGGCCGGCCCCCTCCCCTTGCTCCTCATTATATAGGTGGAAATCCCCAAGTGTTGGTATCCAAGTCTTCGAATAAGACCCGAAACCAAAACCTACCAAAGGGACAAAACCTACCCAAGGGGGGAATCCCACTCAAGGTGGGACTCCCACCCCTTCCTTGGGGGGGTTGGCCGGCCACCCTAGGGGAGTCCACCTGGGACTCCTCCCCTTAGGGTTGGCAGGCCATGCAAGGTGGAGTCCCTCCGGGACTCCACTTTCCATGGTGATTTCTTCCGGACTTTTCTAGAACATTCTAGAACCTGCCATAAATGCACCGGATCATTTCCAAACTTGGAATATGACTTCCTATATATGAATCTTATTCTCCGGACCATTCCGGACCTCCTCGTGATGTCCTGGATCCCATCCGAGACTCCGAACAAAACTTCAAACTCCATTCCATATTCCATATCTACTTAAACGACATCAAACCTTAAGTGTGTCACCCTACGGTTCGTGAACTATGGACATGGTTGAGACTTCTCTCGACCAATAACCAATAGCGGGACCTGGAGATCCATAATGGCTCCCACATATTCAACGATGACTTTAGTGATCGATTGAACCATTTACATACGATACCGATTCCCTTTGTCACGCGATATTTTACTTGTCCGAGGTTTGATCATCGGTATCTCGATACCTTGTTCAACCTCGTCTCCTGACAAGTACTCTTTACTTGTACCGTGGTATGTGGTCTCTTATGAACCATTCATATGCTTGCAAGCCAATTAGACGACATTCCACCGAGAGGGCCCAGAGTATATCTATCCGTCATCGGGATGGACAAATCCCACTCTTGATCCATATGCCTCAACTCATACTTTTTGAATACTTAATCCCACCTTTATAACCACCCATTTACGCAGTGGCGTTTGATGTAATCAAAGTACCCTTCCGGTATAAGTGATTTACATGATCTCATGGTCGAAGGATTAGGTAACTATGTATCGAAAGCTAATAGCAAATAACTCAATGACGTGATCTTATGCTACGCTTAATTGGGTGTGTCCATTACATCATTCACTTAATGGCATAACCTTGTTATTAATAACATCCAATGTTCATGATCATGAAACCTTGATCATCTATTAATCAACAAGCTAGTTACTCAAGAGGCTTACTAGGGACTCCTTGTTGTTTACATAACACACATGTATCAATGTTTCGGTTAATACAATTATAGCATGGTATGCAAACATTATCATAAACACAAAGATATATTATAATAACCATTTTATTATTGCCTCTTGGGCATATCTCCAACAGTCTCCCACTTGCACTAGAGTCAATAATCTAGTTTACATTTGTAAAGATATAACACCTTGGCCTTCTGGTGCTTTATCATGTTTTGCTCACGGGAGAGGTTTTAGTCAACGGATCTGACACGCTCAGAAACATATGTATTTTGCAATTCATTTGCGTCTCAATGCATCACTCATTTTCCAAATGAGTCGGCATATATGCTTAGTCCTCTGGTGGAACCTTAATTTCGCGGTCTGAAATATGTCACTAATATTGTCATACACAATATAGCTTCAACGTTCTGACACTATCGGAACTACACCAAGTTCTCAAAGAACTCCTCGACTTTAAACATCCTTAGTTATTGTCAAAACAATGACATACTCTGCCTTCGTTTGTAGAATCCATCACAATATTTAGAACATGTCTAATTCTAGCATAGACAACTTCTAGCTCATTGTGCTACCTTTTAAACAACACTTAGCCTAATTGAGATTTGAAATTCATTTTTATATGTGACCAAACTAATATCGATGCAACACCTTACAGCGATTTGTTTGTCATTACCCCATATAAAAACTATATATATATATCCTTGGTTCTTCTAAAGTACTCAAGGATATTCTTACTGTCGTCCAATGATCATCATATGAATCATTCTGGTAAATGCTCATAACACTTTAGAGCACAGGACATCTGATTATGTACAAATTATACGTGATCAACAATCACTCATGTGTTTTTACTCATTGAGTGTCAAATACACTCAAGTCTTGTTAAACCTTCACATGAAAAGAATACCTTCTTAATATTTTTATATTGAACTACTTCAATATTCATTCTATGTACTTTGACTTAAACTTATTATGTGTTTCAATCTATCTTCATAGATCTTGACACTAAATATGTTTCAGTCCATATCCTTTCATTGAAAATAATTCTCAATGAGACCTTTTAATCAATTACATAATTACAATATTTATAATCAACGATATGTCAGCTACATAAAGTATTACAAATATGTCTCAGCGCTCCCACTTAATTTCTTGCAAATGCAAGCACCTTCATCGTTTCTGATGAAATCAAAAACTCTTTGACTATTTCATCCGGTGAAGATTCCAACTCCGCAATACTCACTTCATCCAATTGAAGTTCGTATTTCTATCTAGTATTCTACGGACTAGCAAAACTCTTGGTTGTATCTTGTATACACCTTTAATACACACTTCTGTTAAGTAATATATTTTGCCATCCTACTAACATATCCTATAAAATAAATATGTAGCGATTACTAGAATAATCCACATATACTATAAGCATTGCTACGGAAGATCTAATCTTATCGTAGTCAACTCTTTGAACTTTGTCGTAAACAACTTTTCGACAAGTCGTGCCTATTCAAGTATATTGCATCCAAGTCCATCAATTTTATAGATCCATTTCCTTTCAAAAAGTATTCATCTATCATGGATTTCATGGCGCATAGCCATTTTAACGGAGTCAGGGCCTATCATAACTTCTTTGTATGTAGTTGGTTTATCATTGTTCAAAATCAATCCTTTGTCCACAAATCATTTATTTGATCACAAAGTAAACCAAACCTACAAGGTTCAATAGGTACTTCGATCTCCATGGCTAAAACACTTTGTAGTCATGGGAGCTATGATCGTCGTGGCCGCTTCCGGAACCATTTCCGATGCTGCGCTACTCTGATCATTATGCTCAGGTTCATAAACCTTATCGAGTTCTATTGTCCTCCCACTCAAATACTTCGCTAGAAAACAATTTCTTGGAAATAAGAAACATTGACAAACACTTTTGTCTTTGTCTCCATAGTGGGAAGAATTCCCAATCAAATCTTTGGGATAACCAACAAAGACATTCATCCGATTTTGGTTGTAAACTCATTTACTTATGCTATGCATACCAAAATTTTAAGAAAAGACTATTAGGGTTCATACCCATGCCATAACTCGTATGGTGTCATTTCAACGGATCATGATGATGCTCTATTTAGTGTAAAAGCGGTAGTCTCTAAAGCATAATCCACAAAAATATATAATGGCGTCATTTTATATTATCTCATCATTAATCCAACAAAGTTTGGATACATCTCTCGGATACTCCATCATCATTATGATACTCCAAGAAATGTGAGTTGTAGAACAATTTCATAACTCTCTTAGATGTTCGCTAAAACTCGTAATTCAAATATTTCCACCATGATCCAATCATAGATATTTGACTTTTCTATTATGATGATTTCCACTTCATGTTGAACTTTATTTGAATCCATTCAAATGTTTCAAACTTCTTCCTTATCGAATATATCCACAAATATATACTCAATTCATTGTTGGAAGTTTTCATGAAGTAGAAGAATCTCCCGCACACAACTATGCCCAGTGAACCACATACATCATCATGTATGTTTCCACTAAGTTAGTTGCCCGTTCAACTTTTGGCCTATGAACGGTATTTTAATCATTCTCTTTAGAAAAGATTTGCAAATGCCAAACGATTCAAAAATCAAATGACTCCAAAAATCCATCTGCATGGAGTTTCTTCATGCGTTCCTTTCTAACATGACCTAAATGGCGGTTCCACAAATAAGTGGAATTCAAATCATTTGCCTTATGGCATTTTAGCGTCAGTGTTATGTATGTGTGTTTCACCATTAAGATTTATAATAACTTTATCCATCGTACATGGAGTAATGTCATAATTTGAACAACTCATTGTTTTCATTTGACTAGAGCAAAATAACTATTATTAAGTTCTTTATTATAAATTCTAAGGGCTAGGTAGAATGCCAACGACAAACATAATAACACTTTATTATATTCCAGACGTGCATTATTACCATATTCCTTATCAGTCACTTAGGCCATCGTATTCTTGTATTGCGTTGTATTGTATGACATCTCATACCAACCAATCTAGTACTAATACCCAAGAATTTCATTGTGTGATCAAACTAGGAATACAACCATAACATGTATATCATTTATATACACCTGAGCTAGATTTTCTAGTCTTTTATTTTCTTTCTGCCAATAATCTTTTGTAGTTTCTCTTTTAGCTCTCCTCATTATTCAGAAAAACACTTCAACATCAATAACTTCTAGGTTTGTCGGTCAAATACCAATAACCTTGAGGTTCTTATTTTGAAGTTGATCATCATATGACAAGTGTTCCGGATTTCACTATTAGTAACTTTGTAATATGATGAATAATTTCACTCATAATTTTATCCATCAATTCATGACGACTTTCCAAGACCATGTCTGTACATGCTAGGCTCGTAAAGTTTAACCTCAGTATTCGCATGTGCAAATCTGGTTTGCGCCCATTGTATGCACACGTAGAATCTATACCTTAGTATTCGAAACGACGAGTCTTTAACAACGGTGCATACTAAGGACGATCACTTCATGGATATGCGAATATCGTTAGTGCCCCAATAGTTGGAGGATTGGGACGCCTTGCGTCTTCAACCTTCGTACATTCCCATAAAACTTATGAGTTTATGTAGTCTCACCAAATTATATTCTATCATCTTGCAATAAGGTCTTAGATATCACATATATCTCATACCTTTGATTATTTCTGAAAACTAAAATTTTCAGCTCCTTACTTTCAAACAGATTTGAACTTCAAGTTTCACGGAGACAAGATGACTTTAGGTACTAACTGAAACCATAGCTCTTTGAATCAACAATGTGAGGTTTACTAAAGTTTGCAATAGGACTTAATCATTTCTTGATTCTTTAACAATACGGTACCAGTCCGTAAAATTTCTTGTCAGACTTAACAATATTTCTAACTCAATTACAAAACTAGCGCATGGTAGAAAAACGGATGCCAATACTACAAAATTAATTCAAAATACTACTCAGACTATGTTTATGATAATTAGTTCATGTTTTAATCTAATTACTAATGAACTCCCACTTAATACAACATCCCTCATAGTTGTTAAGTGGTACACGATCCAAATCCACTACATCAAAACCGATCATCACGTGAGATGATGTAGCTTCAATGGTGAACATCAACATGTTGATCATATCATCCATATGACTCGTGTTCAACCTTTCGGTTTCCGTTGTCCCGAGGCCATGTCTGTACATGCTAGGCTCGTCAAGCAAACCCAAGTATTCCGCGTGTGCAACATGGCTTACACCCGTTGTATGTGAACGTTGAGTCTATCACATCCGATCATCACGAGATGCTTCGAAACGACGAACTATATCAACGGTGCATACGAGGGGAGAACACTTTATTATCTTGATATTAATGTGAGGGATCATCTTATAATGCTACCGTCGCGATCTAAGCAAAATAAGATGCATAAAGGATTAACATCACATGCAATTCATATGTGATATCATATGGCCCTTTAGTCTTTGCGCCTTCGATCTTCATCTCCAAAGCACGGACATGATCTCCATCATCAACGGGCATGATCTCCATCATCGTCGGCGTAGCGTCAAGGTCCATGGCGCCGTCTTCATGATTGTTCACCTCATGTAGCAACTATTACAACTACTTTGAAATACTACTCAACATGAAATTTAAAGACAACCATAAGGCTCCTGCCGGTTGCCACAATACAATAATGATCATCGCATACATATTCACCATCACATTATGGCCATATCACATCACCAAACCCTGCAAAAACAAGTTAGACGTTCTCTAATTTGGTTTGCATATTTTACGTGGTTTAGGGTTTTCGAGTAAGATCCAATCTACCTACGAACATGAACCACAACGGTGATACTAGTGTTGTCAATAGAAAGATTAAATTGAATCTTCACTATGCACTACTGCAGAATAGGCCTCTAGTGACAGGCACTTTGCCTGTCACTAGTGTGCATACCAATGACAGGCAAAAAGAGATGCATGTCACCAGTGTGTGCATACTAATGACAGGCAAAAGGAGATGTCTGTCATTAGTTGCGATGGAATGCCGCAGTTGAGGTGTTGTAGTGACAGGTCCATTATCTGGCCATCACTGGTTTTAATTTTGATGATAAAAAAATAAATACTTCTCCACAAATAATCCAGATAGCACAATAAGATGTTACAAAAATTAAAATGCATTTTCCATTAATATTTCAGATTGCACAATAAGATGGTGTACCAATGATACATATACATCACCCAATATGACATATCATTTGCACAAAATTTGCAATCTATCTCATAAAGCTCTTCATGTACATGCTCTCCATGAACTCAATCATCAAGATTTAGGATGCATCCACTACTATCCAAGGAAGAACTGCGCTTCAGAGGCTTGTCTCAGTGTTGATATCTTCTTTTCCATCTTCATTTGATACTGATGGTTGGTTCAATGGTAGTAGATAGTCGAGCATGGCCTTGTAAGGCTGAAGCAGCACATCTAAAGGTATAATTGATGCCCACCCATGGGGGCTTCACAGCGCTCCGATTTACAGCCATCCGATTTTACCTTACAGTGAATCTCAGCCGTAGTTTTTTTTCACCGCCCAATATAAAAGCCCACTGGAAACTCTAGCCGCCAGGAGGCAAATCGCCCCGCACGCTGCCCTCCTCGCCAATCCCCTCGTTTCCGCTCCTCCTCCAATCCCCTCCATCTTTGCCTTTTTCCTCCAACCTCTCCTCTCCTCCCGCCTTCTCTAATCTTCCTCTTACCATGCCACACCAAGAGAGCAGCGGGTGGTGGCCGGCGGGAGAAGCGCAGCTGCCGCGCGTGTCGTCCCATCGCCGGACGAGCAGGTGGTGGCTGGTGGGAGCAGCGCCGCCGCCGCCGCCGTGCACCGTGTCGTCCCCGAACGAGCAGGTGATGGCCGGCGGGAGCAGCACAGCCGCCACCATCGCTGGGAGGAGCTGTTGCGCCCCATGAATCCTCTCTCGTTTGTCATCTCTTTTTACTCAGATTCTATTTTATCTATGCTCGGAAGGTGTTTGACATAATTCATGCAGGGCAAGATTGATCTATTTCATATCTTTACTCTATTAATTGCTCAATAATTTCGTTCTTCTCTGTAAAAAATAGCTCAAGTGCGTTCCAAGCTTTTGCATAGATATTGTACACTTGGTATTCCATTGTATTTTCTGGTCGTCCTCCTCCTCTGCAGAACTGATTGATGCCCTCAGGAATAATTTTTTTGTTTCAGCATATATACTTAGTCCATATGTGCATTATTTATTCCTTGGTGTTTTGACATGACGCAGGATGGTGGTGAGCAGTTTCAAGGTGCACACGAGCTTCTTCTACTGTTATTCTGTTATTGATGCCACCTCGTGAGATTTGTCCAACTCCACTTTGTTTGGTCCATATATACAATGTATTCATGGATTGGGATAAATATTTCCTCCTTTTGTGGTCACTGTTTGGTGTTTCTCATCTGAACATAGATTTCGTGTGTGCCATTCTGCATCCAAGCATACCACTCTGTTCTCACAGGTTATATTTTTGTATTGAAATATACTTCATCACCAAATACTATGGCAGTACCTCAAAAAAAATACTATGGCAGTAGGCTGGTTTTTGAGTTATAAAAGGTTCCAGTTGTTTTATTTGCTCAATAAGGTGTATGCTTCATAAAATAAAATAAAATCCTTATTTGTTTTGTCCAGGAATGGCACTCTCGACAAGGTCAATGACATGCTAGCATTGGCAACGCAAGTTTAAGTATTTATTTCTTATACCTTCAGAACTTAAACTCGGCTTTGATGGTACAATACTGAAGTGTTTGATGGATCGTGGATTCAATTTAATAGATGCAAGCTCCGTGCAATATGGTCATGCTTTCTTGGGATTTTTAGTGATGGCCATTATATTGTGCCAACATTGTGGCTATATCCCGCCCCTGTTTTGATCAACATGGTATGGATTTCTTGGCATTTTTCTTATGTCTTTTGAGTTATCTTGTTTGAAAAACTATCCAACTAAGATTATGCAGAAGGAGCAGCTCTGATTTATTAATGCATGTACTCCAAAAATTTATCTAACGTATTTCATATTTGGAAATTTAGCGAAAGCATTCTCTCCACTATTTTGTAATTGGTCACAGGGTGCCATACAAATTCCATTGCATCTGCAGTCATTCATTCTTGACATCACTCAATTAGCTCTACGAAAATGCGAAATTTTCATTTATCTAACCTACGGTTAAATTTCTTAATTTATTTTGTCACGCAATGGCAATTTGTTACCACTTTTAAAAAATTTAAACAAGCTCATTTTGATTTGTAAGGTGGATATAGAGTTCCTGTTATTTTACAACTAGCAGTGGCAAAACTATTTAGGAAGGTGTACATGACCCTTGCAACTCTATTCAGGTAGGGAAAGACATTGAAGCAAAACAGCAATAAGAAAATGTATCTGAGATGTATCTTATACCTAGAGGGAGTGCGCATACCTGAAATTTAATAATTTAAATTGCAGGTCGTATGACAAGGGTGCCAATGGTATATTGTCTGACATGTCGAGCCTTCTGTTCTACAGGAAACCTCATTGTTTATTTCATGTAAGCTTGCTTCTCTTCTTTACACCTCTTCTTAATACATGATTGACCATTGGTTCTTATTGGATTACAAGGTAGCTGCTTGTGTTATAAATATTGGATTCCAGTTTGCTATGGACTCATCCATAGGTAGCTGCCTGTGTTATAAATATTGGATTCCAGTTTGTTATGGACTCATCCATTGCTAAGTATCAGCCCATATTTCTTCTTAAACAGAAACAGAAGCTTCTACCTATTGTTGCTTAACATGTAGACAGTGAAGCATCGAGCACCATAATTTTAGCAAGCTTCGTGCAGGCTATGGTCAGTGCTGAATATCTTTTTTTCCTTGTGCCTAATAGTTGATATAATCTCTTTAGCTTATTCAAGATGGAAAGTAGGTTAGTGAGGTGAGAGCTCCTGATTTTGGATACAGAATTCCAGCTTATAGGATATTGTTGTCCTTATACAGGCTTAAGCAATTCAATTCCAAATAGATATTACCCCTAGCTATATCCTTATATAGTTATCAGATAATTGCATTCACCTTGGTTTTAAATTTTACACTTTCCTGGGATTTGGTCATAACTAAAGAACTTGGAATGTATCTTGAACTTTAAGCCTGATCATATGCTCGGTGCTTTGAGGAAAGGTAAAGCATTTTGTTGGTGCTAAATTGCATTTTTTCTAGGCCTTGCCAAACTAAACAATATTGAGATACTGAAGAATATCAAGAGGTTTCTAAAATACATATGGGCTTTGCAAAAACAATGTGAGTTTCTCTAATGATGTACGGCTAGACCATGTTTGTACAAAGCATGGCATTCTTTCAGATACTCTGTTTGAACTAAGGAATAATATGTTCTCTATATTTTTTTATTAGTATCTTACATATTTTTACCATGTTTATAGGCGGTAGTATATGTGTGTAACATCTCTATTGTTTTGTGAGAAGGTTTTTAGACCACTAAATATGTCAGCATCAAATGGGAAGTGGATCAATGGGCTCCAGTTCTCATCACTGTTCTTGTGCCGGCACAAACAGGTACCATACTGGTAGTTGAGTTATGATGCGCTGCATCTTTGAATGGATCTGATGTTAATGAGTTACTTCTTTTGTTTATTTTGTTTGAATCTTTTGTTTGAAGGCACAACCCTTGGCCTATGTTGAGTGCTTTGGTCAGTTCACACGTGACAGAGAGCAATTCCCGGAGGATTAGCTCAGGTACTGTATCTCTTAGCATTATTTGGTATTTTCTTTGATAATATGTTTCAAAGCGGACCTTCAGAACCTTTACCTTTGCTTGTGTGCAGCTCATTCAGAGTTGTTATCCATTCAAATAAAAACTTTTGCTTGATAAAGTATTAGTAAAATAAGGCTTATGTTAGCTACATGTTACACTACATGGATTTCAAAAAAGAAATTGACACACTTTTTTTGGCTCAAGAATTATTTTAGGTCACCTCTAAAAAAAATAGAGCGCAGGAAATGGTAATGTCCAGTTCGACCATTCAAAATCTCCACCTGATTTGAGCTTTTTTCAGTAATAGTTCATCTGCTGATATCAGTCTATGCTGGTTCAGACAAGCTACTATGTCCATACTTACAGAATTCAGAAGGTGTCCTAAGTGCCCCCTCCTCACTCATTGCCAAATGTAGATCGTAATAGTAATGTGCTAATGTATAAACCCCTGAACGAATGCCATGTTTACTAGCAGGTTTTCCATTGCACTATCAAACTGAAAAGACAGGCCAAATTTAGGAGTGGTAGATGAAGCCGAACCTGTCCTGACCTTCAGCACACAAATGGCTTTGTCAAGCCCCTCCAGTCCAAATACCCTCAGCCACACATCACCCGTCAACTCTGAGGTACATAGGTACTTGTGAGCAGTGTTCTTAATCTAGATAACGGGTTATTTGGGAAGTTTACATCATACTGGTTTGATTAAACTGATGTAAAGTTGGAAACTTCTGTTTGTTATCATCTACTTCCGTGCATGTCGTCAGAATATCAAAAATTCCAGCCGTTGGTGCCATTTGAATTATATTTTTGTGATTAGAGAAATTAAGCAGTGCGTTTTTTATACATTGGGTCTCAGATTTCAATTTGCTTCAGAATCCAAATATGTGATTTACTCAATCATGTTTGTTACTCTTCTAACAGGTTCCGAAACAATCACTTGGTGCATGATATATGGAATGAACGATAGTTTTGGGTGTCTTTACTTGTGAGTACCAGCATCAGTAGGCGTAAATCCAACCAAAGAATCATCAGAATTGATTATCTAATTCCCCAACAGTTATTAAAGACAATGAAGAGGTTAGTAGTTGGTCTGCTTAAAATTGTTTCTGCGGTATGTTTCACTCTCAATGGGAGCTTCTGCAGTAAAATGATTTTAAATGAAAATATAGGTACTTAAAAATATATCTATATTGTAGATTTGATGCAAACATTTTTCACCATCCAAGTTTACAATGCTGAGCCGGTGAAAACAGTAGAGCGATGATACACACCAGGGATATAGATGAGGTTCACATGAAGTATTTTGAGATTGAGCAAACTTATGAATTTATAGGGCCAGGATTTCTCTGTTCTGCTTTGATTGCTATGGCAGGATTTTTACAAACATAAGCTCAGATTAATTGTTTCATTGCTTTTGTAATACTTGCTCCAATCCATAATAAGAGTTGAAAGTTTAGTTCAAAGTTGAGGACATTTTAACTAAAATCGCAACACTTATTATGGATCAGAGGGTACCTTTTCTCTGGAATGACCTAAATAAGCTATAGCACATTGCTCTCATATCTATTCATGAGGTTTGGTCATTTAGTTGAGAAGGACTAAGTTCATATGTAACAGAAAAATATTATATAGTTTTGCAGAATCTAAGTACTGTACATTATTTTAAAAATAATGTTGTTGTCTGAATAGCATATGACTTAAGAATCAGAAAGAGCTAGAGTGTGTACCTATGATTCCTCAGATTGTGCTTGGCTGGCCATTGCAGGTTTGACCAAAGCATCCTCCCGCTGCTCGACACCGATGTCTTCCCAGCATCCTCCCGCTAACCGATATGTTCCCAGGAGCATCCACACAGAACATAACAGGGCAGCATAGGACAGCTCTAGCTGGTGCTGCATATGCAAAGCCAAATCTAATGGTTACCACTGTATATATATATCGCAGAGCCAATCAGAAAACAGAGCCAAGACTTTAGGAGCGACACTGCATTATATGAGCATGGTTAATTCTGTAGATAGACAAGGAATAGGTAGACCATGCAAATGTACAAGGGAATTACAGGAAAGATAAACAAGGTTGATTGCATGTGAACCATATGAATACATAGCTGTTTCTAGATGGCACAAACTAGAGTTATATAAAAACACAAGAAAGTCATTAGAGAGGGAGAGAGGGGGAGGGGAAGGAGTGAGGGAGAGAGATAGAGGCAGGCAGAGAGGCAAATTGTTAGCTCAAATCCTCAAAAGTTGAAGAGCGACAAATAGACAGAGAGAGGTGTGTTTCACTAGAGCCCCTCTGATTTTTCCTCATTCAAAATGTTAGGTTAACCAAATCTTGCAACCCGCCTAGCTATTTCCTTATTCTTTCAAAATAAAGAAAATAGCCTGCTGCCTTATTTAAGCAATCATATTCGGTTCAGGGGTAGGAGCCAAATATATGCAGTGGCACTGTTGAGTCACCATCTCCAGGTAGAAATGAATGATGAGAATGAGTTGAATTTAATTTAGATCCTACAGCCCCAGGTGCGGTGACTGACGGGGCTTGTTTAGAGTTTAGACATGCAAACGCAGCATGTCTTGACTATCTAGCAGCAGCACGCCACCACTATTTACTATGTTGAAAGCATGATTACACTCTTCTGATCTTCATATTTCCACTAAAATTACATGCTACTTTTTTTACCTGCAACGCTCAATGCAAATTAAGGTTCAGTTGTACGTAACAGCTGATTGATGACCAGCTGTTGGTACCTTGCATGTAGACATGTGGATCCCAAATAAGAGAAGGGAAAAAAAGGGGAAGAGGGAATTGATGGAGCCATCATCAGACTGTCCGTGTACTGTCTCTTCGATGAGAACTACTGGAATCATGCTCCTGACGCCTGATACAACATAAGATGATTGAACTGTAGCTAGCATACGAAAAACGAACACGCATTCTGGCCAAACAGCGAAGCTAGATAAGCATGGAGAAGATATAGGTGCAGGTCGGGAAGTGCACCTGCAAGCTTTCAGTTCTCCGCTCCGCGCATGAGTGGTGTTGTGGCCATCCCGTCAAAGAGTCAGCCATGTCCATGCCGACACTGTGCCCGCCTTCTGCCGAGTGGAGGCCCGACGAACATCCCGACCACTTTTGAGGATGGAATGGTGGTGGCCGACCTCCGCTTCTGCCGTTCCGTTGCCCGAACGAGCCTGGTCCATCGGTGTCCGACCGTCCGTTATTAGAATGGCCCTTCGCTTCTACTCCAGCAAGGGCAGAAGGGCCGACAGGGGCACACGGCGTAACTATCGCTAGGGAGATAGCATCAACAGATCGAGCTGTGCCCCTGCCTTCGAGCCAGATCGCTGAGAGGAGCCGACATGCATAGAGAGACTTATCTTTTGCTGTGCGCTGCCTCCTAGATTTACCCCACCGCCACCTAATCGGGGTCGTCGGCTTGCCTCCCATGCTGCTGGCTGCATCATCTTTGGCTCCGGGACCTTCCCGTCCAAGTTCTTCAGTGAACCGAGCGCCGACGAGCGGCCAACTGCATCGATTAGGCAGCGGCGACCAGTAGAGTCCCGAGAGCAAGCGAGAGATAAAGGGGAGAAGGGGATCCAGAGTGTCGCCAGAGACACCGGGAGTTTTTTTTCTATAGATATTGGCCTTTTACTTGCGTGCGTGGCATTTTTGTTCTCTTTTTACTCATGTGCATATATTAAGAAGAATCTTCTGCGCCTTGGTACTCCTGAACTCAATATTACTTAGTCCGACATTAGATTAAAAAATAGTGTACCAATCCCTAGGTTTTTTTTTTTGAGGCAAATGTATCAATCCCTAGGTTACATACAGGTCCGGAGGAGAAGTTGTTCACTCCAAAATTTGGGGAGTGGCGTTTTGGCACCCGGGAGCATATGCTCCCGGTTTTTAAACTTCATTTTAAATGCACTTTTAAAATGTTGAAAATTTTGAACACAAAATTTAGTAGATACATCTCGAAATTCTACACGTTCACAAAGTGGTTCCACAGAAAACCGACATTTTGAGTGTCATCTGTAAAAAAGACAAATTTTTCTGTAAAAAATGGTTGTGTATGAGACATTTTGTTTATCTTTTTCGCACAAGTCACAAAAAATGTCGGTTTTTCGCAAGACTTGGTCTGCGCACGTAAAATGTTGATACGTAAGCAAGAAATTTTTTGTTCGAATTTTTTGAACATTTCAAAATATTTTTCCGGTGGCAGGAGCATATGCTCCCATGTTCCGAATTGAATTTCCGATAAAATCATTTTTTTCCTAAGCTGCATACTTTTAAATTTATGTACGAAAGAAGGAACACACTTATATGCGTGCATCTTCCACATGCAAGAATTTCGTTTGAAATTTTTGGAGGCTTGCCGGCAATCTTCGAAAAATGGTGTAGAACCCTAGGCTTTCGGTGCCAAACCTTAGACTTATCTTTTACATCTACTTTTTTTTTCTTTTGCTTCTATACTTTTCCCTTTCCCAAGTTTTCATTAAAAGCGAGAATTCTTTCTCAGCTCCCATTCACAATTATTTGTAAAGCCTAAAAAATATTATCGTTTCGTACGTCTGTACGTGGGTCTCACGGGATCGTCGCCAAGGCGATAGGGCTCGGGAGCGGGGCCGTTGATGGGGCGCGAGAAAGGGCCTAGCGCG
This sequence comes from Lolium multiflorum, assembly GCA_030979885.1. Classification (NCBI taxonomy): domain Eukaryota; kingdom Viridiplantae; phylum Streptophyta; class Magnoliopsida; order Poales; family Poaceae; genus Lolium; species Lolium multiflorum. The sequence continues at coordinate 404,334,836 of CM061750.1, forward strand.
CGGGGGTGGCACCGCCGGTGGAGCACCGGCCGCCTAGCCGCAGTCACCATCGCAGGTAATAAATTTCCTATTGATTAGGGCAGTGTAATCTTTTTTTTAAGGAAGGATCCGACTGATATATTCAAGAAACTCAGAACAAATTACAAGAAGGTCCAAAAGACGATGCCGGAGTCGCTGTACAGCCAGCCGTCGGGAAGAAGCCGCCGCCACACGTTGTAGATGACCGCAGTAGCCGTTCGCCGCCCAGCGACGGAACCACCGAAGTTGGGTGAGAGGCTAAAGTTTTTGGAATACCTTGAGGATGCATCATATAGGAATGCATCCCTGCCATCTGCCCAGGGGGACAAAATCAGCTACTCCCAATAGAGAAGATGGAACAGCAGGTGCATAATGGGTATTATATTCCTGAAAATAGTAGAATCTAAGTGTGCTTAGGAATTGTATTAATGAAGATTTACATAGTGTTTCATCCATGATAGTTTTTCATTTCACTTCTAAAGATGATTAATATAGTGTTTTGTAATTGTTTACCGGGGCCCTGAGCCACTCATGTGCTACTACTATTCCGTTCGTGAATTCATTTGCTTTATCCTAATTTAATTTACCCCACTTCGTTTTAAATAAAACCTGAAAAACACATTAATATTTTCCTACTTAATTTTTTTTATAAATCGTAAATTGATGCGAACTCCACGGGGTCGTGCGCCAAGGCGCACATCTAAATCTAGTTCTAAATTAAGGGGAGATGGATAAGGGCCCCAATTTCTATTGTCATACTTCTTATGAATCCTAACCAGTCCTGTAATGCCAAAAGGGAACATAAGCATCGTAGATAATGAAAAATAAAGGAATTAAGGGGGTCCGTAATAGCTTAGACAGAGTATAGCTAGCAACACATGAGCATAGGTAGCCAGGACACTAGAAGGTATGAAATCTGCAGAAAATGAAGAAAAAATATGAAAAAACCATTTGGTGTATAATGTATTTATTCATTTCACTAACAGGATGCACTTTTGAAACAACGCAACCATATGAAAGCTGCTAGTTTGATTTCTTCCTCCTGTTACTCGGGATCATTTTCCTTGGCTGTGCCGTTTTTTAGTTTGTTTATAGGCTTATAGCCATCTCATCTTGATTTGGTTTTTTTCACCCTGCATGCAGTTCTAGGTTATAAGGCTACAAACTCTTACAACTTTAATACAGCCAATCGGTAGGTTGTACCAAAGTTATAAGTTAGAAAAAGAGAATCTGCACTCTAGAATTGTGTGATCACATGGCGGTAAGAAAAGTGTGTTGTTAATTAGACAGTCCCATGTGAATTGATTAAATAGATTAGTGTAGTCACAACTCTCAACAACTAGCAGAAAGAGTAACCGGGTAATTGACTACAGCAGTGTATCTTTTCTACTTTAGTACAGAGTGGCAAATAATTTTGAAGCTTTGAAGGTAGTCACGATAAGCAAGTATTATAGATTCTGGGTCCAGGTCTGTATAGGTCTGTATAACACTGAGTAGGACCCTCTCAAAAAAAAAAGACTGAGTAGGACTTACATTGGATTGTAGGGCAAGTATGTACTTCTTTTCCTTGTTCTTTCGCAATGCAGGAAATATGTACCAAGTATTAGGAAAGGAAGAAACATTTTACAGTCTGTTGAAGGTGTGATCCATTCACTTATTTCTCATTGCTATTCCCTGTTAAGCAATATATGTAATCAAGACCTTGTTGTTCTGCTTGCTGCATAAAAAAGTACACAGCGAAAGAAACTAAGAATTTATAAGCAATATTACAACATATCACTGCAAGAGACATATTAGACCATCAATATCTAGATTAAAGCTGATGAAACGAAATAACCTATGCATTTCAGACGTGTAATTAGCATAGACGTGTACGTTTCCTAGTAGTAGGCATACTTGTGATATAATATATGTATAGAATCAATATGCAAGAGCATGTGTATGTTCTCATCCAGGGCTCAACCATCGTTACGTGGAAGGGCAATCCTATGTTTTCGTTGAGTAAATTGACTACTAAATCTTTGAAGTTTCTTGCTATATATTTTGTTGTAAACTGTAAGTCTAGAAGTTTTACTGGTAAGCATTTTCGCTGGTACTATATTACAGCTCAAAACTGATCTGTTCATTTTATTAATTTCTAGGTCATGCATGCCAAACAACATTTGTAGAACTGCTAGTAAACCCAAGCGAAAGAATGCGGCAGGCAACCGTACTGACCCAGGTTGGCAGTACCGTGAGGAGATTTGTCAACGCGCAAAAACAGTGAAATGCAACGTTTTGCAATTTAAGTAAGGCCGGCGGCATATACAGATTTAAGCATCATTTGGCAGGCACCAGATTCCATGTTGAGCCTTGTACTCAAGTTCCAACTGAGGTTAGAGAAAAGTAGTTGAAACTGCTTGGACACCAAGTAGAAGCAAATGATGCTAAGAGGAGAAAATTTATTGCTATAGAAGAAGGAGAAGCACTTACCTCACAGAAGTGCAAACAGAAAGTGATTGCTCATTTTGTGACAAGGAGGAAAACTTTTCAAGGAAGTTGATTGCCATTTATTTATGCTGCGATGGACATGCAAAGGAGATGATAAAGGGTAATTTTAACAAAGTGGAGAAAAGGTACGCCAGAGTAACATAAGACTTATCATTTGTAACACAACAATTTTTTTCTTTCAATTTTGTTAATAATATATTCGGATACCTTATTTTCCAGCTATATTCCAGTATGGAATATTATTAATGAAAGATGCGAAACACAGCTCCAAAAAGGCCTCTTCGTTCGGCAGCATATTATCTGAATCCACATTTCCATTATAGGCCTGAAAGGGTAAAAATAGACTTGCAGCTTGATTGTCAGGGGTCTTTTCGGAACGGAGTATGCAGTTATGACTAGATCAAAGAAATCACCAGGTTAATATTTGCACACAAGCAACTATCTCTTCAATATACTCCAGTTTTCAATTTTCTAATTATATGTGTCAATGTACTAGCTGATTGGTGGGATTCGTATGGAGATGAATGCCCAGAACTGAAAAAGTTTGACATTAGAGGCTTCAGTTTAACATGCAGCTCGTCAGGTTACAGAAGGAATTGGAGCGCCTTTCAGTTGGTAATAACATTTGTATCCTTTCTTAACTAATTATAACCAGCCAGCTTTGATAATTTCCATACGAACTGAGAAATAACTATTTTATTATACTATGATTCATTAAGGTACAGACCAAAAGAAGAAACCGACTGCACCAAGATAAGATGATTGATCTTGTGTTTCTGATGTACAACTTAAAAAGGAAAGGCAAATGAAAAGGGATGCCAAGGCTGCGCTTGAGTTTCAAGATATTGACTAAGATGATGAATGGATCACAGAAAAAGAAGATCGAGTACTTGTTTCTGCTCTTCCAAATGACCCAGAGAACTACATCACTTGGGTGTGAGCTCAGACAGAGGGAGTACCTTCAGTGTAGTTCGGCGTGGAGGAGCAGTGGACGACGCCGGACAGAAGGTGCAGGGCGGCGGCGTCCTCGCTTCGGGGGGATGCAGGGCGGTGTACTTGCGTTGCGTGTTGCGTCGGGCGGCGGCGTTGGGGATGCAGGGCCGCGCGTTGTTTACGGCGTCGCTCGCGTCGGGGGAGGGCATCCTGGAGTCGGGCGGCTGAGTTGGACAGGTTGGCGGCGTCGGGCGGGCAGGCGGCGTCGGGCGGTTGGGGATTTGCAGGATTCGTGTTTTGACCAACGAAAGAAATCACCTCTGCCCTCTTGTTCGACTCGGGCGTGCGATCGCTGCGAAGTGTGCGCACCCAAGCGGTGTCGGGGTGGGCTGCGCCAAGGAAAGAACGATAGGGAGAGGCCGGCCCAGGAAACACGCGCTGGAAAAATCGGTCCATAAAGGAGGACGAGTCAGCAGCGGATGGGTTAGCTAGCGACAGGCACTTAAAAGTGCCCGTCACTCGCATATTTCCCGTTCCGGCCGGCCTTCACGAAAAGCTTCACTAATCATTCGGTGGCTATGAGCCTTTCTGCAGTAGTGATGGTGGGAGAGACAGACACCCGCAAAGCCACTTATGCAATACAAGTTGCATGTCGAACGTGGAGCAAGTCTCATGAACGCGGTCATGTAAAGTTAGCCCGAGCCGCTTCATCCCACCATGCCACAAAGATGCAAAGTACTCGAACTAAAGACAACAAAGCATCAACGCCCACAAAACAATTGTGTTCTACTCGTGCAACCATCTATGCATAGACACGGCTCTGATACCACTGTAGGGATTCGTAGCATAGAAAACAAAAATTTTCCTACCGCAAGAACGAAAACACAAGCCAAGATCTAATCTAGTAGATGGTAGCAACGAGAAGATCATGAGACTAACCCTCGAAGATTTCCAAAGCCTAACGAGATTAGATCTCGTGGTGGATGTAGTCGATCACTTGCCGCTTGCAAAAGCGCGTAGAAGATCTTGACCGCTTGCAAAAGCGCGTAGGGTGCCACAATCGGGCAGCACCTCCGTACTCGGTCACACGTACGGTGTTGATGAAGACGACGTCCTCCTCCCCGTTCCAGCGGGCAGCGGAAGTAGTAGATCCTCCTCGGAATCTCGGCAGCACGACGGCGTGGTGGCGGTGGTGGTGGAGAACTCCGGCAGGGCTTCGCCTAAGCCTATGCGGGAGAGGTGGTGGAGGAGGACAGGCTAGGGTTTGGGGAGAGGGGGCTTGGCCGGCCACAAAGGGGGCGGCCAAGGTTGTGGCTTGAAGTGGCCGGCCCCCTCCCCTTGCTCCTCATTATATAGGTGGAAATCCCCAAGTGTTGGTATCCAAGTCTTCGAATAAGACCCGAAAAACCTACCAAAGGGACAAAACCTACCCAAGGGGGGATTCCTCTCAAGGTGGGACTCCCACCCCTTCCTTGGGGGGGTTGGCCGGCCACCCTAGGGGAGTCCACCTGGGACTCCTCCCCTTAGGGTTGGCAGGCCATGCAAGGTGGAGTCCCTCCGGGACTCCACTTTCCATGGTGATTTCTTCCGGACTTTTCTAGAACATTCTAGAACCTGCCATAAATGCACCGGATCATTTCCAAACTTGGAATATGACTTCCTATATATGAATCTTATTCTCCGGACCATTCCGAACTCCTCGTGATGTCCTGGATCCCATCCGAGACTTCGAACAAAACTTCGAACTCCATTCCATATTCCATATCTACTTAAACGACATCAAACCTTAAGTGTGTCACCCTACGGTTCGTGAACTATGCATGGTTGAGACTTCTCTCCGACCAATAACCAATAGCGGGACCTGGAGATCCATAATGGCTCCCACATATTCAACGATGACTTTAGTGATCGATTGAACCATTTACATACGATACCGATTCCCTTTGTCACGCGATATTTTACTTGTCCGAGGTTTGATCATCGGTATCTCGATACCTTGTTCAACCTCGTCTCCGACAAGTACTCTTTACTCGTACCGTGGTATGTGGTCTCTTATGAACCATTCATATGCTTGCAAGCCAATTAGACGACATTCCACCGAGAGGGCCCAGAGTATATCTATCCGTCATCGGGATGGACAAATCCCACTCTTGATCCATATGCCTCAACTCATACTTTCTGAATACTTAATCCCACCTTTATAACCACCCATTTACGCAGTGGCGTTTGATGTAATCAAAGTACCCTTCCGGTATAAGTGATTTACATGATCTCATGGTCGAAGGATTAGGTAACTATGTATTGGAAAGCTAATAGCAAACTGAACTCAATGACGTGATCTTATGCTACGCTTAATTGGGTGTGTCCATTACATCATTCACTTAATGACATAACCTTGTTATTAATAACATCCAATGTTCATGATCATGAAACCTTGATCATCTATTAATCAACAAGCTAGTTACTCAAGAGGCTTACTAGGGACTCCTTGTTGTTTACATAACACACATGTATCAATGTTTCGGTTAATACAATTATAGCATGGTATGCAAACATTATCATAAACACAAAGATATATTATAATAACCATTTTATTATTGCCTCTTGGGCATATCTCCAACAGGATCATCTATTTGCAATGCTACATGTTGTGTTTGGTGGGATCCGATGAATATGGAATACTATGTCAAGTTGATTATTGATCTATCATATATGTGTTGTTTATGTTCTTGCATGCTCTCCGTTACTAGTATAGGCTCTGGCCAAGTTTATACTTGTAACTCCAAGAGGAGTATTTATGCTCGATAGTGGGTTCATGCCTCCATTGAATCTGGGACAGTGACAGAAATTTCTAAGGTTGTGGATGTGCTGTTGCCACTAGGGATAAAACATCGATGTTTTGTCTAAGGATATTTGTGTTGATTACATTACACACCATACTTAATGCAATTGTCTGTTGTTTGCAACTTAATACTGGAAGGGGTGCGGATGCTAACTGAAGGTGGACTTTTTATAGATGCATGCTGGATGGCGGTCTATGTTCTTTGTCGTAATGCCCTGATTAAATCTCATAGTGATCATCATGATATGTATATGAATCTTTATTTGTCAATTGCCCACCTGTAATTTGTTCACCCAGCATGCTATTTATCTTATTGGAGAGACACCACTAGTGAACTGTGGACCCCGGTCCATTCTTTTACATCTGAAATACAATCTCTGCAATCTCTGTTCTTTGTTGTTCTTCGCAAGCAAACATCATTCTCCACACCATACGTTTAATCCTTTGTTTTCAGCAAGCCGGTAAGATTGACAACCTCACTGTTAAGTTGGGGCAAAGTATTTTGATTGTGTTGTGCAGGTTCCACGTTGGCGCCGGAATCACTGGTGTTGCGCCGCACTACACTCCTCCACCAACAACCTTCACGTGGCCTTCATCTCCTAATGGTTCGATAAACCTTGGTTTCTTACTGAGGGAAAACTTACTGTTGTGCTCATCATACCTTCCACTTGGGGTTCCCAACGGACGTGTGTTGTACCGTCACAAGGAAGCTTGTAATAGTTGCTACACACGGTGAACAACCATGAAGACGGCGCCATGGACCTTGACGCTACGCCGACGATGATGGAGATCATGCCTGTTGATGATGGAGATCATGTCCGTGCTTTGGAGATGAAGATCAAAGGCGCAAAGACTAAAGGGCCATATCATATCACATATGAATTGCATGTGATGTTAATCCTTTATGCATCTTATCTTGCTTAGATCGCGACGGTAGCATTATAAGATGATCCCTCACATTAATATCAAGATAATAAAGTGTTCTCCCCTCGTATGCACCGTTGCTACAGTTCGTCGTTTTGAAGCATCTCGTGATGATCGGATGTGATAGATTCTACGTTCACATACAACGGGTGTAAGCCATGTTGCACACGTGGAAATACTTGGGTTTGCTTGACGAGCCTAGCATGTACAGACATGGCCTCGGGACAACGGAAACCGAAAGGTTGAACACGAGTCATATGGATGATATGATCAACATGTTGTGTAACTCACACGTTCGTTGGGAACCCCAAGGATGATCGCACGTAGTTTTCCCTCAGAGAAACCAAGGTTTAATCGAACCAGAGGAGCCAAGAAGCACGTTGAAGGTTGATGGTCGCGAAATGTGATGCGGCGCAACACCAGGGATTCCGGCGCCAACGCGGAACCTGCACAACACAACCAAAGTACTTTGCCCCAACGAAAGTGAGGTTGTCAATCTCACCGGCTTGCTGTAACAAAGGATTAAACGTATCGAGTGGAAGATGTTTGCAAAGAAAACAGTAAAACAAGTAGATTGTATGCTATGGAAAGAATAGGACCGGGGTCCACAGTTCACTAGAGGTGTCTCTCCCATAAGATAAAAGCATGTTGGGTGAACAAATTACAGTCGGTTGACAAATAGAGAAAGGCATAACAATGCATATACATGACATGGTAAATATAGTGAGATTTAATCGGGCATTACGACAAAGAACATAGACCGCCATCCAACTGCATCTATGCCTAAAAAGTCCACCTTCAGGTTATCGTCCGAACCCCCTCCAGTATTAAGTTGCAAAGCAACAGACAATTGCATTAAGTATTGTGCGTAATGTAATCAACAACTACATCCTTAGACATAGCATCAATGTTTTATCCCTAGTGGCAACAGCACATCACAACCTTAGAACTTTCTGTCACTGTCCCAGGTATCAATGAAGGCATGAACCCACTATCGAGCATAAATACTCCCTCTTGGAGTTAAGAGTAAACTTGGCCAGAGCCTCTACTAATAACGGAGAGCATGCAAGATCATAAACAACACATGAACAATAGATTGATAATCACCATAATCATAGTACTCTCTATCCATCGGATCCCGACAAACACAACATATAGAATTACATATAGATGATCTTGATCATGTTAGGCAGCTCACAAGATCTAACAATGAAGCACAACAAGGAGAAGACGACCATCTAGCTACGCTATGGACCCATGGTCCAGGGGTGAACTACTCACTCATCACTCCGGAGGCGATCATGGCGATGAAGAGTCCTCCGGGAGATGAATCCCCTCTCCGGCAGGGTGCCGAGGCGATCTCCAATCCCCGAGATGGGATTCGGCGGCGCGTCTCGTAAGGTTTTCCGTATCGTGGCTCTCGGCGGGGGTTTCGCGACGGAGCTTTAAGTAGGCGGAAGGTCAACGCGAGGGGCCACACGAGGGGCCGGGGCTAGGTCGGCGCGGCCAGGGCCTGGGCCGCGCCGCCACCCCCTGGCTGCCTCGTGGCCCCACTTCGTTAGGTCTTCGGTCTTCTGGAAGCTTCGTGCAAAAATAGGACCCTGGGCGAAAGTTTCGTCCAATTCCGAGAATATTTCTTACTAGGATTTCTGAAACCAAAAACAGCAGAAAACAGCGGCTCTTCGGCATCTTGTTAATAGGTTAGTTCCGAAAATGCATAAATATGACATATAATGTGCATAAAACATGTAGGTATCATCAATAAAGTAGCATGGAACATAAGAAATTATCGATACGTTGGAGACGTATCAGCATCCCCAAGTTTGCTCGTCCCGAGCAGGTAAAACGATAACAAAGATAATTTCTGAAGTGACATGCCATCATAATCTTGATCATACTATTTGTAAACATATGTAATGAATGCAGCGATCAAAGCAAAGGTAATGACATGAGTAAACAACTGAATCATATAGCAAAGACTTTTCATGAATAGTACTTCAAGACAAGCATCAATAAGTCTTGCATAAGAGTTAACTCATAAAGCAATAAATCAAAGTAAAGGTGTTGAAGCAACACATAAGAAGATTAAGTTTCAGCGGTTGCTTTCAACTTGTAACATGTATATCTCATGGATATTGTCAACATAAAGTAATATAACAAGTGCAATATGCAAGTATGTAGGAATCAATGCACAGTTCACACAAGTGTTTGCTTCTTAAGGTGGAAGGAGATAGGTAAACTGACTCAACAATAAAAGTAAAAGAATGGTCCTTCGCAGAGGAAAGCATCGATTGCTGTATTTGTGCTAGAGCTTTTATTTTGAAAACATGAAACAATTTTGTCAACGGTAGTAATAAAGCATATGAGTTATGTAAATTATATCTTACAAGTTGCAAGCCTCACGCATAGTATACTAATAGTGCCCGCACCTCGTCCTACTTAACTTGGACTACCGGATCTTTGCATGCCATGTTTCAACCAAGTGTCACAAAGGGGTACCTCCATGCCGCCTGTACAAAGGTCCAAGGAGAATGCTCGCATTTCGGATTTCTCGCTTTTGATTATTCTCAACTTAGACATCCATACCGGGACAACATGGACAACAGATAATGGACTCCTCTTAAATGCATAAGCATGTAGCAAAGTTATTATTCTCATATGAGATTGAGGATATATGTCCAAAACTGAAACTTCCACCATGATTCATGGCTTTAGTTAGCGGCCCAATGTTCTTCTCTAACAATTTTGCATGCTCCAACCACTAAAATGATAGACCTTCAGACAAGACGGACATGCATAGCAACTCACATGATATTCAACAATAGTTGATGGCGTTCCCCAGAAACATGGTTATCGCACAACAAGCAACTTAATAAAATATAAAGTGCATAAGTACATATTCAATACTACGATAGTTTTTAAGGCTATTTTGTCCCATGAGCTATATATTGCAAAGGTGAATGATGGAATTTTAAAGGTAGCACTCAAGCAATTTACTTTGGAATGGCGGGTAAATACCATGTAGTAGGTAGGTATGGTGGACACAAATGGCATAATGGTTGGCTCAAGGATTTTGGATGCATGAGAAGTATTCCCTCTCGATACAAGGTTTAGGCTAGCAAGGTTATTTGAAGCAAACTCAAGGATGAACAAGTGCAGCAAGACTCACATAAAAGACATATTGTAAACATTATAAGACTCTACACTGTCTTCCTTGTTGTTCAAAACTCAATACTAGATATTATCTAGACCTTAGAGAAACCAAATATGCAAATCAAATTTTAGCAAGCTCTATGTATTTCTTCATTAATGGGTGCAAAGCATATGATGCAAGAGCTTAAACATGAGCACAACAATTGCCAAGTATCACATTATCCAAGACATTTTTAGAATTACTACATGTAGCATTTTCCAATTCCAACCATATAACAAATTAACGAAGAAGAAACTTCGCCTTGAACATTATGAGTAAAGCCTAAGGACACATGTGTCCATATGCAACAGCGGAGCGTGTCTCTCTCCCACAAAGTGAATGCTAGGATCCATCTTATTCAAACAAAAACAAAAACGAAAACAAACCGACGCTCCAAGTAAAGAACACAAGATGTGACGAATAAAAATATAGTTTCAGGGGAGGAACCTGATGATGTTGTCGATGAAGAAGGGGATGCCTTGGGCATCCCCAAGCTTAGATGCTTGAGTCTTCTTAAAATATGCAGGGATGAACCACGGGGGCATCCCCAAGCTTAGAGCTTTCACTCCTCTTGATCTTAGTATATCATTCTCCTCTCTTGACCCTTGAAAACTTCCTTCACACCAAACTTCAAGCAAACTCATTAGAGGGTTAGTGCATCATTAATAATTCACACATTCAGAGGTGACACAATCATTCTTTTCACTTCTGGACATTGCATAATGCTACTGGACATTAATGGATCAAAGAAATAAATCCAACATAGCAAAAGAGGCAATGCGAAATAAAAGGCAGAATCTGTCAAAAACAGAACAGTCCGTAAAGACGAATTTATAAATGGCACCAGACTTGCTCAAATGGAAAAACTCAAAACTAATGAAAGTTGCGTATATATCTGAGGATCACGCTCGTAAATTGGCAGATTTTTTCGAATTTTCTACAGAGAATTATGCCCAGATTCGTGACAGACAGCAATGCTGTTTCTGTGCAGCGATCCCAAATATAACATCAACTTTGACATAGAAACTTTACTTGGCACAAAAACATGATAAGGAGAGGTTGCTACAGTAGTAAACAACTTCCAAGACTCAAATATAAAACAAAGTGCTGTAGTAAAACACATGGGTTATCTCCCAAGAAGTTCTTTCTTTATAGCCATTAAGATGGGCTCAGCAGTTTTAATGATAATGCTCTCATAAGGATGAGAGTTGAAGCAAAAGAGAGCATCAAGAAGCAAATTCAAAATACATTTAAGCCTAACCCACTTCCTATGAAAAGGAATCTTGTACACAAATATATTCATGAAGAACAAAGTGGCAAGCATAGATAAGCAACACAAGCGCAATTTCAAGATTTTCAACATAAAGAGGGGAAACTTAATATTATTAAGATGCATATAACCATGTTTCCCTCTCTCATAATAACTTTCAGTAGCATCATGAACAAATTCAACAATATAACTATCACATAAAACATTCTTGTCATGAGCCACATGCATAAAATTATTACTCTCCACATAAGCATAATCAATTTTATTAGTTGTAGTGGGAGCAAATTCAACAAAGTAGCTATCATTATTATTCTCATCACCATAATCATCATACATAGGAGGCATATTGTAATCATAATTAATTTTCTCCTCAATAGTAGGTGGACTGAAAATATCATATTCATCATTGCAAGCATCATATATAGGAGGTAAAGTATCATCAAAGTAAATTTTCTCCTCCATGCTTGGGGGACTAAAAATATCACAACCAGCTTCCCCAAGCTTAAATTCTTCCATAGCTTTAGCAATAATGGTGTTCAAAGAGTTCATGCTAATAACCTTGCTACAACTATTTTGCAAACAAAGTTCCATGGGTTTTTTAATTTTCTCTTCAAACACATCATGTCCTAACTCAAGATAAATACTATAAAGATCTCTAATTTTTTTGTTGTTTTCCATTAAGCCTAACTAGTGAAAATAAAAACAAGTACAGGACAAGACATGATAACAAAATAAATGCAAGTAACTAATTTTTTTGTGTTTTTGATATAGAGAGCAAGACAGTAAATAAAGTAAAACTAGCAACTAATTTTTTTGTGTGTTTTGTTTAGGTGCAGCAAACAAAGTAGTAAATAAAATAAAGCAAGACAAAAACAAAGTAAATAGATTGAGAAGTGGAGACTCCCCTTGCAGCGTGTCTTGATCTCCCCGGCAACGGCGCCAGAAAAAGAGCTTGATGGCGTGTAACTCACACGTTCGTTGGGAACCCCAAGAGGAAGGTATGATGCGCACAGTAGCAAGTTTTCCCTCAGAAAGAAACCAAGGTTTAATCGAACCAGTAGGAGCCAAGAAGCACGTTGAAGGTTGATGGTCGCGAAATGTGATGCGGCGCAACACCAGGGATTCCGGCGCCAACGTGGAACCTGCACAACACAACCAAAGTACTTTGCCCCAACGAAACAGTGAGGTTGTCAATCTCACCGGCTTGCTGTAACAAAGGATTAAACGTATCGAGTGGAAGATGTTTGCAAAGAAAACAGTAAAACAAGTAGATTGTATGCTATGGAAAGAATAGGACCGGGGTCCACAGTTCACTAGAGGTGTCTCTCCCATAAGATAAAAGCATGTTGGGTGAACAAATTACAGTCGGGCAATTGACAAATAGAGAAAGGCATAACAATGCATATACATGACATGGTAAATATAGTGAGATTTAATCGGGCATTACGACAAAGAACATAGACCGCCATCCAACTGCATCTATGCCTAAAAAGTCCACCTTCAGGTTATCGTCCGAACCCCCTCCAGTATTAAGTTGCAAAGCAACAGACAATTGCATTAAGTATTGTGCGTAATGTAATCAACAACTACATCCTTAGACATAGCATCAATGTTTTATCCCTAGTGGCAACAGCACATCACAACCTTAGAACTTTCTGTCACTGTCCCAGGTATCAATGAAGGCATGAACCCACTATCGAGCATAAATACTCCCTCTTGGAGTTAAGAGTAAAAACTTGGCCAGAGCCTCTACTAATAACGGAGAGCATGCAAGATCATAAACAACACATGAACAATAGATTGATAATCACCATAATCATAGTACTCTCTATCCATCGGATCCCGACAAACACAACATATAGAATTACATATAGATGATCTTGATCATGTTAGGCAGCTCACAAGATCTAACAATGAAGCACAACAAGGAGAAGACGACCATCTAGCTACTGCTATGGACCCATGGTCCAGGGGTGAACTACTCACTCATCACTCCGGAGGCGATCATGGCGATGAAGAGTCCTCCGGGAGATGAATCCCCTCTCCGGCAGGGTGCCGGAGGCGATCTCCGAATCCCCGAGATGGGATTCGCGGCGGCGTCTCTGTAAGGTTTTCCGTATCGTGGCTCTCGGTGGGGGTTTCGCGACGGGAGCTTTAAGTAGGCGGAAGGTCAACGCGAGGGGCCACACGAGGGGCCCAGGGGCTAGGTCGGCGCGGCCAGGGCCTGGGCCGCGCCGGCCACCCCCCTGGCTGCCTCGTGGCCCCACTTCGTTAGGTCTTCGGTCTTCTGGAAGCTTCGTGCAAAAATAGGACCCTGGGCGAAAGTTTCGTCCAATTCCGAGAATATTTCTTTACTAGGATTTCTGAAACCAAAAACAGCAGAAAACAGCAACTGGCTCTTCGGCATCTTGTTAATAGGTTAGTTCCAGAAAATGCATAAATATGACATATAATGTGCATAAAACATGTAGGTATCATCAATAAAGTAGCATGGAACATAAGAAATTATCGATACGTTGGAGACGTATGATCAACATGTTGATGTTCACCATTGAAGCTACATCATCTCACGTGATGATCGGTTTTGGTGTAGTGGATGTGGATCGTGTGCCACTTAACAACTATGAGGGATGTTGTATTAAGTGGGAGTTCATTAGTAATTAGATTAAAACTTGAACTAATTATCATGAACATAGTCTGAATAGTATTTTGAATTAAATTTGTAGAATTGGCATCCGTTTTCTACCATGCGCTAGTCTTGTAATTGAGATAGAAATATTGTTAAGTCTGACAAGTAACTTTACGGACTGGTACCGTATTGTTAAAGAATCAAGAAATGATTAAGTCCTATTGCAAACTTTTAGTAAACCTCACATTGTTGATTCAAAGAACAATGGTTTCAATTAGTACCTAAAATCATCTTGTCTCCATGAAACTTGAAGTTCAAATCCGTTTGAAAAGTAAGGAGCTGGAAATTTTGTTTTCAGAAATAAGCGAGGTATGAGATATATGTGATATCTAAGACCTTATTGCAAGATGATAGAATATAATCTAGTGAGACTACATAAACTCATAAGTTTTATGGGAATGTACGAAGGTTGAAAACGCTAGACGTCCCAATCCTCCAACTATTTGGGCACTAACGATATTCGCATATCCATGAAGTGATCGTCCTTAGTATGCACCGTTGCTAAGACTCGTCGTTTCGAAGCATCACGTGATGATCGGGTGTTATAGATTCTACGTGTGCATACAACGGGTGCAAGCTAGATTTGCACATGCAAATACTAAGGTTAAACTTTACGAGCCTAGCATGTACAGACATGGTCTCGGAAAGTCGTCATGATATGATGGATAAAATTATGAGTGAAATTGTTCATCATATTACAAAGTTACTAATAGTGAAATCTGGAACACTTGTCATATGATGATCAACTTCAAAGTAAGAACCTCAAGGTTATTGGTATTTGACCAATGGACCTAGAAGTTATTGAAGGTGAAGTGTTTTCTGAGAATGAGGAAAGCTAAAAGAGAAACTACAAAAGATTTAAAGAAAGAAAGAAAAGAAAGTCTAGCTTGGGTGGAGTTGATACGTCCATTTTGCATCACTATTTTATATCATAATTTGCTGTTATTCATTGATATATTTCATATTTAGAGATGATACTTATGTTATTTCATCTATTTTGCATGTTTCATGATCGTTGGAGAATTATTCACCGGAGTCAGGATTCTGCTGGAAAAAGCACCGTCAGGACACCATATTTCGGAAGATCAACAATTGACGGAAATTATATGGAAAATCCTATTTTTCCAGAAGACGAAGGGAGCCAAAAGGAGGAGCCGAGAGGGGCCACCATGGGCCCCCCCATAGGCCGGCGCGGGCCCAGGCCTGGCCGCGCCGCCTTGTGGGGAGGGGGCCCACACCCGCGCCTCTCCTTCGCGTACTTCTTCGTCCCGAAAACCTAAGCCCAGGGAGTTATGGAGAATTGACAGAGCCGCCTCTGCGGGGCGGAGAAAACCAGAGAGAAAAGAGCTCTCCGGCGGGCAGGAATCCGCCGGGGAAATTTCCTCCCGGAGGGGGAAATCGACGCCATCGTCATCGTCATCGAGCTGGACATCATCTCCATCACCATCATCATCATCTCCACCATCTACACCGCCATCTCCACCGCTGCATCTCGTCACCGCTGTAACGATTTGGGTTGGATCTTGATTGTTTGATAGGGGAAACTCTCCCGGTGTTGATTACTACTTGTTATTGATGCTATTGAGTGAAACCATTGAACCAAGGTTTATGTTCAGATTGTTATTCATCATCATATCACCTCTGATCATGTTCCATATGATGTCTCGTGAGTAGTTCGTTTAGTTCTTGAGGACATGGGTGAAGTCTAAATGTTAGTAGTGAATTATTGTTGAGTAGTATTCAATGTTATGATATTTAAGTTGTGGTGTTACTCTTCTAGTGGTGTCATGTGAACGTCGACTACATGATACTTCACCTTTATGGGCCTAGGGGAGTGATACGTCTCCAACGTATCGATAATTTCTTATGTTCCATGCTACTTTATTGATGATACCTACATGTTTTATGCACATTATATGTCATATTTATGCATTTTCTGGAACTAACCTATTAACAAGATGCCGAAGAGCCTTGCTGTTTTCTGCTGTTTTTGGTTTCAGAAATCCTAGTAAAGAAATATTCTCGAATTGGACGAAACTTTCGCCCGGGGTCCTATTTTTGCACGAAGCTTCGAAGACCGAAGACCTAACGAAGTGGGGCCACGAGGCGGCCAGGAGGGAGGCCGGCGCGGCCCGGGCCCTGGCCGCGCCGACCTGCCTGGGCCCTCGTGTGGCCCCTCGCGTTGACCTTCCGCCTACTTAAAGCTCCCGTCGCGAAACCCCGTACGAGAGCCACGATACGGAAAACCTTACGAGACGCCGCCGCCGCGAATCCCATCTCGGGGATTCGGGACGCCTCCGGCACCCTGCCGGAGAGGGGATTCATCTCCGGGAGGACTCTTCATCGCCATGATCGCCTCCGGAGTGATGAGTGAGTAGTTCACCCCTGGACCATGGGTCCATAGCAGTAGCTAGATGGTCGTCTTCTCCTTGTTGTGCTTCATTGTTAGATCTTGTGAGCTGCCTAACATGATCAAGATCATCTATATGTAATTCTATATGTTGTGTTTGTCGGGATCCGATGGATAGAGAGTACTATGATTATGGTGATTATCAATCTATTGTTCATGTGTTGTTTATGATCTTGCATGCTCTCCGTTATTAGTAGAGGCTCTGGCCAAGTTTTTACTCTTAACTCCAAGAGGGAGTAATTATGCTCGATAGTGGGTTCATGCCTTCATTGATACCTGGGACAGTGACAGAAAGTTCTAAGGTTGTGATGTGTGATGACCCACAAGTATAGGGGGTGTATCGTAGTACTTTCGATAAATAAGAGTGTCGAACCCAACGAGGAGCAGAAGGTGTTGACAAGCAGTTTCGATGAAGGTTTCACTGTAAATGCTCACAGACAAGTATTCAGGGGGTTTTGATATTGCAGATAAATAAAGTACAAGTAAATAAAATGCGAGAGAAATAATTGCAGCGAGTGGCCCAATCCTTTTTAGCACAAAGGACAAGCCGGTTTGATTACTTATAATGACCAAACGTTCCCGAGGACACACGGGGATTTTAGTCTAGTGCTTTCGCTACATACAATTGATTAATCTTCATTGTTTTGATAAGTGTTGTGTGGGTGAACCTATGCTAATGCACCGCCCTTCCTAGGACTAATACATACTTGTGATTATACCCCTTGCAAGCATCCGCAACTACAAGAAAGTAATTAAGATAAATCTAACCACAGCCTTAAACTCTGAGATCCTGCGATCCCTCCTGCATCGATATACTAACGGGGGCTTAGGTTTCTGTCACTCCGGCAACCCCGCAATTAGCAACCGAATACAAGATGCACTCCCCTAGGCCCATAAATGGTGAAGTGTCGTGTAGTCGACGTTCACACGACACCACTAGAAGAATGACACCACAACTTAAATATCATAACATTGAATATTACTCAACCATAATTCACTACTAGCATTTAGACTTCACCCATGTCCTCAAGAACTAAACGAACTACTCACGAGACATCATATGGAATACAATCAGAGGTGATATGATGATGAATAACAATCTGAACATAAACCTTGGTTCAATGGTTTCACTCAATAGCATCTACAACAAGTATAGAATAACACCGGGAGAGTTTCCCCTATCAAACAATCAAGATTTAACCCGAATTGCTACAGCGATGACGAGGTGCAGCGGTGGTGATGGCGGTGTAGATGGTGGAGATGATGATGATGATGATGGAGATGATGTCCCGCTCGATGACGATGGCGATGGCGTCGATTTCCCCCTCCGGGAGGGAATTTCCCCGGCGGATTCCTGCCCGCCGGAGAGCTCTTTTCTCTCTGGTGTTCTCCGCCCCGCAGAGGCGGCTGTAACCCTTCGTGAGGATCCCTCTGTGGCTTAGGTTTTCGGGACGAAGGAGTACGCGAAGAAAAGGAGGCGAAAGGGGCTGTGGGGCCCCCAGAGCATAGGGTGGCGCGGCCAGGGCCTGGGCCGCGCCGCCCTATGGTCTGGGCCCACAGTGGCCCCTCTCTTCTCCCCCTTCTGGCTACCTCCGTCATTTGGAAAAATAGGAATTTACGTGAAATTCCCTTCCACAGTTGATCTTCCGAAATATTGTGTTCTGACGGTGCTTTTTCCAGCAGAATCCTGGCTCCGGTGCTTGATCCTCCAATGATGATGAAACATGCAAAATAGATGAAATAACATAAGTATTGTGTCCCAATATGAAATATATCAATGAATAACAGCAAATTATGATACAAAATAGTGATGCAAATTGGACGTATCAACTCCCCCAAGCTTAGACCTCGCTTGTCCCCAAGCGAAACTGAGCTCGAGAAACAAGACCACATGTTTATGGAGTGAAGAGTCGATAAATAAAATACGGACAAGAAGCATCATATTCATTCACACAAGACATTCTAGTAAACAACTTCCTCATATAACTCATCTCGAAATAAGTAAAGAGAAATCACAAGTAAAGGTGCATAAGAAATCATAGTTGGTGATGGCAAACTTTGTTCTTGGTCAGAGAACTGCTAACGGATTGTACTTCTAAGCAAAGCTTTCATATTAGAATTTATAGCTGAGCCTTCATATTTAAGCATAACAATCTCTTCATAATCATTGATAACTTCAAAGTCATATTCATTCAGATAAAATTGGTACTAAACAAGAAAGTATAAAAGACATGATTAACTGAATCATAGCATAAATGATTGGTTCACAACAACTCAATTGCTTGCTTGAGATAGAGGGAAATAGGTTTACTGACTCAACATAAAAGTAAAAGATAGGCCCTTCGCAGAGGGAAGCAGGGATTAAATCATGTGCTAGAGCTTTTCAAGTTTTGAAATCATATAAAGAGAATAAAAGTAAAATTTTGAGAGGTGTTTGTTGTTGTCAACGAATGGTAGCGGGCACTCTAACCCCCTTGCCAAACGAACCTTCCAAGAGCGGCTCCCATGAGGGACGGCATCTCTACCAGCAAGGTAGATCATCCCCCTTCTCTTTTGTTTACACATGTATTTTAGTTTTATTTAGGATGACACTCCCCCCAACCTTGGCTTTCTCAATCCATGGCTAACCGAATCCTCGGGTGCCTTCCAACATTCACATACCATGGAGGAGTGTCTATTGCAAAATTAAGTTGCTTACTGATGAATCAGAGCAAAACATGTGAAGAGAATTATTAATGAAAGTTATTAATTGGGGCTGGGAACCCCGTTGCCAGCTCTTATTACAAAGTTATTGGATAAGCGGATGTGCCGCTAGTCCATTAGGAAAAGTTCGCCCAACAAGATTGAAAGATAAAACACCACATACTTCCTCATGAGCTATAAAACATTGACACAAATAAGGAGTAATAGTTTGAATTATTTAAAGGTAGCACATGAAGTATTTACTTGGAATGGCAGAAAATACCATGTAGTAGGTAGGTATGGTGGACACAAATGGCATAGGTTTGGTCTAAGGTTATGGATGTATGAGAAGCATTCCCTCTCGATACAGGTCTTTGGCTAGCAAGGTTTGATAGCAAGCATAAAGTTGAGGGAAACAAACAAATATACATATGATAGAACAATCATGCATCTTTCTCATAAGCACAAGCAATTTTAACTTAAGAATACTAAGCATAGAGATAATGGAGTAATGTATCTAAGTGTATTTCTCTCTTTTATTAAACATCAGGATGTTGTTGCTATTGACCAATGCTAAGTTTGCCAAAACCAAATAGATTTACTCGATGCTCCTAAAGTGATATCAATACTCATGTCAAGAATAATCATATAATGGAGATTGCAAACTAAAATAAGGTGTGCAAAAAGTAAATGATAAGACTTCTCATTAATATTCCATAACGATAACTCACACCAACGGATACATCGATAACTAACTAAGAGAGATACTTCCACATTGCATACTATTCTATATGATAACTTCCCTACTCATGATATGACACTACTTGATAGTAAAAGATAAAGGTGGTGATGTGATACCGCGGCACTCCCCCAAGCTTGGAACAAACCAAGGGGATGCCAATACCGATGATGAATTACTCCTTCGGCGATGGTGGTGATGAATTCCTGACAAGCTTCTCAATAAGCTCCTGGAGCTCGTCAATCCTGTATATGAGATTGCGAATCATCTCTGAATTGTGCTCGACGCGGTTAAGGAGTCTGTCCGACGGTGAGTCCCAACTCTTGGAGTTATTTCCCCACTCTTCAGCCTCAGGCTCCTTCTCTCCTGCAGTGTTAGAGCGATCTATATCCCACTGGCTAGGCAATGCTGCCTTGGGAGTCCCTTCAATTTGATTATTGAAAATTAGATTGTGGAAGGGTCGATGAGTGCCTGATAGAGATGACTTTGGAGCTAGGTAATGACGTGGAACCGCTCCTCCAGTGCGAATTCTTGCGCTCTTGTTTGCGCTAAAAGGGTTGTCCACCACCTTGATGCTTGCGATAGTAGCACGCGGGTGCGTGCGCGAATCTTCATCCACCTCTTCTTCATCCTCTTCCTTGACGTCCTTGTCTTCCTCTTTCCGCCCAAGATCTTGATTATCTTCTTCCGGAAACTCCTTGCCCTTGTTCTTGGAGACCATGGCGCTTCTAAACTGAAAACAGATCTGGCAGAAAACAGCTCGAAACAAAACACGACGAGAAAACGATATTACGGACCTCCAGGGGTCCGGGGGATTATATAGCAAATATTTTTACGACAAAAGGAAGATTCCAGGTCGAAAACGAGTCGGAAAGGGGCAACGAGGCGGCCAGACCATAGGTCGGCGCGGCCAGGGTGGGGCCCGCGCCGGCCTATGGTGGCACGCCCTCGCGCGTCTTTTCCACTCCGTTTCGATTCCGTAATTTTTCATATTTTCCAAAAACAGCAAAAATAATGTTCGGAAAGGTAAACGCGGACTTTTTATTACCTATACTGTTACCTATTCAAAGTCCAGTTCTGGCGGACTGTCAATTTGTCCTTTGATGAAAGCCTCCGGTGTTTCCACTTGAATAATATCAACATCAACATTATAAGAATCGCCCGAGATATAATGCTTGAGTCTTTGTCCATTCACCACTTGTGTGGCATTGCCTTGGAGAGAGCTAATTTTAATTGCTCCTGAACGATACACCTCCTCAACAACATATGGTCCTTCCCACTTCGAGAGTAATTTCCCTGCAAAGAATCTGAGACGAGACCGATACAATAGAACTTGATCTCCAACATTAAATTCTCTTTTAATGATCCTTCTATCATGCCACTTCTTAACTTTTTCTTTAAAGAGTTTAGCATTTTCATAAGCTTCACTTCTCCATTCATCTAGAGAACTTAATTGCAACAACCTCTTATTACCGGCTAATTTAGGATCTTTATTTAGTTCTCTAACAGCCCAATAAGCTTTGTGCTCTAGTTCTAAAGGTAAATGACAAGCTTTTCCATAAACCATTTTATAAGGCGACATTCCCATAGGATTTTTATAAGCAGTTCTATAAGCCCATAACGCTTCTTTCAATTTGCTAGGCCAATTCTTTCTAGATTTATTAACAGTCTTACCCAAGATAGCTTTAATCTCTCTATTTGATAATTCTACTTGACCACTAGTTTGAGGGTGATAAGCAGAAGCAATTCTATGATTAATACCATACTTAGCAAGAGTTTTTCTAAAACCTCCATGAATGAAATGAGAACCTCCATCAGTCATAATATATCTAGGTACTCCAAATCTAGGAAATATAATATCTACAAGCATTTTTATAGAGGTCTCACCATCAGCACTTTTTGTAGGTATAGCTTCTACCCATTTAGTAACATAATCAACAGCGACAAGTATATGAGTGTTACCGTCTGAAGAAGGGAAAGGTCCCATGAAGTCGAATCCCCAACAATCGAATGGTTCAATAACAAGAGTATAATTCATAGGCATTTCATTGCGTCTGGAGATATTACCAACTCTTTGACATTCATCACAAGATAAAATAAATTTCCTTGCATCTTTGAAGAGTGTTGGCCAATAAAAACCTGATTGTAGAACCTTTTGCGCGGTTCTATCTCCAGCGTGATGTCCTCCATAAACACTTCCATGACATTTATTCAATATCTCCTGTTGTTCATATTCAGGAACACATCTTCGCATAATACCATCCACTCCTTCTTTATATAAGTGTGGGTCATCCCAAAAATAATGCCTCAAGTCATAAAAGAATTTCCTCCTTTGCTGAGCTGAAAAGGTTGGAGGCAAATACTTCGAAACAATAAAGTTAGCATAATCTGCATACCAAGGGCTCTCTCGCGAGCTCACCTTTATTACAGCCAATTGTTCATTTGGAAAACTATCATTAACAGGAACAGGATCATAAGCAATATTTTCCAATCTAGACAAATTATCAGCAACAGGATTATCAGCACCTTTCCTATCTATAATATGTAAATCAAATTCTTGCAACAGAAGTACCCATCTAATAAGCCTTGGCTTAGCATCTTTCTTTGTCATAAGGTATCTAATTGCAGCATGATCAGTATGAATTGTAACTTTTGAATCAACAATATAAGGTCTAAACTTATCACAAGCAAAGACTACAGCTAACAATTCTTTTTCAGTTGTAGCATAATTTCTTTGAGCAGCATCAAGAGTCTTACTAGCATAATGAATAACATTTAATTTTTTATCTACTCGCTGTCCAAGAACAGCGCCTACAGCAAAATCACTAGCATCACACATAATTTCAAAAGGCAAATTCCAATCAGGAGGTTCAACTACAGGAGCAGTTGTTAAGGCTTTCTTTAAAGTTTCAAAAGCTTCCTTACAATCATCATCAAAAACAAAAGGTACATCTTTTTGAAGAAGATTAGTAAGAGGCTTTGAAATTTTAGAGAAATCTTTAATAAATCTCCTATAAAACCCAGCATGACCAAGAACACTACGAATACCTTTAACATCCCTCGGATAGGGCATCTTCTCAATCGCTTCAACTTTAGCTCTATCAACTTCAATACCTTTCTCAGAAATTTTATGTCCCAATACAATTCCTTCATTAACCATAAAATGGCATTTCTCCCAATTAAGAACAAGGTTAGTTTCTTCACATCTCTGCAAAACTTTATCGAGGTTTCGCAGGCAATTATCAAAAGAATTCCCATAGACAGAAAAATCATCCATGAACACCTCTACAATACTTTCGCAAAAACCATGAAAAATAGCAGACATGCATCTTTGAAAAGTAGCAGGAGCATTACATAAACCAAAAGGCATACGCCTATAAGCATAAGTTCCATAAGGACAAGTAAAAGTGGTTTTCTCTTGATCTTTAGCTTTAACAGCAATTTGTGAAAACCCAGAATAACCATCAAGAAAGCAAAAATGAGTATTTTTAGACAACCTCTCTAACATTTGATCAATAAAGGGTAAAGGGTAATGATCTTTCTTAGTAACTTTATTAACTTTTCGAAAATCAATGCACATTCTATACCCTACAACTATTCTTTGAGGAATAAGCTCATCATTATCATTAGGCACAACAGTCATTCCTCCTTTCTTAGGAACACAATGCACAGGACTAACCCATCTACTATCAGCAATAGGATATATAATACCAGCTTCAAGGAGTTTTAATACCTCATTCCTTACCACTTCCTTCATCTTCGGAATTAGACGACGTTGATGTTCAACAACAGGCTTTGCATCTTCTTCCATATTAATAGCATGTTGGCAAATAGAAGGAGAAATCCCTTTCAAATCATCAAGAGTATAGCCAATAGCTCCTCGGTGTTTCTTCAATATTTCCAATAACCTTTCTTCCTCAATCTCTGAAAGCTTAGAACTAATAATAACAGGATATATTTTCTTATCATCAATATGAGCATATTTAAGATTATCAGGTAAAGGCTTTAGATCAAAAACAGGATCTTCCTTCGGTGGTGGTGTTGTACCCAGATCTTCCACCGGTAAATCATGCTTGAGAATAGGTTGGCGAAGAAAAATTTCCTCAAGCTCATCTCTTTCTTTCCTAAAAGCTTCACTTTCACTATTCTCCAAATGTTGCTGCAAAGGGTTATTAGGAACAAGAACAATAGATGCACACTGCTCCATTTTAAAATCATTACTAGGCAAGTCAACTTTATAAGGAGTTTTGGTAAATTTAGAAAAGTTAAATTCATAAGGTTCACCAGCAAATCTAGTCAAAATTTTCTCTTTCTTACAATCTATAATAGCTCCACAAGTATTTAGAAAAGGTCTACCAAAAATGATAGGACAATGATCACTAGCAGCAGAACCAAGTACCAAAAAGTCAGCAGGATATTTAATCTTACCACATAAAACTTCCACATCTCGAACAATACCAATTGGAGAAATAGTTTCTCTATTAGCTAGATGAATAACCACATCAATATCTTCAAGTTCACAAGAACCAATTTCGTGCATAATCTCCGTGTAAAGTTCATAAGGAATAGCACTAACACTTGCACCAATATCACATAAACCATAATAGCAATGATCACCAATTCTAACAGATAGCATAGGAACACTAACTTGTTTGGATTTATTAGGATGTGAAACAATATTAGAAGCATCTTCACAGAAAATAATATGACCATCCTCCACATTCTCAGTCACAAGATCTTTAACTATTGCAACAGCAGGTTCAATTTTAATTTGTTCTTCAGGTTCTTTAGGTTTCTTTTCACTTTTATTAACCGCACTAGATATGACAGAGTACTCCTTCATTTTAGCAGGGAAAGGAGTTTTTTCAATATAAGCTTCAGGAATAACATTATCAACAGTTTCAATCACTACACATTTGTTTACAGATGAATCAATTTTATCTTTATACGGTTCATGATACTTATCAAAATTCTTCTTAGGCAGTTCATAATGAGAGGCAAAAGCTCTATAAAGATTTGCAACAACTTGGGAATCAAGACCATATGTAGCACTCATATTACGAAATTTATCAGTATCCATAAAAGCTTCAATGCATTTATAATCATAAATTATACCTGATTCTCTATCTTTGTCATTCTCCCATCCTTCAGTATTTTCTTGGATCCGATCAAGAAGGTCCCTTTTAAACTCTTCATTCTTGCGTGTAAATGATCCAGAACAAGAAGTATCCAGCAAGGTCTTGTCTTGAAAAGAAAGTCTTGCATAGAAATTATCAATAATAACATTACCAGGAAGCTCATGAATGGGGCATTTGAGCATTAAAGACTTCAATCTCCCCCAAGCTTGGGCAATACTTTCTCCATCATGAGGCCAGAAATTATATATGCGGTTCCGATCTTTGTGAATTTCACTTGGAGGATAAAATTTGGAATAGAATAAAGGCACAATGTCCTCCCAATCAATAGAATCACCATTCTTCAGCAATTTATACCAGTGCGCCGCTTTACCAGACAGCGATATAGTGAATAGTTTCTTCCTAACTTCATTCATGGAAATACCTGCACATTTGAATAACCCGCATAATTCATGCAAAAATAGTAAATGATCACCAGGATGGACAGTTCCATCCCCTTCATAGCGGTTATCCATAACACGTTCAATAATTTTCAGGTATTTTATATGGTACTACTTCCTCACCTGGCGCTTCATCCACTACCGTTGCAGTAGTAGTAGATTTCCCAAATAGAAATTGAAGAGAAGATCTCTCCATAATGATTATAGCAGCAGGCAGAAATAAAATCAGCACAAACAGTAAAGGTTTTCCTTACCAATTCCACTTACCAATAGCGCTTCACTCCCCGGCAACGGCGCCAGAAAATAGTCTTGATGACCCACAAGTATAGGGGTGTATCGTAGTACTTTCGATAAATAAGAGTGTCGAACCCAACGAGGAGCAGAAGGTGTTGACAAGCAGTTTCGATGAAGGTTTCACTGTAAATGCTCACAGACAAGTATTCAGGGGGTTTTGATATTGCAGATAAATAAAGTACAAGTAAATAAAATGCGAGAGAAATAATTGCAGCGAGTGGCCCAATCCTTTTTAGCACAAAGGACAAGCCGGTTTGATTACTTATAATGACCAAACGTTCCTGAGGACACACGGGGATTTTAGTCTAGTGCTTTCGCTACATACAGCTGATTAATCTTCATTGTTTTGATAAGTGTTGTGTGGGTGAACCTATGCTAATGCACCGCCCTTCCTAGGACTAATACATACTTGTGATTATACCCCTTGCAAGCATCCGCAACTACAAGAAAGTAATTAAGATAAATCTAACCACAGCCTTAAACTCTGAGATCCTGCGATCCCTCCTGCATCGATATACTAACGGGGGCTTAGGTTTCTGTCACTCCGGCAACCCCGCAATTAGCAACCGAATACAAGATGCACTCCCCTAGGCCCATAAATGGTGAAGTGTCGTGTAGTCGACGTTCACACGACACCACTAGAAGAATGACACCACAACTTAAATATCATAACATTGAATATTACTCAACCATAATTCACTACTAGCATTTAGACTTCACCCATGTCCTCAAGAACTAAACGAACTACTCACGAGACATCATATGGAATACAATCAGAGGTGATATGATGATGAATAACAATCTGAACATAAACCTTGGTTCAATGGTTTCACTCAATAGCATCTACAACAAGTATAGAATAACACCGGGAGAGTTTCCCCTATCAAACAATCAAGATTTAACCCGAATTGCTACAGCGATGACGAGGTGCAGCGGTGGTGATGGCGGTGTAGATGGTGGAGATGATGATGATGATGATGGAGATGATGTCCCGCTCGATGACGATGGCGATGGCGTCGATTTCCCCCTCCGGGAGGGAATTTCCCCGGCGGATTCCTGCCCGCCGGAGAGCTCTTTTCTCTCTGTGTTCTCCGCCCCGCAGAGGCGGCTGTAACCCTTCGTGAGGATCCCTCTGTGGCTTAGGTTTTCGGGACGAAGGAGTACGCGAAGAAAAGGAGGCGAAAAGGGTCGTGGGCCCCCCAGAGCATAGGGTGGCGCGGCCAGGGCCTGGGCCGCGCCGCCCTATGGTCTGGGCCCACAGTGGCCCCTCTCTTCTCCCCCTTCTGGCTACCTCCGTCATTTGGAAAAATAGGAATTTACGTGAAATTCCCTTCCACAGTTGATCTTCTGAAATATTGTGTTCTGACGGTGCTTTTTCCAGCAGAATCCTGGCTCCGGTGCTTGATCCTCCAATGATGATGAAACATGCAAAATAGATGAAATAACATAAGTATTGTGTCCCAATATGAAATATATCAATGAATAACAGCAAATTATGATACAAAATAGTGATGCAAATTGGACGTATCAATGTGCTGTTGCCACTAGGGATAAAACATTGATGCTATGTCTAAGGATGTAGTTATTGATTACATTACGCAATACTTAATGCAATTGTCTGTTGCTTTGCAACTTAATACTGGAGGGGTTCGGACGATAACCTGAAGGTGGACTTTTTAGGCATAGATGCAGTTGGATGGCGGTCTATGTACTTTGTCGTAATGCCCAATTAAATCTCACTATATTTACCATGTCATGTATATGCATTATTATGCCTTTCTCTATTTGTCAATTGCCCGACTGTAATTTGTTCACCCAACATGCTTTTATCTTATGGGAGAGACACCTCTAGTGAACTGTGGACCCCGGTCCTATTCTTTCCATAGCATACAATCTACTTGTTTTACTGTTTTCTTTGCAAACATCTTCCACTCGATACGTTTAATCCTTTGTTACAGCAAGCCGGTGAGATTGACAACCTCACTGTTTCGTTGGGGCAAAGTACTTTGGTTGTGTTGTGCAGGTTCCAGTTGGCGCCGGAATCCCTGGTGTTGCGCCGCATCACATTTCGCGACCATCAACCTTCAACGTGCTTCTTGGCTCCTACTGGTTCGATTAAACCTTGGTTTCATACTGAGGGAAAACTTGCCACTGTGCGCATCATACCTTCCTCTTGGGGTTCCCAACGGACGTGTACATCTACGCGCATCAAGCACTTTTTCTGGCGCCGTTGCCGGGGAGATCAAGACACGCTGCAAGGGGAGTCTCCACTTCTCAATCTCTTTACTTTGTTTTTGTCTTGCTTTATTTTATTTACTACTTTGTTTGCTGCACTAAATCAAAACACAAAAAATTTAGTTGCTAGTTTTACTTTATTTACTGTCTTGCTCTCTATATCAAAAACACAAAAAAATTAGTTACTCGTCTTTACCTTATTTGCCTAGTTTACTTTTTGCTTATTGCATTATGTTTCCTTTTAATTTCACCACAAAGGACATACCGGTAGGACGTGGGTCCATAGTTGGGAGAAATAATATAGAAGAATTTTTCAATCATGTTAGTATTACTGAAGATTTTGAAGATAGACACTTGGTAGAACTTGCACCTACCTATGAAATTGCTGCTGCTGCTTTAGTTCGCTTGTTGGAAACTAAATTTGTTAATCTCAATCCTATAATCCAACACATGTTTCTTACACTTGGTGATATGGAAGAAGGGGAAAAGAAAGATTTTGTTTTAGAAACCCTTCTTAGAGAATTTGGTGGTCTAGCAAGAGAGGCTAGAAAGGTTTTTGCTAAATTTAATATGCTAGGTTCTCATACCAATTTTATTGGTCTCCTTGAAAAAATGGACATGGATAGAATAATGTACACTAATAACATTAATGATGGAGGGGAAATCAAAGCACCAATACCATGTAAACTTCTAGCTATGAATGACGCACTAGAAAATAACTATGCTTGGCTTGTTCCGGAAAATTTGTTCGATGAGAGTAGCAAGCCTAAGACTAATGAAAAGGGAGACGCTAAAACTTATATATCAAATATACTATGCTTGGTTGAGAAAACTCCCAACACCCCTGGTAATGATGTTGATGCTTCTACTCTCGATGTTACTTGATTTGCACTTTCTGCGCCTAGCTGAAAGGCGTTAAAGAAAAGCGCTTATGGGAGACAACCCATGTTTTTACCTACAGCAATTTTTTGTTTTATTGAGTCTTGGAAGTTGTTTACTACTGTAGCAACCTCTCCTTATCATGTTTTTGTGCCAAGTAAAGTTTCTATGTCAAAGTTGATGTTATATTTGGGATCGCTGCGCAGAAACAGCATTGCTGTCTGTCACGAATCTGGGCATAATTCCCTGTAGAAAATTCGAAAAAATCTGCCAATTTACGAGCGTGATCCTCAGATATATACGCAACTTTCATTAGTTTTGAGTTTTTCCATTTGAGCAAGTCTGGTGCCATTTATAAATTCGTCTTTACGGACTGTTCTGTTTTTGACAGATTCTGCCTTTTATTTCGCATTGCCTCTTTTGCTATGTTGGATTTATTTCTTTGATCCATTAATGTCCAGTAGCATTATGCAATGTCCAGAAGTGAAAAGAATGATTGTGTCACCTCTGAATGTGTGAATTATTAATGATGCACTAACCCTCTAATGAGTTTGCTTGAAGTTTGGTGTGAAGGAAGTTTTCAAGGGTCAAGAGAGGAGAATGATATACTAAGATCAAGAGGAGTGAAAGCTCTAAGCTTGGGGATGCCCCCGTGGTTCATCCCTGCATATTTTAAGAAGACTCAAGCGTCTAAGCTTGGGGATGCCCAAGGCATCCCCTTCTTCATCGACAACATCATCAGGTTCCTCCCCTGAAACTATATTTTTATTCGGTCACATCTTGTGTTCTTTACTTGGAGCGTCGGTTTGTTTTCGTTTTTGTTTTTGTTTGAATAAGATGGATCCTAGCATTCACTTTGTGGGAGAGAGACACGCTCCGCTGTTGCATATGGACACATGTGTCCTTAGGCTTTACTCATAATGTTCAAGGCGAAGTTTCTTCTTCGTTAATTTGTTATACGGTTGGAATTGGAAAATGCTACATGTAGTAATTCTAAAAATGTCTTGGATAATGTGATACTTGGCAATTGTTGTGCTCATGTTTAAGCTCTTGCATCATATGCTTTGCACCCATTAATGAAGAAATACATAGAGCTTGCTAAAATTTGATTTGCATATTTGGTTTCTCTAAGGTCTAGATAATATCTAGTATTGAGTTTTGAACAACAAGGAAGACAGTGTAGAGTCTTATAATGTTTACAATATGTCTTTTATGTGAGTTTTGCTGCACTTGTTCATCCTTGAGTTTGCTTCAAATAACCTTGCTAGCCTAAACCTTGTATCGAGAGGGAATACTTCTCATGCATCCAAAATCCTTGAGCCAACTACTATGCCATTTGTGTCCACCATACCTACCTACTACATGGTATTTACCCGCCATTCCAAAGTAAATTGCTTGAGTGCTACCTTTAAAATTCCATCATTCACCTTTGCAATATATAGCTCATGGGACAAAATAGCCTTAAAAACTATCGTAGTATTGAATATGTACTTATGCACTTTATATTTTATTAAGTTGCTTGTTGTGCGATAACCATGTTTCTGGGGAACGCCATCAACTATTGTTGAATATCATGTGAGTTGCTATGCATGTCCGTCTTGTCTGAAGGTCTATCATTTTAGTGGTTGGAGCATGCAAAATTGTTAGAGAAGAACATTGGGCCGCTAACTAAAGCCATGAATCATGGTGGAAGTTTCAGTTTTGGACATATATCCTCAATCTCATATGAGAATAATAACTTTGCTACATGCTTATGCATTAAAGAGGAGTCCATTATCTGTTGTCCATGTTGTCCCGGTATGGATGTCTAAGTTGAGAATAATCAAAAGCGAGAAATCCGAAATGCGAGCATTCTCCTTGGACCTTTGTACAGGCGGCATGGAGGTACCCCTTTGTGACACTTGGTTGAAACATGGCATGCGAAGACCCGGTAGTCCAAGTTAAGTAGGACGAGGTGCGGGCACTATTAGTATACTATGCGTGAGGCTTGCAACTTGTAAGATATAATTTTCATAACTCATATGCTTTATTACTACCGTTGACAAAATTGTTTCATGTTTTCAAAATAAAAGCTCTAGCACAAATACAGCAATCGATGCTTTCCTCTTTGAAGGACCATTCTTTTACTTTTATTGTTGAGTCAGTTTACCTATCTCCTTCCACCTTAAGAAGCAAACACTTGTGTGAACTGTGCATTGATTCCTACATACTTGCATATTGCACTTATTATATTACTTTATGTTGACAATATCCATGAGATATACATGTTATAAGTTGAAAGCAACCGCTGAAACTTAATCTTCTTATGTGTTGCTTCAACACCTTTACTTTGATTTATTGCTTTACGAGTTAACTCTTATGCAAGACTTATTGATGCTTGTCTTGAAGTACTATTCATGAAAAGTCTTTGCTATATGATTCAGTTGTTTACTCATGTCATTACCTTTGCTTTGATCGCTGCATTCATTACATATGTTTACAAATAGTATGATCAAGATTATGATGGCATGTCACTTCAGAAATTATCTTTGTTATCGTTTTACCTGCTCGGGACGAGCAGAACTAAGCTTGGGGATGCTGATACGTCTCCAACGTATCGATAATTTCTTATGTTCCATGCTACTTTATTGATGATACCTACATGTTTTATGCACATTATATGTCATATTTATGCATTTTCTGGAACTAACCTATTAACAAGATGCCGAAGAGCCATTGCTGTTTGCTGTTTTTGGTTTCGAAATCCTAGTAAAGAAATATTCTCGGAATTGGACGAAACTTTCGCCCGGGTCCTATTTTTGCACGAAGCTTCCAGAAGACCGAAGACCTAACGAAGTGGGGCCACGAGGCGGGAGGGGAGGCCGGCGCGGCCCAGGCCCCTGGCCGCCGACCTGCCCCGCCTCGTGTGGCCCCTCGCGTTGACCTTCCGCCTACTTAAAGCTCGTCGCGAAACCCCGAGAGAGCCACGATACGGAAAACCTTACAGAGACGCGCCGCCGCGAATCCCATCTCGGGGATTGGAGATCGCCTCCGGCACCTGCCGGAGAGGGGATTCATCTCCGGAGGACTCTTCATCGCCATGATCGCCGGAGTGATGAGTGAGTAGTTCACCCCTGGACCATGGGTCCATAGCAGTAGCTAGATGGTCGTCTTCTCCTTGTTGTGCTTCATTGTTAGATCTTGTGAGCTGCCTAACATGATCAAGATCATCTATATGTAATTCTATATGTTGTGTTTGTCGGGATCCGATGGATAGAGAGTACTATGATTATGGTGATTATCAATCTATTGTTCATGTGTTGTTTATGATCTTGCATGCTCTCCGTTATTAGTAGAGGCTCTGGCCAAGTTTTTACTCTTAACTCCAAGAGGGAGTAATTATGCTCGATAGTGGGTTCATGCCTTCATTGATACCTGGGACAGTGACAGAAAGTTCTAAGGTTGTGATGTGCTGTTGCCACTAGGGATAAAACATTGATGCTATGTCTAAGGATGTAGTTATTGATTACATTACGCAATACTTAATGCAATTGTCTGTTGCTTTGCAACTTAATACTGGAGGGGGTTCGGACGATAACCTGAAGGTGGACTTTTTAGGCATAGATGCAGTTGGATGGCGGTCTATGTACTTTGTCGTAATGCCCAATTAAATCTCACTATATTTACCATGTCATGTATATGCATTATTATGCCTTTCTCTATTTGTCAATTGCCCGACTGTAATTTGTTCACCCAACATGCTTTTATCTTATGGGAGAGACACCTCTAGTGAACTGTGGACCCCGGTCCTATTCTTTCCATAGCATACAATCTACTTGTTTCTGTTTTCTTTGCAAACATCTTCCACTCGATACGTTTAATCCTTTGTTACAGCAAGCCGGTGAGATTGACAACCTCACTGTTTCGTTGGGGCAAAGTACTTTGGTTGTGTTGTGCAGGTTCCTAGTTGGCGCCGGAATCCCTGGTGTTGCGCCGCATCACATTTCGCGACCATCAACCTTCAACGTGCTTCTTGGCTCCTACTGGTTCGATTAAACCTTGGTTTCATACTGAGGGAAAACTTGCCACTGTGCGCATCATACCTTCCTCTTGGGGTTCCCAACGGACGTGTACATCTACGCGCATAGGGGAGTGCATCTTGTATTCGTTTGCTAATTGTGGGGTTGCCGGAGTGACAGCAACCTAAACCCCCGTTAGTATATCGGTGCAGGAGGGATAGCAGGATCTCAGAGTTTAAGGTTGTGGTTAGATTTATCTTAATTACTTTCTTGTATTTGCGGATGCGTGCAAGAGGTATAATCACAAGTATGTATTAGTCCTAGGAAGGGCGGTGCATTAGCATAGGTTCACCCACACAACACTTATCAAAACAATGAAGATTAATCAGCGTATGAAGCGAAAGCACTAGACTAAAATCCCGTGTGTCCTCAAGAACGTTTGGTCATTATAAGTAAACAAACCGGCTTGTCCTTTGTGCTAAAAAGGATTGGGCCACTCGCTGCAATTATTTCTCTCGCATTTTATTTACTTGTACTTTATTTATCTGCTATATCAAAACCCCCTGAATACTTGTCTGTGAGCATTTACAGAATCCTTCATCGAAACTGCTTGTCAACACCTTCTGCTCCTCGTTGGGTTCGACACTCTTATTTATCGAAAGTACTACGATACACCCCCTATACTTGTGGGTCATCAAGACTATTTTCTGGCGCCGTTGCCGGGGAGTGAAGCGCTATTGGTAAAGCAGCGCATTGGTATAAACTGCTGAAGGATGGGCGTTCTCTTGATTGGAAGGATATTGTGCCTGTATTTTACTCTAAATTCTATCCTCCAAGTGAAATTCACAAAGACCGCAACCGTATATATAATTTCTGGCCTCATGATGGAGAGAGTATTGCCCAAGCGTGGGGAGATTGAAGTCTTTAATGCTCAAATGCCCCATTCATGAGCTTCCTGGTAATATTATTATTGATAATTTCTATGCAAGACTGTCTTTTCAAGATAAAACCTTGCTGGATACTTCTTGTTCTGGATCATTCACACGCAATAAAGAAGAGTTTAAATGGGACCTTCTTGATTGAATCCAAGAAAATACTGAAGGATGGGAGAACGACAAAGGTAGAGTGTCAGGTATAAATTATAATTATGAATGCATTGAAACTTTTATGGATACTGATGAATATCGTAATATGAGTGCTACATATGGTCTTGACTCTCAAGTTGTTGCAAATATTTATAAAGCCTTTGCCTCTCATTTTGAATTGCCTAGGAAGAATTTTGATAAGTATCATGAACCATATAAAGATAAAGTTGATTCACCTAAAGGCAAATGTATTGAAATTAAAACTGTTGATCATGTTCTTCCTGAAGCTTATATTGAAAAAACTCCTTTCCCTGCTAAATGAAGGAGTATTCTGTTATAACTAGTGTAGTTAATAAAAGTGCAAAGAAACCCATAGAACCTGAAGAACAAATAAAGGTTGAACCTGTTGTTGCAATAGTTAAAGATCTTGTTACTGAAAATGTGGAAGATGGTCATATTATTTTTTGTGAAGATGCTTCTAATATTGTTTCGCATCCTAATAAGTCTATGAAAGCCAGTGTTCCTGTGCTCTCTGTTCGAATTGGTGATCATTGCTATTATGGTTTATGCGACATTGGTGCAAGTATTAGTGCCATTCCTTATGAGCTCTACACGGAAATTATGCATGAAATTGGTTCTTGTGAACTTGAAGATATTGATGTGGTTATTCGGCTAGCTAATAGAGAAACTATCTCTCCCATTGGTATTGTTCGAGATGTTGAAGTTCTATGTGGTAAGATTAAATATCCTGCTGACTTTTTGGTACTTGGTTCTGCTGCTAGTAAGTTTTGTCCTATTATTTTTGGTAGACCTTTTCTAAATACATGTGGAGCTATTATAGATTGCAAGAAAGAGAAAATTGTTACTAAATTTGCTGGTGAATCTTATGAGTTTAACTTCTCTAAATTTGCCAAAACTCCTTATAAAGCTGATTTGCCTAATGATGATTTTAGAGTTGAACAGTGTGCATCTATTGCTCTTGCTCCTAGTAATCCTTTGCAGCAGCATTTGGAGAATAGTGAGAGTGAAGTTTTTAGGGAAGAAAGGGATGAGCTTGATGAAATTTTCCTTCGTCAACCTATTCTTAAACATGACTTACCGGTTGAAGATTTAGGCGTAACACCACCACCAAAGGAAGATCCTGTATTTGATTTGAAACCATTACCTGATAATCTTAAGTATGCTTATATTGATGATAAGAAAACATATCTTGTTATTATTAGTGCTAAGCTTTCAGATATCGAGGAAGAAAGGTTATTGGAAATATTGAAGAAACACCGAGGAGCTATTGGCTATACTCTTGATGATTTGAAGGGGATTTCTCCCGCTATTTGCCAACATGCTATTAATATAGAAGAAGGTGCAAAACCCGTTGTTGAACATCAGCGTCGTCTAATTCCCAAGATGAAGGATGTGGTAAGAAATGAGGTATTAAAACTTCTTGAAGCAGGTATTATATATCCTATTGCTGATAGTAGATGGGTTAGTCATGTGCATTGTGTTCCTAAGAAAGGAGGTATAACTGTTGTGCCTAATGATAATGATGAGCTTATTCCTCAAAGAGTAGTTGTAGGGTATAGAATGTGCATTGATTTTCGAAAAGTTAATAAAGTTACTAAGAAGGATCATTACCCTTTACCTTTTATTGATCAAATGTTAGAAAGGTTGTCTAAAAATACTCATTTCTGTTTTCTTGATGGATATTCTGGGTTTTCACAAATTGCTGTTAAAGCTAAAGATCAAGAGAAAACCACTTTCACTTGTCCCTATGGAACTTATGCTTATAGGCGTATGCCTTTTGGTTTATGTAATGCTCCTGCTACTTTTCAAAGATGCATGTCTGCTATTTTTCATGGCTTTTGTGAAAAGATTGTTGAGGTATTCATGGATGATTTTTTTGTCTATGGGAATTCATTTGATAATTGCTTGCGAAACCTTGATAAAGTTTTTTTTTTGAATGAAACCTTGATAAAGTTTTGCAGAGATGTGAAGAAACTAACCTTGTTCTTAATTGGGAGAAATGCCACTTTATGGTTAATGAAGGAATTGTATTGGGACATAAAATTTCGAGAGAGGTATTGAAGTTGATAGAGCTAAAGTTGAAGCAATTGAGAAGATGCCCTATCCTAGGGATGTTAAAGGTATTCGTAGTATTCTTGGTCATGCTGGTTTTTATAGGAGGTTTATTAAAGATTTCTCTAAAATTTCAAAGCCTCTTACTAATCTTCTTCAAAAAGATGTACCTTTCGTTTTTGATGATGATTGTAAGGAAGCTTTTGAAACTCTAAAGAAAGCCTTAACAACTGCTCCTATAGTTGAACCTCCTGATTGGAATTTACCTTTTGAAATTATGTGTGATGCTAGTGATTTTGCTGTAGGTGTTGTCCTTGGACAGCGAGTAGATAAAAAATTAAATGTTATTCATTATGCTAGTAAAACTCTAGATGCTGCTCAAAGAAATTATGCTACAACTGAGAAAGAGTTATTAGCCGTAGTTTTTGCATGTGACAAGTTTAGACCCTATATTGTTGATTCAAAAGTTACAATTCATACTGATCATGCTGCAATTAGGTACCTTATGGAAAAGAAAGATGCTAAGCCAAGGCTTATTAGATGGGTGCTTCTTTTGCAAGAATTTGATTTACATATTGTAGATAGGAAAGGTGCTGATAATCCTGTTGCTGATAATTTGTCTAGATTGGAAAATATTACTTATGATCCTGTTCCTGTTAATGATAGTTTTCCAAATGAACAATTGGCTGTAATAAAGGTGAGCTCGCGAGAGAGCCCTTGGTATGCTGATTATGCTAACTTTATTGTTTCGAAGTATTTGCCTCCAACCTTTTCAGCTCAGCAAGGAGGAAATTCTTTTATGATTTGAGGCATTATTTTTGGGATGACCCACACTTATATAAAGAAGGAGTGGATGGTATTATGCGAAGATGTGTCCCAGAATATGAACATATTGAGTAAATGCCATGGTAGTGTTTATGGAGGACATCACGCCGGAGATAGAACCGCACAAAAGGTTCTACAATCAGGTTTTTATTGGCCAACACTTTTCAAGGATGCAAGGAAGTTTATCTTATCTTGTGATGAATGTCAAAGAGTTGGTAATATCTCTAGACGCAATGAAATGCCTATGAATTATACTCTTGTTATTGAACCATTTGATTGTTGGGGATTCGACTTCATGGGTCCTTTCCCTTCTTCAGAAGGTAATACTCATATACTTGTCGTTGTTGATTATGTTACTAAATGGGTAGAAGCTATACCTACAAAAAGTGCTGATGGTGAGACCTCTATAAAAATGCTTGTAGATGTTATATTTCCTAGATTTGGAGTACCTAGATATATTATGACTGATGGAGGTTCTCATTTTATTCATGGTGGTTTTAGAAAAACTCTTGCCAAATATGGTATTAATCATAGAATTGCTTCAGCTTATCATCCTCAAACTAGTGGGCAAGTAGAATTATCGAATAGAGAAATTAAAGCTATCTTGGGAAAGACTGTTAATAAATCTAGAAAGAATTGGGCTAGTAAGTTAAAGGAAGCATTGTGGGCTTATAGAACTGCTTATAAAAATCCTATGGGAATGTCTCCTTATAAAATGGTTTATGGAAAAGCTTGTCATTTACCTTTAGAACTAGAGCACAAAGCTTATTGGGATGTAAGAGAACTTAATAAAGATTTTAAACTTGCCGGTAAGAAGAGGTTGCTACAATTGAGTTCTTTAGATGAATGGAGAAGTGAAGCTTATGAAAATGCTAAACTTTTTAAGGAGAAAGTTAAGAAGTGGCATGATAGAAGAATTATTAAAAGAGAATTTAATGTTGGAGATAAAGTCCTATTGTATCGGTCTCGTCTCAGATTTTTTGCAGGGAAATTACTCTCAAAATGGGAAGGACCATATGTTATTGAGGAGGTCTATCGTTCAGGAGCAATAAAAATTAGCTCTTTGGAAGGTAACGCCACACAAGTAGTGAATGGACAAAGACTCAAGCATTATATTTCTGGAGATTCTTATAATGAAGATATTGATATTATTCAAGTGATAACTCGGAAGCTTTCATCAAAGATCAAATTGACAGTTCTGCAGAGTCCGACTTTGAATAGGTAACAGTTTTAGTAATAAAAAGTACGCGTTTAGCTTTCCGAACAATATTTCTGCTGTTTTTGGAAAATATGAAAAATTACGGGATCGAAACGGAGTGGAGGAGACGCGCGAGGGCCCGTCACCATAGGCCGGCGCGGGCCCCACCCTGGCCGCGCCACCCTATGGGGACAGCCCCTCGGCGTCCCGTTTCCACTCGTTTTCGGCCTGGAACCTTCCTTTTGTTGTAAAAATATTTGCTATATAATCCCCCGGATCTCCAGAGGTCCGTATATCGTTTTCTCGTCGTGTTTTGTTTCGAGCTGTTTTCTGCCAGATCTGTTTTTGATCTAGAAGCACCATGGTCTCCAACAACAAAGACAAGGAACCTTGGGAAGAGGAGATGGATGAAGGGGTCAATAAGGGAGAGAAGAAGATAACATCAGCAAAAAGAGAGCGGGAAGCTATGGAGAGTAAGCCAATCTTGGTGGGATCGGTTAACACTGGGCGTTCTTTTTCTCATAACTTGCAGGGACTTCTTCCGCCTGCTCTTAGCCTCGACTCTTTCCCTTGTGTGGAGGAAGCAATACGGGTTACCGATGAGTTTTGTGATCAATATCGTGCTCTAAGAAGGGAAGTGGAGATACTTCAGGAGGAGAACCAGCGACTTCGCAGAATGCTGGAATATTACTCGATTCCCATCACAAGGCCGACACCTCCACATTCGGATAACAATGAATCTCTTCGGGTTTTAGTGAAGAACTGTCAAACTGAGAAGCTGAAGCTGAAGGAGATCGTTAAGAAGCTTGTCGAGAAGAATCCACCATCATCGCCACCGAAGGAGTAATTCATCATCGGTATTGGCATCCCCTTGGTTTGTTCCAAGCTTGGGGGAGTGCCGCGGTATCACATCATCACTATCTTTATCTTTTACTATCAAGTAGTGTCATATCATGAGTCGGGAAGTTATCATATGGAATAGTTTGCAATGTGGAAGTATCTCTCTTAGTTGGTTATCT
Organism: Lolium multiflorum; assembly: GCA_030979885.1. Lineage (NCBI taxonomy): Eukaryota > Viridiplantae > Streptophyta > Magnoliopsida > Poales > Poaceae > Lolium > Lolium multiflorum. Next base: position 404,374,207 of record CM061750.1, read on the forward strand.
ATGTATCCGTTGTGTGAGTTATCGTTATGGAATATTAATGAGAAGTCTTATCATTTACTTTTTGCACACTTTATTTTAGTTTGCAATCTCCATTATATGATTACTCTTGACATTAGTATTGATATCACTTTGGGAGCATCAAGTAAATCTCTTTGGTTTTGGCAAACTTAGCATTGGTCAATAGCAACAACACCTTGATGTTTAAATAGAAGAGGGAAATACATGTAGATATATTACTCTATTATCTTTATGCTAATGAGTTAGTATTCTGAAGTTAAAATTGCTTGTGATTATGAGAAAGATGCATGATTGTTTCTATCACATGTATATTTGTTTGTTTCCCTCAACCTTTATGCTTGCTATCAAACCTTGCTAGCCAAAGACCTGTATTGAGAGGGAATACTTCTCATGCATCCATAACCTTAGACCAAACCCATGCCATTTGTGTCCACCATAACTACCTACTATGTGGTATTTTGCGCCACTCCAAGTAAATACTTCATGTGCTACCTTTAAATAATTCAAACTATATTACTCTTTATTTGTGTCAATGTTTTATAGCTCATGAGGAAGTATGTGGTGTTTTATCTTTCAATCTTGTTGGGCGGACTTTCACCAATGGACTAGTGGCACATCCGCTTATCCAATAATTTTGCAATAAGAGCTGGCAACGGGGTTCCCAGCCCCAAATTAATAACTTTCATTAATAATTCTCTTCACATGTTTTGCCCTGATTTATCAGTAAGCAACTTAATTTTGCAATAGACACTCCTCCATGGTATGTGAATGTTGGAAGGCACCCGAGGATTCGGTTAGCCATGGCTTGTGAAAGCAAAGGTTGGGGGGAGTGTCATCCATAATAAAACTAAAATACATGTGTAAACAAAAGAGAAGGGGGATGATCTACCTTGCTGGTAGAGATAACGTCCCTCATGGGAGCCGCTCTTGGAAGGTCTGTTTGGCAAGGGGGTTAGAGTGACCGCTACCATTCGTTGACAACAACAAACACCGCTCAAAATCTTATTTTTATGCTCTTTACATGATTTCAAAACTTGAAAAGCTCTAGCACATGATTTAATCCCTGCTTCCCTCTGCGAAGGGCCTATCTTTTACTTATATGTTGAGTCAGTAAACCTATTTCCCTCTATCTTAAGCAAGCAATTGAGTTGTTGTGAACCAACCATTTATGCTATGATTTAGTTAATCATGTCTTTTATGCTTTCTTGTTTAGTACAAATTTTATCTGCATGAATATGACTTTGAAAGCTATCAATGATTATGAGGAGATTTTTATGATTGAGAATGAAAGCCCTGCTATATAAATTCTAATATGAAAGCTTTGCTTAGAAGATAAGTGCAATCAGTTAGTAGTTCTCTGACCAAGAACAAAGTTTGCCATAACTGCTTATGATTTCCTATGCACCTTTATTTGTGATTTCTCTTTACTTATTTCAAGTTGAGTTATATGAAGAGAATGTTTACTAGAATATCTTGTGTGAATCAATATGATGCTTCTTGTCCGTATTTTATTTATCGACTCTTCACTCCATAAACATGTGGTCTTGTTTATCGAGCTCAGTTTCGCTTGGGGACAAGCGAGGTCTAAGCTTGGGGGAGTTGATACGTCCATTTTGCATCACTATTTTATATCATAATTTGCTGTCATTCATTGATATATTTCATATTTAGAGATGATACTTATGTTATTTCATCTATTTTGCATGTTTCATGATCGTTGGAGAATTATTCACCGGAGTCAGATTCTGCTGGAAAAAGCACCGTCAGGACACCATATTTCTGAAGATCAACAATTGACGGAAATTATACGGAAAATCCTATTTTTCCAGAAGACGAAGGGAGCCAAAAGGAGGAGCCGAGAGGGGCCACCATGGGCCCCCCATAGGCGGCGCGGGCCCAGGGCCTGGCCGCGCCGCCTTGTGAGAGGGGGCCCACGGCCCCCTCGCCGCCTCTCCTTCGCGTACTTCTTCGTCCCGAAACCTAAGCCCCGGGGAGTTACGGAGGGTGTGAGCCGCCTGCGGGGCGGAGAAACACCAGAGAGAAAAGAGCTCTCCGGCGGGCAGGAATCCGCCGGGAAATTCCCTCCCGAGGGGGAATCGACGCCATCGTCATCGTCATCGAGCTGGACATCATCTCCATCACCATCATCATCATCTCCACCATCTCCACCGCTGCATCTCGTCACCGCTGTAACGATTTGGGTTGGATCTTGATTGTTCGATAGGGGAAACTCTCCCGGTGTTGATTACTACTTGTTATTGATGCTATTGAGTGAAACCATTGAACCAAGGTTTATGTTCAGATTGTTATTCATCATCATATCACCTCTGATCATGTTCCATATGATGTCTCGTGAGTAGTTCGTTTAGTTCTTGAGGACATGGGTGAAGTCTAAATGTTAGTAGTGAATTATTGTTGAGTAGTATTCAATGTTATGATATTTAAGTTGTGGTGTTACTCTTCTAGTGGTGTCATGTGAACGTCGACTACATGATACTTCACCTTTATGGGCCTAGGGGAGTGCATCTTGTATTCGTTTGCTAATTGTGGGGTTGCCGGAGTGACAGCAACCTAAACCCCCGTTAGTATATCGGTGCAGGAGGGATAGCAGGATCTCAGAGTTTAAGGTGTGGTTAGATTTATCTTAATTACTTTCTTGTATTTGCGGATGCTTGCAAGGGGTATAATCACAAGTATGTATTAGTCCTAGGAAGGGCGGTGCATTAGCATAGGTTCACCCACACAACACTTATCAAAACAATGAAGATTAATCAGCCGTATGAAGCGAAAGCACTAGACTAAAATCCCCGTGTGTCCTCAAGAACGTTTGGTCATTATAAGTAAACAAACCGGCTTGTCCTTTGTGCTAAAAAGGATTGGGCCACTCGCTGCAATTATTTCTCTCGCATTTTATTTACTTGTACTTTATTTATCTGCTATATCAAAACCCCCTGAAAACTTGTCTGTGAGCATTTACAGTGAATCCTTCATCGAAACTGCTTGTCAACACCTTCTGCTCCTCGTTGGGTTCGACACTCTTATTTATCGAAAGTACTACGATACACCCCCTATACTTGTGGGTCATCAATGATATACATGTTATGAATGTATTCCTTGTTTGGTCACACAATGAAAATTCTTGGGTATTTGTACCAGATTGGTTGATATGAGATGTCATACAACGCAATACAAGAATACGATGGCCTAAGTGACTGATAAGGAATATGGTAATAATGCACGTCTGGAACATAACAAAGTGTTATTATGTTTGTCGTTGGCATTCTAGCTAGCCCTTAGGATTTATAATAAAGAACTTAATAATTGTTATTTTGCTCTGGTCAAATGAAGACAATGAGTTGTTCAAATTATGACCTTACTCCATGTACGATGGATAAGTTATTATAAATCTTAATGGTGAAACACACATACATAACACTGACGGTAAAATGCCATAAGGCAAATGATGTGAATTCCACTCATTAGTGGAACCGCCATTTAGGTAATGTTAGAAAGGAACGCATGAAGGAACTCCATGAAAATGGATTTTTGGAGTCATATGATTTTTGAATCATTTGGCGCTTGCAAATCTCTTCTAAAGAGAATGACTTAAATACCGTTCATAGGCCAAGAGTTGAACAGGCAACTAACTTAGTAGAAACATACATGATGATGTATGTGGTTCACTGGGCATAGTTGTGTGCGGGAGATTCTTCTACTTCATGAAAACTTCCAACAATGAATTGAGTATATATATGTGGATATATTCGATAAGGAAGAAGTTTGAAATATTTGAATGGATTCAAATAAATTTCAGCATGAAGTGGAAATCATCGTAATAGAAAAGTCAAATATCTATGATTTGATCATGGTGGAAATATTTGAATTACGAGTTTTAGCGACCATCTAAGAGAGTTATGAAATTGTTCTACAACTCATGTTTCTTGGAGTATCATAGTGATGATGGAGTATCCGAGAGCGTATCCAAACCTTGTTGGGTTAATGATGAGATAAAATGACGCCATTATATTTTTTGTGGATTATGCTTTAGAGACTACCGCTTTTACACTGAATAGAGCATCATCATGATCCGTTGAAATGACACCATATGAGTTATCGCATGGGTATAAACCCTAATAGTTCTTTCTTAAATTTTGGTATGCATAGCATAAGTAAATGAGTTTACAACCAAAATCGGATGAATGTCTTTGTTGGTTATCCCGAGAACAAATTGGGAATTCTTTCCACTATGAAGTCAAAGACAAAAGTGTTTGTCGATGTTTCTTACTTATTTCCAAGAAATTGTTTCTAGCGAAGTATTTGAGTGGGAGGACAATGAAACTTGATAAGGTTTATAAACCTGAGCATGATGATCAGAGTAGCGCAGCATCGAAAATGGTTCCGGAAGCGGCCACGACGATCATGGCTCCCATGTCTACAAAGTGTTATAGTCATGGAGATCAAAGTACTTATTTAACCTTGTAGATGTGGTTTACTTTGTGATCAAATAAATGATTTGTGGACAAAGGATTGATTTGAACAATGATAACCAACTACATACAAAGAAGTTATGATGGGCCCTGACTCCGTTAAAATGGCTATGCGCCATGAAATCCAAGATAGGTGAATAATTTTGAAAGTAAATGGATCTATAAAATAGATGGACTTGGATGGAATATCCTTAAAGAAGCTTGACTTGTCGAAAAGTTGTTTTACGACAAAGTTCAAAGAGTTGACTACGATAAGATTAGATCTTCCGTAGCAATGCTTATAGTCTATATGGATTATTCTAGTAATCGCTACATATTTCTTTTATGAGATATGATAGTAGGATGACAGAAATACATTCCTTACCAGAAGTGTATATGAATGATGTATACTAGATACAAACCAAGAGTTTTGCTGGTCCGTGGAATACTAGATAGGTATACAAACTTCAATTTGATGAAGTGAGTATCACGGAGTTGAAATCTTCACCGGATGAAATAATCAAAGAGCTTTGATTTCATCAGAAACGATGAAGATGCTTGCATTTGCAAGAAATTAAGTGGGAGCGCTGAGACATATTTATAATATTTTATGTAGATGACATATCGTTGATTATAAATAATGTAATCATGTACTTGATGTGATTAAAAGGTTTCATTGAGAATTAATTTTAGTGAAAGCATATGGACTGAAACATATTTAGTGTCAAGATCTATGAAGATAGATTGAAACACATAATAAGTTTAAGTCAAAATACATAGAATGAATATTGAAGTAGTTCAATATAAAAATATTAAGAAGGTGTTCTTTTCATGTGAAGGTTTAACAAGACTTGAGTGTATTTGACACTCGATGAGTAAAAACACATGAGTGATTTTAGATCACGAATAATATGTACAAAAATCAGATGTCCTGTGCTAAAGTGTTATGAGCATATACCAGAATGATTTATGTGATGATCATTGGACGACAGTAAGAATATCCCTGAGTGCTTTAGAAGAACCAAGGATATATATATATAGTTTTTTATGGGGTAATGACAAACAAATCGCTGTAAGATGTTACACCGATATTAGTTTGGTCACATATAAAAATAAAGTTTCAATCTCAATTAGGCTAAGTGTTGTTTAAAAGGTAACACAATGAGCTAGAAGATGTCTATGCTAGATTTAGATGAGTTCTAAATATTGTGACGGATTCTACAAACAAAAGGCAGAGGATGTCATTGTTTTAACAATGATTAAGGATGTTAAGTCAAGAAGTTCTTTGTGAACTTGGTGTAGTTCCGATAGTGTCAGAACTTTGAAGCTATATTGTGTGTGATAATATTAGTGACATATTTCAGACCGCGGAATTAAGGTTCCACCAGAGGACTAAGCATATATAATTAATGCCGACTCATTTGGAAAATGAGTGATGCGTAGAGACGCAAATGAATTGCAAAATATATACGTTTCTGAGCGTGTCAGATCCGTTGACTAAAGCCTCTCCCGTGAGCAAAACATGATAAGCACCAGAAGGCCAAGGTGTTATATCTTTACAAATGTGAACTAGATTATTGATTCTAGTGCAAGTGGGAGACTGTTGGAGATATGCCCAAGAGACAATAATAAAGTGGTTATTATAATACTAGACAGGCTCAAACTGATTTGTGAGACCAAGCTATCTGATGGCATCAACGTAGACACGGCAGCGACATCTTTGGCTATAGCGGAGCAGCACCTCTGTCCGCAGCTGAAGGCTAAATCTGTCGATTTCATCCTTAGCAACCCTGAGATTCTTGATGGTGTGTTGGCGACCGAGGGGTACAAGGCATCTACAGGCCAGCTGCCCATCGGCCCTGACGGAGCTTCTCAAGTTTTCGCGCGGGGTGAAGAAATTGAAGCGTGGCTAGCTAGGTGCGAAAGTTCCATATATCACACTAAAGCTTTTAGTTTGTGCTTGTTCAGTGCGTTGTCTGCTCTCTCTACTGTCTGTCTTATGTCAAAAAGCAAGATTTTTACTGTAACTACCTACTCCCTCCGTCTCAGTTTACTAGTCTTTCCCGTATCCCTAGGTCACCAATTTAACCTATATAATTTAAATTTTATAATACAAAAATTATATCATTAGAAAATAAAACATCTAAACTTTCTGATGATATAATTTTTATAACATATAACTAATGCTAACTTGATCAAATTTGTGACCTAGGAGTGCGCGCACGCCTAATAAACTGTGATAGAGGAGTAGTTGCTTGCATTTGCGGCTTACAGTTTTCTATTAGTCTGGCCATAGTGGATAGTATCATATAGTAGTATAATGTATATGATACTTTATGATACTAAATCCATAATGCATAGTATCATAGACTAGTATCATAGTTTTGCTATATTAATTGATTTGTAGAATCACAATACAAATTTGTGTACAAGATTTATTTGATACTAAATTTTCTCGTGATGTGCGCTATGATACAGTATGTACCTATGATACTCTAATCTTCTCTCTCATCCATAATTACCTGCCACATAGCATTTTTGGTGGGGCTAGGATGCATGATACTATCTCCGTTTTGGTTTAACAGGCACGCACGCCAGTTCAAGACAAACTTTGACCATTGATTTGGTCAATAAAATATAACTTTTATGTCTACAAAATATATATCTTTAGATTCGTATGCAAAAAAGCTTTCCAATGATATAATTTTTGTGTCATATATTTCATATTTTATTGACTAAAATAATGGTCAAAGCAATTTTTTAAACTACGTGCGCGCGTGTTAATCTGGGACGGAGAGAGTACTAGCTATGATACTAGCATTATGGCTAGTCTTAAAGATGTTTTAACATTCTGCTGAGTATGAATACTGAAATTACTGCAGCAGACCAATAAAAGGCCATGAATTTTCATCAACTGTCTCTCTCTCTGCCTCTCGGAAAGTTAAACGTTCTGTCTTTAACAGACAGCGTAAATTGGTTTCTAAATGTTCTTTAACAGACATAGTATGTGTTTCGTTTGCCCTCTAGGTTTTCCTCTGGCCTGATAATTTGAAGAAAAAAACATGCATGAAAACAAAGTCACCAGTCATTCTAAGCTATAATGTTGCATTCGAATTCACACATGCCTGACACTGTTCAGTTAATCCAGAAGAGCTCAATCTCAAGTGCTCAACAGGTGTTTTATAAGTATTCCCGTAATCAAACTGATTGATTTCGTGTTAAACCAGCACACATGCAGCAAATATATTTTATTCCACCGTAGTTCACATAAAGAGTGCATGAACGGTTGTGCGGTGCCTGGAGTGGATGGCAACATGCTAGCTAAGCGAAGAGTGTCCCAGCCATGACAGTAACAATTTCTCCCTGAAGTCGCACTCTGATTCGCAGCATCCAGCTCCAGGTATAGTACTCCACTCCACGAACGTGATAATTTGGTTGACTAAGAGCATCTCCAGTCGCGTCCCCCAAACCGTCCCTCAAAGGGATTTGGGCCGGACAAAAAAAGCGTTCCAGCCGCGTCCCCCAAAACCCTTTTTTGTCCGGCGTGCCCTAACGGTGTCCGGCGCCCGAGCCCGTCCCCGTCCCACGGGGACGCTCCGGGGACGCCGGACACAACGAAAAGCGAGGGAGTGGCGGGGCCGACCCGTCAGCGCCACAATTAATTTTAACCTAACCGTCGCCTACCTCGCGACGGAAGTTGTGGCGCGCAGCGACGGTGCTCCCGCAGCGACGGTGCGGTTCCCGCAGAGGGCGCAGCGACGCGTCCCGTCGCGCCTAGCTCTGCGTGCCGGCGTTAATGAGCGCCACCGCTCATCCGCCCTCCGGCCTATAAAAAGGGCGCCTCATCGTCCTCTCACACACAAACCCTAGCGCCTCTCTCCCAAACCCTAGCCGCCACCATCTCTCAACAAGACTCGACGCTATGTCCGGTAGAGACGGAGGCCGACCTCGCGGCCGTGGTCGTGGTCGTGGTCGTGGCCGCGGCATAGCTGAACGCTCGCCGTCGCCTCCCACGTCGTCGTCTTCATCGTCGGAGATGGACGTGGAGCCGGACGTCCTGTTCGAGTTCGTCCACGTCCTCAAGGGCGACCCGCGCGGCATCCAGATGCTGCCGGACTCCTTCGCCGAGTACGTCGGCGGCGTACGCCCGCGCAAGATGCATCTGCGGGAGCATTCGTGCGGCTCGCCGGTGGATCGTCGACGCGATCTACGACGCGCGCGGCAAGATGTACCTCAACATCGGGGGAGAAGTTCGCGCGCCACCACAGCCTCGAAGCCGGCTTCATCCTCGTGTTCTCCTACTTCGGCAACAGGGACATGAGCGTCAAGGTCTTCGACGAGAGCGCGCCGGGACTACCACGTCGACAGGGACTCCCACGACGACAGCACCGACGAGGAGGACGACCGAGTGTTGTTTCTTCGCAGCGAATACGTGCACGGAGGTTTCTGCCTGTTCGCCTCATCGGTAGAACCAACAAGGGCACCATCCTCCCGCTGGATTTTCCAGTTTAGGTGACTGGGTGTGCCCTCGGTTGTTTCTTAGCAGCGAACACAGGAAACCTTCGATGCACGGCCTAGTTAGGTTTAGTTTTTTTGCAATATTTTATATTTGTGTCCACCATGGTTCAAACTATGTATTAGTTTGTGGAAAACCATGTTCCAAACTATGTCTTCGTGTAAACCACGTTCCCAATTATGTACTAGTTTGTGGAAATTGAAATAAAAATGCCAAGAAAAAATATTTTAAATGTTTGGGGCGGCGTTTGGGGGACGCCGGGCGACGTCCCCCAAACGTGGCACGAACAAAACACGTCCCCCAAACGCTCAATCCGGCGCGGTTTGGGGGACGCGGCTGGAGATGCTCTAAAGCATACTAGTAAGTAGCACATGCTTTGCACGTTGAAAGACATAATAGAAGCATATTGTTTTTAAAGAAAATGATATTTACTGCATGTATATTTAAACTAAATTTTCTTCCCTTTAAGCTTCGATGACACACACGGTAGAAAATGACACAATCGTAACATTATAAAGTTATCTTGATATGTTTCTAATTTAATTATAATAGGTTTTATAATTCTGAAGTGAACCATATTAGAATGTCTTTCATAAAGTTTGCATGTGACATATTCTTGTGTACGGATGAAGCTCGGTGATCACATGGGTAGGTGAGCACGCATGCAATGATCGACACGTGTCTAACAGCGTCGCTGGTCCGTGAAGTGATCACACAGCAGGTAATCCTTAAAAAAAGTTGATTCGTCCTTCCCCCAGATTGGTAGATCCAGCACAGCTGTGAAAAGCAAGCGCAGAGCCAGCACACACCGATCGCACGGATCAGCACAGCCAACGGCAAAGCACCAAGCAGCAAACAGTAAAACAAGCAGCATTTTTTATGGGCAGAAAAGAAGCAAGAGAGAGAGCCATATCCATGCATCTATTAGTTTTGGATTTAAAAGGGGATGACCCACGGACGCGGATTTTTTGATCATAGGTGCTATGCACTGGAATCGCTGTCCATAGAATACAATATCTAACAACTAAGAATTTTATTATTTAGCTCCAGAAAAAATCTATAAATCCTATTATTCCAACAAAACATTTCAACTTACTCCAGGAATCTTTTCTAACAACTAAGAATTTTATTATTTACCTCCAAAAAATCCGAAAAATGGAAAAATATTGTTTTACCTCCAGAAATTTTCAGGAAAAATAATACAGTCTGTTTGCGAATTAAAAATTAGCTTAAAAGGTTAATTAGAAACTAGGAACCACAATGTCCATTCAAGGGATTAAGAAAAGTCAACTGAAGTCATCGCCAAATTCACCATCAACAGTGTTCACCGAGGCAAGATTCTGAGAGAATCAGAACAGAGAAATTAATAAAACAGACATGGAGATCTGGCATCCTCTCGATGAAGTGCACCGTGGCGTTCTTTCTACCATGAGTTGTTTTGGAATACACAAATGAAAAGCCCTAGAATACACGAATATTTCTCGACCAACTTACAAATAGTTTTCTCCTGGTTATGGTAAATGTTTCTTCATAAGTATATGTGTGACATAATCTATTGTCATTTATGTACTGACATGACTTGATTTAGAAAAAAGATGGAATGAACAAATAAAAACACCTTGAATACCTTCAACACTATATAACAGATGGAGTGATTATTTCTGAGTCAACTTATAAATACTACCTCTCAGCCAGCACTTATAGCCACCCAAGATCTTATCATCTATTTGAACTTTCATAGATCTCAACATTTAGATCATGTGGTTCTTAACTCCAACTTAAAAGTAGTTGTCCTGGGAATAGCAAACTCATGAAATCTATGATTTTAATAGTGGATTAACGCACTATTAGAATAAGCTAAATATGAGTATATAAAGGTTAATTTTTGTATGCACGGGTCAAAGTCAGTTTGTATTTCTTTAAAAATATATCAAGAGTAGCTTTTATATGTACAAACTATTTATTTATTCTTATTAAGTAAATTGTTTTCAGTGAATTTGAAACAGGGCATGCAAAATTTTTGTGAAGAAACTGTAAATAATATAAAAAATACAAAATAAATGTGTTCATAAATTTGGAAATGGAGATTCTTCCTTTGATGGTATAATTAGCCTCTTAAAATTCGAAGTGTATTGGCTATTACATGTTTCTTATTAATTTAGTTTATGCCTAAGCTTCGGCTGTAAAGAAATATTCGTCGCATAAGATCTGAATGATTAAGCATCTCTGTTGATTTCTTTCTATTTATTACGGGATGTTTTGCTACCTAGAGTAGAATCCTAGATCACTCACCCACAGAAGATCCACACAGCCTGAACTATACGTGCATATGTGCATGTTTCTGGAAAAATCATTTAGCTCCTAGGTGTGGTTCACGCAACAAGATCGGGGTCAGAGTGCATGTTTCTGGAAAAATCGTGTAGCTCCTAGGTGGTTCACATAACAGGGTCGGTACAGACTTGTCCATGTGCAGCAGGAGAGGCGAATCCGGCGCACGCTAGCCTTTGGATTTAGAGAGTTCGTGAGTGATGAACGGTAGATTTCTGCCCATTATGGAAAATCAACGGCAGAGAATACTCCAAGGTTGCTTTGGCGGGGAAACGGCTGGGAGGGTGGTGGTAAATCCAAATTCGAAACTGCTACACTATAGTAGTAAAGTAAGTATAAGTATAAGTATAAGTACAAGTATATAGTAGAGATTTTTAGCGAAATTTGGGTCACCAAGTGATAGTACCTAGAACGCTATCGGTTTCTGTTTCCCCAGCCAGTAGGGTGCCAAAACACAATGTGCACTGCCACAGACAGGATCCCCCGAATTATTTCTTACTTAAATTCTTGTCTTATCTGGATAAGACAAGAATTTATGTAAAAAAAATCCGTATATATTTTATACTTTGTTTTAATAATATAGAATATTTAGAAAGGTTTTCCATTTAAATATATTTATATATATATTTATATAGTAAAGTATACTCTATATATAGATATTCCCGAACAATCCGAACTGAGGCAATCTTTCCGGATTCGCTCCGCCTTACAGCCTTGCTTTCCATTGTCATTGCCATTGTAGCACGTGTGTGGCCCAGCCCATAAGGGCCATGCGGAAAATAGTAAAAAATAATAATGATTATGGTTTATGTAAGAAATTGAAAATTGAATGAGTCGTTATTTACATGTTTTCAACTTAGCAGAAAGATTATGTCATCACCTCATCTATCCCATACTAGGGGCAGAAGGAACTGGTGAAGAAGTCATAACCAGATCCCCTAGGTGCCGGTCTCTGTAATGATCACGCCTCTGCCCGAACATCTTCTAATTTCTTTTTTTTTAGATAAAAGGCACTAAAGTGCCCAACTTTGAATAAACAAAACCTCTAACGGCGATAAGATATAAAGTGTTGAACCCAGCTTACAACCGGAAGCGCGGACAACAAGGTCGGCCAATACTAAGACTACGAAGAACCGGAGCAGAGCTAGAAAGCAACAGTGCCGGGCCGGAGCTCACCCGAGAGCGAGCCATCGAACACGCACGCCGTCGACAGAACCCCTCCGTCGCAGAAACGCCACCGAAAGCCGACCACCACCGGAAACCGACCCACGCTGCCCACACACCATAGAGCAGCACCAAGGGAACTCAACAAGGCAAGGGCACGAAGCAAGCCTTGCCGAAGATCGCCAAACGAAGACACCTTCGCCACACAACCTTCGGAGAGCTGCTTGTTGTGGGCTCCAAGACGATGTCTTCAAGAAGATCGCGACACTGGAGTGCCGCCACCGCCCGATTCGAGGATCTTGGGTTTTCACCCGGAGAAAGTAGAAAGACGGAGAGAAGCCCCATAACGCCTTCAAGAAGGGGACGGCGTCCGTGGACGTCGCCATCATGGCCCAAACGGGCAATGGTTTCCCCTCGGCATGGCCTCTCCTCCTTCTACACTGGGTTAGGCCATCGAAAGACGATCGAACCGCCACCACAACACGCTGCTCGCCGCGACCACGCCGCCCGCACGACCATGGCCACCGACCAGCACCAGAACCTCTGGCTCGCCCATCAACCAGCAAGGTTCCCACCGACCAAGGCCGCTGCCTTGAAACCAAACTCCTCGCGCTGCCGGACCGCAACAGAGCACCGAGAAACACCACTGACGCAGAACATCCGCTCCCGAACAGACGACGACCGACCTCACCGGCATCTACCCCACGCATATCACCAGGTGAGTGAGCAACTCCAAAGATCTGGGCAGCCCATAGCCACCACGGCTCTTGCTGATGCCAGATCTGAGGAATGGACGGAGAGGGACTTCCGCTGTGCGATCCGCGGCCAGCAACCACCCCGGCTGTCGGCAGTGCGAGATCCGGCGGAGGAGACGCGAAATGGGGCCGGGCCCCTGCCCGCCCGGCCGAACCACCCAGCGAGCCGCGCCCTGCGCCCTCCCGGAAGCCGCCCAGGCGGAGCAGACGCCCGACGCGCCACCGCCCACTACTCCCGTCGCCAATCGCGCCGGCCTGCAGACGCTAGTCAGACGCGCCGCCCATAGCCGTCGTCCGGACGCCACCTCCAAGCCTGCACGCGCGGGGCTCTGAGCCTCCGCCAGCCGACCACGAGGAGGGGGGCCTCACCGCCGCCATCAACCGCACGGGCTAGGCCCGGCGGCGACCATCGGCGGCGACGAGGCGAGGGGGTAGGGGAGAGGTTAGGGTTAGGTGGGGAGCGGGGGAGCGAGCGCCTTCTGTTTGTACTCTTTATCAGCTGTGTCTCGGGAGTACTCAGTCTCTTCTAATTTCTTTGATGTTAAGGACATCAGCAACCTCATTTCCAGACGAAAGTTCCACCTGAAAGCCATGAGAAATTCTTGTGATCAGTCACAGTGGCAAGTGAACATGTTCAACTAGCTTCAACTATGTTCTCTTTCCTAAAAAAAACTATGTTCTACTCTCTCCGATTCATATTACTTGATGCTAATATAGATCTATCTAGACACATTTTAGTTGTAGCTACATCTATTTTAGCATCAATTAATATAGATCGGAGGAAGTATATTTTTTCGTCTTTACCACACTAAATAAACTTGGCAATTGTTTTTTCCATTTTGTCACTCAACTTCTCCGTCTTTAGTTACATTGAACAATTTATATCACGCTGAGTCGCTGACATATAGCGAGTTACACTGAACAATGTGCTAAGACAACTATGGCTCGAGTGAGCAATAGTTCTTCAGTCATCGAAGAGAAGAGTTGTTCGGCCTAGGAGAATGGTTATAGTACTAGTAGCATACTAGCAGTGTAGCCAGATAATAATTTATTTGTAATTCAAGGTAGTAGGAGGCGATTTTCTCAAATGTAGTTATCCTGTAAGTAGTGTGTCTTCAGAGCAGGCCTGGCCCAAGAACGATGCCCACTCGTCCAGCCCAGTAAAAGTGCAGGATGGTGGGTCACAACAGGTCACAGGCTAGCAGGCTAACTTCAGATGTATCTAGACATCTGAATTTAAATAAACCTCTAACATCTTTTTATGAACATCGAACGGAGCGTGTCATATTTTTATCCGCCACGAGAAACTGCTCGTTCTCCTACGCGCAGGAGCTCCTGCATCGCGTGCACGTAGCACTCCTGCACCGCGTGCTCGTCCTCCTAGTTGGCCGCGCCACCGATGCACGCTCGTGGCGCTCCCACGAGATGTAGGAGGCCGCGAATGGGGCGTGGGAGATGAGCTGCAAGCGGCGTGAGCGGAAACGGCGGGGGGAGGAGGCCTTAGACGATGGTGGGGGCGGGGGACGGCAGCGGCGGTGGCTAACCCTAAGCGTTTGCCATGGAATAGGACGACGAGGAGGGGGAAATGAGCAGGGAGTGTCATCCGGGACTAGGATGGCAGTTTTTTCGTAGTTTGTGGGAAGTGCAGGGGCATTTTGGTCATTTTCAACCCGGGAAACTTCAGCTCTTTAACCCCAAAAGCAGAAGTATAAGACCAAACAAACAGAGCCTAAAGCATTTTGCTCTTCTGACGCTTGTGTTGTGCTAGTTGAGGCAGTCGACGTCGGAGTACCCCTCTGCAGCGTGTAAAGGTGTGGAATTTCACACATGTGACTCCCGGGTTGGGAACTCTTACTTTCATGTGTGTGGCACCATGTCTTAAACTATCTAATTACTTTAACCGCATGTTTTTCCAAAAGCATTTCTATTTTACATTTATATTGATTGTGTATAATCTGTTCGCTGAGTATGACTTGTCGTACTCACCCAGCTCCCCCATATTTTTTAGACACAGATATCGTTAGCAGAAGATGTCGTCGGTCGAAGTTTAGGTTGGACCAGTGGGTGGGAAGCGATTTAGAGAATTTAGTTTTAATTCCTATGTAATTGTAAATAAACTTGTAAATTTTTTATATATAAGCTTCTCGAGATTCACTGTGCTGGTTTTGCCTGCATTTTTAGCCTTGCACGCGTATAAGCCTCTCGATTTATAGGCGTGCGACGACTGTCATTCTCCCAGGTCCGATGGCGAGGTGCGACAGTTTATATAGACGTTTTTAGGTCAAGCTACCTCTATGGGCGCTAAAACCGAGGAAAAAAGAGCCGCATGGCACTAGTGGCCCCCATGGTATGACCTGGAAGGATAAACGTATTGTGGGATCCACCATGTAGCTCGACGATCTTCTAAAGTACTCCTTCGTCCCCGAAGTGTTCTAATTCTTGAAAAAAACGATGTGCCAAAAAAAATCCTAGGTCCATTTAAGTTCCGGAAGTTTGTCCAAAATATGTAAATACATAAACTCCTACAATACAGAGTATAAATCAAATAAAGAGATTTGATGGAAAAAAATACATGGTGGAAACTTTTGTTATGATGCAAATATTTTGGAGTATGGCACAATAAATTGCAAAGTTCATGGTTGCATTTTACATGTATCAACATCCCAAAATTTAATCCATGCTGATCCTTAAGCATAAAGATGATATTACAAACATATATTATGAAGTTTCTTATCAATAGATACAAAGTTGTAATATGATCATTGCTTGTTAAAAAAAAGATCATTGATACTTAAAGTATAATGAAGTATTGTTACATATTAAAGGTTGGCCAGCATACGCATGAGGACTACTCCGTAGTAGTTATCTAGAAGCTATGCAAAGCCAAACTAAATTAAGCATTCAACGACAAGAGGAACATATTGATTCTGAAAAGTCAGCCACTCCGATGACGGAAAGAAATAGGGCAGCGCAAGGCACGCATGGACGGATCAAGCCATGCATCTCTCATGCGACCGATGATGTTCAAGAAACATGTCCACACACTGGCACTTGCATAGTTGTATGCCGAGGAGATATTACGTGAGGTTTACTATACACGGTTGCACAGCTCATTGGCGCAACGGTCTGGCGCGCCGATCGACTGGCTGAGGCCACGCGTCTGACTTGGAGTACGTCACGCTGGACGCGAGAAATAACGAATGAGAAGGGCCGGTTTTGCCCCTGGAGAAACCACAGAACCCCATGGCCTTGCCACGCACGTTTGGTTCTTGGAGCATATAAAGCACGGCCCGTCTCTCCGATCCGGCCAGTCCTCGAGATACATTCTGATCATTCCCAGGGACCAGCTAGGGAACCCTCTTTTTCTCTGGCTGAAGGTGATCATGTTGATGTCTCTGCCGCCGGGTTTCCGGTTCAACCCGACGGACGAAGAGCTCATCTTCTACTACCTCCGCAACCGCATCGCCTCGGAGCAGTGCCCCGCCCCCGTCATGGCCGACGTCGACGTCTACAAGTTCAATCCATGGGACCTTCCATGTAAGCTAGCTCATCCATGCATCTTACTCTTAGTTGATCATTTACATGCTACTCCTACGATGCATGGTCCTATACTCCTATCTGAACCGTGATAGATTGCAGCCCAGGCGGTGTACGGCGACAGCGAGTGGTACTTCTTCAGCCCGCGGGATCGCAAGTACCCAAACGGCACGCGGCCCAACCGCGCCGCCGGGTGCGGCTACTGGAAGTCCACCAGCACCGATAAGCCCATCCACGACGGCGCGGTCGGGAAAGGTGTCGGCGTCAAGAAGGCGTTCATCTTCTACGAGGGCCGCGCGCCCAGGGGCACCAAGACCGGCTGGATCATGCACCAATACCGCATCGCCGCCGAACCCCTCGATGCCACCCTTCTCAACAAGCCCGTCAATGTCCGGAACGTCTCCATGAGGGTACAAATGCACCACCTGCTTTCGTTCCTTTCTTCGCGGGTTGTGCTCGTTCGTAGTTTTCGACAAGGACGGGCATGTTGACCTGTTGTGCGTTGCATGCTTTGCGAATATATCTGCAGTTGGATGACTGGGTGTTGTGCCGGATCTACAAGAAGGCCGGCCAGGCGTCGCCGATGGTACCGCTTATTACGCTCGAGGTCGCCGACTACGACCACGACGACCTCTCCGGTGGTGGCGGCTTCGATGACGCCCTTGGCTTCTTCTCACCCTCCAGCGGCAGCAGTGCCATGATCACGCAGAACCAGCAGGCGCAGACCGGCAGCGCCAACACCGCTGGGAGGCTCCCAGCGATACCGTTCATCTCTGACCTCTTCCTACCCTTCAGTAGCAGCAGTGCCATGATCACGCAGAACCAGCAGCCGCAGACCGGCAGCGCCAACGCCGCTGGAAGGCTCCCCACGATCCCATTCATCTCCGACCTCTTCCACGAGTACCCTGTTGCGCAGATCTTCGACGGCGAGGCCGAGCACCTCGCCGTCCACCCATCCCTGAACCAGCTCTTCTCTGGAGACCACAACACGTGGGTGCAACCGTCGTACTACGCGCGGTCATCGTCCCCGGCCGCCAGCGGAGGCGCGGGAAAACGCAAGGCAGCGAGCACGGAAGAGTGTGGCGGCGCCAGGGCGGGATGGTTGTTGGACGGCCACGAGCACTTGTCCAAGAGCCTCAACGGGTCATGCTTGGCTTCAGTTCTAAGTGAGATTACAACTGATATTTTCAATAGTTAGATTTGCTTGGTAATTCATGCCAGTCATGAGTTGGCACACAACTAAGATTTGATAACGCCATATGAGAACTAAGTTAATTCTCTGTATTGGCATGTGAGCATTATGTTGGTATTATGTTTGTGTCCGTCAAATTCAGTAATCACTATGGGGAAAAGCTAGATTTATTCTCCTGTTTCCCTACGCAAGGTGATGTACGTCACATACAAATAATCTTCTCATTATTCAGTAGTTAGAGGATGCAAGATTGGGCACCTGAATAATTCTTGGTGCCTTGCTTCTGGAAAAGATACATATTGATCGTGCATAAACATGAAATCTAATTTTCATATAAGCAAGAAATCCAACTGAAAGCTTGTATTCCATTTGTGTTGCATAAGCAAGGAAAATAAAACCACAGGAAATGTAACTCACCAGCCAGAAGTATAAACAAAATGGAAATGCAAGTCTCAGTAGCTATGTTGGTTCAGCACCCAACATTGAAAGGAGCGGCACTTAGCTAAACATGTATAAATCTTAACAAATGTTACTTTGTGATCACATTACTTTGTGTTTTGTTGGAATTCATTACCAAGTTATATTTGGCTGCAATCAGTAACACATCCAGCACCCTAGTTTAATCTGTCAAGCACCCCCGATCTGTTAAGAAGTTTGGTATCATTGATACATATTCTGCAAAACTGCAAACACAAGACCAAGGCATCGCCCAGGCGTGGCCATTCAAATAGAAGAAAAAACGCACTGGACATCACACAAAATGCTCACATTGGCATTGAAGATCAAGCAGTGTTTAAACAACCTCACAGTGGCCTGCTTGCATCAAAGCAGTGTACACATAATAGTAAGCTGCTTTCAACAATTTTCACAAGTACCTGTGCAACACGCATCAAGAACAAGCTAAAAAATTCTGAAGAAATCAACACTGCATGAACAGAAAGAGCAGACAGGTTTATGCTACATGGTGCAAGAACAATTTGCAGTTGGCCTCTCTTGGGCAAATGCACTAGAGTATGAAGCCGTGAAAAGCCCTGAAGTGCATAGGGAAGCAAGAGATAGAGAAAGAAATCTCAGCAAACGGAGGTGTACTAATTAGGCGAGCTATACATGGTAGATAAAAACTGAACAGAAAATCCCTTTCTCATACATTGAAGAATACTGAAGAAGATAGAACAATGTTACTGCCTTCCCTATATTCAAACAAAAAAATCTATGCACGGCGCTGGAAGAAATCTGGTACAACAATTCATATCATTGCAAGACACGGCATGGTCAATACTAAGGCACATACAAGATCCCCAATAATTCAGAAACTTTAGCAGGAAACACAAATATCTTTTCTAGAAAATGCAGGCACCAATCTGAAATCATTCAGTGCCATTTCCTGTCACGAAACAGTGGTCAGAATTATCAAGTACCTCTAGTAGTACCAGCGCCCTGATCAACCGACCAAGCTTACCTGGAGCAATGAGAGGCAATCTCCAACTCTTGTGCGTCTCGACCGGGCTTTCTGTAATACGGCATGGGACCTTATGTTCGAGAATCATGTGCTCCATGCCCTGTCTTCGTCTCTGTCTGATCACTGCCCTCTCCTGCTGTCCAACCAGAGTGGTCCGCGGAAATCGCCTGTGTTTCGCTTTGAGTCCTTCTGGATCAAGATGCCGGGGTTTATGGAGGTCGTTAAACAAGCTTGGTCTGCGCCCTCATCTCATACTCAGCCGACCCATATCATCAGCCACAAGCTTAAGACCACGGCTCAAGGGCTCAGATCTTGGAGCAAGAGTCTCTTCTCCGACAGCAAGCTTCAACTCCTTATGGCCCTGGACGTCATCCTTCAGCTGGATGTGGCTCAAGAATCCCGCGCTCTCTCCGAAGATGAATGTTGGCTCCGTGCCAATCTGAAACGTCGGGTCAAGGGACTTGCAGCGCTTGAAAGGTCCCGCAAGCGTCAAGCTTCCAGAATTCGTTACCTCCGCGACGGCGATGCCAACACCAAGTTCTTCCACCTACGGGTCAACGCGAGGAAGCGTAAAAACCACATCGCCAGACTTAAGCATAACTCCGGGTGGGCCGTGTCTCATGAAGACAAGGCTGGGCTGATCTTCGACCACTTCTCGCGCTCTCTCGGACGGCCTCCTCCTCGTTCTCTTGACTTCAACTGGGAAGTGTTGGACCCCCCAAACCACTCTCTGGAGGACCTCGGCCTACCTTTCTCTGAAGGTGATGTCAAGGCGGCTCTTGAGGACATGCCTGCCGACAAGGCCCCGGGCCCAGACGGTTTTTCCATCGCCTTCTTTCAATCCTGTTGGGATGTGGTTAAGAATGACCTTATGGCCGTGATCAACGCCTTCTCCGAGCTGCCAGCTTCTAGTTTTCACATCGTTAACACCGCCAACGTCGTGCTCCTGCCTAAGAAGGACGGTGCGGAAGCTATCTCTGACTTCAGACCCATCAGCCTCATCCACGCGGTCCCTAAGATCATTGCTAAAGCTATGGCACGCCGCCTCAGCCCGAAGATGAACGACATTGTTTCCCGAAGTCAGAGCGCTTTCATCAAGACAAGAACTATCCATGATAATTTCATGTATGTCAGGAACACTGCCCGTCGGCTGCACCGTACAAGAACTCCTTCCCTCCTCATCAAACTAGACATTGCCAAGGCTTTCGACACGGTCCGTTGGGACTATATGCTGGACCTCCTTCAACGCCTTGGTTTTCCTCAGAGGTGGAGAGCCCTGCTGGTGACTCTTTTCTCCACGGCCTCTTCTAGGATTATCCTTAACGGAATCCCTGGGAAAGACATCTTGCATGGTCGTGGCCTTCGTCAGGGTGATCCTCTCTCGCCTCTCCTTTTCGACATCGCCATCGACCCTCTTCAGAGACTGCTGGATAAGGCGACAGAATCAGGCGTGCTCTCTGCTTTGCCAGGTGGCTTTCAGGGCCCCAGAGTCTCTCTCTACGCGGATGATGCCGCCATCTTCCTTTCGCCCACGAGGCACGATGTCGAAGGCTTGGCAAACATTCTGCAAAGTTTTGGGGAAGTCTCTGGCCTTGTGACCAATGTGACCAAGAGCTCCATCGCCCCCATCCAATGCGCCAGCTTAAACCTGGAGGAGGTCTTAACTGATTTCCCGGCTGCCACGACCCCCTTCCCCATCAAGTATCTAGGGTTGCCCCTCTCCCTTGGAAGACTTAGGCGGGTGGACCTCCAACCCTATATCGACAAGGCGGTTTCTCGCCTAAACCCGTGGAAGGGGAAGTTCCTAAATCGCGCCGGTTGTACGGCGCTTGTTAAGTCCGTGCTCTCCTCCATGCCAATCTTCTTGCTGACAGCTTTAAAGGCGGACAAAGGCATCCTCAAGGCCTTTGCTAAGATCAGTCGCGGCATGCTCTAGGCTAGTAAGGAGGTGGTTAGCGGAGGGAAATGCAAAGTCAACTGGCAAAAGGTCTGCCGCCCCAAGGAACTCGGCGGGTTGGGGGTTCTAGACATGGAGAAGTTCTCTCGGGCCCTTAGGCTCCGTTGGCTTTGGTTTGAGTGGACGGCTCCTGAGAAACCTTGGGTGGGTACTGAAACCCCCAACGACGCTTCCGACCGGGACCTCTTCAACGCGGCTACCCATGTCACCATCGGGAATGGGGCTAAGGCCTCTTTCTGGTCCTCTTCTTGGCTTCACGGTGCCCCTCCAAAAGACCTGGCCCCCCTTATCTTCAAGGTCTCCAAGAGGAAAAATCGAACGGTCCAAGATGCCCTCACTGATTATAACTGGATCTCGGACATCGCGGTCGAGGCCTTCACTGTCGATCACCTGGACCAATATGTCCGCCTCTGGGATCTCCTAGCAGATGTTCAGCTCCACCCAGACAGGGAGGACTCCATTACTTGGTCTTTGACCCCAAACGGCTGCTACTCCGCCAGCTCCGCCTATAAGGTCCAGTTCCTTGCCTCCTTGCCATGCCAGTTCGGACACATCGTTTGGAAGACCTGTGCTCCTCCAAAGTGCCGCTTCTTCGCCTGGCTTGCTGTACAAAATCGACTTTGGACCGCTGACCGCTTGGCTAAACGAGGTTGGCCACATCACCCCACCTGCCAGCTATGCCGCAATTCCCCAGAGACAGCTAGGCACTTGCTCTTTGAATGCCGTTTCTCCAGGCGCATCTGGACAGCCGCGGCTTCCTGGCTTTCCTGTCCGGATCTTCTCAGCAGCATTGGTGTAGGACGGCCAAAAGTTCTGGACTACTGGTTGGCCGCTTCGAAGACCACCACCTCCTCCCCTAAAGGTCTACGATCTGCCATTACTCTGATCGCTTGGGAGATCTGGAAGGAAAGAAATGAGAGGGTTTTCAACAACAAGTCCTCCTTGCCAGCGGTGGTCATGCACAGGATTAGAGAAGAGGGGAAAGATTGGATCCTCGCCGGAGCTTCCCACATGGCGGATCTTTTAGGCTAATCTTTTCCTAGGTCCGGGGGTGGGGGCGGTTTGCCCCCGCGTTTGTTTCCTTTTTTTTTTTTTTTGTTTTCCATGGCTCTTGCCATAACCTTGTTTGCTTCTCCTATATCAATATAAGGCAAAACCTTTTTTGCCCGTTTCAAAAAAAAAAAAAAACTATGAATAAACACCCACCATTCCACGGACAGCCGGACGAGGAAGGATGTGTGATAGCCGACGGAGGAATATCAGGCAAGGCTGGGGAAACACGAGGCCTTCACCAATTCTGAAATAGTGTGCCTTTCACACCTGTCCAGACAGAGCTTGCCATCGTTCCCGCAGTCGGACGAGGATGCGGCGTGGTGCTGAACGTCGACGCCCGCTGAAGGCACGAGCAATGGGAGGAGGTGCGGCCGTGCGGGAGCCCCCATTGATCCCGCGGCGTCGAGGGTCGGGGAGCCGCCAGTCGATCCGCCGAAGCGGAGGGGCGGGCCGCCGCCGGTTGATCCCGCGGCAGGGGAGGGTCGGGCCGCCACCGTCGATGCCGTGGCAGGGGAGGGCTGGCCGCCGCCGGTCGATCCCTCGGCAGGGGAAGGGCGTGCCAATGCAGCGATGCGTGGCCTCGGATGCGGCGATGCGGCGGTGGTGGTGGTCGGGCCGGGATGGATCTGGCCGGGAGAGCCACATTTTTTTTTTTGAGCAGTCTGTCCACTTTATTCATCATGAATCATAGAGCTTAAAGTAGATGTTTCAGCCGGCTACAATGCCTTTGTTATCTCTGTGTCAGCCGTGCTGATACATGCTGGTCATATTGGTGTGACCTGCTGAAACGATTGAGTTTTTTATTTTTTTCAGTTAAGTAGACAGGAAACCCTCGTATTCACGGTTGTCCGAGTACATGATTTTTTGTTTGTGGATAATATGTATACATGTTTTTTTCGTGACAGGAAAAACATACAAAGTTATTATAGGAACAAAGAAATATAAATTACATATGAGAGAAATATTCTTTGGAATTGACACCATCAAATAATAATGTGCATACATATTTACGGATAAACATATTTTTCTAATGCTTGTCCTAATCAGTAGAAGTGAAATGCATTCAGATCTGAAACTACATTTTGTAGAATCATTAGAGTGATCCATATCAATATATACTCAGAAATCTCTTGAGCTAGAGATTGCCAAAATAATGCTACGTCAGGTTGATTCAGGCGTGTATGTTCTAAGTCCAACAGGAATTCAACTAAACTTGAAAAGGAGAAAACAAAGATGACCATAGATAAACAGATTATGATGCAAGAGACTTCCATCAGGAGTTGCAGAAATGTGTACGCAAGTATCATTATATGTCTAGACTCAAAAATACAAATGGAAGCGCCAATTGTGCATCTTTGTATCGAACAAAGGACACTTTTTTCAACTGATCGGGTAAAATCTGGTTGAATTATGTCTCTCTTGTCTTTGCAACCTAGCATATCTTCCACAGTTCCTCCAAAGACAAACTGAAATGTGCTCCCAGTCAACAGGAAGAATTACACATGCCTATGTCTTCACAAGAATCTATTTGAGCCAGCAAGTAATACTGAAATACAAAATCCCATAGAAACACAATGATATCAATAAATTTCTTCATGAAATCTTGGAAATCAGATTTGCAATGATTAAAAATAGAATAAAAGTCTCAGATGTACTCCCTAGCTCAATGTACTCAGAAAAACAGTAGATGCATACAAACTGGTGTAAACTTGAAGCCAAACATAATGAATTATAGGTGCTTAATGAACTGCTTTTGCCAGAGATGGAGGGAAACTTTATTTACAACTTCATATCAGGTACATGTATCATTCCCAAAAAATAAATCAGGCACATATATGACAGTTGTACACTCCCTTAGCAGATAAGCTGATGGAGATGTGAACCCCTGCATCAGCGCATTTGTTGGGCCACATGTAAGGAATCCCAATCAACACCCTATTAATCACATAAGAAGTTGTATTACTAACAGATTTCATCTCTAACCTAGTCAACTCTCGTGGCATGTCAACATTATACTGGAAACCGAACCAAAAGTAACTAAGGTGGCTTTGCATAAACTTGTAATAAACACGAATACTCAAAAAAGAAACACTTATTTATGAACAAACACCAGAGTCAGCCTATCAATAGCTCAATGGATCTCTCTGTCTAGCTAATTTCTTTGCATAATAGCTAAAAAACTGAATGGTGTCAGTCTATCTGATTTTCTATCGAGAAAACAAAAGAATATTTGTGGTCGTACTGGGTACCTTAGAGAGCACTAATATTTATGAACACGGATACTCAAAAAAGATACACTTATTTATGAACAAACACCATGCAATTAGTAGGTGGCCAACAGATGCAGCTTAGTGCACAAGCCAGAGTTAACCTATCAATAGCTCAATGGATCTCTCTGTCTAGCTAATTTCCTTGCATAATAGCTAAATAAATGAATGGTGTCAGTCTATCTGATTTTCTATCTAGGAAACAAACGAATATTTGTGGTCGCATTGGGTACCTTAGAGAGCACTAATATTTACGAACACGAATACTCAAAAAAGATACACTTATTTATGAACAAACACCATGCAATTAGTAGGTGGCCAACAGATGCAGCTTAATGCACAAGCCAGAGTTAACCTATCAATAGCTCAATGGATCTCTCTGTCTAGCTAATTTCCTTACATAATACATTAATACCTAAATAAATGAATGGTGTCAGTCTATTTGATTTTCTATGTAGGAAACAAAATAATATTTGTGCCCGTATTGGGTACCTTAGAGAGCACTAATATTTACAGACTAATTGAAGACCACAACTTATATTGATACCCTCGTTGTACAAATTGTACAAATGGTTAAAAGTGCGAAAAACTGGTTACATGGTAATCTAATAGACAAAAGAATAGCCAATTGTGCGGTTACAATTTTCAACTTCAACGTATAGTTGATAAAGGACCAACCCCAACATTCCAGAATCTTATGCTGCATGATACGTAAGAGCACAAGGCATTGCGAAGAACATGGCAGAAAATTATCTAACCTCCCCAAGCCTTACAAAACACATGGAGAAGTAAAAAAATCAATTTACATAATATAGTTCAGAAAAAACGAAATAAAAGTTCCAAATTATGCTTTTAAAATGCAGGGTTGCAAGTATGACCAAAATTCATTTGCTTAGTGCAATTAGATTGTGCATTGGATCAGTTTGACATATAAGCATAGCTGAAACTTCTGTTTTGATCTTTCACCGCTCAAAGGCCAAAGCAACCATACATAACCTACAAAAAGAAACAATGAAACTCTACTATGGCATATACTAAATTGGGAAAAATATAGCATCAACACCACAGCACACAAATCTATAAAATATCGAATGATGCATAAAGTTCATTTGTATGTATCAAAAGTTTGAAATAGTGAGCTAGGAAACTGCCTAAAGAATGTCAAATAAAATAATTAAGATACAGAGCTCTAGTGGTCCAAATAGAGATTGAAATCCCTATTAAATTATTAGTTCAATGATAGTTGGACATGTCAGGTACCAACCAAAAGAGGAATTCCATGAACCTACAATGTGCATGGTAAAATTTATTGACATTTAAAGATTGAAAGTTTGACATAAAGAGAAAATCTAGGTATGTTGAAACTGCAATTCCTTAACAAAGCAACACCAACTATTGAGCCTGGAATTTTCAAAGAGTATCAAGATTGGAATTTTTAGAAGTTACACTATAGTTTATGGATCAAATAACAAACAAACAAACAACCTCTTGAAGAGTTATTAAATAACGCAGACCAACACTAAGAGTTGTAGCTATTCATATGAGACTATATTCATGTTAATATTCCAACAAAAGAAAATTTAACCAATCAAGCCCCACAAACTTAAAAACACTGTAACTTCCCTTAAAAGGCAATGAATCCATGGATGATTCATGGCGTAGGTGAGCATAGGGGCTGGCCCTCCGTCCACGTCGCTAGACACACTCACCACTACTCCAGTCACCGACCATCATACGTGCAGCACATGGGTGGCTCCATGAAGTGTACAGGGGCAACAACATGCATGGTGATCAGGCAATGGTTCCGGGACAAAGCTCTGCCTAAAGTTGGACAGGTGCCAGAAACCAAACCAACCTGGCAGCTACACGGATGAGACAGGCACCGAGAGACATCTCCCAACCGACCCGGTTTAAGAATTGTAAGTTATTCTGAATGGAATTCATGGCTTGTTCCTTTACTATTGGATTTAGTGAAACCTGCCCTAAAATCATGGGGATGCATCTTCTTAAGGATACATATATACCCACATACCTTCAAGTGTGGTGGTGTTGGGCATCATACAAATCCCACACCACGCTAACTCCTCAATATCTAAGTATAACAACTTATGATGTAATCATTCTTCCTCTCTTTGACAGCAAGAAAAAACTAAACAGTAATTAATAAAACACTTTCTAGCCAATGCATTATCATACCAAACCTAGTTCTCTCATACTTTTTGTTTAGTAAATCGGAGATACAGAAAGATGCTCGAATAATGGTTGAACCAATGGCAAATATACCAATATGAAGAGCAGTGTATAAATAGAAGAACAAAGAATTGGCATCATAGGCAGGAAACAAAACAAGTACGGCAATATATTGATAATAAAAACCCGTAGGGTTAAAGGCTAATCTTAGCAGCAGACTAAGAAATATGGCACACCGCTAGGCACAAAAAGGTCCTGAAAACAGATCAACCTGTGAGTCTTCTTGAGAAGATACATGTGCTATACTTTTTTTTCAATTGCCGCTAATCTGATCACGTCCCATGCTTTAAAAGGTAACAAAAGGGACATTTGACCTACCTAAGCTCATATACGCCGGACCCATGACCAAAAAATCACAACAACATGCAACAACCTTTGTCATCCATCAAACACATTTATCGAATGCTAACTCAATAATACTACAGTGGCCGCAACCTGCATCTAGATAACATCATCAGACATGATACAAATATGTATTGGATATCTTAGCAGAAAGATAGGAGCCCTGGGAGAGAGCGGAACGCAGGCTTATGTTGTCGCCTTTCCCTTGCACTACCTGCTCCCTGTTCCGCGCCGCGATCTCTCAGAGAGAGAGAGAGAGAGAGAGAGAGAGAGAGAGAGAGAGAGGACGTCCTAGCCTTCCCTCGTTGTGCTCCGAGACCTGGTTGTCGCTGCCGCCTCCGCCCGATGCTCCACCAGGCCCTACACGCCGACGCCGCCAGGGAGGTGAGAGACGGGAGGAGAAAGATAGGGCTCGGGATTGAGAGAGAGAGAGGTCGTAGCATCTCGGCGCAGTAGGACGGTGACGGTGGCTGTAGATCTTGGGAGGAGGACGGGGCGTCAAGGGAGCCGCCGGTAACCCTAGCATGCGATGCGATCTGTCTCTCGGGAAGAAGAAAGGGAGAGGAGAGGTGGACGGGTCTGTCTAGCGGCTCGATGTGCCTCGATGGCACCGTTCTCCAATGCGTAACGACAGGCCCGCTGGCCCGCAGACCGGCCCACCAGCAGAGAGCCATTCGCTCGCATGGCGCTGCACAAGGCCTGAGAATGCAGGGATCTCAACAGGATTAATTCTTGTAAGTAATATCTTTGAGTTTATGATAAATGTTTACATCCCATGCTATAATTGTATTAACCGAAACATTGATACATGTGAGTTATGTAAACAACAAGGAGTCCCTAGTAAGCCTCTTGAATAACTAGCTTGTTGATTAATAGATGATCATGGTTTCATGATCATGAAACATTGGATGTTGTTAATAACAAGGTTATGTCATTGGGTGAATGATATAATGGACATACACCCAAATAAGCGTAGCATAAGATCAAGTCATTTAGTTCAAACTTGCTATAAGCTTTCGATACATAGTTACCTAGTCCTTCGACCATGAGATCATGTAAATCACTTACACCGGAAGGGTACTTTGATTACATCAAACGCCACTGCGTAAATGGGTGGTTATAAAGATGGGATTAAGTATTCGGAAAGTATGATTTGAGGCATATGGATCAAGAGTGGGATTTTTCCATCCTGATGACGGATAGATATACTCTGGGCCCTCTCCGTGGAATGATATCTAATTAGCTTGCAAGCATGTGACTGGTTCACAAGGGATATCATATCACGGTACGAGTAAAGAGTACTTATCGCTAACGAGGTTGAACTAGGTATGGAGATACCGACGATCAAACTTCGGATAAGCAAAATATCGCGTGACAAAAGGAATCGGTATCGTATGTGAATGGTTCTTTCGATCACGAAGTCATCGTTGAATATGTGGGAGCAATTATGGATCTCCAGGTCCCGCTATTAGTTATTGATCGGAGAGGAGTCTCGATCATGTCCACATAGTTCTCGAACCGTAGGGTGACACACTTAAGGTTTGATGTCGTTTTAAGTAGATATGGAATATGAAATGGAGTTCGAATATTGTTCGGAGTCTCGGATGGGATCCAGGACATCACGAGGAGGTCCGGAATGGTCCGGAGAATAAGATTCATATATAGGAAGTCACTTTCCAAGTTTGGGAATGATCCGGTGCATTTATGGAAGGCGCTAGAATGTTCGAGAACCTTCCGGATGAAATCACCATGGAAGGTGGAGTCCTGGTTGGACTCCACCAAACCCAACCAGCCAACCAAGTGGGAGGGTGGAGTCCATGGAAGACTCCACCTCCTTGGCCGGCCAACAAAGGGGGGAGGGGGAGAGTCCCTGTCCCTCTAGGTTTCGTCCATATGGCAGTTTTTTAATTGGGGTCTTATTCGAAGACTTTGGGCAAACCCTTGGGGTTCCACCTATATAATGAGGAGGAGAGGGAGGGGTAGCCTGAGGTACTTGGCCGCACCACCATAGGGGGCCCCTGGCCGGCGCCCCTACCCCTCTCTCCCAAACCCTAGCTACTCCCTCCTCCTCCTTCTTCTCCCGCAGCGCTTGCGGCGAAGCCCTGCCGGAGATCTCCACCACCATCACCACGCCGTCATGCGGGATTCCGAGGAGGATCTACTACATCCGCTGCCCGCTGGAACGGGGAGAAGGACGTCATCATCAACACTGTACGCGTGACTGAGTGCGGAGGTGCTGCCCGATTGTGGTACCGTCAAGATCTTCTATGCGCTTTTGAAAGCGGCAAGTGATCGTCTACATCCACCACGAGATTTATCCCGTTTAACGCTTAGCGATCTTCGAGGGTATGTTGATCTTCACCTCGTTGCTACCATCTACTAGAGATTAGATCTTGGCTTGTTATTCGTTCTTGCGGTAGGAAATTTTTTGTTTTCTATGCTACGAATCCCAACAGATATGAAGTGTCCGAGCCACACTTGAGCTTTCTCATTGCCTGCACTATATATATTGTCCTAACTATATTGTTGTGTACGCTATTATGCAGAATGAAGATTGGGGAATGCAAAAAGGAACATCCATGATGTTGGGTTCATTTACCCACATATCATTAATGGATATGTGTTAGAAAGACACCCCCGAGACGTGGAGCAAGACCTGTGGGATTTTCTTACAAAGCAGCAACTCAAAAGTCAAATTTTATTTCCTTACCATTTTGGGTGAGTGTTTCTGTCTTGAGCACATTCTCTTTTGTTTACTCCATGAATGGTATGTCTAATCGATGAGTTATGCATAACTGTGCATGTATCGTGTCCGCAGGTTCCACTGGATTCTGCTAATAAATGAATTTCACACCTCCAGAGTTCTCATCATGGACTCTCTGAATATGGATCCAAAGCTTTGGGTCAACATGAGAAATATGCTGCAAAAGTAATTATTTTCAATCATTTGCGCTCTATATCGATCGGCCTTTTCGTTCATTTCCTAATATCAAGTAACTAATAACTCACTTGTTCATTTAATTTTCTTTGCCCTGTAGGGTTTGGAGACGGTTCTCGGATGAAACGGTCGGTGAATTCAAAAAAGAGCTAGATTTTAGAAGGTTACTTAATGCGGATATTCAGCCACCGGGGACCAATCTATGTGGATACTATGTTTGTAAGTTCATCCGGAGACACACCTCTGAGCGGAAGCCGTCGGATAGCAACGTGCGGAGGAATAACTTCCGGAAGACGCTTAGTCCAGAAGCTCGCTTCCGACCAATTCAAGAGGAACTAGCAGGATTTTTGATGAGGGAAGTCCTCCATCCTAAAGGAGAACACTATTACGAGGACGAAGAACTTCTGATGCCGTAAATTGTGTATGGAAATTTTTTCGAAGTTTATATGGTCATCCGAGATTGAATATATATTGTATATTCCTCTTGAATTCTTCTTGGTTCTAATTTCAAACTTGTTTGAAATTGTACATTCATATGCATGTATATAGTAGCGTAGAATATGTGTACTGAAACTTCTTCAAAATTAAAATAAAACACAAAATAAAATATAAAGAAATAAAACAATACAAATTAAAAAGAAACCAAATTTACGGGGGGAGGGGGGCTAAAACCCTAAACCTGCGGAGGCCTTTAGTCGCGGTTGGCCAGGCCACGTGGACAGGCCTTTAGTCGCGGTTCGTAAGCAACCGCGACTAAAGGGGGGCTTTAGTCGCGCATATTTAATCCCGGTTGCGCAACCGGGATTAATGGCAGTTACCAACCGGGATTGAAGCCCCTTTTTCTACCAGTGCAACGTGAAAGGCCATTTGGTGTCTGGTGCGTGCAAAACAATTCTTGGTATGCACACACGTTCACCAATATTGGTCCCCGTCATAATCTTAGCTTCCAGATCCATTCACCAAGCCGTGTGACCATTAAACGGGTACCATTGCAAGCTCCAATAGCTTGGCTGATATTCCTTAGTAACATCATGGAAACCCTCCCTTCAATGAAATCCTATGCTGCGGAAAGTTTGGAGGGTCGACCTTATGGAGAAATTCAGGAGCGTACAACAGTTTTGCATCAGCCGCATGGTCCAGAGTTTTACAAATAGAATCACAACTCTCGAACACCATCTCCTCCCCAGGCACCCTAGAGAAAACAATATCGTTGATAGAGTCAGCAACTTTATTAGTAGGACACACTACGGTGTAGTCTGCCAATAAGATGCATCAAAATACATTTCAGAAAAATGATTCGTACACTGCATGAACAATAGAAGAAACGGGAGCAAAGTCTGGCAGCAGTGTTGTATCTGCTGGCAAGGAGATCCAGAAAGGGGTAGCCTCTCCTTCTCGTGTATCCATGTGCACAGCTCCATCACCGACATCGAGGATCCACTGCGCAAATTCCTCCAAATCAGCTCGTTCCTCATCGGACAATGTTGGATTAGACAATCTCATATTTCTCCGTAGCTTAAGAGCATTTACATGCTGCCAAAGGGGGTAACTACATAAGAGAAGAGTTCACAACTTCCGCTCTGCTGCCCGCTTCCACAACAGGTAACACCTACCTGAAATCCCCTCCTAAAACTATAGTTTTTGTACTGAAAGGGAGTAATTTCTGGGAAGGTTCATTCAGAAACAAAATGTCTCGCATGCTTCTATCAACCGCTTCAAAGCAACGCCTTTGTGTCATTGCCGCTTCATCTCAGACTATGAGTGTTGCTTTCTCTATTGATTCAGCTAGGTTTAAACAAGGGCAGATTCGGTATCCGAGAGAATCTGACAACAGTTTCACGGTTTGACTAACGGGAGTTCGGCTTCTAACTAAATTGACATCTGACGCTAACGGAAATGGTATTCTAGCATAAAAACCGAGATTGCAATGGTAATTTGGCAAACTCGAATTTTGAGTGGCGTTGCATGGGTAGATCGATCAGACCGTCATGTCACGTGCACGCACCGCGGAGCTAGCCCCACATCTCATCAACAGAGATCTACCGATCCATCGACCCAACACATGAACATAGCAATTGACATACACTGTACCATTTTACACGCCCACGTACGATCACCAGAAATTATTTCTTACAGCACACACTAGCTAGCTAATTAACTTGCATGGATCCGCCGTTCAATGCACTTACAGATTCGATCGTGCAGCTCGACTTTTGCTGAGTACATGGCCATACGATTTTGAACACAAGTAACCAGCTGACGTAACAAACACACACGACCTTGAAGAAACACCATGCATGTAACATGAAGCAACAAAGGACGGTGAATCCATAAATGGTAGAAAACCCACTTTTTATGGAAGACGAGTGATCAGATCGATCTACACCCTTACAACTCTTACGTCGAGCTTGTTGTTACTGCTGGCCACGGCACAGCTCAGCCGTCTCATCGGCGACATCTGACCCCCTCCTCGCCGCCGTCACCACGAGCCCGTTCTTCATCTGCAACACGACGGATAGCTTCGGCTCCACGACGTGTCCTGGCACAACCTCCAGGTCGAAGTTCCACACCACGGCGGCGACAACGCTCTTCATCTGCGCCACCGACACGTCCTTCCCCAGGCACGATCTCGGCCCGGCGTTGAACGGCATGAACCTGTGCGCCGGCACATGCCGCAGGGCCGCAGTGCCGCCGTCTTCTGTAACCCACCTCTCCGGCCGGTACTCCGCGCAGTCCTCGCCCCACACGCGCTCCATCCTGCCCATGGAGTAGACCGAGATCAGCACGGTGTCGCCCGCGCGCACCTCGTGCCCGCTCGGCAGCACGTCGTCGGCCAGCACCGCCTTGCGCTCGATCGGGCCCGGAGGGTGCAGCCGCATTGACTCGAACAGTGCCGCCGAAAGGTAAACGAGGGGTTTCGTCTCGTCCGGGTCGAACACTGCCATGCCGCTCTTGCTGTTGCGGGAGGCGACGATGGGCGCCAGTTCTCTCCTGATGTTGGACACGACGTGCGGGTGCTTCGTCAGGTTGTACAAGAGCCACGCCAGAGTCGTGCCGACCGTGTCGCGCCCGGCGAACATGTAGTTGATGATCGTCGCGTAGAGGAAGTCCTTGGGCTCCCCGTCCTCGCCAACATACTCTGGGTCATCGATGTAGGAAGAAACTATGTCCAGCTGGTGCGCTCCGTCGTTCTCGTGTGCCCTTTTCTGGAGCATCTCCGCGACGAACCGACGCAGCACCGGCTGTGCCACGGCGAGCTTCCTCTCGGGACCAATCCTCAGACTCCTCATGAGCTTCCAGCAAGAGATTGGCACGGTGTGCCGGAAGAAGCCAACCTCCATGACGGCGTCCATGGCGTTCGGGACGTCCATGGGCGGCATGTGCACCGACAGAAGGCCGGGGTCCACCCCGAAGACCGGCATGGCCGTCATGTCGAAGGCGAACCTAGTGAGCAGCTCCTGCATGTCGAACGGCGCCCGGGCGGTCGCCGCGCGCGCCAGCGCCGGCATGAGTCCGTTTTCCACCTTGTCGCGGCAGGACCCAGCCATGAACGCCAGCAGCCGCGGGCTGGCCATGAGGTGCTGCACCCTGGCGCGCTGGCGGCGCCACGACTCGCCGTCGGCGTTGAAGAAGCTGCCGCCCATGGTGTCGAAGAAGGAGGCGAACTCGTGGCCCTTTGGGTAGTTGGGGAAGTTAGAGACGAAGATGTGGCGCACGTTGGCCGGGTCGCAGGTGCAGAAGAAGCGCATGCTGGGGGCGCGCACCTCGTAGCTGTGGCCCGGCCCGGAGGCGGCGAAGAGCGCGGTGGCGTAGCCGTGGAAGTCGTGGATGTTAGCGATGAGGGACGGGAGCATGCCCACCACCGGCCAGTCCGTGGGGAGCGCCGGGTTGGTCTTGGAGCTCCTGAACTTGAACTGGCGGTACAAGGGAATGAACAGGAAGAGAAGGGAGGAGGCGAGGAATAGCTCCTGTAGGAAAGAGAGCGCCATTGTTGCTACTCTAACCGAGACCAACTGCATCGGCTGGGAGAGGGGATCGATGCTAATATCTGGCATCGGCTGGGAGAGAGGAGAGTGAGATGTGCAATGGCCCCCGTCTCCGTGTTAATTTGTTGAAACAGTGCATACCTAGTACAAATGTCTACGCACGTCCATGGTCCATGGAGCACCATTGACAGCCGGTACGTGCGGTCCCTTCCCTTGCATGAATCGGCCGCGCAGCTAGCTTGTAAGTAGTGATTCACTGTAATGGTTTTGTTGTAAATTTTTTGCGAATTTGCTTTTTTCGATAAAGGAAATATATTAATAAGGATACCAATTACACCCAGGTTCTGCAACAACGCAATGCCCTAATAACAGTGGCGAAGCTAGAGTGTTTGATCATTGGGTTCAGTTAACTTTGTTACTGTGCAATCTATCACTAACATGCATGATAGAGACTATAATAATAACCAATTCAGAAATTTCATTGGGTTCATGTGAACCCAATCGTTGTTCCGCCACTTCCTAATAACATTACAGATGCACACAACTAAAAAAGAGAAAAAGAAAACTAAGAAATAAAGTCCCGTTCCCAGAACTAGCAACAGTAATACATCCACCACCAAGACAACACCAAATTCAGACTTCAAAAGCGATGCCTCCAAGAAGGGAACAATGCACTAGCGCCGTCGTCGCCCGATTAAAGACCTTAGGTTTTCACCCTGAAGATAGTCTTCGCTCTCAAAACAATGCCTTCAACAAGAACATTGTCAGGCACAACCAGTTAAGGCCAGACATTGGGTTTTCACCCTGAAAGGTAAGACTCCGAACTTCACATGTGCTGCCGCCCCCACTTTCATACCACTGCTGCGAAGTCCTGAATACCAAGCAAGCCCCTCAACAACGCAAAGACTCGAACCTCTATTAGCTAGTCCTCCAATCCGGCCTTCATGATATTCTCTTCTTCTGACTTCACCATGGATCAGCTGTCACTTGGTGTCAATACAGAAAAGAGCTTCGTGTAGCTCCCTCCAGAACCAAACGGTCGGAATAAAAGCATGGGTGCGCACGACCGAATACCACAGATCAACAAATTGTAGCCAATGGAAGCACTGTTACATTCGCCGGTGGCACCTTCCGGAACTCTACACTCCGGCCAGTTCATGAAGGGCAAGCCTCTGGTAGGTCTTCATCTTCGCCCAAGAGAGACCCTAGGACTGCCGCCTTTATTCAGGTTGCCCCCCCACACCGGCGACCTTCGAAGGCTGGCCATGGTTGCTTAGTCCGGAGACACCGCACACGCCTGGGCACCGCCGCAGCCGAACGCCAGCCCTCCACCGCCGGCTGCAGAGAGGCGAGGTGAAGGGGACCTAGGGTCCCCCCTACAGCCCGCCCCCACTCCTCCCTCTGCCGCCGGCATGGCTCACCACCGCCTCGTCGCCCGTCATGCCGCCGCCGAGCCGAGGCCAGGCGCCGCCATCGAGGCCCCCAACGATAGGGCCGCGCCCTGGCCCGAGGAAGGTGACCTGCGCCCGACCCCCCCCTCGTGCGAGAGGACGAAGAGATCCCCGCCGTCGCTGGCCAGGTTTTGCCTGACCCCGCCCCCTGGCGGCGGCGAGGGAGGGGAAGAGAGGGAGCGGTGGCGACGTGGTAGGGTTCCCCCCGGCGCCACGTGGGGGAGACACGGGAGAGACGAGAGGGACGCGATATCTGCTCTTTTAAAATGGGGAGAATTTCACTTCCCGGCCTCTGCACCAACCAGGGATGCACACCGCCCACTACTAGAAAACAGGCTATCAGTGGCGCACCAGTTTTTGCTATTAGTGGCGCACTAGTGGTGCGCCACTAATATCACGCCACTGCTAAGTATTAGCAGTGACGCACTAGTTGGTGCGCCACTACTAACCAGGATAGCAATGGCGCACTGAGCAGTGCGCCACAAATATCAGTCGGGAGTGCGCCACTATAGCTGAATAGGAGGTGCGTGGTAGCATTGCCAGATGCGCCAGAGAAAGGCTACCCGGTGCGCCACCGCTGTGGCGGGATAAAAGCAAAAAAAAGAAAAAGAAAGTGGGCTTGCCCATGGTCGCCCCCCGTCCCTTACTTTTGTATTTATTGACACTGAACAATTATTATTCCTTATTATTATATGAACCATAGCTATTAAAGGAAAATACAACCAATATGTAAACTTTTCAACTAAAACCCTAAAAGAAAAATGAAAAAAGCAATCAGGTCCCTGCAATGCATCTGCAGGAACGGAGCACGCCGGACGACCCGCCGCCCGCCGGTGCCGCTGAGCTGGGTGGCCGCGAGCGGGAGGCGCCGCCGAGCTGGAGGCGCCGAGCGGAGAGGCCGCCAGGCAGAGGGAGGTCCGCCGCCGCGCACCGAGGACGCCGCGCGCGGCAGAGAGGGCGCCCCGCCGCGCGTGCTGGGAGCGCGCCGCGCGAGCCGGGAGGGCGCCGCCACGCGTGCACGGGCACGAAGTTGGGGGAGAGGAGCGACCTGGACTTCCCCTGCGCGAAGGACGCGGAGCCCTCCACGGCGTAGCTCCAGCGCCCTGTCGTCCACCTCCGTCGACCCCGTAGCTCCGGGGAGGGCGCCTCGGCCTCCCGCACTGTCTGTTGTGGGTGGGAAGTGGCGGCACGGGGGAGAATGGGATAGAGGAGAAGGGGATTAGGGCTGGCTTTTTGCTTTGGAGATTCGGTCGGTCGGTTTGGGACCCGCATGAGACGTGGTTGTTTTGTTTGGATTCATCTTGGCGTGGCGCGCGTGGTGGATCAAATCAAGCAGCAGGCAGACCGCACAGTGGCGCATCGCTTATATTGCGCTACCGCAATTTGCAGCACAGTGGCGCATGCCATATAGTGCGCTATTGCAATTTGTAGCACAGTGACGCACCACATATAGGTGCGCCATTGTTATTAAAATAGCAATGGCGCACCTATATGTGGTGCGCCACTGCTAACTCTAGACCTATCTATAATTTAGGCCAAAATTTAGTAGTGGCGCACGACTAATACTAGTGCGCCACTGCTATATTTGTATCAGTGGAGCACCACTTTTTGGTGCGCCACTGCTAACTAGCAGTGGCGCACCAAAATAGATGTGCGCCACTGATAGCATTCTTACGGCTAGGCCTTTTCCTAGTAGTGGCCATTTGGCATGAGTGCTAAGATTTGTAATCTTGGTTAAGATTAAAGCATAGTCCTCAATATAAATTGCATGAGTACCAGTACCAACCTAGGCCTTAAGTATAAATATAAACCTTAATTCGCCTTCGTGAGGATTTGAACTCATGTGCTGGGTTTGGATGATATTGTAGAGCATCCGTTAAATTTTGCAACTCCGTGATGGCCAAAATTGGCTAGAGAAACATGGGCATATTATCGGAGAAAACGTTACTCCCTACTCTTTCAATTATGAGATGTTTTATGTGTTTAATTTAAATACGCAAAAATGTCGAGATACATTAAAACCAGCAATAACTAATATATGAAACGGAGGAGGTAACCAAGTAAAAGCTTCTTTTTAGGAAAATAAGTTAGAGTTTATCATATAAGCTTACAAAAATTGATAGTCAAGTTTTTTTTTTGAGGGAAAAATCAATAGTCAAGTTTTTTTTTTGAGGGAAAATCGATAGTCAAGTACTCAAGTATGAGCTCCAACTTTTTTCCAAAGTTTGAGCTCCAACAGAAGATGACCATCATGGTCTCTCTCAACTCCAGAGCCAGGCGACAAGGCCCAACACAACTACCTAGCGTCGCAGACTTAATTTCCGGCCCGTCTCTGTAGCGAATGCCGTAGCTGAGGCCCAACCCAAAGCTTGCGTGTCGGGTCGGATGTGTCTCTCGTCTCGCCGAGCCGGACGAGGGAGAGGAGAGAGATCATCCAAAAACCCCAATCCCCGCAGCCGCAGTCACCACCCCCGGCGAGCAACCACCGCCACCGCCGCCGCCGCCGCCGGAGTCTCGCCTCCCTTCCCTTCCACCGCAGCGCCCGGATTCGCCGCTCCTCCAGGTCGCTCCCGTTCGCCCGCTCAGATATTTCCTCGCCCCCCTCCTCGTAACCTCGTTCCTCTTCGCCGCTCGCGCTCGAGGATGCTCGATGCGGCGCCAACTCTCCCGCTCGGGGTTCGCCGCTAGGGCGCACGGCTCGGGGGAGGGTCAGTGTACCTCCGGCGCCGTATTATCCCTAGCCGCCGCCATGCCTCTGACTGACGCCTCCGTCGCGACGAATATTTAGGCCGCGCCGGCATACATTCTGACTGACTCACTGCTGGTGCGATGTGCAGGAAGGAGAGACCCACACGGCGCCGACTGCTCCCGGCCACTCGATCCTCTGATTATGCTCCCGAATCAGACAGTTTAACAACCAGGATCCCATTCTTCTCCTCGAGATTCCGCTCGGGCAGGATGAGCAGCAGAGGACAGGGCGAGAAGGGTTCCCAGGGAGCAACGGGCGGGTCCGAGACGGCTGCCCGCACGAGGCCTCTGGGCATCCAGGAGATCCTGCGGCGCCGTGAGAAGAAGGCCATCGCAGAGGCTAAGAGGGCTGCCGCGGAAGCTAAGGATACCAAGGAAGAGCTCCAGGACCACGAGAAGGGTAAGCCGAACCGCTCCGACTCCGGAAGAGGACACAGAGCCAGGAAGGATGTGCCGATGGAGAAGGAGAGCGTTAGAGATGCGCCAAGGGAGGACTCCAAGAAGGATGATGTGAGGCATGGGTCTAAGGAGGGGAGTAGAAAGGATAGCGCGAGGCACGCGCCGAGGGAGGCATCCAAGAAGGACAACTTGAAAGATAGGCCCAAAGATGGGACAAAGGTGGATGACGCGCCAAAGAAGGGCTCCAAGAAAGAGAGGCCCTCCGCGAGAGACGATGGCCAGTCAGCTGCCAAAGACAAAGGCTCTCGTAGTTCACATAAACTTAGCGCAAGCACGAGAGGCCGCCCTGCTGAAAGCAAAGATGGAAACCATGGAGATATCAGAGCGAGAAATGGTGATGCGGCAAGATCTGAATATCTGAAGGGTCCTGCGAAAAGATGGAATGGTGAACCCGTACACAATGATAGAATCATCGAGAGCGACAAGCTCCGGAATGAAGCGAAGAGGAAATACGATCATCGGAGGCCAGAATACGATCAAAGGAGGCCAGATGTTGATCTACCGGTGTTGAAGAAACATGATTCTGCACGATTCAAGCACTATGACAGAAATGATGGGAGGAAAGAGTATGGAAACCCATACCATGAAGAGCCCAGGCCAAAAAGGAGAAGGTCAAGAAGCAGGGATCATGATCAAGGAAGACGTGGCAGATCTGTTTCACTATCCCCAAGGCCACAAAGACGTAGCTACCATGGACACGATCATGACAATTATCCTCCAGGAAGAAAGTATGCTGAAAACGACAGGCATAGAACATCTGGGAATGGTGGACACGGTGGTGAGTCTTACCAGAGATACGAAAGCCCGCTTGGAGGCTACTCACCAAGGAAAAGGAAAACAGTGCCACAAGACGAACAAGTGAGCATCAAGATTACTCCTCCAGCTGTTCGATCCCCAGAAAAGAAACCAGCCACGTGGGATCAGGCTCCTGCAGGAGCAGATCAATCTAATTTCTTCACCACTTTGAAGCCAATTGTTAGTCAAACCTCTTCTGTTTCAGTCAGTTCTAGCGCACCAAAGCCAAACCCTGCCACTACGCTTGACACTATATTGTCCGGGAATAGTTCGTCTATTGACTCTGTCCAGCTAACACAAGCAACACGGCCACTTAGGAGGTTGCACATCGAGAATTTAACTAGTTCAGCATCAGAGGATATGTTGATTGGTTGCTTGAATGACTTCTTGCTGTCATCTGGTGGTAACCATATCCAGAGGTCTAAACAACCATGCCTCAGTTGTACTGTGAGTAAACTGCCACATCACTTCTTGGTTGTTTGTACGACTTTGCCGCATTTCTTCATAACATTTATCCACATCCTATGTTCCCTCAATGCAGATAAATAAGGAAAAACGCCACGCATTTGTTGAATTTCTTACACCAGAGGACGCTACAGCTGCTCTTTCTTTCGATGGAAAATATTTCAATGGGTCTACCTTGAAAATTAGACGCCCCAAGGATTATATTGAAATGCCAGTAAGATTTCCATACCTTTCACATCTATTCTTCTCAGTGGATGGTTTTACCTTTTCCATTAATTTTGGTTGAGTCTTGATTTTATCTAGATGATTCTCAATTTATTAAGTTTCCTGTTGTATTTTCTGCAACGATCTTTCAGTTGCTTCATTTGTTTCCTTCTGATTTTGGAAGTTACCAGTTCAGAGAATTATGACTTTACAAGACATTTGCCGTTTCTGTTTTATATTAGCCTTCAATTTAGCATTTTTACTGTACAGACACTGTATCGTGGGCTGAAGAAACATCTTAGTATTATTACGACTTTCAGTATATAATCACCATGCATACTGGGCCATGTGGTGCTCTAATTGCACAACTACGAATCTGGCGATGCACTCTACAACATGCTGAACACATTTTTAGGATAGATGCATTATTGATGTATTTGTATCGGCTAGATACCCATGCGCGTATACGTGTCGGTGCCGCGTAGGTTGTTGTTCCGACGTGGTTCTGTTTTTTTGTCTGTTTGTGTTGCATACCTATCCAGCTCTCCGTGTACATGATTGTAAATGATTATTAGGTGTTACTGTTGATATTCCTGATATCAACTCCCCTTGTACAGCAGGCTACTGACTGCCTGATCTAGTTTATCATCAATATTTCGAAGAACCTCAAACTTCGCCTAGATTATATATTTAATATATGCCATGTATGCTTCCTTCAGTTTGCATTTTTTTAATCATTCAGATGCTTTCTGCATATATGGAATATATTTTGCAGCTAAATTACTTTCCTCAACTTGCACATGTTCTTTCCATTTTATGCTTCGGTACTGTTTTTAATGGCTAAGCACTACCATTTCAAGCATCACTCTTCCACGAAATGATATGATTTCATAGGGAAGAAACTCTTTGCTCTGCTCTTACATTCTATCAAGCTGTCTAGCCACCGAATGGCCCAGCAACTACATCATGTTTACATACGTCATTGTATTACCTTGTCCATAATTTGTGTATTATCTAGGTAACATGCTATGATTAATGTTGTTATGGTGAACTCTTGATCCAATAATGTCATCAACT
The DNA here is from genome assembly GCA_030979885.1 of Lolium multiflorum. Lineage (NCBI taxonomy): Eukaryota > Viridiplantae > Streptophyta > Magnoliopsida > Poales > Poaceae > Lolium > Lolium multiflorum. Next base: position 404,415,634 of record CM061750.1, read on the forward strand.
ATTCCAAATAAGAATTGCTGATCAATATGGTTATTGAGCACCATGTTTGTTTCTGTTTGCATGTTTTATGCAAAAGTAGATGAGAGTAATCATTTCAGATTTACTCATGGTGCATTATTATATAATATAGCTGCTGTTTTGGATTTACTCATGGCATATATTTGTATCCTTCGAGAAAGTTTTTGTCTGACGGGCATGTTGGAATCTCTTAAATAGGGTATTTTAATTGGGTGTGTCATAATTCACGTTCAGGATCGTGAAGCAAAGGAATTGTAAAGCAGGCTTCCAGATGTAGTTCCTGTATTATGTGACTGCTGCTTCTTCCATAATCCATTGGCTGCTGACTACAATGCTGGCAGAGTGCTTATGGTGGCCAGTTCACAGAAAAATAGAAAGACAGTTTGTACAACATCCATTTACGATCTTAATTTATGACAGTACAAATGCATTGTGGTAGTATATGAGCTGCCAATTTGAGTTTGATGTGACATTTAAACTTTGTATTTACTTTCCTCTTGTCCACCATATCATGTTCCTGCCCAGCGTATTTCATCGACCAGATGGCATATTTAGCCCCTCTACTCTGTCCTAGGATTTAATTTGGAATCTTTACTCTTGAAAGGACCCGTTAGGTCTTTGTTTGTAAAACTGATATAGTTGGTTGTTCTCATAATCACGACTGAAAAGTTACACGGCAAACTGTGCTGCAACTGAGAGATGGAAATTGTGGGATAGTTTATAGGGTTCCATTCAGGCGCAATTTGGCATTGGCAGTAACAGAAGGTAAATTATTACAGGGATTAAGGTGTCTAGGTGGTCGTTGGCCTTTTCATTTCTCCCTGATGCCTCTGCTCCTCATCGATATATAAAGCCTTGTCCAAGACTTACAATGCGAGAAGGGTAAATACAAAAAGGAACTCTGATCTATCTCAGATGGCGCATAAGCAAGAAGAGCAAGGAAACTAATAAATCTAGAATATAACTCAACTTTCAAGTTTTGAGCACTTCTCTCAAGATTATTTCCAGCATAGTTTAGAGTTTTTCCTATTCTGCCGCTTAGGGCCACCCTAATTGCAATGATTGGTTGCTGGGGCGCGGTCTTTCTCCAAGTTTAGTTTTGAGGGTCCAAGGATCAGCTAGGTCGGCTCGGAAGTTTTGTGGCTAGATGGCAATCGATATGGGTGTTTGCCTGTTGAGCACCGTTGGCAGATTGCAAAACCATATCTGTATTTGCCAATGCCAGCATGAATCCAACTGGGAGATTCAACGTACAACCATGTGAAAAGCGCACATCATATTCCCTCTTATGAATTTGAATTGAAGTCCAATAGGACCAAATATACCAAGTTAATAAGTAACCAATCTATTTGGCCTATGTGAAAAATACAGGGATCATGGTGAGCCCATGCCCCAGAGGCAACTAAAGGGTCAAAATATGCCATAATCCCTGTGTTTTTAAATCCCTTTTATCAGTTTCTTGTTAGAAACTACTACCTCCGCCAAAATAAGTGTCGCAGTTTTGTCTAGGTACAGATGTATCTAGACGCATTTTAGTTGTAGATTAATCCATGTCTAGATAAAGTTGCGATACTTACTTTTGGAACGGAGGGAGTATGTAGTAAGATGTTGAAACATGAGTTAATGGAGTTTAACCCTGCACCTAGTATGATTTTCTGAGGCAAACATTAATTAGCTGCACCGATGATATATTTGTCGTCACTCATCCTTTTGTGTTCAGAGGGGATATATGATTTCTATAGCTTTCAAGTAGATTACAGTTCCCAAAACCTTGGTTTATTGCACTTCTAATGTCAAGGCATACCGATTGTTCTCTGCAGCATGTTGCTCCAAAGAAACCTGTAGAAGAAGAGATTAAAGTAACATCAGATGTTGTTGCAGATTCACCGCACAAGGTAACTTCCAGAATTAGAGAGGTTTTCTTTCTGTTTTCAGCTCACCAGAATATGGGCGAATATATTTACCAAGAGAAATGTGGCTTAAAGTGTTTACACATTTTCCTGGTTGATATCACACTTCGGTCCCAAAATATTCGATACATGTATTTGTTACCGGTATCAGCTATTTTCAAGCATAGAGCACAAGAAGATTTGACTGGTAATTTATGCCTTTTCATGTGCTGATCTCAATTTGTAATTTTGCAGATTTTCATTGCTGGTATTTCTGGTGTTCTTTCGTCTGAGATGGTAATACAATTGTGTCCATCAGTATATTTGCACCATATATTGCTCTGCATAGAGCCGGCCATTGAAGCATATGCTCATGACATTTTGCCCTTTCCCACTCTTTCAGCTCATGGAGATTGTTAGTTCCTTTGGCCAGCTGGCTGCATACCGCTTTGTTTGCAATGAGGACCTTGGTAGGCGATATGCATTTCTTGAGGTATGGAACTCCTGTTGCACAAAAACTAAGCTTATGATATAATAAATATAAAACCAGCAAACTCATATGTGATCAATTTGATGGAACAGTACATTGATCACTCCATTACAAACAAGGCATGTGCTGGCCTCAACGGGATGAAGCTTGGTGGGTCCATCGTAACTGCTGTTCAGGTGTTTCCTAATCCTCTCGAGGTACAACCATGTCCCTGCACAATCATGTGTGATTTTTAGCCATTTCATTATCTGTATTGATTCATATATATGCTGCTCCACTGCATTCCAGGTTCACAATGAAGCTTCCCCATTTTATGGTATTCCTTATAGTGCCGAAGCGCTTCTTGAAGAACCAACAAAGGTCCTGCAGCTAAAGAATGTGGTATGCCGCAGTTTTATACATGTTTGATTATGGTTTCCTTGTATAAACGACCCTTTTCCATCAAAACCATTAGTTAAATAGTTTTCTCCTTACTAGACTGGCACTGTCGTATACCAACCAAACTTTTTATTTCCATCCATGTGCTATTCCCATGCCATAAATTAAAATGATATAGCAGTACTCGGTCCTTGCACTAATCTATGGATGTAGTTGCTATAAACACAAGTATCAACTCATGTTTCACATTCTGAAGTTTGTACACTTGTGAGTTGTTGACGAACATGAATATATGTAGGTTGACCGAGAAGAGTATTTGCTACTTTCAAAACCTGAGCTGGAGGAAATATTGGAAGATGTACGCATGGAGTGTGCAAGGTATGCAACATTCTTTTACTTTCATCTTGTACTTAGTGTTGTGGCTAGTAGCTTACATTATGCACGAGGCTGGCAGGTTTGGAGCAGTCAAATCCATAAATATTGTAGAGTATCCTTCTAGCATTGACAGCATTACTGAGGATATTGTAGTTGAGCCCAAAGATGGACCATCCAAGCTTGAGCCCACTGAATGTTGTGCCAATGATAACTGTGCGGAGACTGCGACAGATTGCCCTTTACCAAGTAAGAGCATAGCAGTTCCTTCTGGCCCTATGAAAATTACAGGTGTAGACCCTATTTCTGAGGGCCAGGATCACAAAGAGCCTGACACGCTTTGTGAGAGTGATATACCTGCAGCGGCAGATCAGTATACTGATCTAGATGACCTTCATGCTGGAGCTGCTGGCCCCTCATTGGATCAACAAATGGAGGCTGTTCATATGGATTCTGCTCAGGCTGATCAAGATGCTACTGCAGTGGGTGATATCCATGCTATAGCTTCTGGCCTCTCATCGGATCAACCAACAGAGGCTGTTAATATGGGTTATATGCAGTCTGATCAAGATGCTACCGCAGTGGGTGATATCCATGCTGGAACTGTTGGCCCCACATTAGATCAACAAACGGAGGCCGATCATATGGATTCTATGCAGGCTGATCAAGATGCTACCGCAGTGGGTGACATCCATGCTACAGCTGCTGATCCCACACTGGATCAACAAACGGAGGCCGATCATATGGATTCTACACAGGCTGATCATCATGCTACTGCATTGGATGATGATAGTGCAGTTGGAGAAGGACATGCAGGCTCAAAAACTTTGGAGATCTGTATTTCTACTACTACACCTGGAGATGTGGTGCAGAGATCTGAAACTGAGAACGAACAAAAAAGCTCTAATGATGTGAGTGAAAGTGGCGGGGAAAAATTACCTGCGGCTGATACCAGAGGCGATGCTTCTGTTTCGGACACCATCGTGCTGGAAGCAGGCTCTATATTGGTAGAGTTCATGCGCAAGGAGGCTGCATGTATGGCCGCACATTCTTTACATGGACGGAGTTTCGGCGACAGGACTGTTTCGGCTGGATATGCACCGTATGATCTCTACTTGCAGAGGTACTGGAGGTGATTTCAGCTGCGACGAGATCCTGATGTTCCGATGACACCTGATGTTTTCGTATGTAACAGAAACATGTCTTGTAACTTCGAGATTTTGGATGGGTAGTTATATGTCCGTCAAAGTCAAGTAGCTTTCAGGCAGGAGGATGTACTGTTAGTTTGGGAGGAAATTTAGCAGAACCGCGATGCAAGCCCTTTGGGCTGAACCTGCAAGGTGTATTTTTCATGATACCTTGTAATAGTTGTTGACTTTTATTCCATGGATGTTTTTTTTTTCATATCAGTAGTATAATGTAAAAGAGAAACAGGTTTTAGGTACTTTTTCCGATAGTTTTTTTCTGAATTCATCAGTTGGCAGTAACAATATAATATGAGAGGAAGATACAGCACTATAATTAGAAGCACCTTCAGATTGCCTGCTTGAACAAACCTTTTATTAACCTTTTTCTGTGTCCTTTTTCGTTTGGTCGCTGCTCTTATGTTTGTTTAGGCACTTTACAGGCAAGAACATCAACTGGTTTGTGTTGATGATATACTCCTTTAGCTTTTTATTCAGTAAACATTCCCCAGTTAAAAGTAACAAGGGAGCTTCTGAACAGTGAAGCACACATGGAGCAAAATGACCAGTTAAAAATAGCAAGCGATCCTCTGGCCGATCATATGGATTCTACACACGCTGATCATCATGCTACCTCTGAACTACCAGTGAAACTACAAGAACAGTTCTCCATAAATTTTTTTTTGCTAACAAATAGACTATCACAACATGAAGTTAGCATCAGCAATAGCACTTTGCCATAAAGCCAAGATAAGATCTGATTTTGCCAGGAAGAATCACAAAACTGGGAGTTAAGTGATGGAATCCATTGATACCTCGCATGGTTTATATGGTAATGACTAGAAGTGTGCACTTTCAAAGAATATAGGGGAGCATCACTTCATCACATATAACGGTAAAGGAAACATACCAGGAAGCTCACTGATAGATATGCACAATGTGTTACACAACCACCACATGTTCAATATTGCGAAGACCTTTGCTTCCAATTTTCCACTGGCCACGCCTCATGGTCTAACCTTGTGGCAGGGCCAGGGCTGCCTCATGGTGGTCATTGTAGCCCTCATGAGGTGGGCACACTAATTCCTCAATATAACTGCAGCCACAATCAAGGTCTACCTAAACAGGAAAAAAGAAGGAACACCCAAAGCCTAACACGAATTTGATGACAAAATCAAAGGGGATGTCACTTGTATAAGTAGGATAGCGAATCCAAAATTCAGGAAGATTGACCACAAAAAATAAACTACTCCCTCCGGTCTTTTTTAATTGACTTGAATTTAGTACAAAGTTGTACTAAATCTGAGTCAATTAAAAGAGATCGGAGGGAGTATTAATATGCAGTGTCAAATATCATGATAATATTAGAAAATTAGCCAATAGTAGAACCATTTGTTTAAAAATGGGAACCAACATCCTAAAGCATAGCAAGTATTATTTTCATATAATTAAATGCATGCCAGCTAGGATTGGATATTTATCCCATGTTTCTCCACAAGGGCACAGAGCACAACCATGGCTAAAGCAAATTTTTGGAACATGGGTACTCCGGTACTAAGTTACATACTTATCCGATCATTAAGTTACAAAACTTTCGGGAGGAAGGAGTTTCCTTCATACTATTCATTTGAAACTTGTCATTTTTACCTAAGCTACATACTTTTGAATTTGTGTATGAAAAAAGACACGCACATACATACATGCATCCTCTACATGCAAAAAATTTGTTCAAATTTTTTTTTTGACAACTGTAAATAATTTTTTTTGGCACCGCCATTTATCAGGTTCATGAGTACCTAGGTGCCACTACGTAATTCTAAACCATGGCATGCATATCTCAACAGTACACAACTACATGAATTCCTAGTGAAACCGTGACATGGCTAGCTACCATTATTCATGGAAACACAAGTAATGGTTCACTATATCAATTGAAGTCATATATGAAAAATATTACTCGTAGGATTTTTTCAAGCGTACAATGCACATTTCACACCTCTGTTATCAAGTATCATGCTCAAGCCAGTACAATGCGGTTGGTTCTGCCACCGCACTTGGTCAACAATCAGGGACGGAGCCAGGATTTGGAGGGGGGAAATTGAACAAAACTTCACTTAGAGGGCGCCAGATAGGCAAAGATTAAAAAATTTAGGGATCAACTCACATATATTTTAGGGGGTATTTTAGCAAAATTTCTAGCATAGTCGGGGTCATGGCCCCAGTTGGCACACCTAGCTCCGTCCCTGTCAACAATACCCAGTTTGCAGTGCCATACTGCCTTCATTGAGCATCTTGACATATCTCTTCTACACATGGCCCAAGCAAGGCCTACATTACATACCTGCAATTACAACACTACTTGCAAGTTGCACATTGACAACCAACATTGCAAAATAAAGTTACCCACAAAAAATGCCTTTCTTACGTAAGCATTTTTTTCACGCAATTCCAAGATAGATTATGGTGCTCTTTTGAGACCTCTAGGATAAATATCCTGGATAACTTTATTCCACATCATTCCCCGATACTTTAAGCAATGTAAATTCAACTGATGTCACATAATGAGAATGCCAACAAGATTTTTAAGAATAGCATGTGTTGTAGAGTGAGCATTGAACTTCTTTAGCTGCATGCATGTACTCCCTCGTTTTTTTACTTCATGTTCGAGGTTTAGTCAAAGTACCAATGTTTGAACAATAATTTAAGAAAAAACATCGATATTCAAAATACCAAATACATATAATATAAAAATATAATTTACGACAATTCTAATACTATAATATAAAAATATATTTTTGTTCGTAAATATCAGGTCAAAGTTTACATGGTTTCACTTTAACTAAACTCAGAGTGCAAAGTTATTTGTGAAGGGACGTAGTATTAAGTTCAACCAGATGTGCGACAGATACTAACATTTAACATATCATGTCATAAGCGTGGATAATTCTCTAGCTCATTTGACATTCTGAACTTTTTCCTTTTTTTTTCGAAAAGGGGGAAAAATCGCCCCAGCTTCTGCATCCAAAGGATGCACACGGCTTTTTATTAGATTATTCGCAAACCTTACAAGAAGCAATACAAAAAATCAACCTCGAAGCCTCACTAGACCTACAGTGGGATGAAGGGGGTGACAATACACCAACTGACATCATCCAAAAACCAAATGCCTTCCCAAACCGCCCAATAGCAGGTGAGAAGCACATCCACAAGCAGACTCTCCGCGCATGCCAACGCACACGCCACAGAAGTTGCTACCGCCGTCTTCCTCGACTCCATCTTCAAGAGAGATCATCGTATTAACCTTGCAAGACCTGCCGTCGATGCCACCATGACGCCAGACGGCTCCGCCATCCTGCACGCATACATCAACCCGCATCTGTCGTCGATACCCTGCAGCACCATGCCACCGAGCCTCGGCGCCAACAATGTGGTAGATGAATACCACTCCACCGACATCCGCCAATATCCAACAGCTGCTCCAAAAACGATGCCCCAAGAGGTAGAACGACGCAGGGCGCGCCGCCATCGTCCGATCCGGGAGACCGGACCTAGGGTTTCCCCGGAGCAGCACGAGTGAGAAACCGCAGACTGCGACGACGATGCCTTCAAGAAGGTAGCGGCGCGACACGTCGCCATCGTCCGCCAACCGAGGTCGGAGCACGGTTTTCACCGGCAGCCGTGCATCCCCAACTCGCCAAGTGTAGTGCCAAGAAGGGCAAAGATGACGCCTTCGACAAGGTAACGACGTCGACCGACGCCGCCATCATCCGCCAAGACCGAGGTCGAGGCTCAGTTTTCACCGGCCGTCATGACACCCCGGACTAGATCACCATTGCCGGAAACCTGTGTGAGATCCCATGATCCCCCACACAGGACTACCAGCCTGGCCGACCACCTCCGACGAAGAAGATGACCACCACCACCATGCCCGGGGCTGCTGCCCCAGGTTTCCTCATGACGCGAGGGATGCCCATGAACGCCTCCCTGCCGAGGAGGCAGAGCCACGACAGGCAGATCGTCACCCGCCCCGGCCCAAACGGACCAAGATTGGACCCGATCCACGCCGCCGCCGCCCGCCGCCTGCAGATCGACGCCATAGCCGTCGCCTCCCTGCGCCGCCGCATCAAGGAGAGGCCAGGCAGACGCCGCCGCCGTGCCCTCCAGGTCGTGGGGGCAGAGGATAGGCCGCCGCCGCCGCGCCGCAGGGCTTTGCCCGGCAGCGCTCCCGGCGACGGCGGCGGGGGAGGAGGGGCCCCTAGGGAGAGGAGACGGCTGCGGGGGAGGAGGGCCCCGGCGCGGCGCAATATTCGTTTGAGCCAGAATATATTTAGCTGCACATGTAATATGGAAGAGAAAATCATTAGAAAAGCAGCACAATAGGGAAGTGCTTGCTGAATGTAAGTTGTAATAGTAATAATAAAAAGGCACATATAGTCAGTAGATTATTATTGAATATCTTAGCGTTGCAGCTTCCTCAACATTATTATAATCCACGTGTGGCTTATGACATTTGCAGATTACTTTTACTGAACATGGTTTTCAATTAAAAAGGCTCTAAAATTTTGCAAGCAAAGAGCATTAAAAACATCGCGTGTCATGAATCAAGACCTCTTCCTAAGGGTTCTCAGGGTTCAGTGCCGACCAGTCCTTGCACGAGGATAGTCTCAACATGTCACCTGCGATACAAATATAAAACTAAGAATAGCTCGCTTGTGGAGGCGCTTTATAATAAAACATGGTGATATCGAACGCAGATTTCCTGCTCCTGAGCTCCAGTGCTTCTGGTTAGTTCAAAAAATTCAAAACCATATCTGTGAGTCTTAAAAAAATTTGAAAAAATATTCGGATGTAGTTCATGAATTATCCGACAAACCTGTAAAATATCAATTCCAAATACTTTGTATTCCGAGCTGTAAAAAAATAACAAAAATGTAGATCTGTAGAAGTATGTTTCAAATCCCCAAATTTTACCAGATTTGTTATTTTTGTGTAGCCCACAATACAAAGAATTTCAAGTCACGATTGTACATGATTGTGGGATACAACACTAACTATGTGCAGAATTATTTTCAGATTTTTTAAAAACTTGTAAACCATGATTTTAAATTTATTTGAACAACGAGAGGACTGATGCTCAGGAGCAAATGATACTTTCTGGGTGATATCATCCTACCAGGATCTGATCTACGTACCTTCAATATGAGGCCCTACCTCGTTTCCTTTAGATATAGAGATAGATGAGGGGCAGATTCTTCCAATGCTCATCCACTGCTGTCATGGTGATGTCTGGACCTGCTAGTCTGCACATTCTTCTATCCGGATCCAGGACAACGTAGGCATAGCCTAGTGGTTGGGGTCGCAGTGGCGCACCCTAACGACCGGAGTTCGATTCCTGTCAGGGACGAATTTCGGAATTGTCACGCCAAGTCCCGCTTCTACTATATCAAAAAGTGTCTAGTTCCTCCTAGACACGGTTTCATTTTTTTTTATCCGGATCCAGGAGCGGAGGCGATATCTTTTTACGGTTGAGGGCATCTCCAAAGCGACGTATTTTGGACATCCAAATTATTCGCGCGCGTCGGTTTGCGTCGCCTAGTGGATGGGAAAATAACTGTTTTTGTCTGCGCGGTTCGTTTGCGCCTGAGGTGCCTTCAATGGCCCGACGCATTTACGCGTCGGCATGAATTAGGATGTTTCAAAACAACACAATAAACAATTTCAACGAAATCTTAGTTATTACATCTAAATTTTTAAAAGTCTACATAAAACTAAGATGGTATTCCTCTAAGCATTGTCTTCATGGCCAGCCAATGCCCACTGATGCTCAATCAGATCCTTCTGTAGGCGTCTGCACACGATTTCGTCAGTGACTTCTACATTAATATGCATATAGTCCTCCCAGGATAATGACCCAGGGATTGACACAACCAGCTCACATTGGAAATCCTAGTGGTGCTCATTGCGGCTATCAGGACTCTCGTTCTCAACGATCATGTTGTGCATGATCACGCAGCATGTCATCACCTCATGCATGGTCTTCAACGACCATGTTCTTGTCGGGTGATGGACAATTGCCCACCAAGTTTGGAGCACACCAAATCCTCGCTCGACATCTTTCATGCAAGCTTCTTGCATCTTGGCAAACCTCTTGGTCTTCTCCTTGTTTGGATTACGGACAGTCTTCACCGATGTGGCCCAGTAAGGGTAGATGCCATCAGCAAGATAATATGACTTGTCATATTCATTTCCATTGACCTCGTAGCTCACCCGGGGAGCTTTGCCTTGCATAAGCCTGTTGAAAACCGGTGATCGGTGCAACACATTGATGTCGTCGTTGGAACCGACCATGGCAAAGAATGAATGCCAAATCCATAAATCTTGAGATATGACTGCTTCAAGAATGACAGCTGCATGCCCGCTGTACTGACCCTGCCATCCAAAAGGACAGTTCTTCCAGTGCATGCAATCTATGCTGCCAATCATTCCTGGGAACCCTCTAAACTCGTTGATAGACAATAGCCGCCTTGTATCCTCAACTGTTGACTCCCTACAGTAATGTTGTCCAAACACAATAGTCACGGCTCGACAAAACCGGTACATGGACTCAAGGCAGGTGCTCTCACCCATTCAAAGATACCCATCGAATATATCAACAACCATTCCATATGATAGCATCCGAATAGCTGCGGAACATTTTTGGTAGGAGGTGAAACCTAGCGCAGCTGTTGGATCGGGCCTGCATTGGAAGTAGGGGTCGTAGTCTCTAACATTGCGTAGAATGACCATGAACAAGTCCCTTGACATTCTGTACCGGCGCCGGAACATTTTTTCCGTGAACACCGGATTGGTGCGGTGGAAGTAGTCCTTGTGAGCCGGAGGTGCCCTTCCACTCTGTTGCGCGACAGGTTTTTTGAGCGACCCTTCACAGAGCACCGGTGCACTGGCGCCTGGCTGACATTGTACACGTGGAGGATGGAGGCCACATCAGCGTCGACTGATCGGATTCCTCGCAGGAAGAGGAGTCAACGACCTCCACGCGAAACTTGTCCAGCATCTGCCACATGTCCATCTGCGTGGGTAGGAACTGCGGATCAATGTCCGCGCACAATAGCGTCGAAAACACGAGTAAGATACCTACCGGCGCAATTGACCGAACAGGTCGTGGGCGGCGAGGCCGGGCGGCGCAACCGACAAAGTTTGGCCCCCAAACAGGCGACAGGTGCGCACCAGAGCCTACCCCGACTGAGATCCTGTTCTTCGGCGCGGCGAGGACCGAGCAGGCGGCGTGTACTGCGGCGGTGCGGCGAGGTGGCAACGGGTGGGGTTGGGGTGGTGGCGTCGCACTAGGGCAGCAAAGAAGGGGAAAAATAAGAGGGGAAAAAGAAGCAAGTCGAAGCGGTCGATTTCGCTGTGCTGACGTGCGGAACCGGGTAAGAAAAGGAGGACACTCGGTGCGAGTGCGCAGCGTCCGTGGAGACGCAAACCTGTCGCATATTTGGGCCAGGTTTCCGTCGCCGCGGACAGCTCGGTGACTTTGCGTCGCCCGTCGCCCCGCTGGAGCAGGGCCCCGAAACTTTTTCGGTCTGCGCGGACGCAAACGGTCGCTCAGCATCCGTTTACGTCGTCCCGTTGGAGATGCCCCGAGTAGAGAGGAGAACAATTTGCGACGAAGGGGAGTTAGACTAAAGGGAGGAGACACGATGGTGCCATTTCCAGACAGACGCTTGATGCGAGGAGGCAGCGGAGGCGGAGCAGAGATGTATTCCCTAATTAGAGATGATTGCGAGATGAACTCGTCACCAAAGTGCATACATCAAACTTTAATGTTATATAGAATTGCCTTCCTTCTTGCCGCCGAGAGGGGTCTTTTCTTTGATGTTGTCTTCTTTACATCCCTTGCCATCCTTGCTGGTGGTCTTTTTGCTGCGGACTTCCTCTTTGACAATCACTTATGCTGCAATTACTTTTAGTCCCATGAATCTTGCCTCTAGCATTACCAAGCTGCATCCATCCACATCATCCTCTTCTTGCAGTCACTTGGCAAACTGCTGAGACACCAGCCACCAGGCGCAGGCGTCGTCGAGACATTCGAAGGACAATGGGCCGGCCCAGGAGGCAAGACGTGGAAGGGGTCCAGTCCAAGTCGAACGAACCGAAGCTACAAGAGAAGCAAGTCGAGTAGAGGACGGTATCGAGATCAGAACAGCTGTAATAGCTTCCCTCTCCTCTCTTCCTCTCCTACTTCTTCCCCACGCCAACTCTACGCGTGTGAACTTGTATCCGGATTAAGATCCAGCTACCTGTGCGTGACGCGAGGGCAGTGATCGAGATCGTGGCAAGTGGTACCAGAGCCCAGGTTTCGATTCCCCTTTTTCTCCGATCTGAATCTCATCGTGTTGCGGTTGGTAAATCCAATTTCCGGGTGCGATCCGTTTGGATTTGCACAAAACACTTTCGAGTGTACCCGTGATTGGTACGACGGACATTGATCGAGCCAAGACGACGAGATCCGGAAGATTGAACCTCACCGAGCGCATGGAGATGGCGGAGCTCTCGGTTGCAGATCTCCGGCAGTTGATCGCCGCCACAGCAGAGGCCAACAAGGACACGACAGAAGCGGGGCAAGCCAACGCCGCCCGGATCACCGACATCAACGCCACGCTCGACCGATTGGCGCTCTCCCAGCAGGAGCTCGTGCGCCACACCACCAAGGTCGACAACACACTCGACCGAGTGATTCAGGCCAACACCGCCTTGGATCTCTCCGTCTCCGACCTGAAGCAGTCGATGGAGCTGGTGGCCACACGCCTCGCCACCGTGGAGAAGGCGCGGACCACGCTCTCGATCCCGGGCACCGTCGAACTGGACCCGGGTTCGCTTCGGCCCAGCGGGCGCCGTTCATCGCATCAACACCAGGGTGTTGGTACTGCTGAGGTTCAGCCCTCCAGTCACACCCTGGTCAGGGGTGAGCATGCTATAACTACAGCTGATCATTTCACTTTGCCTGATGAGGATGATGAATTTGAGCAAACTGAGTATGATCATGTCACCACACACCGCCCACAGTCAGGTCCAAAATTGCCTAGATCTGATTTTCCCCATTTCGACGGTGACAACCCGAAATGGTGGAAGAAGAGTTGTGAGAAATATTTCAAGTTATATGGTGTCCAACAGCGTTTGTGGGTTGATTTTGCCACCATGCATTTCAAAGGGAATGCAGCACTATGGTTGCAGACCTATGAGGCATTACATAGCATTGCTACATGGCCAGAGTTGTGTGTAGGTGTTTTTGCTAAGTTCAATAGGGATAAGTACGGCAAAATTATGGACATGTTTTTTGCACATAGGCAAACAGGTAGTGTAGATGAGTATGCTCACAAATTTGATGAACTCATGCATAAGATTTTACTGTATAATCATGCATATGATGAAACCTTCTTTGTTAGGAGATTCATAGTTGGCCTTAAGTCTGACATTCGTAGAGCTATTAAATTACACAACCCTGGCACAGTTGATCTCGCATATTCTATGGCTCAAACGCAGGAAACTCTATTGGTGGAAGACACTCAAATGGTCAGCAACAAGTACAATCAGCGAGATGCTCTGAAGATGAGATATAAGCACAATGGACAGCTCCCTGGTTTCCTTGGAACTACTCCTGATGATAAGAAGCCTGAAAGCAAACCTCCGCAGACTCTAGCAAGGTTTGATTCTCTGCGGGCTCAACGCCGTGCCAAGGGAGAGTGCTTTAAATGTGGAGAGAAATATTCTCCCACCCATAAGTGCCCAACTCAGATCCAGCTAAAGGTGTTAGAGGAAATTCTGGAATCCCTTCAGATTGAAGAACCAACTCCAATAGAGACAGATACAGATACCTCTGCGTCGGGAGGAGATGACTCTGACACTGAAGAGATGATGAAGTTGTCAGTCCAAGCTATGTCCGGGACAACAAGCAGGAGAAGTATGCGACTGCAAGGACAAGTGGGAAAATACACAGTCCTGATTCTGATTGACTCTGGCAGCTCTAGCACATTCATCAGCCAACAGCTAGCTGACCGGCTGCAGTACACAACCACAGATATACCACCAGCTAAAGTGCATGTTGCAGGGGGTGGCAAACTAGCCTGTACAAAAGTGTTACCTGCAGTAACCTGGCATACACAAGGGCATCAGTTTGTTACTGATCTAAAAATTCTGCCTCTCACATCATATGATATGATTTTGGGAATGGATTGGTTAGAGTGCCAAAATGATGGCAAAATGTGGATAAATTGGAAGAAAAAGACAATGCGGTTCAAGCATCAGGGCAAGAGAATCACACTCCGCGGAGTTCAGCACAACATTGACACTTGCACAATGATCTCTGCATCTAGTATGCATGGATTACTACAAAGTGGTGAAGCATGTCAAATTCTAGAGCTGCATCATATTGAGGATGCAGCAACATCTCTTGACCAGGCAGTGCCAGCAGGCAGTGCTCCAACGGTATCAAGCACTGTTTGAGGATCCAAAAACTCTACCGCCACACCGCAGATATGACCATACAATTCCCTTGCTCCCCGGCACAAAACCAGTGAATGTCAAGCCCTATCGCTACGCTCCTCATCAGAAGTCAGAGATAGAGAAGCAGGTGGCCGATATGATAGCCAGAGGGATAATCCAGGAAAGCACTAGCCCCTTCGCCTCTCCAGTACTTTTGGTTCGCAAGAAGGATGGAACATGGCGGTTCTGCATTGATTACCGCGCACTGAATAGCATCACACTCAAAAACAAGTACCCAATGCCAGTGGTAGATGAACTTTTGGACGAACTGGCAGGAGCACAGTGGTTCACCAAGTTGGACCTCCGTTCTGGTTATCATCAGATCAGACTTGTACCTGCAGATGAGCATAAGACAGCCTTCAAGACTCATCAAGGGTTGTTTGAATTCAAAGTAATGCCCTTCGGACTTACGAATGCACCAGCCACATTCCAAGCAGCGATGAATTCCATGTTTGCACCTCTCATCAGGAAGTGCGTGCTCGTTTTCATGGATGATATCCTCATTTACAGTCCCTCCATGAAGGACCACTTGGCGCAGCTGCAACAGGTACTGGATATCCTACAGCACAACCAACTGACTGTGAAAAGGAGCAAGTGCATGTTTGCACAACAACAACTCGAGTATTTGGGGCATATTATCAGCAAATCTGGTGTAGCTACGGATCCTAGCAAGATAAAAGCAGTGCAAGAATGGCCTGTGCCAACTAATGCCAAGCAAGTGAGAGGTTTTCTGGGCCTCACAGGATACTACAGGAAGTTTATACAGCATTACAGCTTGATCAGCCGCACGTTGTCAGATCTGCTCAAAAAAGACACGACGTTCAGATGGAATGCAACAGAGCAGCAAGCTTTTGACCACCTGAAACAAAAAATGCTGGCAACACCAGTCCTGGCCTTACCCAACTTTGCTGTACCATTCACGATTGAAACTGACGCATCCAAACGAGGTGTTGGAGCAGTCCTCATGCAATCCGGGCACCCAGTGGCATATTTGAGCAAAGCACTAGGTCCGGTAGCTCAGACACTATCCACATACGAAAAGGAGTGCCTGGCTATACTGCTAGCAGTCGACAAATGGCGACAGTACCTGCAACATGCGCCATTCACAATTGTCACAGACCACAGAAGCTTAGTGCATCTATCTGACCAGAAAATCACCACGGAGATGCAACAGAAAGCGTTCGTGAAACTAATGGGCTTGCAATACAAATTAGTATACCGCAAGGGTAAAGATAATACTGCAGCGGATGCTCTCTCCAGGAACCCAGCTGCCAATGAACTCTATCATATTTCCGTAGCCAAACCAAGATGGCTCGAGATCATTGCAGAAGGATACCTCAAGGATCCAAAAGCACAGCTACTCCTACAAGAATTAAGCTTGCACAACCCAAATGAGAGAGGCTATGCTTTATGCCAGGGAATCATTCGATTCAAGGATCGCATTTGGCTTGGTAACAATCCTGAAGCTCATCAGGCCATTCTTCTGTCCCTACATTCCAGTGGTGTGGGAGGTCACTCTAGATTCTTGGGAACATATCAGAGAATTAAAGCATTGTTTGCCTGGCCCAAGATGAAGGCACATATCAAGGCATATGTGCAACAATGTCAGACATGCCAGCAAGCCAAAGGAGAACATGTTAAATTGCCTGGCTTGTTGAATCCCTTACCAGTACCAACAGAAGCTTGGAATGTCATTAGTATGGATTTTGTCGAAGGATTACCAAAATCTGGCTCATTCAACTGTATTCTGGTCGTCATCGACAAGTTCACCAAGTATGGACACTTCATTCCATTGGCACACCCATATACAGCTCTCACAGTGGCAGAACAGTTTGTTGATACAGTCTACAGACTGCATGGCCTGCCGTCAGTGATCATCTCTGATCGAGACCCAGTCTTCACCAGCAAGGTTTGGCAGGCGCTATTCAAGCTCTCGGACACGAAGATGAACATGAGCACAGCCAACCATCCACAAACCGACGGACAGACAGAGAAGCTGAATCAATGTCTGGAGACTTATCTCAGGTGTGCCGTTCATGCTACACCGACCAAGTGGGCTCGCTGGCTCCCGCTAGCTGAATATTGGTACAACACAAACTATCATTCGGCCTTGGGGAAATCACCATTTCAAGTCCTCTACGGATACCAGCCAAGGCACCTGGGCATCGGCAATCTGCAGGCCGATACACCAACCGAACTGGCAAGCTGGCTGGACAGACGCCAGGAAGATGCTGCCCTGGTAAAGCAACACCTACTGCGTGCACAACAGCGCATGAAACAAACCAAAAACTCTCCTTCAAGTATTTTGGTCCGTACGAGATTCTAGCTCGCATTGGCAAGATGGCGTACAAACTCAAGCTTCCAGCAGGGTCTAAGATACACCCAGTTCTGCATGTATCCCAGCTGAAGAAACTGGTTCCTCCTGACCAGGTCCATGACTTATCTCTGTTATTCATTTCAGTTGCTAATGCCTCTATCCCAGTGTGTCCCAGTAAGATTCTGCGACGGCGCCAGATCAAACATGGCCGCGGCTTCATCTCACAGGCTCTCATCGCTTGGGAAGGAGCCCCAGAATCATTGGCGACATGGGAACCGGAAGAAGAACTCTGCCGCCGTTTCCCAGGTGCTGCTGCTTGGGGTCAAGCAGCTCTTCAAGGGGAGGGGACTGTTACGACACCAGCCACCAGGTGCAGGCGTCGTCGAGACATTCGAAGGACAATGGGCCGGCCCAGGAGGCAAGACGTGGAAGGGGTCCAGTCCAAGTCGAACGAACCGAAGCTACAAGAGAAGCAAGTCGAGTAGAGGACGGTATCGAGATCAGAACAGCTGTAATAGCTTCCCTCTCCTCTCTTCCTCTCCTACTTCTTCCCCACGCCAACTCTACGCGTGTGAACTTGTATCCGGATTAAGATCCAGCTACCTGTACGTGACGCGAGGGCAGTGATCGAGATCGTGGCACAAACCATTTCGGTGCTTGACCTTGACCTTTCCCTCGAGCTCCTCATTGACTGAGTGCCATCCTTCTTGCCGTATTCCCTCTCCATGTCTAATATAACGATAACTCATTGTCCCCCCAGAACAACCTCTCTTTGTCATAAATAGTAATAGTTAATATTTGAATATTTTAATGCACTATATTCTTAAATTTTATCATCATACGCACATTTATTATCGAAAACAATCTCTAGATAAAGTACCCAATTTGTTACATAGTGTCGCCATGTGTTAAGTTAACTAATTAATTGCAGAATGATGGACAAAACATATCGGGATGCAACTTGTCCGAATAAATTATGTAACACATTTCTTCTACATTTAGTTCTTTTACACTTGGATCAATTCTTAACATAGTTAATTGTTAAAAGTCTAAAATACAATATTGCTTTAATTGCATCGTGCAAAGTGAGCTCAATCTCCCTTGGGTGAAGGACTAGATGTTCAACCAAGTTGGCATGAGCTAAAATTGGGTTCTTGTTTATACTTTCCCGGGTTCTTCTATTTTTATTTGAAAAAGGGTTTTTTTTTTGAAGCTAGGCAAAAGCTTTGCCTTTTATAATTTTTTGAAGCTAGGCAAAAGCTTTGCCTTTTGAAAAAGGGTTGCCATACATATTTTTAACATGTTCAGTCACTATATGTTGGCACTTTTTTTTTTATCACCAAAGACTCCGGAGACTGAAAGACATGTTACTAGAGTGCGCTGGTAGTTCGTTAGATGTGAAGTAGTAGAAAAATACATACTCTACGAGTATTGGGACCAAGCGAGCATTCTAGAGCCATTACAATCTAACACGGGTAAAAAAAAAACTAGTGATATATATTTTAGTTTTTTACGTTGTCATTTGTATTTAATATGAATTTAAGGTATCTAATAGATACATGATAAGGCTTTATACAAACACTACATTACGGAGTCCGATGGGAGTGGTTTGATCGGACCTCTCCAACAACGTTGATATAGCTTCTGATCCTACGGTTCCCCTTCAACTTTCCAAACTAACGAAAAGCATTATTTGGAACAAAAGAAATCCCGTATTTTTTGGCAATTAATGCCTGCAGTAACTCACCGGACTTTCCCGTAACGCCTCCAGTAACACCTCCGAAATCGAGGATAGCAAAATCATCGCAGTCGCCGTGTGAACCTCAGTCCCGTCGCCCTCCTCTCCTCCCCTCGCCCCAATCTCCAACGGCACTTCCTAATCCGGGTCGAGCACCGGCGGCCGTGGCTGGTTTTCTCGCCGGCGGCATTCATGGCGCTATGCCGGCATGATTAACTGGCGGCCAACGAAGTACATGTTCAAGGCGGATCAATCTCGACGAAGCTCAGCGGCGGAGGCTTCTTCCACCTCTCAAGTTCACCGGTTCTGCCCCTTCAATAGCTAAGTGTCCTGGGGAAAAGGTAATCGGCAAAAGATATAGCAGTATGGAATTTCTGAATCTTATGAACAGTAAGGTCCTGCAGTTCTCTACCATATGGAATTTTGGAATCATTTTTTTCCAGAGGAATAGTTGAGTACCTTTAGCGATTCCCTTTTGTGGTGATATAGTGTATCTGCTAGTTTATAGATCTTTACAGGGCAACAATTGAATTTTTTATGTTTCCAACTTCCAAGTAATACTTCATGCTTCGTGTGTCCAGGAGTATGCTCTGATGAAGATAAAGTTTGTACATTTTTTTAACAATCGACGGGAACCATTGTACAATATATATTTCAAATTTGAGTGCTTCTCCGTTGATTATTGTTGTGAAATGTATATGTGGATTGCCTAGCCCTTTCCATCAGTTCGGACTTTTGGTTCAAGTGGCTAGTGCATGAAGCTTAACATGGTATTAGAGCCCTAGGTCTCGAGTTCAAATCCTGTTTTTCACAATTAAGCTTAAAAATTGCTGTTGCCCCCTCGTTAGCCACCGCTGATGCCCTGTTTCGGTGTGCTCTTCTTCTTTCACGTGTTGACTTTCTCTTCTCCCATCACACGCGAGTGGGAGTGTTGTCAAATGTATATGTGGATTGCCTAGCCCTTTCCATCAGTTCGGACTTTTAGTTCAAGTGGCTAGTGCATGAAGCTTAACAATTATAACATGCTTCGTACAAATAGATCCATGTTTCTATATTTCAATGCTTCCAAGTTTCATCCCGATCCATATACCTAGCAAATTTTCCATGTTTGTCATATATCTGAGTCACATAATTTCCTACATATCTATGGTGTAATATGATCTTGCTACTAGCTTTTCTTTTGGAATCAAATTTTTTACATGTTTCCATCGACTGCTTGTATATGCTGTGTCATATTTATATTCATGCTTCACGTTTACAGTGCAATTCCAGGAGACTGATGATGATGTTAGTTGGGTACAACTTGCACATAATAAAAACAATTGCCGGCAGTTGTTGTATTTTTATAAAGTTAAAATATGTATGCTACTACATAGATTTTACGGAAATTCAATTCGGCTCCCAGGTACGTATGATCCCTCTACCAACAAAACATATTTCAAAGTGTGGAAAAATTTTGAAAAAAAATTCTACATGTACATCTCCATAATATATGTGTGTGTGTCAAGTTTCACGAAAAAATAATATTTTTTGTGACCTATGTAAAAAAGAGAAAACTTATCCTGTTGTTTTCAGCACCGAATTTTGTCTTTTTTACACACGTCACATGATAAGTTCATTTTTCATGAAACGACTTCGTGAGCGCGTAGCACGTGAAGATGTACGTGCGAATTTTTTGTTTCAATTTTTTTAAAATTTAAAATATGTGTAAGATGCATTTCAAAATATAGGGAGCATATGCTCCCATGTTCCAAAACACCACTCCCATAGATTTTAATATGGTTCATACAAAAAAATTTGATGCTTCGGGCTTCCATCATTCCATATTACTGCTTATACATTTTCATAACTTCTCAATGTTTGCTTCCTCATAGTTTCCTGCAATCTCACGCATCAATATGCTTCTGATTTTTGCAGCAAACATTTATAAAATGACCAAGGATGTCGAACTTGATTGTATGCTTTAGTCATTTCTCAGCGGCTCGGTTGAGGGACATAGTGATTGGCCATAAGGATCCTCGGAGAGAACTCATTATTGCTAGATGCTGGGGTGTACTTCTGGATATTTGTGCTTTCTCAGCTCCTAAGAGCTTGCTCGAATGGATAATATTAAGGATTGATGCTAGCTAGGTGAATTTAGAAATAATAGGAACAAAACAAGCATATTGTTCAACAAAGAAATGGTAGTTAAAGCCCTCAGGCTTCCTTGTGGAACTAGGCCGGTGGTGCTGACCGGTGAGAATGAAGAATCACCATACCGCGAATTTTACAAAGTTGAATATAACACAGCTGGAAGGAGGGCGCATATCTTAGCTTCTTATGATTCATCAATCTGCTTATTGTACTTGTCTGAAAAAAATGCTTCGTTTTTTCAAACTTGAAAGTAAAATAAAATCATAGATTACAGTATATAATTACGAAATGATATCAACTTCTTATGATTCATCAAATAGCTTCCTACTGTACTGAAACAGAGCTTCATAGTTTGAAAGCTTCAAGCATGTACTAGGAATGATTCATCAACCTGCTTATACTTGTCTGAAACAATGCTTCGTTGTTTCAAACCTGACAATTACACAAAATCATAGATTATAGTATATCTACCAAATGCTCTTTGCTTCTTATGATTTATGAAATAGCTTCCAACTATACTGAAACATAGCTTCGTTTTGGCAAGCTACAGGCATGTAAGAGTAATGATTCCGACAGCTTATTTATAAGCTTCTGGAGCTAAAAAGAAAGCTACCTGTGTTGCATCCACATACAGCACCACCGTCACGGATACAACTAAGAAATTTCACACCTTTGAACGGACATACTCAAGAAACACCACCATTAACAAAGTTTGAAGATCAATCAAACCATAGCTCATCATCACCATGGTTGACAATAGGGGGCTACCGAAATTCTTCATTATTTTGAGCAATTCCATCCGTTGCAGCTCCTCCCAACTTCCTCTCTCTGTTCGTGGACGCGCACGAACAGGTCTCAGGAGCAGCGACATAAACGGACGTGCCTCTTTTGGAAGGATGGAATCACGGAAGCTTTAAATTAGGAAGCAACCAATCAGTGCCATCTTTCACGCCTGGTGCTGTTGTCAACATAACAATGCTACACGCGCGGGATCTGCAGCTTCAAATCAGACGGTCCAGCTCAATACAATCGGACGGTAAAATAGTAGTCCGATGGGAAGCTAGAATCGGGATCCGATTGCTAGTGGTGCCCTAATGTACCTCCCTTGGATCAACTGGCTACAAATTTCTCAGCCTTCGCATAGTCATGATAAGGTCATGTACGTGAAGTTTCCTCTTGGAAGCTGGCTTTGTAATGGTACACGAAGCTTGCGTGTATCTACTATTTATACGTGATGCATGATCTCTACTCGTGAAGTACCTAGGGTGATTCCTTCTCTGACGAAATCTTGTTAAATTCTAATGATGCATGAAACTTGCGTGTGTAACAAAACACATGCGGCTTTTGTAATAATGTAGGTTATGTTGAAATATTGGGCCCATATGAGTTGCTCATATTAGATTTCAGATTTTTCTATAAATCTCAGAGTTCACACGTGAGTTTGAGTCTAAGTTGGTGGCAGCTCACAACAGAGTGATAAGAGGTGGGAAATTTAGTCACACATGAAAAAATAAGAGGAAGTTAGACTACCTTATAAGGTGGGTTGTTCCACCACTAGTGGTGAGTGAGAAGAGGAGTGGTACACACGTACTCCTCTTCTTTCTCGCTCGTCTCGACTCGACTCGACACGGCACGACACTTGAGCCGAGACTTCCCTTTCGACTCGAAGTGTGCGACGTGGGTGTGGCCCACATTCCTAGGGTTTCCTGAGCCTACATAATCTCTTGCCTGGCTAGCGTAGAAACACATCTGATACACGAGCTAGGGTTTTGCCACATCTCTCTGCTTATGACGCCATCACAGCCAACCCCATCCCGCCCACCGGCATGCACCGCCGAACGGGAGAGTCTCCAGGACTGCTCGCCTTTGCGATCCTGTACGGGAGAGGGCGAATTAGGTTTTTGTGAAGCGCTCAGCGCGACTGCTCAATCTCTTCATCACGGATCGTCTTCTGTTCAAGTCGGACGGTGCTGCCTACCGTCTACTTCAATCCGTCGTCATCAACGTTGTCATCAACAACGTTACTGGTGCAACAGCAACCGCTACACCTCCACCACCTCCACCAAACCGGTACGTGTGACATATCTCGATCTTTTTAGCGATGGATGTTGTACCGTTTGCCCTGCTACTATTCATGTTGATTAATGCATCGAGTTTCACATGTTAGTAATTGTTGTCGTCATGCTTAATATTCTGAAATTAATCATGAAAATTATGCCTAATTATCTAACAGGTTAATTTTCAGTCAAGTTACTTTTAGTTATGGAGTACGATAATTTACCATTCCAGAATATATGAACAATGGATGAAGAGACCATCAACATTTTGTTCGGGATTTTGTATGTGTATTTTTCGCGGCTATGAGATTGTTGAATTGGTTGTATGCACTAGTACAGATCGAGCCTTTTAAGGCCCTCCATGACACGGAATACCTTTTCATGTGTGGCAGAACAATGCTGACGCCATTTTAAATTTTATGCACGCGGTGCGGGCATCCCTGCGCGGAAACAACGCACGCGAAAATGCTTTCTAAACCGTAACACTGAATTCGCGCACGGTCCTCTTTGGAATAAGCATAAGTGTATACGCAAACGGTTAGAAGAAGTTCCATCGTGCGTAAATTTTTTGTGATATTTCCTTTAGTGCGCTGGTCTCAGTTTTCTTTTACCCATCCCAAATGATAATATATTAAAAGTTGTGTGTAGAACGTTTTTGAGGTTGCCTCCTGGTATTCCATTGATGCATACCTGTACCTTTTTTTTTTTTTTGCCTTCGATTACACTGATCAAATATAATCGTTTTCACATTGGATCCTACTATAAAATTGTACGAGAAGATGAATCTCTCAGCCTCTCTTCTTTCGATTGATCGAACTCTTCCACACTTATGAGCGCCCTAAAATCCAAGATCACCAAGCCTCTACTCCAATAACGTTTGTGCCACCCTTTAGGAAGTACAGTTTCTACGAGCAAGACATGTCCTTCATGAAGCTAGGTAGCCAGAAGAAGCTTCTATTGGAGAAGAGGCAGAACACTTCGTCCTCCAACTCTATGTTGCCTGGGAGACTCTCCTCTTCCAGATTGTGCACGCTGATACAATGATGGATGCCTTAAGGGAAATCCTTGGCAACGATTCAATCAACTTCTGCTGCACTGTTGTCGGTAACGATGTGCAGATGCTCGAGTACTACAGCATCACAGCCATTCCGGGGGCGCGTGACCTCCAAATGATGATCCTGAACCCGACTACCAACTATATATCCTCCTTCGTTGTATGCTCCATCGAACCATTACATTGGGACAGAGAGTGTGAAGAAGGATCGTATTTCCATCAGATGTGATAACTGGTCCGAATTTACATTGGGCAACGATCATCTCATGTATGACGCTTTGGATGCTTGCCTCGGCTTCGAGATAGCTAGGATGCACTGGCGTCTAGTCGGCTACAATAGCTTTAGGGATCATCTCAATGTATAGATGACGTAATGGACAATCGGTCCTTCTATGTAATCAATTTATATGTTTTGGATGAATTATGAATAAGTAGACATACGGGAAGTACTCGTGCTAAAATTCCAAAGGACCACCCCACCAACACATCAACCATAGTTAATGATGAGAATCGTAGATCGGAAGATCCATACTTGAAGTCACATGATCCATCCTACAAACAACTCCGCGCCCTCCGTTGGTGCTAAACTCACCACTAGAGAGAGGATAGGATGGGGAGGAACTTGTTCTGGCCTCGAGATGGTGCCCTGACCTTACTATCCTGAAGAAGGGTCTGAAAAACTAAAGCACGAAACGGGAACCCTTCTACTGTAAAACGGTTGGGATCCATCACACCTCCAAGGCCTGAAAGGCCATCGAACGTGGTATGAATCGGTGTGGCACCGACAGAGGGTCTGAATGAAGGGGTTGATGCATGTAAAACAAACAATTCCTACACGATTACCCAATATCTATCTATGGAGATGCAATAACAAGATTGGGTCTAGAAGAACTCACCGAGCTAAAGCGGAAGAGTTTTAGTGACAACTCTGAACGCGGTGATCCCCCCAGCTAAGCGTATCCCTCCCGGCCGCGAGGACATATCTCCATCTTGCTAAAATCTATGGATTAAATATATGCCTCTACTGGTATCCATGCATACAATAATCTAATCCATCAACATTCCACCGTCCGGAGCATCACGCTAACGGTGAGAACCCTGGAAGCTTCCGGTGTGCATATGTGGATAATTTACTCAATGGATAAACCCATGTGGGAGAGGAAACAAAGGGAGATAAAGAGGAGAGCCAACCAAGGAGCTTATGTTTCTGAGGCACAAGGGATGATTTGGGAGAGAGGGGCTGCGTCTCTTCATATTGGAGAATGTGTTAGGTGGGGAAGACAAGACTCCTATCCCTCCCATATGGAAAGGGTTGGCGGGGTGGCTTGGCCAACCCACAACTTCAAAAAAAACCTTAATTTACTTTAAGCGTGTGACCGACCATGTTCGCTAACACAAAGACATGAATCCAAAAGTCCTTTCAGATCAATAACCAACAGCAGGACCGTGGACGTCTATGATGGCGACTGTTCGTACACGAATAACTTTGAGCGAACTTTGTATTATCCATTTTTCATTCCCCATTGCTTCACAATATAATGAAAGCCCGAGGTGAGACTTTGGTATCCTCCCATGATTCAACTCTTGATCACTATGCCAGTTATCCTTGTACCGATTTCATTCGCTTGTCTCGTTCCATTTTCCGATGTCCTTGTGATCACTATCACAATCTGTCTAGTCGGATGGTACAATGACATCGTAATACCGAGAGGGTAAATAGTTAGAGAAAAAATATCTCAGTCTTGGACTATATTCATCACCCACAAACTTTCTTATATACGTGAAGGTCACATTTATAATCACCCTATTGAAGCAAACGTTTGATTAGTTCTAAGTATATCTTTCGGCGTGTATGTACTTGATATCTTCGTGGTCTAGGAACTTGTCCATATGATTAACACATATAGATAATACTAAAAACCAATGACTAAATGTCTCATATCATATAATTCATAAGGGGTCTTTTCGGTGCCGCTGTTCTTCTATTAATGCACTCTAATTTTTGATGGCATCCTTTTCTTCATGACTATGCACATGACCATGAAAATTAGTCATCATGCAACACATGAGCTAGTCCTAGAGGGGTGACTAGGGACAATTTCTTTGTCTTTCTCTCTACACGTGCATATGAGTTCCTTTCAATACAAAACACATAGAAGTTACAGAATGTCGGAATAAACATTAATGATCAATATGGAGTTAAGTGATAATTATTATTGCCTCTAGGGCATAAATACTTCAGTCTCCCACTTAAATGATAGCAACTTACATGGATGTGAGGCATTTTCACATCTTTAGTAGTGTATAATAGACTGTCAAAAAGATAAGCAATTTCTATATACTTTTCCAGAT
This sequence comes from Lolium multiflorum, assembly GCA_030979885.1. Lineage (NCBI taxonomy): Eukaryota > Viridiplantae > Streptophyta > Magnoliopsida > Poales > Poaceae > Lolium > Lolium multiflorum. The sequence continues at coordinate 404,442,158 of CM061750.1, forward strand.
AGTTTTATTTTGTGACGTGAGATTCAGTTGGCAGTAAGGATCAAAGAGAGAAGATGCAATTCTTTCTTGGAGATAAGGAAAAATTTGTTTTCTTAGAAAAGAATCATGAGCTTGTGCAGATCATAACCACAGATTCTTAACTTCATGATAATTTCATCAACAAAATGATCTCACGACATTGTCAAACCAAAGATAAAGAGATTCATGGAGAGGAATACATAGTCCAACACACTTATATCCCAGAAGAAGAGAAGATCTTGTTCTAGTGCAGTTTGGATACAATTGGATTCAAGTACATAGGTGACAAGATGCGCAAGATTTCAACAGTAAATTCATCAACAAACCAAAGAGTCTCCTCCGAGTCGGGCAAACAACATGTTGCCAAGAAATATCTCTACCCGTTGAAGCCTGAGAGTGGCGACTCTTGGAGAGTCCACCTCACAGTGAAGTCTTGCCATCCAATCACCTTGATCGTCACTTGCCCACCAGCGCGCGATGCAGCTCGCCTCACCATCACGAAAAATTGCACAATCCCAACCATCAGTAACTCATCATCTAAATATCAACTGATGACCAATAATTTCATTTTCTCTCCAAGTCTATGATAATTGTAATTTTATCGCCATGATAAGAAGCAACATTTTCTTTTTCATAAATAGCAATTTTAATCTTTAAATATTTTAATACAATATATTTTTAAAATTTATTAGTATGTGCATAGTTGTTATTGAAAACAATCTCTGGATATAAGCAATCAGTTAGTTACATAGTGTCAGGATGTTCTAAATTAATTAATTAATTGCAGAATGTTGGAGAAAACCTATGAGAGATGCAACATGTCGGAATAACTGTGTAACAATTCTTCTAAATTTATTTTATTATCAATTGGATCAAGTCTTAAGAGAATTAATTGTTATTAGTCTAAACAATAATATTGTTGAAATTGTATTGTGCAAACTGAGCTTCCCTCCCTTGGGTGAAGGGGTGGATGTTCAATCAAGTTGGTCTGAGCTAAATTTTGGTTCTTATATATACTTTCAGGGGTTCTTCTATTTTTATTTAAAAAAAATGGGTGGCAACACATACTTTTGACATGTTCGTTCACTACATGTTGATACCTTTTACCACCGAAGCCTCGAGAACGAATAAGTATCTAAGACATATTTATGAGAAACATGTTACTAGAGTGTGCTGGCAGTTCATTATAGTAGAGAAATACACACTCCACGAGCATTTGGACAAGGCGAACATTTTAGAACCATTGAATTCTAACATGGGTAAAAAAAGCTAGTGATATCTTATTCTTTTTTATGGTGTGATTTGCATTTAATTTAAAGTATGTTATAGATATCTATTTTTTATACATATCTCCCTTGGATCAGCTGGCTAAAAATTTCTTAGCATTTGCATAGTCATAATAAGGTCATGTCACGAAATTTCCCCTTGGAAGCTGGCTTTGTATGATACCTGAAGCTTATATATATATATCTATTATTTATACATTATACATGATCTCTACTCATGAAATACCTAAGGTGATTTCTTCTCTCACAAAATCTTGTTAAATTCTAATGATACAAGAAATTTGTGTGTGTAACTAAAACACCAGCGGTTCCTGTAATTGATAATGTAGGTTAATTATTAGCCAAGTTACTTTTAATTACCATAATGTAACATTAGTTGGAAGGAAAGACTTGAAAAAGAAGAAGGAATGATCACAGGACAAGATAATATCAAGAATTATATCACGGAGTTCTACAAAAATGTGTTCGAGGCGCTGGCCATAGCTATTTTTATTTAGTCAAAACCTAAATCAATGATATACGGCAAATCTCTCAGGAAGAGAATGATATTATCATAGCCCACTTTACAAGTTTATGATGCAATAGCTAATGACTAGGTTTCTTGAACCAACACAGGGTTATTGCAGTACTTCACAACCTCAAGCATTTATTAAAAGGCCAGTCACATGAGAGTTTTTCAGAATGGACACTACACATTCCCGCGGCTGTGTTGTCAATGAAGCCATGTTCACACCCAAACTATGGTTTGGAAATAGCCTATTCTATATGTTGCTATGAAACTACTAAAATCAACCAGAATGTTTAAATTTGTTGTGAATAAAAACAATAATAAACAAGGTAAATTAAAATGAAACTGAATGTAAACTAAAATGGATATAGTTGTAGGATTGAATGGAATAAGAGATGGTTTCTAGGCTTCAGTCTCACTAGTACCAGATGGAAAAATATATGTGATCCATTATTTACAAGAGGTTCTTAGACAAATAAATGTTCCCCATTTTATTACCGGACTATCACTTTGTGTGCACTATGCATAATTATCTCATGTCACTCGCAAGGCAAAAGTACACTTATAGGACAAAGGATCTTGTGAACTCAACTTCGTAACTCGTGTACATGAATACTACATCACAACACATTCTAACTTAGCGCACTAGATTATATCTCAACCTAGAACTGAATCAATCACTCACACATGGATGAATAGCAAAACATAGATGAATATATTACTGATATCACAAGCATGTTCAATCTTACAAATACACAAAGTATGGAGACATATGGGGGTGTTGATGGAGATCGCGGTGATAGCCGATGCACACGCCATGGACTAGCACCCGATGGTGATGGCGGTGCACCCCTTCTCCTCCTCTTCCTCGGATGTCTTTATGGTGGAATGTATGAACTATGGAGGTGGCATGGCGGCAGGGCTCCACCGTGTGGAGATGTGTATCAGATTGGATCTTGTGAACTCTCTCCTCTCCTTTATATATCCCTAGGAGGGTCTTCAATGCTCTCCGAACCGACCTTAACACCTAAGGAAAGTCTAGTAACAAATAGGAACACAATCTGTGGATAATTGCATCATTTGGGCGTTTCGTCACCCAGAACGTGTGGTACAGACATTTGGTAGGGTCAGCCTGACCGTACCACTCCCCTTTAAAACTTCTGCCTCCTTTGGTATTTTGGCCACCATATCTTACGGACTCAGATTTAAGTGTTCTTTTCGGCTCGTTGGATTCGTATCAACGAGGGCTAGAAAACCATGGTCTTAGATATTTATTATCATGTGATGAGAAAATTGACTTTTTCCACCCTTGAAATGGCTAAGTCCTAGTGCATGTAACTCCTCCATATTGCCTACTCTTGGCTCCTTTCTCCGTGCTTTATCCATATAGGTTTATAACACCTACGCACACGAAAGACAAGGAAAAGTGATAAAACCCTATTAAAACTACTAGTTGTGCAAATATCCCATGAAAAATAAATCAATACTTGTAATCATACATTTAGGACATAGTCAAAACTAGATAGAGTATGTAATGAGACAAAAAAGTATATGTTTATGTAGTGAAAATCATGTTGCTTTTTGGACTTATCAACAATGCAAATTAAAAGGAATAAGGCGTCAGGGCCAGATGGGTTTCCCCTGGAGTTTTACAAGTATTTTTGGCCGGTAATTGGAGTTGATCTTATGAACTTGTTCGAGAGTTTTCAGCGAGGTGAATTTCCTCCTTTTTCAGCTAAACCATGGTACTATAGTTTTACTTACCATGGTACTATATGTTTGTTGAATGTTAGTTTCAAAATTTTCACAAACGGTGGTACTAATTGGGTGCCAAAGGTGACACATATGGTGGTTAGGCTGACACGAACTGCTTTTCTGCCAGGAGAAATATTTTAGAAGGGGTGTTAAGGCTTCACGAAACTGTCCATGAACATTTTTAGAAAGAAAATGATGGTGTGTTGCTGAAATTAGATTTCAAAAAGGCATATGATAAGGTCAAGTGGCCTTTCTTACAACAAGTATGCGTATGAAGGGTTTTGATCCAAAATGTTGTCAGTGGATTCGAAACTTTATTAGCCAAGGGAATGTCAGTATTAGGGTTAACGATGATATAGGTCATCACTTCCAAACCAACAAAGGCTTGAGACAAGGTGACACATTGTCACGTCTATTGTTTGAAAAAATGGCGGACATGTTAGCAATTTGATTGCTCGTGCTAAGGAAAATGGACAATTTGATGGTTTAGGACCTCATTTGGTTGACAGGGGTATCTCCATATTACAGTATGCCAATGGCACAATAGTTTTTATGCCACATGCCTTAGGAAAAGCGCTAAACATGAAATTAGTGCTATCTTTTTTAGGAGTTATGGGGACTGAAAATTAACTACCATAAGAGTGAGGTTTTATGTTTCAGTAACGTTAAGAATGTAAAGGAACAATACATTACTCTTTTCATGTGTGCAACTAGATGATTCATTTTTAGATATTTGGTAATACCTATTGATACGTCTCCAACGTATCTATAATTTCTTATGTTCCATGCTACTTTATTGATGATATCTACATGTTTTATGCATACTTTATGTCATATTTATGCGTTTTCCGGAACTAACCTATTGACGAGATGCCGAGTGCCCTTCCTTTTGTTGTTTTTGGTTTCAGAAATCCTAGTAAGGAAATATTCTCGAATCGGACGAAATCAACGCCCAGTACCTATTTTCACCGGAAGCTTCGAGCACCCGAGAAGGACCAGGGGCCGGGCCACCGGACACCACCCGGCGCAGCCCGGGGGGCGCCCAGTGTGTCGTCGCCTCGTTGACCTTCGACGCCGCCTCTTCACCTATATAAAGGTCCCTGACCAAAACACGAGAGGAATAAGCCACGGTACGAGAAAAGTTCCGAGCCGCGCCATCGAAGCCAAGATCTGGGGGACAGGAGTCTCTGTTCGGCACGCCGCCGGGACGGGGAAGTGCCCCGGAAGGCTTCTCCATCGACACCGCTTCCATCTCCACCGCCATCTTCATCAACGCTGCTCCCATGAGGAGGGAGTAGTTCTCCATCGAGGCTCGGGGCTGTACCGGTAGCTATGTGGTTCATCTCTCTCCTATGTACTTCAATACAATAATCTCATGAGCTGCCTACGTCTCCAACGTATCGATAATTTCTTATGTTCCATGCTACTTTATTGATGATACCTACATGTTTTATGCACATTATATGTCATATTTATGCATTTTACGAACTAACCTATTAACAAGATGCCGAAGAGCCAGTTGTTGTTTTCTGCTGTTTTGGTTTCAGAAATCCTAGTAAGGAAATATTCTCGAATTGGACGAAACTTTCGCGGGTCCTATTTTTGCACGAAGCTTCCGAAGAAGAGATAAGAAGTGGGGCCACGAGGCAGCCAGGGACGGGCGGCGTGGCCCAAGCCCGGCCGCGCGGCCCTACCCTGGGCACCTCGTGTGGCCCCCCGTTGCCCGCCTACTTAAAGTCTCCGTCGCGAAACCCCGAGAGCCACGATACGGATAACCTTCCAGAGACGCCGCCGCCGTCCCAGCTCGGGGGATTCGGAGATCGCCTCGCACCCGCCGGAGAGGATTCATCTCCCGGAGGACTCTACACCGCCATGGTCGCCTCCGGAGTGATGAGTGAGTAGTTCACCTGGACCATGGGTCCATAGCAGTAGCTAGATGGTCGTCTTCTCCTTGTTGTGCTTCATTGTTGGATCTTGTGAGCTGCCTAACATGATCAAGATCATCTATCGTAATACTATATGTTGTGTTTGTCGGGATCCGATGGATAGAGAGTACTATGATTATGGTGATTATCAATCTATTGTTTATGTGTTGTTTATGATCTTGTATGCTCTCCGTTATTAGTAGAGGCTCTGGCCAAGTTTGTACTCTTAACTCCAAGAGGGAGTATTTATGCTCGATAGTGGGTTCATGCCTCCATTAAATGACAGTGACAGAAGTTCTAAGGTTGTGGATGTCTTGTTGCCACTAGGGATAAAACATTGATTCTATGTCTAAGGATGTAGTTGTCGATTACATTACGCACCATACTTAATGCAATTGTCTTTGCTTAGCAACTTAATACTGAATGGGGTTCGGACGATAACCTGAAGGTGGACTTTTTAGGCATAGATGCAGTTGGATGGCGGTCTATGTACTTTGTCGTAATGCCCAATTAAATCTCACTATATTTATCATATCATGTATATGCATTGTTATGCCTTTCTCTATTTGTCAATTGCCCGACTGTAATTTGTTCACCCAACATGCTTTTATCTTAGGGATTTCTATTTTCGTGCCCTCGGTTCCTTAGTTGTACTCGTTTTCCCTCCTTAGTTTTTCCTCGGTTTACCCCCAAACGTTTGTCGAAACCCGCAGAAGCAACTCGGACGGCAGGATTCCCGTTTAGTTGACCGTTCTGTCACGTGTGGGGCCGCGTCGTGTGGGGCCGTCGTGTGGGCCGCGTCGCGTGGGGCTGGTAGAAAGGGACCGCGTGGGACGGGACGAGAAGCGTTTGGTTGCACGTGAGCAGGAGCTGGGTTCTGTCTCTCTCGGCCCCAAATTGGCATTATTTAGTGCACCTTTTTCCCTCTTTCTCTCTGTCCTTTTCACCAAATTAGTATAAAATCTAGAGAAGCTTGCATTTCTGACTTTCTTCAATTATTTGTGCCTTTTGGCCCTCGTTGTTTGCCCAATATGGCAGCAAATCTAGTACTCCCTCTGGTCCATATGTATGTAGTTAAATCTAGAAGCAAATCTCCAGGATAATGTACGATAAATTCACAGTCATAGTAAATCAAGAAAACTAAGTACGGCCAACAAAATATAGTAGACTAGGGATAGATAATCCCTAGATAATATGGATAGATAATAGGCTGCATACACGGCAGCCAACATAGTAACAGGTTCTTCACAGCACCATCATATTAACATAACAACAAGGGATCCCTAGCTAACAACAAAGGGATCCCAACAACAAACTAGGAGGCAGCAGCAGCAGCACGTCCGGGGACTCCGCCTACCCCATCTGGCTCCACTTGTTGCTCTTGCTCCCCTTGGGGGCCTTGGGCTTGAGCGGAGGCATGCGGCCGGCGGAGATCTCCACCCGCTGCAAGCTGCGGAGGTGCATGCCGAGCGCCCGTGCTTGGCGCGGAAGGAGTGGACGTTCACCGTCGTGCCGACGTTGGGGAAGGTGTTGCTGATGTTCTCGGCATGCGTGACGAGGCAGTTGAAGTCCGTGGCGCGGTCTCCCGTGCGAAGGGGCACCTGTACACCCTCCTTGGCGAAGTAGGAGATGTGCCGACCTGCAGCCTCCGCAGACTGGCGAGTCTTGACGTCCTCCTCCTCTTCGTCGCTGCCGACGTCGCTGCCAGACATCTGATCCATATCAAACAGAAACTAGTGAATGAGTTGCAACGATGACTAACGTACATGATAACAAAGTTAAGAAAAACAGAGTCAGCCTCAGTTAGAGTGGACATGATTATATATCTACAGGGGAAGGTGTTAGCGAACTAAAGCTCATGCACAACAGCAATGGTTCGCTGAACCCTCCCTGTAAAAATTTGTGCCCAACCATTCATCATAGGCAAAGAAACAGATTCTAGATCTGAACTAGATCTAAACTTGAACACATTCGAGATTATTTGCAAAATTAAACGGTTGATATCTTTTGATTAGTGCATAAAATAACTGATTGAGATCCCATGATTACTTGCATAAATTAACTGATTGAGATCCAATATTACTTGCATAAATTAACCGAACAGCCGAACCCCAAATCTTAAACGAAATCAAGAAGTGATCAAAACAAAATGGAATAAAATCGGCGCAAATATTAGCCCAATACTCATCCATCTACAGATCCATCTACACCAGCAAAAATAGGGTTCAAAAAGGAATGGGAACAAAAAAGGAAGCAAACCGTAGTTACCTCGTTCCATGGGTCCTCCAGGGAGGTGTCGTAGGGGTTCGGGGGCGGGACGTGGCACGGGGTCGTAGGGGTCGACCATCCCGCCGGATCGACACCGGCGGCAGCAGCGTCCGATGGCGGCGGCGGCGCGCGGCGTCGTCGTCAGTATGGGGACGGCGGCGAAGATGGAGGCGTCGCGCTGCGCCCACCTCGACGATGGGATTGGCATTCTCCTTGTCCATCTCTACGGAGGAAGAGGAAGAGGGAGGGAGAGGGTTTTTGCTTTGGAGAAGATGATGGGACGTGAGAGAGTTGGCGTGCGTGAGCGAGTGAGTGTGAGAGAGAGAGTGCGAGGAGGCGTCTATAAAGGCGAGGGTGGTTAATGCGACCCGCGTCCTACGCGTGCACCGGTGCACGTCTGCACGTCTTGGACTTCAGCGCGACACGCGTCCACGATTGCACGTCTCGACTTCTCCCGCGACCCGCGTCTACGCGTCAACAATTGCACGTGTCCTCGAGTCTAACCCTGGAAATTTAGATATACTCAGGTATACCCTCGAGTCTTATACTAGCATTTTTTGTGTGCTCAATTTTCCCCTCGAGTGCTAATACTGGCTAGTGCAATATACTCAGTTTTACCCTCAAGTGGCTGGTCAACAGAGAGTCAACAAATGGGATTAACTAGTTAAATGAGTCATTTAATGTGCAAAAAAATCCTAAAAAGAGTGGCACTTACTCATGGAGTCTTTACCACAAATTGCCACTTCTCAAATCATAGATAAATCATAGATAAATCAAGTTTTACCACAAATTGCCACTTCTCAAATCACCTAGTAGCTATGAAGGTGCATGGTTTTCCACAACAAGCCCTTCCCAAAACAGCTTCCCCCAAATCATACTTTGTCTAAATGAGGCCACAATTCTCACACTGATGTATATTGGTATTGCAAATAGTTTGAGGTAGGCCAAGATGGGTTTCATTGTACAAAACACACATTTTCCATTTTTCAAATCTCAAATTTGAATCCCTTAGTCTGTTTACTACTCAGGTGCCCTTGGTTTCTTGATAGTACTCAGTTTTGCCCTCTCTCTTCACAAATTCTCGCAGACGTGCATCATCGCCCTGATTGGTCTAGCCCATGTCACGCGGATCGTGCCCGCCGACCGTTGATCGTATGATATAGGGAACGGGCAGGATAACCCTCTCTCTCTCTTGGCGGTTAATTAGCTTCCACCCTCTAAGTATGCTGAAGGGCGGTTTTCTGTATTATTTTTCACGCGCTAAAAATTATAAACTATTTTAGGCGTTACTTTTCACGCAAAAAAATGATAAACCATCAACAATTTGTTGTAGCCATTACTTTTCACGCAAAAAAAATGATAAACCATCACCGATTTGTTGTTGCCATTACTTTTCACGCAAAAAAATGATAAACCATCAACAATTTGTTGTAGCCATTACTTTTCACGCAAAAAAAATGATAAACCATCACCGATTTGTTGTTGCCATTACTTTTCACGCAAAAAAAATGATAAACCATCACCGATTTGTTGTTGCCATTACTTTTCACGCAAAAAAATGATAAACCATCAACAATTTGTTGTAGCCATTACTTTTCACGCAAAAAAAATGATAAACCATCACCGATTTGTTGTTGCCATTACTTTTCACGCAAAAAATGATAAACCATCAACAATTTGTTGTAGCCATTACTTTTCACGCAAAAAAATGATAAACCATCACCGATTTGTTGTTGCCATTACTTTTCACGCAAAAAAAAATGATAAACCATCACCTAATTTGTTACAAAAGCTGGTTTCAGTGAGACCTAACCAAGTTTGGCATACATGATGGCATACCTATAACAACAAGGAATATCTAAAAGGGAAAGTTTCAGAAAATTTGAAATTTAGGGTGAAATGATGCCATACATGATGCTGTTTTTCGAGGTTTTGACCTGAAAATCAATTGGGTATTATAAAGGGAAATAAAAAGTTCGAAAAATGTAAAAACGAAACAATCTATCTATCTATGTATAGAAGATCAGCTGTATGAAATTTGAGGTTATTTAGAGAAGGTAGAAAAAATCACCTTGTTAGAAAAGCTGGTTTCAGCGAGACGAAACGGCATGCGCTTAAGCAAAGTGATTTTTTCGAACATCTCCAAATGACCACAAATTTTCCATACATGATGCCATACGTGTAACAACAAGGAACCCTATCTAAAAAGTGTCAAAAAGTTTGCCCAACCGTATAGCTCTATCAAAAAGAACCTCACCATGGCGCTAGTATAATTTTGGGATAGTTACAAACTTTCGTTACCTAACCTTCAACATGAAACTTGTTTCAAATTCATTTTGGCCTACGAAACAAATCCCAACTTGATTCGAGCACCACAGACTCCAAACGATGCCGATGCCGATATCGGCATGGTCGGAACGGCTATGCTCGCCGCCACTGCTAGGTCAACGTCGGGATGCACCCTCAATCCCGTCCCCTCATTCGATCACGACACACCAGAGATACCGCCGAGGCCAATGCCGAACGTACATGCTGATGCCAATGCCGAACATGCATGCACGCCGGCTGGGGCACGGCCACGCCGACCCGCTATGCTGGACGCCACAGACCGCGAGGTCTTTCCCTTCGCCACCACACTCTCCTAGCACCCACCTATACACGCCGAAAGGAGAGACACTAGTTTTCTCTACATTGCTCGTGTTCGTGTCCGACACGGTCAGTCAAAGTTTTGACGTAGTCTTCGATGTCGTCGACCATTTCTTCTCTTCTTTGCATGGTTAAACGCGTCTAGTTCATATCTATCTAATGCGTCTGGTCTCGCCTCATGCAGTTCATTGTGGACGTCGATCTCATCTCGGCACCCCGCATGCCACCTCCTCCGTGCCATCTGTAGAGCTCCATTTAAAAATCTAATCCTACCCGTGTATTGCCCCTTGTATCAGCGTCATGGCCCCACTTGTCATTCGATATACCGAAGCCCCACTCGTTCGCGTTTTGGTCAGGGATACAGCGATGCTTACGGTCAAACAAAGATGGATGGTCTGACGTGTCTTTGCGGGCTCTACGTGGCCCCACTAGTCAGAAGATAACGGTCAACCGTCGGGCAACGGCCGTTACATCACGTGTGATGGTTTCGGACAAAAGTTTGGGTAAAACGAGGAAAAACTAAGGAGCTGGGGAAAGAGTACAACTAAGGAACCGGGCACGAAAATAGAAATCCCTTTATCTTATGGGAGAGACACCTCTAGTGAACTGTGGACCCCGGTCCTATTCTTTACATAGCATACAATCTACGCAATTGTGTTTTTGTTTTCTTTGCAAACATCTTCCACTCGATACGTTTAATCCTTTGTTACAGCAAGCCGGTGAGATTGACAACCTCATTGTTTCGTTGGGGCAAAGTACTTTGGTTTTGTTGTGCAGATTCGCGTTGGCCGGAATCCCGGTGTTGCGCCGCATCACATTTCGCGACCATCAACCTTCAACGTGCTTCTTGGCTCCTCCTGGTTCGATCAACCTTGGTTTCTTTCGAGGGAAAACTTGCTTGTGCGCATCATACCTTCCTCTTGGGGTTCCCAACGGACGTGTACATCTCGCGCATCAAGCCGTTTTCTGGCGCCGTTGGGGAGATCAAGACACGCCGCAGTCTCCACTTCTCAATCTCTTTACTTTGTTTTTGTCTTGCTTTATTTTATTTACTACTTTGTTTGCTGCACCTAAACAAAATACAAAAAAATTTAGTTGCTAGTTTTACTTTATTTATCTCTTGCTCTCTATATCGAAAACACAAAAAAATTAGTTACTTGCATTTATTTTATCTAGTTTACTTTTACTACCATGTCTAGCTCTACACTTGTTACTTCACCTGAGGAATTAGTTTTTACTTTTAAACAAGGGGATGAGGAGAGTTTTAAGGATGCTTGGTCTAGAATTTTTACTTCTTATCGTAAAACTGAACCTCAAATGACTCTAAGTTTGCTCCTTAGTAATTTTTATTTTGGTCTTATGGTTCGCTATAGATATGCTTTGGACACTTTAGTAGGAGGAGATTTCCTTCATTGTAATGGGGATCAAGCTTTTAATGCCATAAAGAAATTGGTTGCATCACATGATTCAGCTAATAACTTTGATTCAGCCCTTATTAGCATTTATAACAGATTGAACAATCTTGAGATAAGTAAATCTCGCTTGAATGACAATTATCACTGTGTTCGTAATCGTCTTGAACAAGTTTTAGTGAATTCTAAACCTTCATTATGGGATCCTACTTCCTTCAACCAGAACTCACACTTGCTGAACTTGGCATACAGCTGGTGTTCCCGAAGAGTATCTAAGACCATTTCCAAGTGTTGCTCATGTTCTTCTTCGGTTTTGGAGTAGATAAGGATGTCGTCGATGAAGACAACGACGAACTTATCCAGGAAATTCATGAAGATCTTATTCATGAGATTCATGAAGTAAGCGGGCATTGGTCAATCCAAATGACATGACATTGTACTCATACAATCCATATCTGGTGGTGAAGGCAGTTTTGGGGATGTCCGATGCACGGATCTTCTTGATGGTAACCTGTCCTAAGATCAATCTTAGAGAACACGGTGGCACCGGTCAACTGGTCAAACAGGTCTTCTATTTTGGGCAAGGGATACTTGTTCTTGATGGTGACATCATTGAGCTTGCGTAATCCGTGCATAAACGGATCGCACCATCCTTCTTGTCCACAAACAAAACTGGTGATCTCCAGGGTGATGCACTTGGTCTAATCAAACCTTTGGCTAACATATCATCCAGTTGTTTCTTTAGTTCCACCAATTCCGCGGGTTCATCTGTAAGCTCTGGGCTATAGGTCCTGTTCCGGATTAGCCGACCGGGTAGGTCATCGGAAACACATCGAGTATCTAGACGACTCGATTTGATCCAGGTAGGTTGGTTAAACTCTGGTTGCAGGTAAATTTTCTGGGTAGTTTTTCTGAGATGTGCTCAACTAACACTCCGGTGCTACTAGTCATGGTGATGGCCTTCTTGGCACAATCAATCAATCCATGATGTTTGGACATCGAGTCCATACCCAGTACTACCTCTAAACCTTTTGTTCCCAGAACAATCAGATTGGCATAAAAGTCTATTTCATGAATTCGATAGGAACATCTTTGCAAATTTTCTAGCTTTAGTGGTTGATCCAGGTATTTGCACTACCATGACATGCTTCAAACTGATGGATTGAATCTTACTAGTGCATGCAAACTCTTCAGTAACAAATGAATGCGATGCTCATCAAACAACACTCTTGCGGGTATTGAGTTAACAGAGAACATACCCAGCACGACATCTGGGGCTTCGAGCTTCTTCCGCACTCATGTGAAAGAGGCGCGCTGTGGTTGTTCGGGTTGTTGGGGACGAACTTCTTGTTGTTGGCGACACGGCGTTGCTGAGCAGGCCAGTGGTGTTGGCGGCCATCTTGGCGAGTCTCCGGGGACACTCTTTGGAGTAGTGCCCCACCACGCCGCACTCATAGCAGTTGATGGTGGACTTGTCCTTGGGGCGACGGGGATAGCGTTGCTCCCAGTCCTTGGAGCAGTGTTGGTGTTGGGGTTGGCGGGGGCTCTTGTCGGAGCGCGGTTGAAGTTGTTGTTGTGGTGGACGGTTGTTGCTGTTGTGGTGGTGTCCTCCCGTCTGGGTTTCCTCCACTCCGGTTCGATAACCGGGCGCGACATCTTGCCGGTGGCCTATTGTTCCTGGGGTGAATCCTCCGCTTGAACCAGGCGAAACTTGGAGGTGTTCTTGGGCCACTCGGGTGCATCATACGGCGCTTGCGGTTTCATTGGCTTGGTTCAGCTTGCCCTCCATCCGGATGGCGGAGTCAACAAGGGCTTCAAGGTCAGCAAAGGGGATGTTGACCAACACGGTCTGCATCTCATCATGCAGTCCGTTCAGGAACCTCTCCTTCCTCTTCTCGGTGGGTGTCGGTCATCCGGGACCTTGACAGGGTGAGGAACCCGTCGCGGTATTCTACCACGGTTAGACGGCCTTGCTTTAACTCGCGGAACTCATCCCGCATCTTCTTGATGAGACCCGGTGGCACATGGTACTTGCTAAACTTGAGCTTGAAATCTGCCCAAGTCATTAGTTGCCCCGCATTCAATGCACGAGCACTTGTCCACCAGGCACGTGCCGGTCTGCCAGATAGTGGGTGGCAACACACCTTGTCATCATCTTCCACTCCGGCAACCTCAAGATTGTTCTCCATTGTTTGGAGCCAATCATCGGCATCAAGGGGTTCCTCCGTCTTGCTAAACACGGTGGGTTGTGTTCTGAAGTTCTTCAGCTTGGAGCCCGGTGATCATGGTTCCCGTGGCCTTGGTTGTTCTGTGCTGTTGAAGTACAGCTAGGTTAGCTTGCCTTTCAGTTCTATCAACTTCCCGATCAGCCAACATCTGTTGCAGTATCAAAGCGTATCCGGATTGGCGTTGCGATTGGGAGGTGCCATCTGACAGAGATATGGATCATAAGATGAGAGGGACAATTTCTATGGCTTAATTTGGGGATTAAAATCACATTTATTTAAAACTTGATTCATAAGATGATAATATTACACACCACATAGTCATGAAGGTAGCACTTATTACAAGATAACAATCCGGAGGGTTTGAAGAACCCTTTCAACAATCTACGATACAAGGGGCGGATACAAAGGACCGATACATCTCATACTACGCGGTGCTCAGGGATGGAAGCTATCCATCGATGCGGAGCGGGAAGGTGGTGTCCATCCCGGCAGGCTGGTGGAAGTCCTGGTCTTCCTCTTCCTCCGGCTCGTAGTCGTTGTCGTTGCTGACGTAGGAGTAGCCATCCCTGGATGTCTTCCCCTCGCCTTCTCCTTCCAGGAGCTGCTCCGAGTGGAGATGGTCTCCTTCAGACGGCGATCTTGGTCTTGAGGCGGTGGATGGTGGCGTCCCTCTTCGCGACTAGCTGGCGAAGAGTCCTGCGCTCCTTTGCGATGACCTTGATGGTATCCGCGTACTGGTTCAGCTGCTGGGGAGTGTGGTTGGCGGCGGAGCGGGAGTTACTCAGTGCAGACCGAGTCTCGTATAGCATGTAGTCGAGGTGATCCACATGGTGCCTCAACACGGGGTGGTATGGCAGGCTGAGGGGCAGACCAGAGGAGTGCCTTGCGAAGTGCGCAAAGCGTTCCCCTTCGATGGCCAGCGAGTTCTGCCCGCACAGACGAGCGAGACTCTGCGAGCATGGGCGAGTCCATCCACCCGTGTTGTCGCGGAGCGAGAACTGGATCTCGGAACATGGGTGACTCCGGCTTCCCAAGGTTAGCCATGATGAGCCACTGGAGCTGGCCGTTGGCTTGGTCCGAGATCTGCCTCCGTAGAACACGGAGGCGAGCGTCAGGAACTCGGTGAGCAAACAGATCCCTTTCAAAGATCAGATCCCCACCGTTCGCCAAGTCGTACACTTGGGTCTGGATGAAGGGCTCCGTCGGGATGATAGGCTCCATCTGTAGAGGGAGTGGCAAATAAGTTAATAATTGTAAGTGTTCAAAATTTTAAGTAATAATCATGAAATGGGTTGTTTTGAAAAAGATTTCCAAGGTAAGGGTATGAGTGTATTTTCATAACTATTTTATTATAAACTAAGTTTGTTGGACGTCCATTCTAACTAGGGTCTCCTAAGGTCAAACAATGGCTCTGATACCAAACTTGTCAACACCCGGGTTTTTAAGTCCGGATGCCCTATTATATCATACATCGCAATCCCAGGAAGATTGTTTTTGCGAGACATAATAGTAAGTCGTTCAGAGTCATCATTTATTACAACACATAAGGTCTTACAACAAGGGATCACATGATCCAATATTACACAAATAGATTGTTCAACATCACAATATAAGTAGCGGAAGCGCAGTAGTAGTGGACTATATATTCCACAGGCAACGGACGTTAGAAGACGATCCTAGTTATCGTAGAAGTCCTGTTGTCCGTCATCCTGATACGTTGCTCCTCTTCATAGTCGGCATTTGAATAGCCAGGCAAAGCCATGAGTACTTTTAAAGTACTCGCAAACTAATACTATGGTAAAACATATTAAGTGTAGTAAAAGGGTACTAAGCTCTAGGTTTATTTGCATAAAGCCAAGTTTTCCTTTGATAAACATTTAATAAAATCCTCATTATTTAATAGACTAACTCAAGTGGGAACATTAGTGTCATTCCCACAATTCATTTGGGATCCAAATCAATTCAGCTATCACCATCACCATTTCAACATAAATTCTGATAACGGAAGTAGTATGGCCTTTCCAACCGTCCGTAACCATGGACACGGCTATTCGAATAGGTTTAACACTGCAGAGGTTGTACTTTGTGCCACAACTTTTGATTACATCCGTCGAGGATAACCCCGAATCATCGTAACTCAGTACGCGGATCATCAACCATAACCTTTCACTTATATGTCCTAGTATAGGCACCTCTCCCATGAGCTTGGCCCCCGGTGAGAACCAACTGTTAACCCGGAACTGCACAGGGCTTGGGTCGTACATTCACCTCATATTCACATCATTTCTCATATACGGAGGCAGCCTCGCGTAACCCCTATGATGCTTGTTTAGAGGGAACCCATACTAAAATACACAAGTTTCTAGTTAAGCCCTACCCATAATCAGGTATTGTGGGGGTACTTGTATAATTGGAAAGGTATCGCATTCAAACCCATATCAGGTTTATATCAAAAATCACTATCTTCTCTTGGTCATATTCACCTTCAAAGTCATTCCATGGAATGAACCATCATTCCAAGGTTTCAAATTCATATTAAAATCACTTGTTCCCATCTAGAGTAGTCAAATTTTAATTGGTTAGCAATAGCAACTATATGAGGGGTGCTATCTAGCTTTGAGTGGTGTTCATTTAAACCAAGTATTGTTCTAATCTAGACCAAGTGAATCATAAATCAAAGAGTACTTTGAAATAAATAAGCCAAAGTAAAATTAAGTAAAAACATGGGATACGTAATACATAAAAGTAAAGTGTGAGGGTGCCTTTGCTCTTGTAGAGCTAAGCATTTGTATTTAGCAAGGGTTAGCTTGCCTTGAGCTGAGTAGTGATCAAAGTTCTCTTCCTCTTCTTGGGAGTAGGCTTCCTCCTCTTGATACTCCTCGTTACTAGCGTCTATATACGAATACGAGGTATAAATACTAAACCAAACTCACATACTAAGCTAGAAACACTCAAAGAGTTCACACTCTAGTCCTATTATCAATCAAACATGGCATGGTGAGTTATTGAAGGAATTCTTATTTAGGAGAAAATAATTTCCTCTTATTATTCCTATTTCTTAAATTTGGATATGTAGGTCCTTAGAGGAATTCATTTCTTCTCATTACTTCATATTAAGATTTAATCTCCTCATATAATAATCAGGTATGAAATATAGGTTGACCCAAGTCAACATTTCATATCTATTATATGTGAGTATAATTTAATTAAAGTGCTACACTACACATGTTAATATACTACTATTCTAAATGCATTAAAATCTCTAAGTAATAATGATCAGGGGTTCATTAGCCTAGGTCATTCCCCCTGGTTATATCACTTAGGATCAAGATTTAAATGAGAGAATAGCTCTCATAGTATTTATAAAGTTTGAATTCCAAGTTGAATTGTTCTAGAATTGACTACATAGCTATCTTATTTGATCTAGTCCATGATCATACAAATAACATGTCTATATTATTGCATAATCAATTAGGGGACATCATTTGTGATTTATTGGAATTGGAAACAATTCAAAATCATTTATAGATTATTTTTAATGATTATTTGAAGTTAGAAAAGGCCCTGCATTGTTATTTTTGTCATTTAAAATTTACTACGAATTTGGATATGAGGCCAGTGGCATTATTTAGATAATTTCATGAGCTTTCTAAATATATAAAATTGGTTAAATTTGGTGTAGTAGATCTCAAGATATTTAAATTTGAAGTTAGCAGCAGTATTTGAATTTGAACTAAATGGATTATTCCGATTTGAATTTTTGGGCCACGCGGGAAAAGCTAATGGGCAAACGATTTAAAACAGCACGACGCGGCCCAGCACGCATCTGGTGCGAGTGGGCTGCCTGACGAGCGGGGGCCACCCGTCAGTGACTTAAAGCACGCCGAAGCGGTACGCGAGACGTGGAGCGTCGGATCGGATGGTGATCAACGGCTCACGACGCTCGTCGTCTCGGAATTCCGACGAGGCCGTGGCGTCGGTAGGGTCGGAGAGCCTACCAGGGTTCCCGCGGTGCTGCTGGTGACGAGGTGACGTTGTCGAGGATGCTGAGCCGTCCGGTAGCGTGCGGCTCGGGGTGGCGCCAATCGGGCGATGTCCCGGCTCCGGCGGGCTTCGTCTTGCAATTGGAGCAGCTCCGGTGATATGGTGTGAAATTGATGTGGGGAGCGTGTTCAGAGAAGGGAGAGGAGCAGATGGTGTGAAGAGATCGTGGGCTGAGGAGCTCTATTTATAGATGGACATGGTGGCCGTGAGGTGCTGCAAGGGCGCGGCCATGGCGCGGCTCTGTGGCGAGCGAAAGGGCAAGGCGAGCGGCAGTGGGTAGGTGTCGTCCTAGCGGTGCTCGAGAGCTAGCCGGCGCAGAGAGAGGACGAAGGATCGCTCGGCGCTTGCAGGAATCATCACGGTACCGCGGTACCTTGCCGTCGAGGACGATGGTGACCATGCCGCCGCAGTCGTTCGAGTGTGGCTATCTGGTAGAGGTCGTGGAGGAGCTACTCGACGCGGCGCTAGCCTTTGCAGAGGCGGCGTAGGGCGCTCAAGCGCACGACGTCCTGGCGCGCCCATAGCGTGATCACCACGCTGGGGCACGCTCTGGCACGTTTTGGACGCGCCGTTGCTGGCCAATGGGGGGCGTTGGAGTCGCAGGGGTTTGTACCAATCGATTCCTTGAGTGACAGAGAGGCTCTAGGACAAGGAGAAAGTTTGAGAGGAGGGCTGGGGAGAGTTTTGGCCAAAGGTGGCCGGCATGGCCACGGCATGCATAGTTTTAGGGTTTTTCTCTCCCTCCTCTCACTTTAATCGACCACAGCAGGTACAGGGATGATGCAGGGGATCTAGAAGTAGCTAATGATCACAAGATCAAAGTGGTTTAGTGAAGAAACTGCTGGACAATTGAGTGTAACTCAATTCTGAATTCATGCCTGCCACCTGTTCGACACAATGCCCGCATGAACTTTTTATTTGAATTTTGAAAATCTTTTTGGTGAATCTCTTTTATATAATTAAAGTGAAGTATTGGTGGTGGTGGCACTCAATTTGGAAATGATTTGCAACTTTTCAAATTTGAGGTGATCTTGTTTTTCTTCTCAGATCCCATTTTGGCAATTTAATTCTGGTCAACCTAGTCAACTTTAGGGAGGGTGGTCAACACCAAAGTTACTCACCTTGACATGTTCTTGGATGACATGGTTTTGTTTGACCAAGTTTAGTTTAGGATTTGAGAAATACAGGGGTGTGAAGTGAGGAAGAAAATATTTTTGGTCCAAGTGACCATTATCATATGTATGATGAATTCTTGATTTCTTTTGATTTGATTCTTGATCCAATGATGCAATTGTGTTAGTTTATCATATTGAAGCATTTTAGAAGCAATGGAGCAAGCAATTATGGCCTTGGTGAAGGATTTGCATTTCTACATAAAGTGTATGTGAGTGATGAATGGGTTTTTTCCCATTTTCTTGATTTCCCCTTATTTTAGGGTTTTGTGATCTTGTTTAGGGTTCACATAGCAATAGATCAATATGCTAACACTCATCATGGCAATTGCACAAAAGGAATTTACTTAAATGCATGAATCTATATGTGGCACTATATGCATAGAAAAAGTTTTTTGTTTGTTGTAAATTTTGAATAATTGAACTCTCAATTGATTTATTATTGTTGAAAACTTGGGATGTTACAGTGTGTGCATCGTGTAGTTAGATTATGATCATAATCTCTTGTAGGTTATGGAGTTGATTATCGCTATGATAGTATTGATGTGATTTATGTCTCCTTCATAGTGTGATGGTGACAGTGTGCATGCTATGTTAGTACTTGGTCTATTTTGCAAAGATCTATTATACTCTAAGGTTACTTAAACATGAATATCGAATGTTGTGGCGCTTGTTAACTCCGGCATTGAGGGTTCGTGTAATCCTACACAATTAGTGGTGTTCATTATCCAACAAAAGTATATGTAGCACAAGGAAGAGAACTTATTAATTATGTGATCAATGTTGAGAGTGTCCACTAGTGAAAGTATGATCCCTAGGCCTTGTTTCCACCACAAAGAATTGCTTCCTACGCCAAGCTATTTTTCGCTTTTCTTGTTCTTGCATCTTTACTTTCGCAATATTACCACCATCTATACCACGTGTTTTACTATCTCTTCGAACTAGTGCACCTATACATCTGACAAGTGTATTAGGTGTGTTGGGGACACAAGAGACTTCTTGCTTTGTGGTTGCAGGGTTGCTTGAGAGGGATATCTTTGACCTCTTCCTCCCGAGTTCGATAAACCTTGGGTGATCCACCTAAGGGAAAACTTGCTTGTTGTTCTACAAACCTCTGCTCTTGGAGGCCCAACACTGTCTACATGAATAGAAGCACCCGTAGACATCAAGCTATTTTCTCGCCGTTGGGGAGGAAAGGTAAAGGTACTCACATTCGGATCTCGGCTACTAAGCTATTTTCCGGCGCCGTTGTAAGTACTGGAGCTATTTCCTTTAGATCCTACAATTGCATCTTTTGGTTTCTTGTTTACACTAGTTAGGCATAATGGAAAGCAACAGTGAGCTTTTATTTCTATTTCCTGAGTTAAGACATGGATTGTTTGCTGCGAAAATTAAAAAACCTATGGAATCTTATTTGCATGCTGGTAACAATGATATTAGTATGAACGCTTTGAACACCATTGTTGTTAATGATATGGAAAATTCTAAGCTTGGGGAAGCTGGTTTTGATGAGCATGATATTTTTAGTCCCCCAAGCATTGAGGAGAAAATTTTCTTTGATGATACTTTGCCTCCTATTTATGATGATTATAATGATAGTGGTCTTTTGGTGCGCCTACTATGGAGAGTAAATTTTATTATGATTATACTATGCCTCCTACACTTGATGAGAATGATAATGATAACTACTTTGTTGAATTTGCTCCCACTACAACTAATAAAATTGATTATGCTTATGTGGAGAGTAATAATTTTATGCATGAGACTCATGATAAGAATGCTTTATGTGATAGTTATATTGTTGAGTTTGCTCATGATGCTACTGAAAGTTATTATGAGAGAGGAAAATATGGTTGTAGAAATTTTCATGTTACTAAAACACCTCTCTATGTGCTGAAATTTTTGAAGCTACACTTGTTTTGTCTTCCTATGCTTGCCACTATACTCTTCATGAACTTGTTTATTTACAAGATTCCTATGCATAGGAAGCATGTTAGACTTAAATGTGTTTTGAATTTGCCTCTTGATGCTCTCTTTTGCTTCAAATACTATTTCTTGAGTGCATCATTAAAACTGCTGAGCCCATCTTAATGGCTATAAAGAAAGAACTTCTGGGAGATAACCCATGTGTTTATTTTACTACAGCAATTTTTGTTTTGTTGAGTCTTGGAAGTTGTTTACTACTGTAGCAACCTCTCCTTATCATGTTTTTGTGCCAAGTAAAGTCTCTATGGTAAAGTTGATGCTAGATTTGGGATCGCTGCGAGAAAGCATTGCTTCTTGTCTGTCACTTGCATAAATCTCTGTAAAAAATTCGAAAAAATCTGCAAAATTACGAGCGTGATCCTCAGATATGTACGCAACTTTCATTAGTTTTGAGTTTTTCCATTTGAGCAAGTTAAGTGCCCAGTCAAGTTCGATAAATAAGAGCTTTCCTACCTAGCTTGCAAGCTTTTTCTCAAGGAGATCCTCCATTGCTTTCCATTCCCTATTCTTAAGCTTGCGGTGGTGAATAGGTGATGTCTACGGGTGCTTCTATTCTTGTAGACAGTGGTGGGCCTCCAAGAGCAGAGGTTTGTAGAACAGCAGCAAGTTTTCCCTTAAGTGGATCACCCAAGGTTTATCGAACTCAGGGAGGAAGAGGTCAAAGATATCCCTATCAAGAAACCCTGCAACCACAAAGCAAGAAGTATCTTGTGTCCCCAACACACCTAATACACTTGTCAGATGTATAGGTGCACTAGTTCGGCGAAGAGATAGTAAAACACAGGTGGTATAGATGGTGGTAATATTGCAGGTAAAGATGCAGTAAAACAGTAAACAAGCAGTGCCAGAAAATAGCTTGCTGGCGTAGGAAGCAATTCTTTGTGGTGGAAACAAGGCCTAGAGATCATACTTTCACTAGTGGACACTCTCAACATTGATCACATAATTAATAAGTTCTCTTCCTTGTGCTACATATACTCTTGTTGGATGATGAACACCACTAATTGTGTAGGATTACACGAACCAATGCCGGAGTTAACAAGCGCCACAACATTCGATATTCATGTTTAAGTAACCTTAGAGTATAATAGATATTTGCAAAATAGACCAAGTACTAACATAGCATGCACAATGTCACCATCACACTATGAAGGAGGCATAAATCACATCAATACTATCATAGCGATAATCAACTCCATAACCTACAAGAGATTATGATCATAATCTACGACAAGAACTACACGATGCACACACTGTCACCATTACACCATGCAGGAGCAATAGACTACTTTAATAACATCACATGAGTAGCACATAGATAAATAGTGATACAAAACACATTGCAATCATAAAGGGATATAAATAAGCACTTCACTATGCCATTCATAACAGTGAATAAGTATTCTGTGAAATATAGCCTAAGAGACCCACACGGTGCACACACTGTCACCTTTACGTGGGACAAGGAGTCTCCGGAGATCACATAAGTAAAACCTGCAACCACAAAGCAAGAAGTCTCTTGTGTCCCCAACACACCTAATAGGTGCACTAGTTCGGCGAGATAGTGAAATACAAGTGGTATGAATGAATATGACGATAGTACGGCGCGTAATTGCTTTGGCGTGCGTTGATAGTATAATATTGCGGAAGTAAACATGCAATAGTAAAGTAAAACAGAACAAGCAGTGATAGAAGTATTTAGGAACAAGGCCTAGGATTAGACTTTCACTAGTGGACACTCTCAACTTTGATCATAACGAGAATAGA
This sequence comes from Lolium multiflorum, assembly GCA_030979885.1. Taxonomy (NCBI): domain Eukaryota; kingdom Viridiplantae; phylum Streptophyta; class Magnoliopsida; order Poales; family Poaceae; genus Lolium; species Lolium multiflorum. The sequence goes on from CM061750.1 coordinate 404,465,173, forward strand.
TAAATGCATACTCTACACTCTCTTGTTGGATGATGAACACATTGCGTAGGATTACACGAACCCTCAATGCCGAAGTTAACAAGCTCCACAATTAAATGTTCATATTTAAATAACCTTAGAGTGCATGAAAGATCGACACGACTAAACCAAGTACTAGCATAGCATGCACACTGTCACCTTCACACCATGTAGGAGGAATAGATCACATCAATACCATCATAGCAATAGTTAACTTCATAATCTACAAGAGATCATAATCATAGCCTACGCCAAGTACTAACACGGATGCACACACTGTCACCATTACACCGTGCAGGAGGAATAAAACTACTTTAATAACATCACAAGAGTAGCACATAGATAAATTGTGATACAAAACACATTGCAATCATAAAGAGATATGAATAAGCACTTCACTACGCCATTCATAACAGTGAATAAGTATTCTGTGAAATATAGCCTAAGAGACCCACACGGTGCACACACTGTCACCTTTACACACGTGGGACAAGGAGGAGATCACATAAGTAAAACCCACTTGACTAGCATAATGACATCTAGATTACAAGCATCATCATATGAATCTCAATCATGTAAGGCAGCTCATGAGATTATTGTATTGAAGTACATAGGAGAGAGATGAACCACATAGCTACCGGTACAACCCCGAGCCTCAATGGAGAACTACTCCCTCCTCATGGGAACAGCAGCGGTGATGAAGATGGCGGTGGAGATGGCAGCGGTGTCGATGGAGAAGCCTTCCGGGGGACTTCCGTCCCGTGACGTCTTGATGTCTCGTTCCCCCTCCTTTCACGTAGAGTGTTGGGCCTCCAAGAGCAGAGGTTTGTAGAACAGAGCAAGTTTTCCCTTAAGTGGATTACCCAAGGTTTATCGAACTCGGGGAGGAAGAGGTCAAAGATATCCCTCTCATGCAACCTGCAACCACAAAGCAAGAAGTCTCTTGTGTCCCAACACACCTAATAGGTGCACTAGTTCGAGAAGAGATAGTGAAATACAGTGGTATGAATATATATGAGCAGTAGCAACGGTGCCAGAAAATAGCTTGCTGGCGTGTAGTTGATGGTGGTAGTATTGCGCAGTAGTAACACAAAAAACAAGAAACAAGCGGTGAGTAACTCAACGGTATTTAGGAACAAGGCCTAGGGATTACACTTTCACTAGTGGACACTCTCAACATTGATCACATAACAGAATAGATAAATGCATACTCTACACTTTTGTTGGATGATGAACACATTGCGTAGGATTACACGAACCTCAATGCCGGAGTTAACAAGCTCCACAATAATGCTCATGTTTTAGTAACCTTAAGTGTAAGATAGATCAAAACGACTAAACCAAGTACTAGCATAGCATGCACACTGTCACCTTCATGCATATGTAGGAGGAATAGATCACATCAATATTATCATAGCAATAGTTAACTTCGCAATCTACAAGAGATCATGATCATAGCATAAACCAAGTACTAACACGGTGCACACACTGTCACCTTTACACACGTGCAGGAGGAATAGAACTACTTTAATAACTTTGCTAGAGTAGCACATAGATAGTAGTGATACAAAACTCATATGAATCTCAATCATGTAAGGCAGCTCATGAGATCATTGTATTGAAGTACATAGGAGAGAGATTAACCACATAGCTACCGTAGCCGAGCCTCGATGGAGAACTACTCCTCCTCATGGGAGCAGCAGCGGTGATGAAGATGGCGGTGGAGATGGCAGCGGTGGAGATGGAGAAGCCTTCCGGGGCACTTCCCCTCGTGTGGTGGGAACAGAGACTCCTGTCCCCAGATCTTGGCCTCGCGACGGCGGCGGCTCTGGAACTTTTCTCGTATCGTGGCTTCCTCCGTAAGGGTTTTCGATGCGGGGGCTTTATATAGGCGAAGAGGCGGCGTCGAAAGGTCGAAGAGGCGGCCGGGGGTAAGGCGGCGCGGGCCAACCCTAGGCCGCGCCGGCCACCCTCTGGTGGGCTGTGGCCCTCCGTCCTTCCCGGTGTTCTGAGCTTCGTGGAAAAATAGGAACCCGGGCGTTGATTTCGTCAATTCCGAGAATATTTCGTTACTAGGATTTCTGAAACCAAAAACAGAGCAAGGAACTGGCACTTCGGCATCTTGTTAATAGGTTAGTTCCGGAAAATGCGTAAATACGACATATAATGTGTATAAAACATGTAGAATATCATCAATAATGTAGCATGGAACATAAGAAATTATCGATACGTTGAGACGTATCAGCATCCCCAAGCTTAGTTCTGCTCGTCCAGAGGGTAAAACGATAACAAAGATAATTTCTTAAGTGACATGCCATCATAACCTTGATCATATTGTAAACATATGTAATGAATGCAGCGATCAAAACAATGGTAATGACATGAGTAAACAACTGAATCATAAAGCAAAGACTTTTCATGAATAGTACTTCAAGACAAGCATCAATAAGTCTTGCATAAGAGTTAACTCGTAAAGCAATAATTCAAAGTAAAGGTGTTGAAGCAACACATAGGAAGATTAAGTTTCAGCGGTTGCTTTCAACTTATAACATGTATATCTCATGGATATTGTCAACATAAAGTAATATAACAAGTGCAATATGCAAGTATGTAGGAATCAATGCACGTTCACACAAGTGTTTGCTTCTTGAGGTAGAGAGAAATAGGTGTACTTGACTCAACATAAAAGTAAAAGAAAGGTCCTTCAAAGAGGAAAGCATCGATTGCTATATTTGTGCTAGAGCTTTGGTTTTGAAAACATAAAGAGAGCATAAAAGTAAAGTTTTGAGAGGTGTTTGTTGTTGTCAACGAATGGTAGCGGGTACTCTAACTACCTCATCAACCAGCAAGAGCGGCTCCCATGAAGGACGTTATCTCTACCAGCAAGGTAGATCATCCCTCTTCTCTTTTGTTTACACATGTACTTTAGTTTAGTTTTTCTTTATTTATGGATGACACTCCTCCCAACCTTTTGCTTACACAAGCCATGGCTAACCGAATCCTCGGGTGCCTTCCAACATTCACATACCATGGAGGAGTGTCTATTTGCAAAATTAAGTTGCTTACTGATGAATCAGAGCAAAACATGTGAAGAGAATTATTAATGCAAGTTAATTAATTGAGGGGCCCCCATTGCCAGCTCTTTTTGCAAAATTATTGGATAAGCGGATGAAGCCACTAGTCCATTGTGAAAGTCTGTCAAAAGTAAATGACAAGATCGAAAGATAAAACACCACATACTTCCTCATGAGCTATAAAACATTAACACAAATAAGAGGTGATAAATTTTGAATTATTTAAAGGTAGCACTCAAGCAATTTACTTTGGAATGGCGGAGAAATACCATGTAGTAGGTAGGTATGGTGGACACAAATGGCATAGTGGTTGGCTCAAGGATTTTGGATGCATGAGAAGTATTCCCTCTCGATACAAGGTTTAGGCTAGCAAGGTTTATTTGAAACAAACACAAGGATGAACCGGTGCAGCAAAACTCACATAAAAGACATATTGTAAACATTATAAGACTCTACACCGTCTTTGTTGTTCAAACTCAATACTAGAAATTATCTAGACCTTAGAGAGACCAATTATGCAAACCAAATTTTAGCATGCTCTATGTATTTCTTCACTAATAGGTGCAAAGTATATGATGCAAGAGCTTAAACATGAGCACAACAATTGCCAAGTATCACATTATCCAAGACATTTTACCAATTACTACATGTAGCATTTTCCAATTCCAACCATATAACAATTTAACGAAGAAGAAACTTCGCCATGAATATTATGAGCTAAGAACACATGTGTTCATACGAACCAGCGGAGCGTGTCTCTCTCCACACAAGGATGAACTTATTCAGAGAACTAAGATAACAAAACAAAAACAAAAATAAAAGCACACTGACGCTCCAAGTAAAATACATACGATGTGACTGAATAAAAATATAGTTTCACTAGAAGAAACCGATAAGTTGTCGATGAAGAAGGGGATGCCTTGGGCATCCCCAAGCTTAGATGCTTGAGTCTTCTTAAAATATGCAGGGATGAACCACCGGGGCATCCCCAATCTTAGACCTTTCACTCTTCTCGATCACATTATATCACCCTCTTCTATTGACCCTTGAAAACTTCGCCACACCAAACTTCAAGCAAACTCATTAGAGGGTTAGTGCATAATCAAAATTCACATGTTCAGAGGTGACACAATCATTCTTAACACTTCTGGACATTGCACATAACTTCTGAAAGTTAATGGAACAAAGAAACTCATTCAACTTAACAAAAGCGGCAATGCGAAATAAAAGGCAGAATCTGTCAAAAACAGAACAGTCCGTAAAGACGAATTTAAATCTGGCACCAGACTTGCTCAAATGGAAAAACTCAAAACTAATGAAAGTTGCGTACATATCTGAGGATCACGCTCGTAAATTGGCAGATTTTTTCGAATTTTCTACAGAGAAATAGGCCCAGATTCGTGACAGACAGCAATGCTGTTTCTGCGCAGCAATCCCAAATATAACATCAACTTTGACATAGAAACTTTACTTGGCACAACAAAACACAAAACTAAGATAAGGAGAGGTTGCTACAGTAGTAAACAACTTCCAAGACACAAATATAAAACAAAGTACTGTAGCAAAATAACACATGGGTTATCTCCCAAGAAGTTCTTTCTTTATAGCCATTAAGATGGGCTCAGCAGTTTTAATGATGCACTCGCAAGAAATAGAAGTTGAAGCAAAAGAGAGCATCGAGAGGCAAATTAAAAACACATTTAAGTCTAACATGCTTCCTATGCATAGGAATCTTGTAAATAAACAAGTTCATGAAGAGCAAAGTAACAAGCATAGGAAGATAAAACAAGTGTAGCTTCAAAAATTTCAGCACATAGAGAGGTGTTTTAGTAACATGAAAATTTCTACAACCATATTTTCCTCTCTCATAATAACTTTCAGTAGCATCATGAGCAAACTCAACAATATAACTATCACATAAAGCATTCTTATCATGAGTCTCATGCATAAAATAATTACTACTCCCAACATAAGCATAGTCATTCTTATTAATTGTAGTGGGAGCAAATTCAACAAAGTAGCTATCAAATATAGGAGGTATATTGTAATCATAATCAAATTTATCCTCCATAACAGGTGGTAACAAAAGACTACTATCATTATAATCATCATAAATAGGAGGCAAAGTATCATCAAAGTAAATTTTCTCCTCAATGCTTGGGGACTAAAAATATCATGCTCATCAAAGCCAGCTTCCCCAAGCTTAGAATTTTCCATAGCATTAGCAACAATGGTGTTCAAAGCATTCATACTAATAACATTCCCATTATCATGCATATAAGTTCCATGGGTTTTTAATTCTCTCTTCAAACACATCATGTCCTAATTCAAGATAAAGTTCATACAGATCTCTCATATTTTTGTTGCTTTCCATTATGCCTAACTAGTGTAAACAAGAAACCAAATGTCGCAATTGCAGAGTCTAAAGGAAATAGCTTCGAGTACTTACAATGGCGCCGGTAAAATAGCTTAGTAGCCGAGATCGGTGTGAGTTCCTTTTACCTTTCCTCCCCGCAACGGCGGGAAAAAGTAGCTTGATGTCTACGTTCCCCCTCCTTTCCTGTAGACGGTGTTGGGCCTCCAAGAGCAGAGGTTTGTAGAACAGCAGCAAGTTTTCCCTTAAGTGGATTACCCAAGGTTTATCGAACTCGGGAGGAAGAGGTCAAAGATATCCCTCTCATGCAACCTGCAACCACAAAGCAAGAAGTCTCTTGTGTCCCCAACACACCTAATAGGTGCACTAGTTCGGCGAAGAGATAATGAAATACAGGTGGTATAAATATATATGAGCAGTAGCAACGGTGCCAAAAGCTTGCTGGCGTGTAGTTGATGGTGGTAGTATTGCAGCAGTAGTAACACAGTAAAACAGTAAACAAGCAGTAGTAACTCAGCAGTATTTAGGAACAAGGCCTAGGGATTACACTTTCACTAGTGGACACTCTCAACATTGATCACATAACAGAATAGATAAATGCATACTCTACACTTTTGTTGGATGATGAACACATTGCGTAGGATTACACGAACCCTCAATGCCGGAGTTAACAAGCTCCACAATAATGCTCATGTTTTAGTAACCTTAAGTGTAAGATAGATCAAAACGACTAAACCAAGTACTAGCATAGCATGCACACTGTCACCTTCATGCATATGTAGGAGGAATAGATCACATCAATATTATCATAGCAATAGTTAACTTCGCAATCTACAAGAGATCATGATCATAGCATAAACCAAGTACTAACACGGTGCACGCACCTGTCACCTTTACACACGTGCTGGAGGAATAGAACTACTTTAATAACTTTGCTAGAGTAGCACATAGATAGTAGTGATACAAAACTCATATGAATCTCAATCATGTAAGGCAGCTCATGAGATCATTGTATTGAAGTACATAGGAGAGAGATTAACCACATAGCTACTACAGCCCAGAGCCTCGATGGAGAACTACCCTCCTCATGGGAGCAGCAGCGGTGATGAAGATGGCGGTGGAGATGGCAGCGGTGGAGATGGAGAAGCCTTCCGGGGCACTTCCCCGCTCGGCGGGGCCGGAACAGAGACTCCTGTCCCCCAGATCTTGGCCTCGCGACGGCGGCGGCTGGAACTTTTCTCGTATCGTGGCTTCCTCGTAAGGGTTTTCGATGCAGGGGCTTTATATAGGCGAAGAGGCGGCGTCGGAAGGTCGAAGGCGGCCAGGGGGGTAAGGCGGCGCGGGCCAACCCTAGGCCGCGCCGGCCACCCTCCCGGTGGGCCTGTGGCCCCCTCTCGTATCTTCCCGGGTGTTCGGAAGCTTCGTGGAAAAATAGGAACCTGGGCGTTGATTTCGTCCAATTCCGAGAATATTTCGTTACTAGGATTTCTGAAACCAAAAACAGCAGGAACCTGGCACTTCGGCATCTTGTTAATAGGTTAGTTCAGAAAATGCGTAAATACGACATATAATGTGTATAAAACATGTAGATATCATCAATAATGTAGCATGGAACATAAGAAATTATCGATACGTTGGAGACGTATCACGTGCCGACAGACTCCGTCCCAGATCTTGGGCGATAGCGGCTCGGAAGGTTTCGCGTCACCGTGGCTTATTCATATCGAGGTTTTAGGTCCCTTTAAATAGGCGAAGAGGCGGAGTGGAGGGCTGACGGGCGACGACACAATAGGGGCGCGGGCCCGGCCCTGGCGCGCCACCACCATGTGTGGTGGCCTGTGGCCCCTCTGGTCCTTCTCGGGTGCTCTGGAAGCTCCGGTGAAAATAGAAACCTAGGCGTTGATTTCGTCCAATTCGAGAATATTTCGTTACTAGGATTTCGAAACCAAAACAGCAGAAAACTGGTTCGGCATCTCGTCAATAGGTTAGTTCCGGAACGCATAAATATGACATATAATGTGTATAAAACATGTAGGTATCATCAATAAGTAGCATGGAACATAAGAAATTATCGATACGTCGGAGACGTATCAGCATCTCTTAGTTCTGCTCGTCCGAGAGGTAAAACGATAACAAAGATGATTTCTTAAGTGACATGCCATCATAACCTTGATCATACTATTGTAAGCATATGAGATGAATGCAGCGATCAAAACAATGGTAATGACATGAGTAAACAAATGAATCATAAAGCAAAGACTTTTCATGAATAGTACTTCAAGACGAGCATCAATAAGACTTGCATAGGAGTTAACTCATAAAGCAATAATTCAAAGTAAAAGGTATTGAAGCAACACAAAGGAAGATTAAGTTTCAGCGGTTGCTTTCAACTTATAACATGTATATCTCATGGATAGTGTCAATGTAAAGTAATATAACAAGTGCAATATGCAAGTATGTAGGAATCAATGCACAGTTCACACAAGTGTTTGCTTCTTAAGGTGGAGAGAGATAGGTATACTGACTCAACAATAAAAGTAAAAGAAATGCCCTTCAAAGAGGAAAGCATCGATTGCTATATTTGTGCTAGAGCTTTTATTTTGAAAACATGAATTTTTTTGTCAACGGTAATAATAAAGCATATGAGTTATGTAAATTATATCTTACAAGTTGCAAGCCTCATGCATAGTATACTAATAGTGCCCCCACCTTGTCCTACTTAGCTTGGACTACCGGATCATCGCAATACATGTTTCAACCAAGTGTCACAAAGGGGTACCTCCATGCCGCCTGTACAAAGGTCTAAGGAGAAAGCTCGCATTTTGGATTTCTCACTTTTGATTATTCTCAACTTAGACATCCATACCGGGACAACATGGACAACAGATAATGGACTCCTCTTTAATGCATAAGCATGTAGCAACAATTATTATTCTCATATGAGATTGAGGATATATGTCTGATGACCCACAAGTATAGGGGGTGTATCGTAGTATCTTCGATAAGTAAGAATGTCGATCCCAACGAGGAGCAGAAGGTGTTGGCAGCAGTTTCGATGAAGGATTCACCTAAATGCTCACAGACAAGTATTCAGGGGGTTTTGATATTGCAGATAAATAAAGTACAAGTAAATAAAATGCGAGAGAAATAATTGCAGCGAGTGGCCCAATCCTTTTTATCACAAAGGACAAGCCGGTTTGATTACTTATAATGACCAAACGTTCCTGAGGACACACGGGGATTTTAGTCTAGTGCTTTCGCTACATACAGGTGATTAATCTTCATTGTTTTGATAAGTGTTGTGTGGGTGAACCTATGCTAATGCACCGCCCTTCCTAGGACTAATACATACTTGTGATTATACCCCTTGCAAGCATCCGCAACTACAAGAAAGTAATTAAGATAAATCTAACCACAGCCTTAAACTCGAGATCCTGCGATCCCTCTGCATCGATATACTAACAGGGGCTTAGGTTTCTGTCACTCCGGCAACCCCGCAATTAGCAGAATACAAGATGCACTCCCTAGGCCCATAAATGGTGAAGTGTCGCGTAGTCGACGTTCACGACACCACTAGAAGAATGACACCACAACTTAAATATCATAACATTGAATATTACTCAACCATAATTCACTACTAGCATTTAGACTTCACCCATGTCCTCAAGAACTAAACGAACTACTCACGAGACATCATATGGAATACAATCAGAGGTGATATGATGATGAATAACAATCTGAACATAAACCTTGGTTCAATGGTTTCACTCAATAGCATCTACAACAAGCATAGAATAACACCGGGAGAGTTTCCCCTATCAAACAATCAAGATTTAACCCGAATTGCTACAGTGATGACGAGGTGCAGCGGTGGTGATGGCGGTGTAGATGGTGGGGATGATGATGATGATGATGAGATGATGTCCCGCTCGATGACGATGGCGATGGCGTCGATTTCCCCCTCCGGAGGGAATTTCCCCGGCGGATTCCTGCCCGCCGGAGAGCTCTTTTCTCTCTGGTGTTCTCCGCCCGTAGAGGCGGGGCACTCGTGAGGATCCCTCGTGGCTTAGGTTTCGGGACGAAAGAGTACGCGAAGAAAGGAGGCGAAAGGGTGTGGGGCCCCAGAGCATAGGGTGGCGCGGCCGGGCCATGGGCGCGCCGCCCTATGGTCCGGGCCCACAGTGGCTCTTCTCTTCTTCCCCTTCGGCTCCCTCCGTCATCGGAAAAATAGGAATTTTCGTGAAATTCCCTTCCACATTGATCTTCCGAAATATTGCGTTCTGACGGTGCTTTTCCAGAATCCTGGCTCCGTGCTTGATCCTCCAATGATGATGAAACATGCAAAATAGATGAAATAACATAAGTATTGTGTCCCAATATGAAATATATCAATGAATAACAGCAAATTATGATACAAAATAGTGATGCAAATTGGACGTATCAACTCCCCCTGCTTAGACCTCGCTTGTCCCCAAGCGAAACTGAGCTCGATAAACAAGACCACATGTTTATGGAGTGAAGAGTCGATAAATAAAATACGGACAAGAAGCATCATATTCATTCACACAAGACATTCTAGTAAACAACTTCCTCACATAACTCATCTCGAAATAAGTAAAGAGAAATCACAAGTAAAGGTGCATAAGAAATCATAATTGGTGATGGCAAACTTTGTTCTTGGTCAGAGAACTACTAACGGATTGTACTTTTAAGCAAAGCTTTCATATTAGATTTTATAGCTGAGCTTTCATATTTAAGCATAACAATCTCCTCATAATCATTGATAACTTCAAGGTCATATTCATTCAGATAAAATTGGTACTAAACAAGAAAGTATAAAAGACATGATTAACTGGATCATAGCATAAATGATTGGTTCACAACAACTCAATTGCTTGCTTGAGATAGAGGGAAATAGGTTACTGACTCAACATAAAAGTAAAAGATAGGCCCTTCGGCAGAGGAAGCAGGGATTAAATCATGTGCTAGAGCTTTTCAAGTTTTGAAATCATATAAAGAGCATAAAAGTAATATTTTTAGAGGTGTTTGTTGTTGTCAACGAATGGTAGCGGGCACTCTAACCCCCTTGCCAAACGAACCTTCAAAGAGCGGCTCCCATGAGGGACGGCATCTCTACCAGCAAGGTAGATCATCCCCTTCTCTTTTGTTTACACATGTATTTTAGTTTTATTTAGGATGACACTCCCCCAACCTTGGCTTTCTCAATCCATGGCTAACCGAATCCTCGGGTGCCTTCCAACATTCACATACCATGGAGGAGTGTCTATTGCAAAATTAAGTTGCTTACGATGAATCAGAGCAAAACATGTGAAGAGAATTATTAATGAAAGTTATTAATTGGGGCTGGGAACCCCAGCTCTTATTGCAAAGTTATTGGATAAGCGGATGTGCCGCTAGTCCATTGGTAAAAGTCCGCCCAACAAGACTGAAAGATAAAACACCACATACTTCCTCATGAGCTATAAAACATTGACACAAATAAAGAGTAGTATAGTTTGAATTATTTAAAGGTAGCACATGAAGTATTTACTTGGAATGGCAGAAAATACCATGTAGTAGGTAGGTATGGTGGACACAAATGGCATAGGTTTGGTCTAAGGTTATGGATGTATGAGAAGCATTCCCTCTCGATACAGGTCTTTGGCTAGCAAGGTTTAATAGCAAGCATAAAGGTTGAGGGAAACAAACAAATATACATATGATAGAAACAATCATGCATCTTTCTCATAAGCACAAGCAATTTTAACTTTAGAATACTAAGCATAGAGATAGTAGAGTAATGTATCTAAGTGTATTTCTCTCTTTTATTAAACATTAAGGTGTTGTTGCTATTGACCAATGCTAAGTTTGCCAAAACCAAATAGATTTACGATGCTCCAAGTGATATCAATACTCATGTCAAGAGTAATCATATAATGGAGATTGCAAACTAAAATAAGGTGTGCAAAAAGTAAATGATAAGACTTCTCATTAATATTTCATAACGATAACTCACACCAACGGATACATAGATAACTAACTAAGAGAGATACTTCCACATTGCATACTATTCCATATGATAACTTCCCTACTCATGATATGACACTACTTGATAGTAAAAGATAAAGGTGGTGATAATGATGTGATACCGGCACTCCCCAAGCTTGGAACAAACCAAGGGGATGCCAATACCGATGATGAATTACTCCTTCGGCGATGGTGGTGATGAATTCTGACTGCTTCTCAATAAGCTGGAGCTCGTCAATCCTGTATATGAGATTGCGAATCATCTCGAATTGTGCTCGACGCGGTTAAGGAGTCCGTCCGACGGTGAGTCCCAACTCTTGGAGTTATTTCCCCACTCTTCAGCCTCAGGCTCCTTCTCTCCTGCAGTGTTAGGACGATTTATATCCCAATTACTTGGCAACACTACCTTGGGGGTCTTTTCAGTTTGACGATCGTAGATTAGATTGCGTAAGGGTTGTGTTGCTCGGAGAAGATGTCCTTGGAGCAAGTAATGACGTGGAACCGCTCCTCCGGTAGCTATTCGTGCACTCCTCTTGATGTTGGATGGACTTGATATCACGCCAATACTTGCGACGGTGGCTTGTTGGCGTTCTCGCGGAGCTTCCTCCACTTCTTCCTCATCCTCTCTTGCATCTTCTTTCTTCAGCTCCGGGTCTTGAATATTTTCCTTCAAAGGTTCCTTGTCTTTGTTGCTGGAGACCATGGTGCTTCTAGATCAAAACAAATCTGGCAGAAAACAGCTCGAAACAAAACACGACGAGAAAACGATATTACGGACCTCCAGGGGTCCAGGATTATATAGCAAATATTTTTACGACAAAAGGAAGATTCCAGGTCGAAAACGAGTCGGAAAGGCAACGAGGCGGCGACCATAGGTCGGCGCGGCCAGAAGGGCCCGGGGCCTACATCCCCTCGTGCGTCTTTTTCCACTCCGTCGATTCCGTAATTTTTCATATTTTCTAAAAACAGCAAAATAATGTTCGAATAACGCGGACTTTTTATTTATATGTTACCTATTCAAAATTCTGGCGGACTGTCAATTTGTCCTTTGATGAAAGCCTCCGGTGTTTCCACTTGAATAATATCAACATCCACATTATAAGAATCCCCCGAGAGATAATGCTTGAGTCTTTGTCCATTCACCACTTGTGTGGCATTGCCTTGGAGAGAGCTAATTTTAATTGCTCCGAACGATACACCTCCTCAACAACATATGGTCCTTCCCACTTCGAGAGTAATTTCCCTGCAAAGAATCTGAGACGAGACCGATACAATAGAACTTGATCTCCAACATTAAATTCTCTTTTGATGATCCTTCTATCATGCCATTTCTTAACTTTTTCTTTAAAGAGTTTAGCATTTTCATAAGCTTCACTTCTCCATTCGTCTAGAGAACTTAATTGCAACAACCTCTTATTACCGGCTAATTTAGGATCTTTATTTAGTTCTCTAACAGCCCAATAAGCTTTGTGCTCTAGTATGACAAGCTTTTCCATAAACCATTTTATAAGGTGACATTCCCATAGGATTTTTATAAGCAGTTCTATAAGCCCATAGTGCTTCTTTCAATTTACTAGCCCAATTCTTTCTAGATTTATTAACAGTCTTACCTAAGATAGCTTTAATCTCTCTATTTGATAATTCTACTTGACCACTAGTTTGAGGGTGATAAGCAGAAGCAATTCTATGATTAATACCATACTTAGCAAGAGTTTTCTAAAACCTCCATAAATAAAATGAGAACCTCCATCAGTCATAATATATCTAGGTACTCCAAATCTAGGAAATATAATATCTACAAGCATTTTTATAGAGGTCTCACCATCAGCACTTTTTGTAGGTATAGCTTCTACCCATTTAGTAACATAATCAACAGCGACAAGTATATGAGTGTTACATTCTGAAGAAGGAAAGGACCCATGAAGTCGAATCCCCAACAATCGAATGGTTCAATAACAAGAGTATAATTCATAGGCATTTCATTGCGTCTAGAGATATTACCAACTCTTTGACATTCATCACAAGATAAAATAAATTTCCTTGCATCTTTGAAGAGTGTTGGCCAATAAAAACCTGATTGTAGAACCTTTTGCGGTTCTATCTCCAGCGTGATGTCCTCCATAAACACTTCCATGACATTTATTCAATATCTCCTGTTGTTCATATTCGGGAACACATCTTCGCATAATACCATCTACTCCTTCTTTATATAAGTGTGGGTCATCCCAAAATAATGCCTCAAGTCATAAAAGAATTTCCTCCTTTGGCTGAAAAGGTTGGAGGCAAATACTTGAAACAATAAAGTTAGCATAATCTGCATACCAAGGCTCTCTCGCGAGCTCACCTTTATTACAGCCAATTGTTCATTTGGAAAACTATCATTAACGGGATCATAAGCAATATTTTCCAATCTAGACAAATTATGAGCAACAGGATTATCAGCACCTTTCCTATCTATAATATGTAAATCAAATTCTTGCACAAGTACCCATCTAATAAGCCTTGGCTTAGCATCTTTCTTTGTCATAAGGTATCTAATTGCAGCATGATCAATATGAATTGTAACTTTCGAATCAACAATATAGGGTCTAAACTTATCACAAGCAAAGACTACAGCTAACAATTCTTTTTCAGTTGTAGCATAATTTCTTTGACATCAAGAGTCTTACTAGCATAATGAATAACATTTAATTTTTATCTACCCGCTGTCCAAGGACAGCGCCTACAGCAAATCACTAGCATCACACATAATTTCAAAAGGCAAATTCCAATCGGGAGGTTCAACTACAGGAGCAGTTGTTAAGGCTTTCTTTAGAGTTTCAAAAGCTTCCTTACAATCATCATCAAAAACAAAAGGTACATCTTTTTGAAGAAGATTAGTAAGAGGCTTTGAAATTTTAGAGAAATCTTTAATAAATCTCCTATAAAACCCAGCATGACCAAGAACACTACGAATACCTTTAACATCCCTCGGATAGGGCATCTTCTCAATTGCTTCAACTTTAGCTCTATCAACTTCAATACCTCTCTCAGAAATTTATGTCCCAATACAATTCCTTCATTAACCATAAAGTGGCATTTCTCCCAATTAAGAACAAGGTTAGTTTCTTCACATCTCGCAAAACTTTATCGAGGTTTCGAGGCAATTATCAAAAGAATTACCATAGACAAAAATCATCCATGAACACCTCTACAATACTTTCGCAAAAACCATGAAAAATAGCAGACATGCATCTTTGAAAAGTAGCAGGAGCATTACATAAACCAAAAGGCATACGCCTATAAGCATAAGTTCCATAAGGACAAGTAAAAGTGGTTTTCTCTTGATCTTTAGCTTTAACACAATTTGTGAAAACCCGAATAACCATCAAGAAAGCAAAAATGAGTATTTTTAGACAACCTTTCTAACATTTGATCAATAAAAAAGGGTAATGATCTTTCTTAGTAACTTTATTAACTTTTCGAAAATCAATGCACATTCTATAACCTACAACTATTCTTTGAGGAATAAGCTCATCATTATCATTAGGCACAACAGTCATTCCTCCTTTCTTAGGAACACAATGAACAGGACTAACCCATCTACTATCAATAGGATATATAATACCAGCTTCAAGGAGTTTTAATACCTCGTTTCTTACCACTTCCTTCATCTTCGGAATTAGACGACGTTGATGTTCAACAACAGCTTTGCATCTTCTTCCATATTAATAGCATGTTGGCAAATAGAAGGAGAAATCCCTTTCAAATCATCAAGAGTATAGCCAATAGCTCCTCGGTGTTTCTTCAATATTTCCAATAACCTTTCTTCCTCAATCTCTGAAAGCTTAGAACTAATAATAACAGGATATATTTTCTTATCATCAATATGAGCATATTTAAGATTATCGGTAAAGGCTTTAAATCAAAAACGGATCTTCCTTTGGTGGCGGTGTTGTACCCAAATCTTCCACCGGTAAATCATGCTTGAGAATAGGTTGGCGACGAAAAATTTCCTCAAGCTCATCTCTTTCTTTCCTAAAAGCTTCACTTTCACTATTCTCCAAATGTTGCTGCAAAGGATTATTAGGAACAAGAACAATAGATGCACACTGCTCCATTTTAAAATCATTACTAGGCAAGTCAGCTTTATAAGGAGTTTTGGTAAATTTAGAAAAGTTAAATTCATAAGGTTCACCAGCAAATCTAGTCAAAATTTTCTCTTTCTTACAATCTATAATAGCTCCACAAGTATTTAGAAAAGGTCTACCAAAAATGATAGGACAATGATCACTAGCAGCAGAACCAAGTACCAAAAAGTCAGCTGGATATTTAATCTTACCACATAGAACTTCCACATCTCGAACAATACCAATTGGAGAAATAGTTTCTCTATTAGCCAAATGAATAACCACATCAATATCTTCAAGTTCACAAGAACCAATTTCGTGCATAATCTCCGTGTAAAGCTCATAAGGAATAGCACTAACACTTGTACCAATATCACATAAACCATAATAGCAATGATCACCAATTCTAACAGATAGCATAGGAACACTAACTTGTTTGGATTTATTAGGATGTGAAACAATATTAGAAGCATCTTCAGAAAATAATATGACCATCCTCCACATTTTCAGTCCCAAGATCTTTAACTATAGCAACAGCAGTTCAATTTTAATTTGTTCTTCAGGTTCTTTAGGTTTCTTTTCACTTTTATTAACCGCACTAGATGAGTACTCCTTCATTTTAGCAGGGGAAAGGAGTTTTTTCAATATAAGCTTCAGGAATAACATTATCAACTTTCAACCACTACACATTTGTTTACGGATGAATCAATTTTATCTTTATACGGTTCATGATACTTATCAAAATTCTTCTTAGGCAATTCATAATGAGAAGCAAAAGCTTTATAAATATTTGCAACAACTTGAGAATCAAGACCATATGTAGCACTCATATTACGAAATTTATATCCATAAAAGCTTCAATGCATTTATAATCATAAGTTATACCTGATTCTCTATCTTTGTCGTTCTCCCATCCTTCAGTATTTTCTTGGATCCGATCAAGAAGGTCTCTTTTAAACTCTTCATTCTTGCGTGTAAATGATCCAGAACAAGAAGTATCCAGCAAGGTCTTGTCTTGAAAAGAAAGTCTTGCATAGAAATTATCAATAATAACATTACCAGGAAGCTCATGAATGGGGCATTTGAGCATTAAAGACTTCAATCTCCCCCAAGCTTGGGCAATACTCTCTCCATCATGAGGCCAGAAATTATATATGCGGTTCCGATCTTTGTGAATTTCACTCGGAGGATAAAATTTGGAATAAAATAAAGGCACAATGTCCTCCCAATCAATAGAATCACCATTCTTCAGCAATTTATACCAGTGCGCCGCTTTACCAGACAATGATATAGTGAATAGTTTCTTCCTAACTTCATTCATAGAAATACTGCACATTTGAATAACCCGCATAATTCATGCAAAAACAGTAAATGATCACAGGATGGACAGTTCCATCCCCTTCATAGCGGTTATCCATAACACGTTCAATAATTTTCATAGGTATTTTATATGGTACTACTTCCTCACCTGGCGCTTCATCCACTACCGTTGCAGTAGTAGTAGATTTCCCAAATAGAAATTGAAGAGAAGATCTCTCCATAATGATTCATAGCAGCAGAAATAAAATCAGCACAAACAAAATTTCCTTACCAATTCCACTTACCAATAGCGCTTCACTCCCGGCAACGGCGCCAGAAAATAGTCTTGATGACCCACAAGTATAGGGGGTGTATCGTAGTATCTTCGATAAGTAAGAATGTCGATCCCAACGGAGGAAGGTGTTGGCATTTCGATGAAGGATTCACTGTAATGCTCACACAAGTATTCAGGGGTTTTGATATTGCGATAAATAAGTACAAGTAAATAAAATGCGAGAGAAATAATTGCGAGTGGCCCAATCCTTTTAGCACAAAGGACAAGCCGGTTTGATTACTTATAATGACCAAACGTTCCTGAGGACACACGGGGTTTTAGTCTAGTGCTTTCGCTACATACGTGATTAATCTTCATTGTTTTGATAAGTGTTGTGTGGGTGAACCTATGCTAATGCACCGCCCTTCCTAGGACTAATACATACTTGTGATTATACCCCTTGCAAGCATCCGCAACTACAAGAAAGTAATTAAGATAAATCTAACCACAGCCTTAAACTCGAGATCCTGCGATCCCTCCTGCATCGATATACTAACGGGGCTTAGGTTTGTCACTCCGGCACCCAATTAGCAACCGAATACAAGATGCACTCCCCTAGGCCCATAAATGGTGAAGTGTCGTGTAGTCGACGTTCACACGACACCACTAGAAGAATGACACCACAACTTAAATATCATAACATTGAATATTACTCAACCATAATTCACTACTAGCATTTAGACTTCACCCATGTCCTCAAGAACTAAACGAACTACTCACGAGACATCATATGGAATACAATCAGAGGTGATATGATGATGAATAACAATCTGAACATAAACCTTGGTTCAATGGTTTCACTCAATAGCATCTACAACAAGCATAGAATAACACCGGGAGAGTTTCCCTATCAAACAATCAAGATTTAACCCAATTGCTACATATGACGACAGCAGGTGGTGATGGCGGTGTAGATGGTGGGGATGATGATGATGATGATGAGATGATGTCCCGCTCGATGACGATGGCGATGGCGTCGATTTCTCCGGGAGAGGAACCCGGCGGATTCCTGCCGGAGAGCTCTTTCTCTCTCGGTGTTCTCCGCCCCGCAGAGGCGGCTGTAACCCTTCGTGAGGATCCTCGTGGCTTAGGTTTTGGGACGAAGGAGTACGCGAAGAAAGGAGGCGAAAGAGTGGGGCCCCAGAGCATAGGGTGGCGCGCCAGCCATGGGCCGCGCCGCCATGGTCTGACCTGATGGCTCTTCTCTTCTTCCCCTTCTCCCTCCGTCATCGGAAAAATAGGAATTTTCGTGAAATTCCCTTCCACACTTGATCTTCCGAAATATTGCGTTCGACGGTGCTTTTTCCAGCAGAATCCTGGCTCCGGTGCTTGATCCTCCAATGATGATGAAACATGCAAAATAGATGAAATAACATAAGTATTGTGTCCCAATATGAAATATATCAATGAATAACAGCAAATTATGATACAAAATAGTGATGCAAATTGGACGTATCAATGTCCAAACTGAAACTTCCGCCATGATTCATGGCTTTAGTTAGCGGCCCAATGTTCTTCTCTAACAATATGCATGCTCCAACCATTAAGGTGGTAGATCTCCCTTACTTCAGATAAGACGGACATGCATAGCAACTCACATCATATTCAACAAAGAGTAGTTGATGGCGTCCCCAAGCATGGTTATCGCACAACAAGCAACTTAATAAGAGATAAAGTGCATAAGTACATATTCAATACTACGATAGTTTTTAAGGCTATTTTGTCCCATGAGCTATATATTGCAAAGGCGAATGATGGAATTTTAAAGGTAGCACTCAAGCAATTTACTTTGGAATGGCGGAGAAATACCATGTAGTAGGTAGATATGGTGGACACAAATGGCATAGTGGTTGGCTCAAGGATTTTGGATGCATGAGAAGTAATCCCTCTCGATACAAGGCTTAGGCTAGCAAAGTTATTTGAAACAAACACAAGTATGAAGCGGTGCAGCAAAACTCACATAAAAGACATATTGTAAACATTATAAGACTCTACACCGTCTTCCTTGTTGTTCAAACTCTTTACTAGAAATTATCTAGACCTTAGAGAGATCAATTATGTAAACCAAATTTTAGCATGCTCTATGTATTTCTTCACTAATAGGTGCAAAGTATATGATGCAAGAGCTTAAACATGAGCACAACAATTGCCAAGTATCAAATTATCCAAGACATTTTACCAATTACTACATGTAGCATTTTCCAATTCCAACCATATAACAATTTAACGAAGAGGAAACTTCGCCATGAATATTATGAGCTAAGAACACATGTGTTCATACGGACCAGTGGAGCGTGTCTCTTTCCCACACAAGCATTTATTCAAACAAAAACAAAAATAAACAAACAGATGCTCCAAGTAAAGTACATAAGATGTGACCGAATAAAAATATAGTTTCAAGAGAAGGAACCTGATACTTTGTCGATGAAGAAGGGGATGCCTTGGGCATCCCCAAGCTTAGATGCTTGAGTCTTCTTGAAATATGCAGGGGTGAACCACGGGGCATCCCCAAGCTTAGAGCTTTCACTCCTCTTGATCATAGTATATCATACTCCTCTCTTGACCCTTCAAAACTTCCTTCACACCAAACTTCAAGCAAACTCATTAGAGGGTTAGTGCACAATAAAAATTTACATGTTCAGAGGTGACACAATCATTCTTTACACTTCTGGACATTGCATAAAGCTACTGGACATTAATGGATCAAAGAAATTCATCCAACATAGCAAAAGAGGCAATGCGAAATAAAAGGCAGAATCTGTCAAAACAGAACAGTTCGTAAAGACGAATTTTAAAATGGCACCAGACTTGCTCAAATGGAAAAACTCAAAACTAATGAAAGTTGCGTACATATCTGAGGATCACTCACGTAAATTGGCATAATTTTCTGAGTTACCTACAGAGAATTAGGCCCAGATTCGTGACAGCAAAGAAATCTGTCTCTGCGCAGTAATCCAAAATCTAGTATGAACCTTACTATAGAGACTTTACTTGGCACAACAATGCAACAAAACTAAGATAAGGAGAGGTTGCTACAGTAGTAACAACTTCCAAGACACAAATATAAAACAAAGTACTGTAGTAAAAAAAACATGGGTTATCTCCCAAGAAGTTCTTTCTTTATAGCCATTAAGATGGGCTCAGCAGTTTTAATGATGCACTCGCAAGAAATAAGAGTTGAGGCAAAAGAGAGCATTTAAGTCTAACCCACTTCCTATGAAAAGGAATCTTGTACACAAATAAATTCACGAAGAACAAAGTGGTAAGCATAGAAAAGCAACACAAGCGCAATTTCAAGATTCTCAACATAAAGAGGGGAAACTTAATATTATTAAGATGCATATAACCATGTTTCCCTCTCTCATAATAACTTTCAGTAGCATCATGAACAAACTCAACAATATAACTATCACATAAAGCATTCTTGTCATGAGCCATATGCATAAAATAATTACTCTCCACATAAGCATAATCAATTTTATTAGTTGTAGTGGGAGCAAATTCAACGAAGTAGCTATCATTATTATTCTCATCAAGTGTAGGAGGCATAGTATAATCATAATAAAATTTACTCTCCATAGTAGGCGGCACCAAAAGACCACTATCATTATAATCATCATAAATAGGAGGCAAAGTATCATCAAAGAAAATTTTCTCCTCAATGCTTGGGGACTAAAAATATCATGCTCATCAAAACCAGCTTCCCCAAGCTTAGAATTTTCCATAGCATTAGCAACAATGGTGTTCAAAGCATTCGTAGTAATAACATTCCCATTAGCATGCATATAAAGTTCCATGGGTTTCTTAATTCTTTCTTCAAACACATCATGTCCTAATTCAAGATAAAGTTCATAAAGATCTCTCATATTTTTGTTGTTTTCCATTATGCCTAACTAGTGTAAACAAGAAACAAAAAGATGCAATTGCAGGATCTAAAGGAAATAGCTTCGAGTACTTACAACGGCGCTGGAAAATAGCTTAGTAGCCGAGATCCGGAGTGTGAGTACCTTTTACCTTTCCTCCCGGCAACGGCGCGAAAATAGCTTGATGTCTACGGGTGCTTCTATTCTTGTAGACAGTGTTGGGCCTCCAAGAGCAGGTTTAGAACAGCAGCAAGTTTTCCCTTAAGTGGATCACCCAAGGTTTATCGAACTCGGGGAGGAAGAGGTCAAAGATATCCCTCTCATGCAACCCCAACCACAAAGCAAGAAGTCTCTTGTGTCCCCAACACACCTAATAGGTGCACTAGTTCGCGAAGAGATAGTGAAATACAAGTGGTATGAATGAATATGAGCAGTAGTACGGCGAGAAAAGTGCTGGCGTGCAGTTGATGGTAGTAATATTGCAGAAGTAAACATGCGGTAATGCGCGAGTAATGCAGATAAAACATAAACAAGCGTGATAGCGTATTTAGGAACAAGGCCTAGGGATTAGACTTTCACTAGTGGACACTCTCAACTTTGATCACATAACAGAATAGATAAATGCATACTCTACACTCTCTTGTTGGATGATGAACACATTGCGTAGGATTACACGAACCCTCAATGCCGGAGTTAACAAGCTCCACAATTAAATGTTCATATTTAAATAACCTTAGAGTGCATTAAAGATCGACACGACTAAACCAAGTACTAGCATAGCATGCACACTGTCACCTTCACACCATGTAGGAGGAATAGATCACATCAATACCATCATAGCAATAGTTAACTTCATAATCTACAAGAGATCATAATCATAGCCTACGCCAAGTACTAACACGGATGCACACACTGTCACCATTACACCGTGCAGGAGGAATAAAACTACTTTAATAACATCACAAGAGTAGCACATAGATAAATTGTGATACAAAACACATTGCAATCATAAAGAGATATGAATAAGCACTTCACTACGCCATTCATAACAGTGAATAAGTATTATGTGAAATATAGCCTAAGAGACCCACACGGTGCACACTGTCACCTTTACACACGTGGGACAAGGAGTCTCCGGAGATCACATAAGTAAAACCCACTTGACTAGCATAATGACATCTAGATTACAAGCATCATCATATGAATCTCAATCATGTAAGGCAGCTCATGAGATTATTGTATTGAAGTACATAGGAGAGATGAACCACATAGCTACCGGTACAGCCCCGAGCCTCAATGGAGAACTACTCCTCCTCATGGGAGCAGCAGGTGATGAAGATGGCGGTGGAGATGGCAGCGGTGTCGATGGAGAAGCCTTCGGGGCACTTCCCGTCCGGCGGCGTGCCGGAACAGACTCTGTCCCCGATCTTGGCTTCGCGATGGCGCGGCTCGGAAGGTTTCGCGTACCGTGGCTTATTCGTGGAGGTTTTAGGTCAGGGACCTTTAAATAGGCGAAGAGGCGGAGTCGGAGGGCTGACGGGCGACGACACAATAGGGGGCGC
The DNA here is from genome assembly GCA_030979885.1 of Lolium multiflorum. NCBI lineage: Eukaryota > Viridiplantae > Streptophyta > Magnoliopsida > Poales > Poaceae > Lolium > Lolium multiflorum. The sequence continues at coordinate 404,487,833 of CM061750.1, forward strand.
GGCCCAGCCGGGCCACCACCATGTGTGGGCTGTGGCCCCCTCTGGTCATTCTCGGGTGCTCTGGAAGCTTCCGGTGAAAATAGGAACACAGGCGTTGATTTCGTCCAATTCCGAGAATATTTCGTTACTAGGATTTCTGAAACCAAAAACAGAAACGAACCGGCACTGGCATCTCGTCAATAGGTTAGTTCCGGCATAAATATGACATATAATGTGTATAAAACATGTAGGTATCATCAATAAAGTAGCATGGAACATAAGAAATTATCGATACGTCGGAGACGTATCACTTTACATTGAGCCATTTGGAACACTTGGAATGATTATATCAATGAAAAATTGAATTCTTTTCTGCAAGTCATCCTGTTGGCTCACTAGTACTGATCGGACCATTGTACATGGATGGAATGGTTCGTCACATACGATAAACCTAACCGTCTCTATGCAAGGGTAGGCGATCCTCCTCCAGAACGCACACAGTTTCTGAAACCATGTACGATAGGGTGAAACATCGCAAATGGCTTTTTACAAGAAATCATGTGCGAAAGGCCATGTATGATATTTTTGTACTGGACCATCAACCGTCTGGAAGATCAGTGCAAAATGCAACAGAGCAACTGGAAACTGACAGTGTGGATTTTGAGTCTGAAGCTGAATATATGCCACACAGTGAGGATGGTGGAGAGAATTAGAGGTTGTGGAGCTGAGAAGGCTTGCTAGGAAATTCAAGAAGAGGATGAAAGATACTAAGCGTTGGATTGGAATGGATTCTAAACCTCCAATTCCAATTGAGCTTGTTGGTAACATGGAAGAACAGTTAGAGTGAGAGGAGAAAGACTGGAATTTTGATTCATCTGATGAAGGTTACTCATATGATGAAGATTCATATGTCCAAATTGTGAGGAGGAAAAGCAAATACCCAAGGTACAACAGTGCCACTGAAATTCCCCACTTTCTGTTGACTATGGTGTATAGAAGCAAGGGTTAGCTAGTCAAGGAAAAGCAAATACCCAAGGTACAACAGTGCCACTGAAATTCCCCACTTTCTGTTAACCGGATCATCGTCAGCCGTCGCTCGCACGCGCACGACCGCGCCCGCGCCTCCTTCCGGAGGCGTCGTCATCCGCGATGAGGCGAGGCGCGCGTCCTCTGCTCCGGCCCGTCGGACGACGGGGTCGGGCCGCCGCCGCTGAGTCAAGGAGGAGGACGCCGCGGCCTCACCACCACTTCCACCGACAAAGAAGAAACAATGGTGGGAGATGGAGACGGAGGCGCAGGCGGCACTCCGCCTTGGCGACGACCCGGAGGAGTTCCCCGGCCAGAGCTTCATCGTCGACCGCTCCGTCGATGAGGACTACCGGCAGATCGTGATGGACCCGCGGCAGGCGGCGGTGTGGTCCGCCAGGGATCACAGCGCCAACTTCGTCGACCTCGCTGGACCATCGGAGCTGCCGGCGCCAAAGGAGGAGAAGGCCGACGAGGAGGAAGACGAGGACGACAGCTGGTCCTTCGAGGCATCCAGCGACGATGGCGACCACAGCGATGACCTGGACTTCAGCGCCTTCGACTCCCGGCGCCGCTAGTTTTTTTTAGTTTAAATTCACGTTAAATTTGTACAAATTTCGTTTAAATTTCGTATAAATATCATTTTAAAAATGTGATTTTAATTTTCAAAATCTATCGAGGCCACCGGTGTGGAAGCAGCACCACCAAATAGAGGGCTCTGCCGGCGCCCGTGCTAACGCTTATTTGGGGGCCGCCGGTGGAGATTCTCTAAGGGCCAGGATCATAAAGAGCTTGGAACATTCGGGGAGTGCGATGCGCCTGCAGCAGCAGATCATATCGGTATACTGACCTAGATCGGCTAGATGGCGTCCATGCTAGAGCTCCTGGCCCCCGCATTAGATCAATAAATCGGAGGCCGATCATGTGGAATCTACAAAGGCTGATGAGGAAGATGCTAGTACTGTAGTGGGTGGCATCCATGATGGAGCTGCACATTTGTTAGGGACAAATCTTACATCACACTTGTACACATATGTTAGGGACAAATGCAAGTTTTCAAGCGATTCCGACGCTCCGGTGATCTGTATCTTGGGAAACCCTAGGGCGGGGACCCTGCAGATCTACCCCTATAGCTTTTTCCGTGCGAGGGTTTAGCAATGGATTTTTTTATTTTCTTTGCTTTGTTTATGACATATGCACATGGAAACCATAGGTTTGGAATGAAATAGGCCCCGGATGAGCCGTAGCAGGAGTTTCCACCGATTCGGACGCTCCGGTGGTTTGTATCTAGGGAAACCCTAGGGGCGGGGACCCCGCAAATCTACCCCTAGGGTTTGGGTTAGGGTTAGATTTAGGGTTAGCAATGGACTTTTTCCCTTCGTTTTAGGACATATGTACATCGATAGCAGATGTTGGGCCTACTGGATCCCGTCGACCCGTCTACGAAGAGCGTCACCGTGTTAGTGGTGGTGTTGTGTTGGAGACGAAAACATGGGTATATATAGGGAGGCGAGGGGCTGAAATGGCGGGAAAAGTTGGCAGGAGCGTCAGCGGGAGAAAACGGCGGGAAAAATTGGCGGGAGAGAATGGGCGGGAGAGCTGGGCGGGAAAAAGGAAAAAAACATGTATGCTATGCCGACGGTGCCCCTCGGCGTAGGCCAGACAGCTGAAGTTATTCCGGCGGGAGGGCGGGGTATTGGGCGGGAGAAATTGGCGTCAGCTACGCCGAGGGTGGCCCTCGGCATAGGCCTCACGCCGTCAAGGTTCCGTCGAGGCAGGGCCGCGGGGCGACGCGCCGGGGGCGCTCCCTCAACCAATGCCGAGGGTCACAAATACGCCGAGGGCCACCCTCGGCATAGCAGGTCATGTGCCGAGGGGTGCTGTACGCCGAGGGGCGATTCACGCGGCTGGGCTGGCGGGGCAGTACGCCGACGGCCCCGATATTTGGCCGTCGGCGCAACGCGCCATTCCTGTAGTGGATCCACATTGGATCAACAAACGGTGACTGATCATATGGATTCTACGCAGTTTGATCACCATGCTACTGCAGTAGGATTGTAGGAGGACATGCAGGATCTGTAACTTCGGACATATGTGCAGAGATCCGAAATGAGAACGAACGAACAAAGCGCAATGTGAGGGAAAGTGTTGTGGAAAATGATGCAAAAAACTTTTGGAGTCTTGCAGTTATTACACACAGTAGATATCACATGCATGCAGGCCAACTAATTATTGTTATTGGAGTAAGCTCTGAGAAGGATGATTAAGTGCGTCGAGCGAGACTCGCGGAGAGTGGCTTCTTCATCGTCTTCAAGAAGCCGTCCAGCTCTGTGAGGTCGACGACGGCGTCCGTCGGCGCCGTCCAGTGGAACTTACGCACGAGCGCGGCCAAGAAAGACTTCAGCATCAGCATCGCCAGGCCCACGCCCGGGCAGAACCTGTGCCCCGCGCCGAACGGCATCATCCTCGACGTCTCCTTGCGCCTCGGCAAAGGGCCGACGCTCTCCGCCTCGCCTCCCGGCAGGAACCGCTCCGGCCGGAACTCGTTGGGTTCCTTCCATTTCTTGCTGTCCCTCCCCATGTCCCCCAGCATGAAGAGCACAATCAGGTCGGTGTTGGCCGGCGCGCCGACGAGCACCCCCGCGGCGGCGTCGGCCTGGACGTGGCGCAGGGCCATCGGCGTTGGGGGGTGCATGCGGAGGCTCTCGAGAATCACGGCGTGCAGGTACGGCATGCCACGCATTAGCTGGCTCCGGCTGGGGTCTCGCCGTCGACCTCACGACGTAGCTTTTCCTGGACGTCCGGCTGGGCTACGAGGTGAGCGAGAGTCCACTCGAGGCAGACCGTCACCGACCCTGTGCCGGCGCCGAAGAACTCCAGCACGAGGTCCACCATCTCGTCGTCCCTGAGAGCGCGCCGGCCATCGTGCTCCGTGTCCCCTTCCGGGACACGGAGGTCGATGAGTGTGTCGATGTACGGACGAAGTCCGCCGTCCTCGCGTGGCCGTCGCCGCCGTGCCCCGATGAGAGGGAGGCACAGGTCGTTGACCCGGCCTTGAAAGGCCAAGAGCCGGCGCTGACGCCTCCAGTGGGCGAGCTTGGCTAGCATGGAGGAGCGAGGCGAGGGCTTGATCTCTCCAATGGCAACCTGCATGCCATGTACCTGGCAGCAGATGGCACGCACGTGGCACTCGTCGACGCTGTCCCCGAAGCAGAGCCGCGCGATGACCCGGAAGACGGCGGACCGGATGTGGTCTCGTATTAGTTGCTCCCCTGCAGCATGCACGGCGCCGGCGGGCTGCAGGGCAGCGACGAGCTCCTGGATGGCCTCGCGCTGCAGCGGCTCGAGGTACCCAAGCCCAAGGCGCGACGGATGGAGGGTCTCGGCGGTGATATTGCAGCGAAGAGCACGCCAGTGCGGGCCGTGGGGCACGGTGCTTATGTTCTCGTTGCGTCGGCCACCGCGCATTTTGGCCAGATTCACGAAGAAGGGCATGACCGGGCGGCTCGAGAAGCCGTCGGCGTCCTCGACGAGTGCGCGGTGCGCGACGTCAGGGTCGCGGACCCTATGGACGGCCGGCGGAGCTGGACGAGCAGGCCGGGCACGCCGGCTATCGCTGTAGCTGCGACGACGGATCGAGACGAAGAAGCCCAAGAGAACAACGGCAAGGAGCACAAGGAGCTCCATTGCAGTAGTGGTTATGGCAGTGTTTGTTTACGGTTCTGTGCCACCGTGCGTGTCTAGATGTCTTTATGTAGAGACGACGGCCTAGCTAGCTTTACTGGCATCCCGGTATGCACGTACGGCGAGCAAGTGATTGAAAGTTCTGCCACGGATCAAAAGTGGTTCAAAGTCTTGTAAAATATAAGCAGTTGGTGCATAGCAGAGCGTGTTGTAAGCCAGAAGATGGAGCATGTTAAGACAAATGCTCTTCTACGGACTAAGTACCGTTTGTGACTAAAAGCATCTTCAGCCACGCCTCTTAAAATGTTCACTAGAGAAAATTGAGGCGTGTCGAACCAGAGAACCAACCTATGGTTGAATAGTTAGGACTGCAGTGACACCACAACCCACAAGAATTTAAATTTTAAATTTAACACTTTGGTGTCTCATAAATGCGAAATATTATTCACTGGGAGGCGACGTTCCCGTTGACAGCGAGGCGCCTGTGGTGATTTCGTCAATCTCAAGACCTGCTGGATCAGTTCTTCGAGGCAGTCTCTCAAAGGTGCTCATAGGGGTAAGGTGTGCGTGTGTGCGTTCATAGGGGTGAGTGTGTGCGCGTATGTGTGAGCGTCTTTGATTGTATTGTGTTTGGCAAAAAAAAGTCATGCCGAACCGTTTGACTTTTCCAGCCACATGCCATAAAGCCTTTTTTTATTCGGCGCGGTCTAATATGGTGTCCTACGCGTCAACCCCATCCCCGCTACAAAAGGGACGCGGCGGGGACGCCGGCCAAAACGAAAACCCGCATCGCATGTGGTAGGTTAGCATCGTCAGCGACGCAGATGCATGCACGCGGGGTTTAACCGGTCGACTACCTCTAATCAAGCGGCATAATGGCCGCGCAGCTTTCCCAACGAGTCATGTCCTTTCCCTAGGCGGTGCAGCGAAGATTCACGTCACACATGGCTACGTGGGCATCCGCACGGGAGTTAATTGCAACCAACCCCCTCTCCCACCACTGTATAAAAGGACAACACGCCTTCCCGGCAACTCCAAACCGTTCGCAACGACACCCCCCTGGTTAGAGATGCCGCCATCGCTTTGGCTTTCGAGGGGACGACCTCGCGTTTGCCATCCTTGCATTCTTCTTCCTTAGGTCCGGCGCGCTCGACGCCTTCCTCCTCGTCCTACCGTGTCTGCCCCTACCACGTGCGGAAGCGCGAGGTGAAGGAGGATTAAATGACACCGGCGCCCCAGCGCAGTCGTGCCAGCGACGCGACATCTCGATCCGCTAGCCGGCGACCCGCGGTCGCGCGCTCTCCTCGTCCCCAAGCCGGAGGTGAAGGAGGAAGAGGATGAGATGGCGACGCTCCTCCGCCAACAATGCCTTGTCGCAAGCAGCGACGACCCCGATGACACGCTGGGATTCAACATGGTGTTCATATCGTCGCTGGACGACGACAACACATGGGAGCCCTCTCCATCCGCGACAGTAGCAGGCCACTCGTCGACCTCACGTGCGACGACGCCAAAGCGGTTCCCAGTGGCGCGATGAAGAACGTGCCCGCCGACGCGCCCGTCGGCATTCGCGGCAAGCCGCCTGCCGAGAGGACTACAATTTCTAGTTCAGATACCTATATCATTGCTGTTGGCAACAATTTCTTCAGCAAAGAAATGACAGCTACTATAAAAAAAATCACTATTTCTCGTAGAGCTGAAGTTAGATATGACTGCTTACTGCCCTATACATAGAAGAAATGCATTAACTGCTTGGCCTGCACAACCAAGAGCAGAACACACTGCATCAAGAATTGGGATGATACCCAGCAATAAGGAGCCTAGACATACCTACATCTTGCTTGTTGCGATAGTGTTGTCAACCTATCCACATGTTAGGGGACTGCTTCGCTGAAGTAAGAACCTTGAAACCATTGTACAAATAAAATGAGCAGAACACCTCATTCCTCCGAAAGAAAAAGAGCAGAACGTCTCATTCCTCCCAATGTTTATGGCACATTGGCACCCTCGGCCGCCAACATCATCCCATCCTGCTGCTATCATTATAGGATGATATCAGCTTGTTATTTCTCTCACAGGGACCATTATTCAGTCCAAACAGTGTCAGTAATCAAGTTGTCTACAAAGGGAGAAAATAACATTAGTATAATCAATACAGCTAATATTCATGAAGAATAATGCTTATAGAGCTATGAATCTCTGAAGATCTAAGAGTAGAGTACATGTCAGGTTGTTGAGTCACCTAAGTAGCTGAGTGAGAGTGATATTTCATTTTGCAGCTTGAAGTGACAACAAGTCGGCTTTATTGCAGGCAATTCGCATAACTGATTGGTGCAGTTAGCTATCTCGCTTGTATTGGATTTTGTACTGAAACCCCACTGCAACAATCTGCGAGTGAACATGCTCGAGTGGTACCTTCCCATTCTGCTGAAACACCAATGCAACATATGAGAGGTGGCAGTACACATGAACAACCAATATATAAGCCTTCAAAATTTGCAATCATCATTTTTTTCCGCTGATCAAGAGAGCAGGATGTATGTGAACCAGAAACTCCATCCTTTTGCTTCATTGAGAGACAAATGAGCTCCCAAAAATAGATGGCATGGTAATTCAGTCATTTGTATATCTATACACCGTAGTCGTATCAGCAATCATGCCTAAGAAAGCATCACATATATTATTAATTATGTATTGAGATTTTAGGCTACATAAAAGTCTAAATAATTAGGTACTATATACCTTTTTTCAATTGGGAGACCTGGAGGCACATTGGTAGTTCTGAATAAACTATTGCATACTGAACAGCCTGAGAAACAACCTGTGAAAAAGGAGACATTATACATGAATAATGGGCCTGTCCTAAATCAGGATGTATGGGCTCAAGTGACACAAAGATATAAAAGCAAAAAAAAAGTCACATATTTTAGCCAAATTTCAGAAAATAAATCTATTGTGAATGGATATTACAAACCTCAGTATTTCTCTGTTGCCCACTCGTATTTTCATCAAAGATCATGTAGGCATAAATAGAAAGGAATCTGGACAAAGATGAAAGATTAGGGGATTAAACCAAAATGTAGTGGAAGAGACAAATCCATAGGAAAAATTGCACACCTCGCTCCAACCATATGGTTGACCCAAACAAAAGGGCAAAATGAAAACTTCTCCGCATTCAGGGTCCTCTTCTACAGTGGATCTGCAATGCACTAAATCCAGAAGGATGAGCATGAATCAAACAGGCAAAATCTAGAGAGAGAGAGAGATTGGGGATTTACCGACGAATCATATGATTTGTCTCTTCCATAAGGTTGGAGTTTGGTGTTCCTGACCTGATGGCAAGCAGTTTACATTCCCCTAAGCAGTCAAATAAGTAGGTTCCCGACTTTCGTACTGATAAATAATTCAGAAACACTATCTGAAATCTACTATCAGTAGGGACGCTGCTTGCCACGCGACCCGCCTTTCGCAGACTTGTAAAACTTAAACATACAATTACTACAACTTGATGGTAGGCAGTTGAATAAGCAGACATAGATAATACATGGAAAGGCTGACAGGAGAGAACTCGAACCATCCATACCACTGTGCGGCATCATTATTTGTAGCCTCCAACCACCAGGTGATGGCTAGAAAGTGAAAGGCTGCCATAAGCAAATCGAAGACAGTGAATTAATGGATAGAATCTGACGATGGCCACCAGCTTTGACTTTGGAGGCATGTAAATCTTTGTCCAAAACGTTTCATAATCTAGAGAATATGTTAAAAAAAACTTCAAACATACATAAGAAAGATAGGTGGATATCTAACTTAACAGAAATGTTGGAGCGAAATAACATCAATAGTCCATACAACAGGCACACTAATTTAGGCATTCGTATTTACAAATGAATTATATCCACAATGATATACCACATGTTCTTAATAGGTTCGTCCCCATATAGAGGGCACGATGGAAGAAGCACCGGAAGGCTAATATGTACTCCCTCAGTTTCATAATATTAGAAAACGTTTTATATTATACAACAGAGTAATGATTGACTTTACTACTGCTAATTCTGATGTGCAACTCTTTTGTCATTCAAGCCCTTTGTCATTCAAGCACCCTTAACTGGAACTGATCTTCAATTCCAATTTATATTACCTAACATGACATTAGGGCCTTTTCACTTCAGCTCGGTAAAATATTATTTGCATTGCAGCTGGTCAGATTGTGTGTGAATTGTGCCTAGATGCCAACGGGTAACAAAGCAGGCCAAATGGCCATCATAATCAACAGATATCGTAAGCACAAAAGAATAAAGGTCACAAGCTGCGCAAGCAAATAGCTAGGCCATGTAGTATGACAAAAGTAAGTTTCAGGTGACACTACGACAAAAGTAAGTTTGAGGCGACAGTAGCAAAGCTGAAATTATGCAAACCAAACAGACCATAAAATTAATAAGCTTAACACATGTACTATGTCACATCATCAAAAACCCAGAAGCACAGTACTGAAGTAGCAGTAGCAGTGGATCCGGCATAAATGCGCACCACTTGCTGAACTCAGCACTTGAAAAAGAAACCACGACAAATATTGTTGCAGCTTCACCTAGAGACACATAAGCATTTCAACGAACCATGTGATCAACAATCAATCAGCTTACCTTCGATGACAGGAGCTCAGGACAATCAGAAAGACCTGGGAGGAACACAAAATAAAATTAATACTGTATCACAATTCAACCACCGCTAGTAGTAGGATATGTAGATTGTAGAGTATAATGTTCGATTCAAACAATAAAGAAACTGTTCATGCATCATTTGAATAGTGAAAATTAAAGAGACACAAACATAACATGCTATAAGAGAGAGAACCGCTTGACATCTTTGGGGAGCAAGAAGTCCAGCAATCATACATGTAAGCATAATAAGTCAGATAGAACTGAGCACATCCTCTTGCTTTGTACTCCCGTATTTCTTGAACATCATCTTTGTAGTTCCAGAATTTGAATTGTGTGGAAGACCAGAAGCAATATTACACTTAGTCATGTCAAAGTATAGCTGGGCAACCATAGGAAAAGTAATAGTTAATAGGATTAATGGGTTTTTTTCATAAATAAATAAGAAGAGCTCTGTTCGACAGTAGCAAAGCTGGGAAAAGGTTCAGCAACAAGGCAAACTCACTCCACAATGACCAGGTCTTAGTTGAGTTTTTTTGGGAGAAAAATATGCATATGCCCTGCTAAAATTTGCAGTCTTTTAGCAGAGAAGCTTTAGAAAATTATTGTGCATCATGAAGTGGTTTCAGATATTCTATTACAAGAGCCAAGTATACCTAAAAAGTTGAAAGGATAAAGATCTATTTTATCTATATAGTAGATTAGACGTGCGCAAACACAAATGTTCAGTTTTGTACTTATCTAGTTACTGTTGAGAATGAAGCTTAAAATAGTATCTAAAAAGGAGGTAGAAGTAGTGGTATTGGAAAATTTAACTTATGTGTATTAGTTACCCATCTGCGCCAATTCTACCAGCATGAAGGGTAAGACATACCTTCCTTTCTACCAGCATGAGGTTTGCACAAGCTTGCCACATTCCGCCACGAGTGTCCCATATTGTATAAACACACGGAGCCTGAAAATGGCCAGCATTAGCAAACATAACGATTCCCATGAGATCGATACGTGGGTAGAAAACAGAAAGGATAACAGTTAAACGCATAAGAATGACACATAGCTGTAAGAGGCCATTGAAGTAAATCCCGATGATAAATCAAGAACCCAAGAAACAAAAAGTCAAGGCAATAAATTGGGATTGAGACCCTGACCATGTAGATTTCTTATCTGCAGTTATGAAAAAAATGCCAAAATGGCGCACTAAACCATAACTTATTCCAGATCACAAACCAAGAAAAAACATCACGGAAGTTTTGTGTGTATGCATAGAAAGACTACATCTATATATGCCAGTAGTATAACATCACATATTTTTTACCGGAACCAAAAGTAGCAAACTTCTCTTTTTCCATAAAAATAAAGTTGATTAGGAAGAAGAATTCATACCTACATGAGAGCATGTAGAGCTGCAAGTCCAGTGCACACAAGCTCATATTTACCGTCTTCCTGCTTTCCCATCTCCGAGTTCGAGCATGGATGCACTCCTCCTCTCCCTCTTGTTGGGTGCTCGACATGAAGAGCACGGTCCAAGAAGTGGTCAGGGAACAACATCCACAGCTTATATCATGTAATTCGTCGAGACCTTGCTAGACGATCGGTAGTGGCTAAGAGGGAGAGCGTGAACGGCAGGCAATCCTAGCACCATCTCCAAGGCGGGCCTGACTGCAAGAAGAACATGAATAAATTGAATTTTTGGATATGAAGAAACGGTTCATATGAGGAGATAGAACACAAATTTTAAAGCTATTTAGTGATGTAAATCAGAGGTCTAGATAAACACAAATATTAAAGGTACACATGTACCGATGCAATTTGCAACTATTTCCCAACTGATATCAATTTTTCAACAATTTTACTCAAAGCAAACATATGACATAGATTAGTCTCCACTTCCAAGATTTTTTGTGCAACACATTTTAGGCATAAATAACAGAATCACCACAAATAAGAAGGAAAGGACAGAGAAAGACCACTTTGGATACGCAACACACCAAAAGAATGGGGACGAGGCTAATATTGTGCAGCTAGCTGCAGTTCTGCTGACTAAATCAGACTACCTTCATACTGGAACTTGCACATCCAGGCCACGGACGGAAAACAAACGATTCACTGGATGGTTGCAACATACAAATTTCAACACATCAGAAGAGGGGAAAAATGACCTTTTGTTGTGCATCGTCATGGTCTGGGTCGGGCATGCCTAGGTCGCTCCCCTTCGCATCATCGGCTGCAAATCCAGATGCGAGCTTGAAGTGGAGGAGGTCGCCTGCTGCTTGTGCGGCCTACCGCTGCCCACGGCTGGGGCAGCCTGCAGTCATCGTGTGCTGCTCCAGGGCCGACCAGCCGCCGCTCTTCCGCATCCGCGTCTCCGGCGGCGGGGGCCATGGAGTCGTGCTGAGGGCTTGTTGCCCATCCTGGTGCGCCCGCTCTAGGGGATGATGGAGGGGACGGCGACGCAGTTGGCGCGCGCAAGGGCCGGCGTCATTGGTCTCCGAGGGAGAGGGAGGAGAAGAAGGAAGGTGGCGGGCGGCGCGGCAGGAGGGGAAGGGGAGAGGCCGCAGGTGGAGCTGCGGGAGGAGAAGGGGAGAGACGATATGGTTTCTGGCCAGGGGCGATTGCCTTTTCCCCTTCGTTCAGGATTTCTTTTTTCTCCACGGGCTGACTCAATCAGAAGGCAACAGGTGGCCCAGTGGATGTGGACGGACGCGAGCGAGCGCCCAGCGCTTTCTCGACACATGCCCTATCGTGGATAGGCCAGGAGTGCTCCATGAGGGTGCAACCTTTATACCTTTAGATGCGTGGCGTGGCTTGGGCGAGAAAAGGAGACGTACGACTGCACATGGCGCGGTCTCTCGGATGATCACTCGCACTAGGTAGATGTGTACGACGGTTTGTGCGGTCCAGCAGTAGGGCGGGTGCGGGTCTACGGGTACTAGAGAAGATTGCTTAAAAATATCTATTTATGCTATTTTTTATATATTACTTAAAGTTTAAGCATGATTGATGTTCTGGCCCCTTAACAATAACACACAAAAGACATAAAAATATTAGTATTCTAGAAGAAAAATATTAGGGTAATGTAATAAAAAACTAAATAATATTTACATTTGAAAGATTCATGGTCTTCAAAATCTTGGCGAAGACGTTTTAAAATATTTATTTCTATTGATTGAGCAAACTATATACCATGATTTTTATTTTTACCAATGACTAATTGTGCACATGTGTATACATATGTATCTCTAGAATTAATTAGAGAAATTATAGGACGGTCTGTGTTGTTCTGGATATTAGGAAAGGCTAGAGGGAAATCATGTCTTCAGGCAAAAATACTAAATTCCTTTTTTAAAGGAGTTGGAGTAGAGGCACGGTAAGTTGCAGCTTGGACTTTTATATTTTATAGAATTATTCTAAACGGACGTCCTAAAATGTAAATGTTGCAATATATGTTTGGTAAGAGACACAGTAAATTGCAGCCTAGAGCATCTATATTTTCTAGAATTATTTGAAAATCTACATCCTAAGTATAAGTGTAAGTGTAGTACTAAGTACGCAAAGAAATCATGGGCTGGGGCCCAAGCTCCTAAGGGCCCGGTGAGAGCACCCCTTTGCCTTGCCCTATGGGCTGGCCCTTTCCGCCGGTACCACTCCGACGATCCATGCGGTCACCGCTCCAGCGATATTCGCGACTAGCAATCTTCAGGGTCACACCTCCGTATTATCCAGTTGATCCCAGCTAGTACATGGTCAGTGGAGCCGCAAACCACATGATGAACGAGCTCAAAAAACCTTTCATGCACGAACTCTATCATGGCAATGGCAAGGTTCACACTGAAAATGGTTCAGGTATGCCCATCCATCGAACATATTGGCCAGGCATCACTACCCACTAGCACCTCAAGGTCCCCTTTTTAGATCAAAGGCCAAAGGCCCGACATTAAATTATAATGCCCTCAAGGGCGACAAGATACAAGGTGCTGAACTCAGTGTACAAGACACACGTACGCACACACCCACCCGAACTACTAACAAGGATACAACCGGAAACACGAAACAACAATCACGACCCTTACGAAGACTACGCAGAATCGGAGATGAATCTACAAAACAACAGTGTCGGGGCAGAGCTCATCCAATAGTTAGCAACTTCGGTGCAGTGGTAGGCAACTTTGATGAAATAGTTAGCAACTTCAGTTCAACGGTAAGCAACTTTGGCGTAATAGTTAGCAACTTCGGTGCAGCGGGAGGCAACGGTAGGCAACTTTGGTGTAGTGACAGGCAACATCTAGACAATACTAGGCAACTTCAGTGTAGTGGTAGGCAACTTCACTACAACAGTAGGCACCTTCACCACAACGGAAACAACTTCGCAACAACGGCAAGCAACATCTGGATAATACGAGGAAACTTCAGTGCAGATGTAGATAACATATCTACACCGGTAGGCAACTTTCTAGCAGCGGCAAGAAATTTTGAACCAACATTAGCCAACCTGCCGTAGCGGTAGGCAACACTAGAAAAATAGTAGACGACTTTGGATCAACACTAGGCAACATTAGTGTAAATGCAGTCCATAAACAACTTCAGAACTCTGGTATGCACGTCGGTACACGAACAGGCGAATTTTTAATATTGTAGACAATTTCACCATAGCAGGTAGGCAACTTTCACATCATCACTCTAGGCAACTTCACAAACACCGGTAGGAAACTTCGGTGTACAACGAAGCGACTTTTCAGTCATGTAGACTATTTCACCATAGCAAGTAGAAAAATTGCACATCACCAGTATAGAACTTGATACGTAGCAAACGTATCTATAATTTCTTATGTTCCATGCTACTTTTATTACAATACTTGAGTGTTTTACACATACTTTACAACGTTATTTTACATTTTCCGACTAACCTATTAACAAGATGCCGAAGTGCCGTTCTTGTTTTTGCTTTTTTGGTTTCAGAAATCCTAGTAAGGAAATATTCTCGGAATTGGACGAAATCAACGCCCGGGTCCTATTTTGCACGAAGCTTCGAGAAGACCGAAGAGGAGACGAAGTGGGGCCACGAGGTGGCGACACACCAGGCGGCGCGGCCCAAGCCCTGGCGCCGGCACTGGTGTGGGCCCCTGCCGCCCGACCTACCCTTCCGCCTACTTAAAGCATCCGTCGCGAAACCCCCGTGCCGAGCCACGATACGGAAAACATTGCGAGAGGCCGCCGCCGCAATCCCATCTCGGGGTTCGGAGATCGCCTCGGCACCCTGGGGAGAGGGAATCATCAGGAGGGCTCTACATCATCATGCCCGCCTCGGATTGATGCGTGAGTAGTTCATCCTTGGACTATGGGTCCATAGCAGTAGCTAGATGGTTGTCTTCTCCACTTGTGCTTTCATTGTTATAGATCTTGTGAGCTGCCTAACATGATCAAGATCATCTATTTGTAATGCTACATGTTGTGTTTGGTGAGATCCAATGAATAGAGAATACTATGTTAAGTTGATTATCAATCTATCATATATGTGTTGTTTATGTTCTTGCATGCTCTCCGTTGCTAGTAGAGGCTCTGGCCAAGTTGATACTTGTAACTCCAAGAGGGAGTAATTATGCTCGATAGTGGGTTAATGCCTCCATTGAATCTGGGATCGTGACAGTAGGTTCTAAGGTTGTGGATGTGCTGTTGCTACTAGGGATAAAACATTGATGCTTTGTCTAAGGATATTTGTGTTGATTACATTACGCACCATACTTAATGCAATTATCGTTGTAACTTAATACTGGAAGGGGTTCGGATGATAACCGAAGGTGGATTATTTAGGCATAGATGCATGCTGGATAGCGGTCTATGTACTTTGTCGTAATGCCGATTAAATCACATAGTAATCATCGTTGATATGTATTGAATCTTTATTTGTCAATTGCTCACCTGTAATTTGTTCACCCAGCATGTTAGTTATCTTATTGGAGAGACACCTCTAGTGAACTGTGGACCCGGTCCATTCTTTTACAATACATTCTACATTTCTTTTTTCTTTGCAAACACCCATCTTCCACTCGATACGCTTAATCCTTTGTTTTCACCAAGCCGGAGATTGACAACCTCACTGTTACGTTGGGGCAAAGTACTTTGATTGTGTTGTGCAGGTTCCACGTTGGCGTGGTTTCACGGTGTTGCGCCGCACTACATTCCTCCACCAACAACCTTCACGTGCTTCTTGGCTCCTCTTGGTTCGATAACCTTGGTTTCTTTCTAAGGAAAACTTGCTTGTGCGCATCATAACTTCCTCTTGGGGTTCCCAACGGACGTGTACATCTACGCGCATCAAACACTGATAGAAAACGATGGGGCGACTTTTCAATACTATTGACAACTTCACCATAGCAGGGCAACGTTCACATCATTGGTAGGTGATACGTCCAATTTACATCATTATTTTATATAATAATTTACTGCTATTAATTGATACATTTCATATTTAGAGATGATACGTATGTTATTTCATCTATTTTTGCATGTTTGATGATTTTTGGAGAATTAACTGCCGGAGTCAGAATTCTGCTGGAAAAAAAGGACCGTCAAGATACCATATTTCTGAAGAACAGCAATTCCCGGAAAATAACCAGAAGTTCCTATTTTTTCAGATGCCGGAGGAAGCCAGAAGGGGAGCCTGAGGTGGGCCAGGAGGGGCCCACACCACCCCTAGGAGCGGGCCACCCCTTGGGGCATGTTGTGGTGGCCCTGGCCCACCTCTGACATCGTTCCTTCGCGTATTTCATCCCCCGAGAACCCTAAACAGAGGGGGAGTGAACAGACAAATATTCCGTCGTCGCTACGGGACGGAAAACCACAGAGAGAGAAAAGCTATCCGGCAGGCAGAAATCTTCCGGGGAAATTCCTTCCCGGACGGGGGTAATCGTCGCCTTCGTCACCGTCATCGAGCTGGACTTCATCGGGATCATCATCATCATCCCCATCCCCATCACCAGCACCACCATCTCCACTCCGTCTTGCTGTAACATTTTGGGTTTGATTCTTGTCTAGTTCATAGGGGAAATTTTCCCGTTGTTGATTACTCCTTGTAGTTGATGCTATTGAGTGAAACCATTGGATTAAGGTTTATGTCCAGATTGTTATTCATCACTATATCACCTCTGATCATGATCCATATGAGGTCTTGTGAGTAGTTCGTTTAGTTCTTGAGGACATGGGAGAAGTCATAGTGTTAGTAGTGGAACTATGTTGAGTAATATTTAATGGTTTGATATTTAAGTTGTGGTGTTATTCTTCTAGTGGTGTCATGTGAACGTCGACTACATGATACTTCACCTTTATGGGCCTAGGGGAATGCGTCGTGTATTTGGCTACTAATTATGGGGTTGCGGGAGTGACAGAAACGTAAACCTCCGTTAAGAAACCAGTGCATGAGGGAGTGTAGGATCTCAAAGTTTAAGGTTGTGGTTAGATTTATCTTAATTAATTTCTTGTAGTTGTGGATGCTTGCAAGGGGTATAATCACAAGTATGCATTATTTCAAGTTGGGGTAGTGCATTAGCATTGATTCACCCACACAACACCTACCAAACGATAAAGATTATTCAGCTGCGTGAGGCGAAAGCACTTGACGAAATTCGTGTGAGTCCTCAGGAACGTTTAGTCATCATAAGTAAAACAACCGGCTTGTTCTTTGCTCTAGAAAGGATTGGGCCACTCGCTACAATTATTATTACTGTCTTTTATTTACTCGTACTTTATCTATTTGCAATATCAAATACCCCTGAAAATCTATTTTCTAGTGTTTACAATGAATCCTTGATCAAAACTGCTTGTCAAC
This sequence comes from Lolium multiflorum, assembly GCA_030979885.1. Lineage (NCBI taxonomy): Eukaryota > Viridiplantae > Streptophyta > Magnoliopsida > Poales > Poaceae > Lolium > Lolium multiflorum. The sequence goes on from CM061750.1 coordinate 404,505,005, forward strand.
ACCTTCTGCTCCTCGTTGGGTTTGACACTCTTATTTATCGAAAGTATTATGATACACCCCTATACTTGTGAGTCATCAGTAGGCAACTTCATAACATCGGGCGCGGAGCAACATTGGGTAGGCCAACATGGCGGAAAGAGATCCAAGACGCAAGGGGTATGCGGATGTTCTCCTCCTAGTGGTGGCCACAAATGCTATGTCTGACTCCATATTTCCTTTGTCGTAGAATTGCATCGCCAGTCTTTAAAGTTGCTCTGTTTGGCACCACAGTTGCTTTGTCACACACCAAAGTCGTGCCATCAGGCATAAAAAGTTGCTATGTCGAGCATAAGAATTATGTTGTCACGGACCACAGTTGCGTACTTGCGTTGTCATGCACCGGAATCAGACCGTCGGGCACCGAATTTGCTATTTTGGGCACTGGAATTTCTCCATTAGGTAGCAAAGTTGTTCTGATGGGCGACAAAGTTTCTCCGTCAGGCACCAAAATTGCTCCTTCGGGCACCAAAATTGGGCGGCATTGCAACCGGTTTTCAGGGTAGGTGAGGAAGCAGCACTCCCGCAAGACCGCCCGTGGAGGTTGTCGTTCATGCGGGGGACAGTGGTCGTGCATCATTGAGTGCCACGAGCAGCAGACAGTGCGAGCACCTCAGCGCAGCTTCGGAGGCCAGTGACACAATTGGCAGGGCATTGGAGGTGGGTGAATATGTGACCTAGGAGCTCCGACAGTAGGTCGCACCGAGGCGGAATCGAATGATCCTCCATCGTGTGTAGTTGATCAAGCCTTGACGCTGGACCATCTAAGAACAACATGCAACTTCGCAACAGTTATAGTCAACTTTGCTCCAGCTGTAGGTGAAACATCTCATCAACACGATAATAAATAATTTAGCAACGACTAAAAACATTGTATCAACTTTAAAACTGCGGTGGGCAACTTTATAGAGACGGTAGACAACTTCATAGCAGTGATAGGTAATTATAGAGCATGAAAAAGTTCAAATATTGTTAAATAGACCCATAGAAATTAACAACTACGGAATACACTAAAATAGCCCAGGTCGATTTTCTGAACTTGTTTTGAAGGAACGGTCCATGTCATTCTCTCTCTACGTGAAGAGCAACTCATTAACGACCAATGTTTGACCGGTACAAAATCACCAATGCAGAGCTTCTTCCTCGCACGTGTATCTGGTGGAGCCAGCCGAACTACCGCAACCTGGTGTCGAAAACAGGGGTCACCTCACCGAAGCAGAAGGCTTGGAAACGGGGTCAGCTGCGAGAGGTGGCCGGTCCGTTAACGATGCGACGCGCGCCTATCCATTGGAGAAGTGTCGACCGCCGCTTACATGGCCTCTCATGGATGAGACCAGCCGAGAGAGTCGACGAGGGGTAGTAGCCCAGCGCAGGGCAAGCGGAGGTAATAGGGCGGTCGCGCACTCCAAGACCGCATCGCGGGTGCGGGCAGGGCCTCGAGGATAATGCCCTCGATGTCATCGGGGCACCATGGTGCCATGTGATTGTGAGCTAAGGAGGGAGTTCATCGGATCGCCGATGCGCGCTGAGAAAGGGGGCTCGCGGCGGGGAGATTGGGCTAGCTGGGCAGATGCATGGTGGTGGGAAGCGCGGTGGTGGTCGTCGGCGCCGAGGACAGAAGGGGATGGGATGGGGCGCCGGTCAACAAGACGCGGGTGGAAAGGTGATGCGGCCAGGTACGGGTCGTGGAAGAAGCTGTGTCTGGCCTGTCCCCACTGCTACGTATGAACCTCCAAATGCGAGGCCCTGTCCTATTTTTCGATAAAGGAAATATATTAATATCGATAGATACCAATTACATCTAGCCTCTGCAACAACACAATACCCTAATGGTAGTACGGATGCATAGAGCCAAAAAAGAAAAAAACTAAGAAAAAAATCCTGCTACGGAACTACAATCCTAGCAACAACAGCACAACCACCACCAAGACTGCACCTAAAATCCAGGCTCTCCACTAGCGATGCCTCCAACAAGAAAACGGTGCACAAGCGATGTTTTCACCAGATCAAAAGATCTTAGGTTTTCACCCTGGAGATAGTCCTCGCTCTAAAAACAATGTCTTCAACAAAACCATTGCCATGCACAACCAATTAAGGCCAGACCTTGGATTTTCACCCTGAAAAGTAGGACTCTGAACTTCACATGTGCTGCTGCCCCCACTTGCATACTGCTGTTACAAGACCCATAAAACCAAGCAAATCTGTCAACAACACCACAACTTGATCCTCCACTGCTAGTCCTCCAATCCGGCCTTCAAGAAATTCTCCCTCTCTGATACGTGATGAGTGCATAGCACACCATTGGGGAACCCCAAGAGGAAGGTATGATGAGCACAATAGCAAGTTTTTTCCTTAGTAAGAAACCAAGGTTTAATCGACACCGTTGCTAGCTGACTTTTGGCAGCGCACTACCGCCAGCAACAACGTGGAAACACACACAACACAACCAAAATACTTTGCCCTAACTTACAGGTGAGGTTGTCAATCTCACCGGTTTCTTGAAAACAAAGGATTAACCGTATAGTGTGGAAAGAGATGTTTGTTTGCAGTAAAATAAAGAGAACAATGCTTGCAGTAAGTAAAGAGAACATGTGTTTGCGTAGATGAATTTATCGGTGTAAAAGAAGGACCGGGGTCCAGTTCACTAGAGGCGTCTCTCCATAAAGATAAATAACATGCTGGGTAAACAAATTATAGCTGGACAATAGAATAAAGACCATACATGACAAGATGATTACTATGAGATTTATTTGGGCATTACAACATGATACATAGACCGTAATCCAACTGTGTCTATGACTAATAATCCACCTTCCGGTTAGTGTCCGCACCCCTTTCAGTATTAAGTTGCAAGCAACCGAGTATTGCATTAAGCAAAGTGTGTAAAGTAAACAATAGAATTATCCTTAGATAAAACATTGTTGTATTCTCCCTATTAGCAACATCACATCTACAACCTTAGAAGTTATTGCCACTCTTACGAGAGGCATGAACCCACTATCGAGCATAAATACTCCCTCTTGGAGTCACAAGCACATACTTGGCCAGATCATCTACTAGCAACGGAGAGCATGCAAGATCACAAATAACATACAAGTATATAATCAATCTCAACCATAGTATTCAATATTCATCGGATCCCAACAAACACAACATGTAGCATTACATAAAGATGATCTTGATCATGATAGGCAACTCACAAGATCTAATCATGAAGCATAAATTGGAGAAGACAACCATCTAGCTACTGCTATGGACCGTAGTCCAGAGATGAACTACTCACGCATCACTTAGGAGGCGGGCATGGCGATGTAGAGGCCTTTAGTGATGATCTCCCTCTCCGAGTGCCGGAAGATCGAGAACCCTCACGAGCTAGGGTCGGCGATGGCGCCCGCGACGGAACTTTTCGTGGATGGAGGCTCGGGTATTTAGGTTTTTCCGATCAGATGTATTTATAGGCGGAAGGGCGAGGTCGGTGGGCGCCCGAGGGGCCCACACCACCCCTAGGCGCGACCAAGGGGTGGCCCGCGCCTAGGTATGGCGTGGCCGCCTCCTGGCACTTCTTCGTCTGTCCTCTGGAGTCCGTCTTCGTTACAGTAAAATAGGAGCTTCGGCTTCCGTTTCGTCCAATTCCGAGAATATTTCCCGTACAACTTTACTGAAATACGAAAACAGCAGAAGACAAGGAACTGGCACTGTGGCATCTTGTCAATAGGTTAGTTCAGAAAATGCATAAAAGTGCAACGAAGTGCGAATAAAACATATAGAAATTGGTGTAAAACAAGATACATTTACAACGTATCAGCATCCCCAAACTTAACTCCTGCTCTTCCTCGAGTAGGTAAGTGATAACAAAAATAATTTTTGAGGTGACATGAAGCCAACACAATCTTGATCACGTTATTCTAAAAGCATTGTGAGCTGGGATCAAAGTACTCTAAACATAGACATGATAGATATAATTCTAACAAAATAGAACTTACCAACTATGTTACAACATAAGAAGTAACTCAAATAAAAGATCATGAATAATAGTGCACTGAAAGCAACTGTTTATTTTTTAGCATAGAGAAAACATAGCAAGGTGATATTTAGCTTGGAATAGCAAAACATAAATGTCAGGACACCTTTAAAGTTCAAAGGGTGACTAGATACAAGTAGTTTGAGAACAGGCAATACATAATCATGAATCAATCAATAATAAATTTTGGGACTATGCACATTATACTCAGAATGACAACTATGCTCTCTTAATTGGTGCATAAGTAAGAAGATGAAGACTCAAAATAAAAGTAAAAAAAGAAAGGCCATGCGCAGAGGGTATCAAGATTACTCATGTGCTAGAGCTTTTTATTTTGAATACAATAGATTTGTTGAAAATATAATTTCAGAGGTATGTATGTCTATGTCAATGAATGACATCAAATGATCTATCATCCTTTCATGTTTAATGGCTTCATGATCGGCTCCCATAGAGAGAACAATAAAGTTCCTCTTCTCCTTTGTTTGAACAAGCTAGGTTCATGATTTCTCAAGTACATAGTGTTAGGAGATTTTGGTTATTGGTTCAATTTATATTTAGTGGGATGGGAACCCGCGCCTGCTTTTTTTCAATATTAGGGACTAGCGCATTATGCAAGCTAGTCAAAGTGTGAAGCCATAATAAACATGAAAGAGATAATAAAGCATTCAACACTTCCTCATGAGCTAAAACAAGAACACAAAACAAGTAATAATTTTTGAAGGTTTAAAGGTAGCTCACAAGCAATTCACTTTGAAGTGGCTGTGAAATACCACATATATGTAGGTATAGTGGACACAATTGGCAAACTTTGGTTTTTGGGAGTTGGATGCACGGGTAGAGCTCATACTCGATGCAGGAGCTAAAGACTGGGAGCGACCAACTAAGAGAGCAATAATGGCCATAATCATGCATAGCGACAAAACATTATTAATCAAAGAATAAAGTGATATAACAAGTAAAAAAACTAAATGATCATAGAGGCTTTAGGTGACTGGTTTGTAGTCTTAACATGATGTAAGCATGTGTCGAGTCAACTCACGGTGGGCAGAAAAACCGATAACCGAAAACCGAACCCGAAAGGACCGAGACCGAAACCGAATAGACCGAGACCGAAAGACCGATTGAAAATTTGGGTAGAAAAAATTTTGGACCGAAATTTATACGGTCAATTCGGGCATTACAATCAAATAGACCGAATAACCGAATAGACCGACTTAAGGTGAGATCAGCCCAGCAGCCCAGCCGACAGCCGTACTTCATTATTCTAGATTTCTCGAGAACTCCAGACGGCCATGAAGACACTCCAGTTCCCCAATCGTTCTATTCCCTAGGCCAGCGGAAGCAGTCCCGATGCGGCCGCCGCCTCGGCTGACGCCGGCACCCAGCGCCCCTCCTGCTCGCCCACGATATAATCCCATCAGGAGATGGAGAGAGCGCCTCGCCCACCATCATCCACCGGAGCTCCTCTTGCCACGCCATCGAAGGACTGTAGCGCAAGCTGGTCGATGGCCGGGCCGTCGTTCTTGAAGCAGGCGCAGCTCCTACACGTCTACGCGGACCACGCACAACACCGTCGAGCTACAAGAGAATCAAGCAGCTCCTGGCTCCTGCAATTGATATGTGGTTGTGCATATCCAACTGTATAGTTCTATTTGTTTCTTGCCAATTGCTATTTTATTTTATCATTTTGTGACTTTGTGGTCGTCACTCACGGGAAGATGATTGGCATAAGGTGAGGAGTATTGCAGAATTTGGGACTAGTGATGTGGGTTTGTCACATGTAATGTGGGTTTGTCAGTTTCTGCTCTTCCCGTGAGTATTTTGTTTTTGGCTGATTTGCCGAATTTTTGTGTATCTTGCATGAAATGAATTATTAAGATGAGGTATTGATTTGATATGAATGTATATGAATGTATGCTTTGCAATTTTGTTGGAATTATAGGTGAATGCTACCTAAACCAGCCTCTAGTGCACAATACGGTCATGACTGAAATAAAGACCGAATTGTCGGGTACCCGAAATTTTCGGTTAGCAAAATTTTCAGTGAAATTCGGTTGTCAAAATTTTGAGACCGATCTCAAAAAAGACCGAAATGCAAAACCCGAATTTTCGGTCTAGACCGAACGCCCACCCTGAGAGTCAACCCAACAGAGCATCAAAGGAGAATATCATAATATTATGCCTTTGTATGATGGAAACAACACATGATTCTTTCGATGGCACATCAAGAACTCTCAGCTATTTGAGACAAGTCATGCTACAACAATAACTACTAAGCATATGATTAAAATTACATCCAACATCACATGCTAAAGTCTAAGCCACAGTCTAAACAAGCTTCCTTTTGCATCACTATAAGCATAAAACATTTGACTCGTCTCCAACACCAATCAATTTATTTGAAACAAATCTAATAGATAATAATCAATAAAGATCAGAGATCTAATCATACCTAACTAAATAAAACTAACAAGCTCTGAACAAAATACGAGTGGAAAACCAGAGCTAAACGCAATACTAGCAAAAGAGAACACTCACACAACAATAAGAGTGAAAACTAGAGCGTTCTATACAATTAAAACGGAGTGTGTCATTCTCCAAAACAAATATGCTGGGATCCAACCATATGCTAAAGCAAACAAAAAAAAACTAAAAACAAAAATAAAGACGCTCCAAGAACAACACATAACATATGAAGCAATAAAAATATAGTGTCTTGAAAGATGACCTGATACTTTTGTTGATGAAGAGGGGAATGTCTTGGGCATCCCCAAGCTTTGACGCTTGTACCTCTTGGATATTTCTTGGGGTGCCATGGACATCCCCAAGCTTGATCTTTTGTCCATACTTCATCTCATTACATCATTCTTCTCTCCCTACACTTCAAAACTTCTTTCATACAAAATTTCACACAATTTTCATTAGCAGCATTAGTGCAAGCAAAATAACAAATCCACTTGGTCCAGTTCTAACATATGTCAAACATCCATTAAAATATTAGCTACTGTAGCAAATTATTCAAAAAGCTCTTTCTCTCAAAAGTACTCAAAAAGAAAAACATTAAGAGGGAAATGCAAATAGTAGCAGAAATCTGTCAAAACAGAACAGCAGGTAAATATCGATTTTTTCTAAAATCCTCTGTTGCTCAAATTGAAAAGTGCAAAACTTACGAAAGTTAGATAATAACCTAGGGCATATGCTCAAAAATTATCAACTCAAAATGAAGTTTTGGCTGGGAATACGATTTTTTTTGTGACAATACATAATCTATTTCGGGACAACAACTTCCCCAAATCTTACTTTCTTCCTATTAGAGGATATTCTTGGCACAAAAACAAAATAAAAATGATAAGGAGAGGTTATTATAGAGGTAACAACTTCCAAGACTCAACAAAACAAAAATTACAGAAATAAAACATGGGTTATTGATGTCTACGGGTGCTTCTATTCTTGTAGACAGTGTTGGGCCTCCAAGAGCAGAGGTTTGTAGAACAACAGCAAGTTTCCCTTAAGTGGATTACCCAAGGTTTATCGAACTCAGGAGGAAGAGGTCAAAGATATCCCTCTCAACAACCTGCAATCACGAAACAAGAAGTCTCTTGTGTCCCAACACACCTAATACACTTGTCGATGTATAGGTGCACTAGTTCGACGAAGAGATAGTAAAACACAGGTGGTATAGATGGTGGTAATATTGCGAAAGTAAAGATGCAGTAAACAGTAAACAAGCGGCGCCAGAAAATAGCTTGCTAGCGTGGGAAGCAATTCTTTGTGATGGAAACAAGGCCTAGGGATCATACTTTCACTAGTGGACACTCTCAACATTCATCACATAATAAATAAGTTCTCTTTCCTTTGTGCTACATATACTCTTGTTTGATAATGAACACCACTAATTGTGTAGGATTACACGAACCCTCAATGCCGGAGTTAACAAGCGCCACAACATTCGATATTCATGTTTAAGTAACCTTAGAGTATAATAGATCTTTGCAAAATAGACCAAGTACTAACATAGCATGCACCTCACCATCACACTACGAAGGAGGCATAGATCACATCAATACTATCATAATGACAATTAACTCCACAATCTACAAGAGATTATGATCATAATCTACGACAAGAACTACACGATGCACACACTGTCACCATTACACCATGCGGGAGGAATAGACTACTTTAATAACATCACATGAGTAGCACATAGATAAATAGTGATACAAAACACATTGTAATCATAAAGGGATATAAATAAGCACTTCACTACGCCATTCATAACGGTGAATAAGTATTGTGAAATATAGCCTAAGAGACCCACACGGTGCACACACTGTCACCTTTACACACGTGGGACAAGGAGTCTCAGGAGATCACATAAGTAAAACCCACTTGACTAGCATAATGACATCTAGATTACAAGCATCATCATATGAATCTCAATCATGTAAGGCAGCTCATGAGATTATTGTATTGAAGTACATAGGAGAGAGATGAACCACATAGCTACCGGTACATCCCCGAGATGGAGAACTACTCCTCCTCATGGGAGCAGCAGCGGTGATGAAGATGGCGGTGGAGATGGCAGCGGTGTCGATGGAGAAGCCTTCCGGGGGCACTTCCCGTCCGGGCGTGCAGAGCAGACTCTGTCCCCCAGATCTTGGCTTGCGATGGCGGCGGCGGGAAGGTTTCGCGTACGTGGCTTATTCTCCTCGGGGTTTTAGGTCAGGGACCTTATATAGGCGAAAGAGGCAAGGTCAGAGGGGGTCTAGGGACACCAGACACTGGGGCGGCGCCCCCCTCTTGGGCCGCGCCGCCACCGTGTGTGGCCCCCTGTGGCCCCTCTCCGACTCTCGGGTGTTGGAAGCTCCCGGGGATTCTAAGATCTTGGGCGTTGATTTCGTCCAATTCGAGAATATTTCCTTACTAGGATTTCTGAAACCAAAAACAGGAAAACAGGCACTTCGGCATCTCGTCAATAGGTTAGTTCCTGAAAACGCACAAATATGACATAAAGTATGCATAAAACATGTAGGTATCATCAATAAAGTAGCATGGAACATAAGAAATTATAGATACGTTGGAGACGTATCAGCATCCCCAAGCTTAGTTCCTACTCGTCCTCGAGTAGGTAAACGATATCAATGATAATTTCTTAAGTGACATGCCATCATAACCTTGATCATACTATTGTAAGCATATGAGATGAATGCAGCGATCAAAAACAATGGTAATGACATGAGTAAACAAATGAATCATAAAGCAAAGACTTTTCATGAATAGTACTTCAAGACAAGCATCAATAAGTCTTGCATAAAAGTTAACTCATAAAGCAATAATTTAAAGTAAAAGGTATTGAAGCAACATAAAGGAAGATTAAGTTTCAGCGGTTGCTTTCAACTTGTAACATGTATATCTCATGGATAATTGTCAACATAGAGTAATATAACAAATGCAATATGCAAGTATGTAAGAATCAATGCACAGTTCACACAAGTGTTTGCTTCTTGAGGTGGAGAGAGATAGGTAGACTGACTCAACATAAAAGTAGAAGAAATGTCCTTCAAAGAGGAAAGCATCGATTGCTATATTTGTGCTAGAGTTTTTATTTTGAAAACATGAAACAATTTTGTCAACGGTAGTAATAAAGCATATGTATTATGTAAATTATATCTTACAAGTTGCAAGCCTCATGCATAGTATACTAATAGTGCCCGCACTTGTCCTAATTAGCTTGGACTACCGGATCATCGCAATACACATGTTTTAACCAAGTGTCACAAAGGGGTACCTCCATGCCGCATGTACAAAGGTCTAAGGAGAAAGCTCGCATTTTGGATTTCTCGCTTTTGATTATTCTCAACTTAGACATCCATACCGGGACAACATGGACAACAGATAATTGACTCCTCTTTAATGCATAAGCATGTGGCAACAATTAGTGTTCTCATATGAGATTGAGGATATATGTCCAAAACTGAAACTTCCACCATGATTCATGGCTTTAGTTAGCGGCCCAATGTTCTTCTCTAACAATATGCATGCTCTAACCATTAAGGTGGTAGATCTCTCTTACTTCAGACAAGACGGACATGCATAGCAACTCACATGATATTCAACAAAGAGTTGATATGGCGTCCCCAGAAGCATGGTTATCGCACAACAAGCAACTTAATAAGAGATAAAGTGCATAAGTACATATTCAATACCACAATAGTTTTTAAGGCTATTTTGTCCCATGAGCTATATATTGCAAAGGCGAATGATGGAAATTTAAAGGTAGCACTCAAGCAATTTACTTTGGAATGGCGGAGAAATACCATGTAGTAGGTAGGTATGGTGGACACAAATGGCATAGTGGTTGGCTCAAGGATTTTGGATGCATGGGAAGTATTCCCTCTCGATACAAGGTTTAGGCTAACAAGGTTATTTGAAGCAAACTCAAGGATGAACCAGTGCAGCAAAACTCACATAAAAGACATATTGTAAACATTATAAGACTCTACACCGTCTTCCTTGTTGTTCAAAGCTCAATACTAGAAATTATCTAGACCTTAGAGAGACCAAATATGCAAACCAAATTTTAGCAAGCTCTATGTATTTCTTCATTAATGGGTGCAAAGTATATGACGCAAGAGCTTAAACATGAGCACAAAAATTTCCAAGTATCACATTATCCATGACATTTTACCAATTACTACATGTAGCATTTTCTGTTTCCAACCATATAACAATTAACGAAGCAGTTTCAACCTTCGCCATGAACATGCTAAGAACACATGTGTTCATATGAACCAGCGGAGCGTGTCTCTCTCCACACAAGGATGAACTTATTCAAACAAAACAAAAATAAAAACAAGCAGACGCTCCAAGTAAAGTACATAAGATGTGACGGAATAAAAATATAGTTTCACTAGAAGTGACCGATAATGTTGTCGATGAAGAAGGGGATGCCTTGGGCATCCCAAGCTTAGATGCTTGAGTCTTCTTAAAATATGCAGGGATGAACCAGGGCATCCCCAAGCTTAGACCTTTCACTCTTCTTGATCATAGTATATCATCCTCTTCTCTTGACCCTTGAAAACTTCCTTCACACAAACTTCAAGCAAACTCATGAGAGGGTTAGTGCTTAACCACAAATTCACATATTCAGAGGTGACACAATCATTCTTAACACTTCTGGACATTGCACAAAGCTTCTGAAAGTTAATTGAACAAAGAAACCCATTCAACAAAGCAAAAGCGGCAATGCGAAATAAAAGACAGAATCTGTCAAAAACAGAACAGTCCGTAAAGATGCTCTGGACTGGGCACTTAACTTGCTCAAATGGAAAAACTCAAAACTAATGAAAGTTGCGTACATATCTGAGGATCACGCTCGTAATTTTGCAGATTTTTTCGAATTTTTAGAGACTTGTGCCAGATTTCGTGACAGACAGCAATGCTGTTTCGCGCAGCGATCCCAAATATAACATCAACTTTAGCATAGAAACTTTACTTGGCACAAAAACATGATAAGGAGAGGTTGCTACAGTAGTAAACAACTTCCAAGACTCAACAAAACAAAAATTGCTGTAGTAAAATAAACACATGGGTTATCTCCCAAGAAGTTCTTTCTTTATAGCCATTAAGATGGGCTCAGCAGTTTTAATGATGCACTCGCAAGAAATAGTATTTGAAGCAAAAGAGAGCATCAAGAGGAAAATTCAAAACACATTTAAGTCTAACATGCTTCCTATGCATAGGAATCTTGTACACAAATAAATTCATGAAGAATAAAGTGGCAAGCATAGAAAAGCAACATAAGCGCAATTTCAAGATTCTCAACATAAAGAGGGAAACTTAATATTATTAAGATGCATATAACCATATTTCCCTCTCTCATAATAACTTTCAGTAGCATCATGAACAAACTCAACAATATAACTATCACATAAAGCATTCTTGCCATGAGCCACATGCATAAAATTATTACTCTCCACATAAGCATAATCAATTTTATTAGTTGTAGTGGGAGCAAATTCAACAAAGTAGCTATCATTATTATTCTCATCAAGTGTAGGAGGCATAGTATAATCATAATAAAATTTACTCTCCATAGTAGGCGGCACCAAAAGACCACTATCATTATAATCATCATAAATAGGAGGCAAAGTATCATCAAAGAAAATTTTCTCCTCAATGCTTGGGGGACTAAAAATATCATGCTCATCAAAACCAGCTTCCCCAAGCTTAGAATTTTCCATATCATTAACAACAATGGTGTTCAAAGCGTTCATACTAATATCATTACTACTAGCATGCAAATAAGATTCCATAGGTTTTTAATTTTCGCAGCAAACAATCCATGTCTTAACTCGGAAATAGAATAAGAATCTCATTGTTGTCCATTATGCCTAACTAGTGTAAAACAAGAAACAAAAAGATGCAATTGCAGGATCTAAAGGAAATAGCTTGAGTACTTACAACGGCGCGGAAAATAGCTTAGTAGCCGAGATCCGGAGTGTGAGTACCTTTACCTTTCCTCCCCGGCAACGGCGCGAAAAATAGCTTGATGTACGGGTGCTTCTATTCTTGTAGACAGTTTTGGGCCTCCAAGAGCAGAGGTTTGTAGAACAACAAGTTTCCCTTAAGTGGATTACCCAAGGTTTATCGAACTCGGGGAGGAAGAGGTCAAAGATATCCCTCTCAAGCAACCTGCAATCACGAAACAAGAAGTCTCTTGTGTCCCCAACACACCTAATACACTTGTCGGATGTATAGGTGCACTAGTTCGGCGAAGAGATAGTAAAACACAGGTGGTATAGATGGTGGTAATATTGCAGAAAGGATGCAGTAAAAACGAGTAAACAAGCGGCGCGAGAAAATAGCTTGCTAGCGTGGGAAGCAATTCTTTGTGATGGAAACAAGGCCTAGGGATCATACTTTCACTAGTGGACACTCTCAACATTGATCACATAATAAATAAGTTCTCTTTCCTTTGTGCTACATATACTCTTGTTTGATAATGAACACCACTAATTGTGTAGGATTACACGAACCCTCAATGCCGGAGTTAACAAGCGCCACACCATTCCATATTCATGTTTAAGTAACCTTAGAGTATAATAGATCTTTGCAAAATAGACCAAGTACTAACATAGCATGCACTTGTCACCATCACACTACGAAGGAGGCATAGATCACATCAATACTATCATAATGACAATTAACTCCACTATCTACAAGAGATTATGATCATAATCTACGACAAGGACTACACGATGCACACTGTCACCATTACACCATGCGGGAGGAATAGACTACTTTAATAACATCACATGAGTAGCACATAGATAAATAGTGATACAAAACACATTGTAATCATAAAGGGATATAAATAAGCACTTCACTACGCCATTCATAACGGTGAATAAGTATTCGTGAAATATAGCCTAAGAGACCCACACGGGCACACACTGTCACCTTTACACACGTGGGACAAGGAGTCTCCGGAGATCACATAAGTAAAACCCACTTGACTAGCATAATGACATCTAGATTACAAGCATCATCATATGAATCTCAATCATGTAAGGCAGCTCATGAGATTATTGTATTGAAGTACATAGGAGAGAGATGAACCACATAGCTACCGGTACAGCCCGAGCCTCGATGGAGAACTACTCCTCATGGGAGCGAGCGGTGATGAAGATGGCGGTGGAGATGGCAGCGGTGTCGATGGAGAAGCCTTCCGGGGCACTTCCCCGTCCGGCGCGTGCCGGAACGAGACTCCTGTCCCCCGGATCTTGGCTTCGCGATGGCGGCGGCTCGGAAGGTTTCGCGTATCGTGGCTTATTCTCCTCGGGGTTTTAGGTCGGGGACCTTATATGGCGAAAGGGCAAGGTCGGAGAGGTCTGGGACCGGACACTAGGGCGGTGCGCCCCCTCCTGGCGCGCCGCCACCATGTGTGGGCCCCCGTGGCCCCTCTCGACGGCTCTCGGGTGTTCTGGAAGCTCCCGGGGATTCTAAGATGTTGGGCGTTGATTTCGTCCAATTCCGAGAATATTTCCTTACTAGGATTTCTGAAACCAAAAACAGAGAAAACTGGCACTTGGCATCTCGTCAATAGGTTAGTTCCGGAAAACGCACAAATATGACATAAAGTATGCATAAAACATGTAGGTATCATCAATAAAGTAGCATGGAACATAAGAAATTATAGATACGTTGGAGACGTATCAGTTATCTTCCAAGAGTGCTTTTCTTTAACGCCTTTTAGTTAGGCGCAGAAAAAGAGCTCGCATCAAATATTTTCAAGTGAAGAAGCATCAACATTATTAACGACAGAAGCCTTACGTCTACCTTTCTTACTTTTACTCTTTCTCTTAGGGAAAGAACGAAAACCGCCTGGTGAGGAAGTGAGAGTCATGATGCCTTTCCCCACATCTATTTTTGCTCCTAGGAGTTTTAGCAGAGATCGTCCAAGTGTAATTTGTACCTTTCTAACTCATTCAATGACAAGATAATCAGTAGATACCGTCGTTCCTAGGATTCTTGTATACACTCCTTCAGCTACTCCAATGGGTAATATAATGGCATTATTGGTAAGAGATATTCCTTCTCCACCCTCAGAAAGTTCCCAAAGACTTAAAGACTCATAAATATCTTTAGGCATAAGACAAAACTCAGATATAATATCGCAACGAGCATAATAAGTTTCACCATTTATATCCACTTTTACTGTAGGGAGCCAACTTGAGGGTTCAGAATTTATTGAAACATAATCATAATTTTCGCGAAGCAGATTATAACATTCTTTTAAGCAAGTTGTACTTGTCTCAAGAGTACTTAATCTCGCATAAATTCTCACAAATTGACTAGGTGAGCTATATGTTGCAATCAACTTTTTTATGGCATTAAAAGCTTGATCTCCATCACAATGAAGGAAATCTCCTCCTACTACAGTGTCCAAAGCATATCTATAACAAAGAACAAGACCAAAGTAAAAGCTACTAAGAAGCAGGCCTAGAGTCATTTTAGGTTCAGTTTTATCATAAGAGTTATTAATTCTAGACCAACCTTCTTTAAAACTCTCCTCACTCCCTTATTTGAAAGTGAAGATCATTTCATCAGGTGATCATAGTAACAGGACTATACATAGAAGCAACTTAAAATAGGAACTAATTTTTTTCTTCTGTTTTTTATATAAACAAGCAAACAAGACAAAGTAAAATAAACTAAGTAAAAGAATAACACAGTAAAGAGATTGGAGATGAGAGACTCCCCTTACAGAAATCCTCTTTCTCCCCGACAACGGCACCAGAAAATTACTTTTATGGCGGTTGACGGGCTTGATGGAGTGTCTTGATTACTTCCCGGCAACAGCGCCAGAAAATTAGCTTGATGAGTGCAGAGCACACTGTTGGGGAACCCCAAGAGGAAGGTATGATGAGCACAGTAGCAAGTTTTACCTCAGTAAGAAATTAAGGTTTAATCGACCAGTAGAAGAAAGAAATCACTTCTGAAGGTGTTGGTAGCTGACTTTTGGCAGGGCGCACTACCGGCGTCAGTAACAACGTCGAACCTGCACACAACACAACCAAAATACTTTGCCCCAACTTACAGTGAGGTTGTCAATAAAGAGAACACAATGCTTCAAGTAAGTAAACATAACAGGTGTTTGCAGTATATGAATGTATCAGTATAAAAGAAATGACCGGGGTCCACAGTTCAGTAGAGGTGTCTCTCCATAAAGATAAATAACATGTTGGGTGAACAAATTACAGCTGGGCAATTGACATAATAAAGACCATACATGACAAGATGATTACTATGAGATTCATTTAGGCATTACAACATGATACATAGACCGTAATCCAACTGCGTTTATGACTAATAATCCACCTTCCGGTTAGCGTTCGCACCCCTTTCAGTATTAAGTTGCAAGCAAAATATTATTGCATTAAGCAAAATGTTTAAACTAAACAATAGAATTATCCTCAGATAAAGCATTGTTGTTTTCTCCTTAGTAGCAACATCACATCTACAACCTTAAAAGTTATTGTCACTCTCCCAGATTACTAGAGGCATGAACCCACTATCGAGCATCAATACTACCTCTTGGAGTCACAAGCACATACTTGGCCAGAGCATCTACTAGCAACGGAGAGCGTGCAACATCACAAATAACATATGACAAGTATATAATCTATCTCAACCATAGTATTTAATATTCATCGGATCCCAGCAAACACAACATGTAACGTTACATAAAGATGATCTTGATCATGATAGGCAACTCACAAGATCTAAACATGAAGCATAAATTGGAGAAGACAACCATCTAACTACTGCTATGGACCCGTAGTCCAGAGATGAACTACTCACGCATCACTTAGGAGGCGGGCATTGCGATGTAGAGGCCTTCGGTGATGATCTCCCTCTCCGGCAGGGTGCCGGTAAGAGATTCAGAACCCTCCGGAGCTAGGGTCGGCGATGGCGGCCGCGACGGAACTTTTCGTGGATACAGACTCGGGTATTTAGGTTTTTCCCGATCAGGTGTATTTATAGGCGGAAGGGCGAGGTCGGTGGGCGCCCGAGGGGCCCACACCACCTCTAGGCACGACCAAGGGGTGGCCCGTGCCTAGGTATGGCATGGCCGCCTCCTGGCACTTCTTCGTCTGTCCTCTGGAGTCCCTCTTCGTTTCAGTAAAATAGGAACTTCGGCTTTCGTTTCGTCCAATTCCGAGAATATTTCCTGTACAACTTTTCTGAAATACAAAAACAGCAGAAAACCGGGAACTGACACTGTGGCATCTTGTCAATAGGTTAGTTCCAGAAAGTGCATGAAAGTGTAACAAAGTGTAAACAAAACATATAGAAATTGGTGTAAAACAAGCATGGAGAATCAAAAATTATAGATATGTTTGCAACGTATCAATACGCCATGGACCAGAATGTCATCTGCTGGCAACACAGCGCAGAGCTTCGCGTCGCTCCCTCTGGAACCAAATGGTCGAAGTAAGAGCATGGGTGCGCACGACCGAATACCTCCCAAACCAGCAAACTTCAGGCATGATCACTGTTACATTTGCCAGCGGAACCTTCCGGAACTCAACATCCAACCAAATCGAGACGAACATGCAAAAAGAAGATGGCTCGCGAGAAATCCGATGACCACCACCTTTATTCGAGCAGAGCTTATCTAAGAGATGGCAATCCAGATTGATGTTTCGTCGGCATGGCGAATCCTACATCGGAACCCACATCTCCATGGATGGACCACTCCGGCCCAGATCTTGGACCAAAAGCCCATCTTGATCGGCTGCCCAGATCCGCACCGATCGGATCGAAGTCCGAACCAGCGGTTCACCGCCGCCTCCACGAGGCCGCTCTGCCCGTGAGCTCCGGCCAGACTAGCGACTTGGCCACGACGCCCAACGCCCACTCGCGCCGCCGGGAAGACGACCGGTCTAGGCGGGCAGCCTAGACCCACGGCGGACCTCCTCCACGTGCAGCCGTGAAGGCCCGGTGAAGACTTCCGCCGCCGTCTGGCCGTGGAACGCCGCCCCGACCACTGCCCGCGTCCGTCCCCGACGACCCAGCCCCATCTGCATCGAGGAGATGGCCGCCGCGTCCACCTCCCCTAACATCGTTCGATACCAGAGGCCGCCGGCACCGCGGCCAGCACTGGCGCATCAGCGGAGAGGAGGGGATCAGGTGGAGGGAGTGTTGGGGCAACAGGATCGGATCCCCCGACGGTGCCTTGGAGGTGCGCTGCGGGAGGAGAGGAGGGTTGCCGCTGGTTAGGCCCTATCCTATTGTCGTCAGAGCGCTTTCAAGTAATCGGGTAACTTTATTTGTAAGTGGGTCCACAACTGTTTCAATAGAGAAAAAACTTTGTTTATACTCCCTTCGGTCTAAAATATGTTACATATAAGATTTGGTCAAAGTCAAACTTTCGTAAAGTTTTATCATCTATATTAATAAAAATATATAATAAAAGAATAATATTTTTAGAATTATCATGAAATATATTTCATATTAATGCATTTGTCACAGTAGATCTCCGTATTATTATCTATATTTTTTATCAAAGTTTACATGGTTTGACTTGCATGGAAAATCATGCGCAACATAAAATGGGCATGAGGGAGTACCTAGATTTGCCGCACCTGGAGATATTGTGGATAGATCGGAAACTGAGACCGAACAACCAATTCACTACAGGAATGTTACTCTACGCCGACGGCCGGCTGCCCTCGGCGTAGCCACGCCATGCCCTCGGCGTAGGCTACGCCGACGGCAGCCCTCGGCGTGTCGCCTCGGCGTCTGGGTCCCTCGGCATAGGTAGGTGGGCCGTCGGCGTAGAGCTAACCCTCGGCGTCCTGGCTCTATGCCGACGGTGAAGAAGCCCCTCGGCGTTGACGCCGTCGGCGTAGCGTGGCGGCGCGCCGTCGACGTTAACGGAGCGGCCGGAGACGCCGACGGCCCAACCCCTCGGCGTAGAGAGACGGGAGAGGCGACGTGGCGCACGGAGGCGCACCCTAGCCAGAGGCTATGCCGAGGGCAACCCCCTCGGCGTATGCATGCCCCATGCAGCGCCACCGTGGACACGCGGCACCTGGGGCGCGTCGGGCTACGCCGAGGGCAACCCCCTCGGCATAGACCTGACCATATGGCCCTATGTCAGGGTCTATGCCGACGGCATTACCCTCGGCATAGGCGCCTTTTTTTTTGCAGTTCTAGTTCCAATTGCAATGCAATCCAGTTCCAGTTCATATAATCGACCAAATTCACATAAATATCATATAATCGACCAAATTCATCCAAAATCGACCAAATTCGTCATAATTCACATAAATAGCATGAAATCCACATAGTAGCATCCAAATTCATCCAAAATCACCATAATTCACATAAATAGCATGAAATCCACATAGTAGCATACATGGTGCATGTAATAGCATACAAGAGGAGAGTGCCATGTCATCCAATACATATAGGTAGCACATGATGGCAAGCAAGAAGCCCGGTGCCGACTAGCGGAGGAAGGACCCGGGCGGGGTGTGTCCGCCCACATCGTTGGCGAAACGAGCAGCCCGGGGTTGCGCTCCGGTAGAAGCTGCAGAAGAACCACCTGGAGAAGGACCGGTGCTACGCCCAGGAGAAGTCGACGGAGAGGCACCGGGAGTAGTCCCAGGAGTAGTCGACGGAGAGGCACCAGCAGAACGCCCAGGAGACCGACCACCTTCATGAACCGGTGTGACCTCGCGCCCACCCGGCGATGCCTGGTTCCCGGACCATCCCGTTCCCTACGTGTTCCCTACATGTTAGCAACTTGCGAGGCAAAGGAAAGTGGTAACTACCGGTTTGGCAAAGAACTTACCTCCGGTGTGGATCCGTAGTAAGTCGCAGCGAAAGCTGCCTTCGATGGCATGATAGGCATGTCCCCCGCCACGGTAACTCGAGCCGGTGGCGGTGTACCAGTAGACATAGAGATCATCATTTCCTGCAAGATAGGTTACAACTTAGGCTTTTTGCAGAAATAAAGCATCAAACTGAGACTTGTCATCTACTTGCGAGAAGAAAGATTCAGACTTACTCCTATGTACGCCATGTAGGCCGTATTCTGCCTATTCCACTGCGCAGCGGCCTGCTGATACGCTTCATTGCAGGCTTCGAAGGCCGCCTCGAACTCAGGCTACAATTTCAGAAACAATGAATCTCGTAAACACTTAGCCATGTAGGAAGGAAAACCGGAAAGAGGATGAAAATGAGGAAAACTTACATCGTAGGCGGGTGGACGAGCAGGCCGTGGACGAGGCTGGGGGCTGTCGGCGGTGAGGGTATGCTTGAGACGCGTGTAGCTCGTGGCTGGGGTAGGCTTGACCGCCTTATTCAGAAAGGGGTAACGGCCATGCGGACGCCCGCGCCCCGACAGGACCAACGACTCCTCGTCAACCGGAATGCTCAAGGGGTCATCCACCTCGGGGTGACGAGACTTGACCATGTCGCAGTAGTCCTCCTTGGCGGCCTTGGCATTGCCGTAGTACTGTGGCTGAGGCAATGCGGGATTGGGCTTCTTCTTCGTCCGCATCATGTCATATATCTGGGCATCATGAAGCACCACCCCAGGTGCTGCCTCGGCCACCTGCATCGCGAAAAGAAAAGTTATGCGTACCACAAATGTAACATGACGGGAAATGAAAGAAGGTCGTTCAATGTATATACATACCATTTTCCCCTTGTAGCGGGTGTAGTCGCGGTTTCCCGCGCAGTGTGTGCCACCGGTGCCTCGGTTCTCCATGTTCCGCCTCGACACGGCTGCAAACTCCTCATCCTCCCTGAGCCACCTCGCCCTAATCAGCTCCTCCCATGCCTCCCTATGCTGCTCGGCCCACTCGGGACAAACCTGAAAACGCAATACTCAACTCAAGATAATCCAATGAAAACTTAGCAGCAATGTAGAATCTCATTGACATTTTACTCACCGACATGTACTCCTCAATGGTCATTGCCCATTCATCCGTAGGCTGGTTACCAACATAGTACTCCTTCTTGACCCTCTTACCCTTGTTAGCCCAGAAGGCACTAGCGCTGGTGAACTTTTGGTTGTACCACTGCTGCGGTGTCAACCTCTCGCAAGCGCCACGCAAAGTGAGACGCGCCTGCGTGTCATGCTCCGGGTCCACACGATAGAAGCACTTCAATCATGCATAAATGAGTTGTGAAAGTCATGAGTTAGCACATTAGGGTCATTAACTATGAACGGTGCTCGAGAAATATATGCCTTACCCAGAACTTGGTGGTCACAGCCTCAGCAGCTGTCGCGAAGCCTACGGCAGGGGCATCCTCATAGTCCGCCCAAGTAGTGGCTAGCTTCGTCGCGCCACCGGGGACCGTGCTAAGGGGAGTGTATCTGCCGGGCCAGAACTTCTTAATCAGAGCCCCAAGCAAGCTGTTAGGCATGCGGGGGGGCTTGGCATCCCATGTCCAGTTGCTGCAAATAAATCACACATTAGTACACATGCCAAATTGTTTATTATGCCCAAGATGAAAATACATGTTCGAAATTTCTAAAGTAGTACACTTACTCATCGCTCGAAGGAATGATAAGGGCCTTGTCATCATGGGTCTTCGGCTCCTTCCTCGCATCGGGGACTCTAGCTTCTCCACGAAGCTTCAAGGGCTTCGGCGCACCCTGATGCGCGTAGATGTACACGTCCGTTGGGAACCCCAAGAGGAAGGTATGATGCGCACAGTGGCAAGTTTTCCCTCAGTATGAAACCAGGTTTAATCGAACCGGTAGGAGCCAAGAAGCACGTTGAAGGTTGATGGTCGCGAAATGTGATGCGGCGCAACACCAGGGATTCCGGCGCCAACTAGGAACCTGCACAACACAACCAAAGTACTTTGCCCCAACGAGTGAGGTTGTCAATCTCACCGGCTTGCTGTAACAAAGGATTAAACGTATCGAGTGGAAGATGTTTGCAAAGAAAACATAAAACAAGTAGATTGTATGCTATGGAAAGAATAGGACCGGGGTCCACAGTTAGAGGTGTCTCTCCCATAAGATAAAAGCATGTTGGGTGAACAAATTACAGTCGGGCAATTGACAAATAGAGAAAGGCATAATAATGCATATACATGACATGGTAAATATAGTGAGATTTAATTGGGCATTACGACAAAGTACATAGACCGCCATCCAACCGCATCTATGCCTAAAAAGTCCACCTTCAGGTTATCGTCCGAACCCCCTCCAGTATTAAGTTGCAAAGCAACAGACAATTGCATTAAGTATTGTGCGTGATGTAATCAATAACTACATCCTTAGACATAGCATCAATGTTTTATCCCTAGTGGCAACAGCACATCACAACCTTAGAACTTTCTGTCACTGTCCCAGGTATCAATGAAGGCATGAACCCACTATCGAGCATAATTACTCCCTCTTGGAGTTAAGAGTAAAAACTTGGCGAGCCTCTACTAATAACGGAGAGCATGCAAGATCATAAACAACACATGAACAATAGATTGATAATCACCATAATCATAGTACTCTCTATCCATCGGATCCCGACAAACACAACATATAGAATTACATATAGATGATCTTGATCATGTTAGGCAGCTCACAAGATCTAACAATGAAGCACAACAAGGAAGACGACCATCTAGCTACTGCTATGGACCCATGGTCCAGGGGTGAACTACTCACTCATCACTCCGGAGCGATCATGGCGATGAAGAGTCCTCCGGAGATGAATCCCTCTCCCGGGGTGCGGGCGATCTCGAGTCCCCCGAGATGGGATTCGCGGCGTCTGCGTAAGGTTTTCGTATCGTGGCTCTCGTGGGGGTTTCGCGACGGGAGCTTTAAGTAGGCGGAAGTTCAACGCGAGGGGCCACACGAGGGGCCCAGGGGGCGCGCGGCCAAGACCGGGCCGCCGGCCACCCCCCTGCCTCGTGGCCCCACTTCGTTAGGTCTTCGGTCTTGGAAGCTTCGTGCAAAAATAGGACCCTGGGCGAAAGTTGTCCAATTCCGAGAATATTTCTTTACTAGGATTTCGAAACCAAAAACAGCAGACAATGGCTCTTCGGCATCTTGTTAATAAGTTAGTTCAGAAAATGCATAAATATGACATATAATGTGCATAAAACATGTAGGTATCATCAATAAAGTAGCATGGAACATAAGAAATTATCGATACGTTGGAGACGTATCCATCCAAGCTTAGTTCTGCTCGTCCCGAGCAGGTAAAACGATAACAAAGATAATTTAAGTGACATGCCATCATAATCTTGATCATACTATTTGTAAACATATGTAATGAATGCAGCGATCAAAGCAAAGGTAATGACATGAGTAAACAAGCTGAATCATATAGCAAAGACTTTTCATGAATAGTACTTCAAGACAAGCATCAATAAGTCTTGCATAAGAGTTAACTCGTAAAGTAATAAATCAAAGTAAAGGTGTTGAAGCAACACATAGGAAGATTAAGTTTCAGCGGTTGCTTCCAACTTATAACATGTATATCTCATGGATATTGTCAACATAAAGTAATATAACAAGTGCAATATGCAAGTATGTAGGAATCAATGCACAGTTCACACAAGTGTTTGCTTCTTAAGGTGGAAGGAGATAGGTAAACTGACTCAACAATAAAAGTAAAAGAATGGTCCTTCAAAGAGGAAAGCATCGATTGCTGTATTTGTGCTAGAGCTTTTATTTTGAAAACATGAAACAATTTTGTCAACGGTAGTAATAAAGCATATGAGTTATGAAAATTATATCTTACAAGTTGCAAGCCTCACGCATAGTATACTAATAGTGCCCGCACCTCGTCCTACTTAACTTGGACTACCGGGTCTTCGCATGCCATGTTTCAACCAAGTGTCACAAAGGGGTACCTCCATGCTACAAAGGTCCAAGGAGAATGCTCGCATTTCGGATTTCTCGCTTTTGATTATTCTCAACTTAGACATCCATACCGGGACAACATGGACAACAGATAATGGACTCCTCTTTAATGCATAAGCATGTAGCAAAGTTATTATTCTCATATGAGATTGAGGATATATGTCCAAAACTGAAACTTCCACCATGATTCATGGCTTTAGTTAGCGGCCCAATGTTCTTCTCTAACAATTTTGCATGCTCCAACCACTAAAATGATAGACCTTCAGACAAGACGGACATGCATAGCAACTCACATGATATTCAACAATAGTTGATGGCGTTCCCCAGAAACATGGTTATCGCACAACAAGCAACTTAATAAAATATAAAGTGCATAAGTACATATTCAATACTACGATAGTTTTTAAGGCTATTTTGTCCCATGAGCTATATATTGCAAAGGTGAATGATGGAATTTTAAAGGTAGCACTCAAGCAATTTACTTTGGAATGGCGGGTAAATACCATGTAGTAGGTAGGTATGGTGGACACAAATGGCATAGTGGTTGGCTCAAGGATTTTGGATGCATGAGAAGTATTCCCTCTCGATACAAGGTTTAGGCTAGCAAGGTTATTTGAAGCAAACTCAAGGATGAACAAGTGCAGCAAGACTCACATAAAAGACATATTGTAAACATTATAAGACTCTACACTGTCTTCCTTGTTGTTCAAAACTCAATACTAGATATTATCTAGACCTTAGAGAAACCAAATATGCAAATCAAATTTTAGCAAGCTCTATGTATTTCTTCATTAATGGGTGCAAAGCATATGATGCAAGAGCTTAAACATGAGCACAACAATTGCCAAGTATCACATTATCCAAGACATTTTTAGAATTACTACATGTAGCATTTTCCAATTCCAACCATATAACAAATTAACGAAGAAGAAACTTCGCCTTGAACATTATGAGTAAAGCCTAAGGACACATGTGTCCATATGCAACAGCGGAGCGTGTCTCTCCCACAAAGTGAATGCTAGGATCCATCTTATTCAAACAAAAACAAAAACGAAAACAAACCGACGCTCCAAGTAAAGAACACCAGATGTGATTGAATAAAAATATAGTTTCAGGGGAGGAACCTGATGATGTTGTCGATGAAGAAGGGGATGCCTTGGGCATCCCCAAGCTTAGACGCTTGAGTCTTCTTAAAATATGCAGGGATGAACCACGGGGGCATCCCCAAGCTTAGAGCTTTCACTCCTCTTGATCTTAGTATATCATTCTCCTCTCTTGACCCTTGAAAACTTCCTTCACACCAAACTTCAAGCAAACTCATTAGAGGGTTAGTGCATCATTAATAATTCACACATTCAGAGGTGACACAATCATTCTTTTCACTTCTGGACATTGCATAATGCTACTGGACATTAATGGATCAAAGAAATAAATCCAACATAGCAAAAGAGGCAATGCGAAATAAAAGGCAGAATCTGTCAAAAACAGAACAGTCCGTAAAGACGAATTTATAAATGGCACCAGACTTGCTCAAATGGAAAAACTCAAAACTAATGAAAGTTGCGTACATATCTGAGGATCACGCTCGTAAATTGGCAGATTTTTTCGAATTTTCTACAGAGAATTATGCCCAGATTCGTGACAGACAGCAATGCTGTTTCTGTGCAGCGATCCCAAATATAACATCAACTTTGACATAGAAACTTTACTTGGCACAAAAACATGATAAGGAGAGGTTGCTACAGTAGTAAACAACTTCCAAGACTCAATAAAACAAAAAATTGCTGTAGGTAAAAACATGGGTTGTCTCCCATAAGCGCTTTTCTTTAACGCCTTTCAGCTAGGCGCAGAAAGTGCAAATCAAGTAACATCGAGTAGAAGCATCAACATCATAGCTTGTTCTAATAATAGAATCAAAAGGCAACTTCATTCTCTTTCTAGGGAAGTGTTCCATACCTTTCTTGAGAGGAAATTGATATTTAATATTACCTTCCCTCATATCAATAATAGCACCAACAGTTCGAAGAAAAGGTCTTCCCAACACAATTGGACAAGATGCATTGCATTCGATATCCAAGACAACAAAATCAACGGGGACAAGGTTATTGTTAACCGTAATATGCACATTATCAATCCTCCCCAAAGGTTTCTTTTTAACATTATCGGCGAGATTAACATCCAAATAACAATTCTTTAATGGTGGCAAGTCAAGCATATCATAAATCTTTTTAGGCATAACAGAAATACTTGCACCAAGATCACATAAGGCATTACATTCAAAGTCATTGAATTTCATTTTAATGATGGGCTCCCAACCATCTTCTAACTTTCTAGGAATAGAAGTTTCAAGTTTTAGTTTCTCTTCTCTAGCTTTTATGAGAGCATTTGTAATATGTTTTGTAAAGGCTAAATTTATAGCACTAGCATTAGGACTTTTAGCAAGTTTTTGCAAGAACTTTATAACTTCAGAGATGTGGCAATCATCAAAATCTAAATCATTATGAGCTACAGCAATGGGATCATTATTCCCAAGGTTGGAAAAAATTTCAGCAGTTTTATCACAAGCAGTTTCAGCAGTTTTAGCAATTTCAGGCAGTTTTGTACGCTTTGCACTAGGAGTAGAAACATTGCCAACACCAATTATTTTACCATTGATAGTAGGAGGTGCAGCAACATGTAAAGAATTAGCATTACTAGTGGTGGTAATAGTCCAAACTTTAACATTATTCTCTTTAGCTAGTTTTTCATTTTCTTCTCTATCCCACCTAGCACGCAACTCAGCCATTAATCTTATATTCTCATTAATTCTAACTTGGATGGCATTTGCTGTAGTAGTAATCTTATTATCAAGATCATTATTAGGCATAACTTTCAACTTTAAAAGATTAACATCAGAGGCAAGCCTATCAACTCTAGAAGCGATAGTATCAATTTTATCAAGCTTTTCCTCAACAGATTTGTTAAAAGCAGTTTGTGTACTAATAAATTCTTTAAGCATGGCTTCAAGACCAGAGGGTACACTTCTATTATTGTTGTAAGAATTCCCATAAGAATTACCATAACCATTACCATTAGCAGAAGGATATGGCCTATAGTTATTACCAGTTGTTCCTATAAGCATTGTTGTTGAAATTATTATTTTTAATGAAATTCACATCAACATTTTCTTCTTGAGCAACCAATGAAGCTAAAGGAACATTATTTGGATCAACATTAGATCTACCATTCACAAGCATAGACATAATCACATCAATCTTATCACTCAAGGAAGAGGTTTCTTCAACAGAATTTACCTTCTTACCTTGTGGAGCTCTTTCCGTGTGCCATTCAGAGTAATTCACCATCATATCATCAAGAAGTTTTGTAGCCGCCCCCAATGTGATGGACATAAAAGTACCTCCAGCAGCTGAATCCAATAAATTCCGCGAAGAAAAATTTAGTCCTGCATAGAAGGTTTGGATGATCATCCAAGTAGTCAGTCCATGGGTTGGGCAATTCTTTACCAAAGTTTTCATTCTCTCCCAAGCTTGAGCAACATGTTCAGTATCAAATTGTTTAAAATTCATTATGCTACTTCTCAAAGATATAATTTTAGCGGGAGGATAATATCTACCAATAAAAGCATCCTTGCATTTAGTCCATGAATCAATACTATTCTTAGGCAAAGATAGCAACCAATCTTTAGCTCTTCCTCTTAATGAGAAAGGAAACACTTTCAATTTAATAATATCACCATCTACATCTTTATACTTTTGCATTTCACAAAGTTCAACAAAATTATTGAGATGGGCAGCAGCATCATCAGAACTAGCACCAGAAAATTGTTCTCTCATGACTAGATTTAGTAAAGCAGGTTTAATTTCAAAGAATTCTGCTGTAGTAGCAGGTGGAGCAATAGGTGTGCATAGGAAATCATTATTATTTGCATTTGTGAAGTCACACAACTTAGTATTTTCAGGGTTGGCCATTTTAGCAACAGTAAATAAAGCAAACTAGATAAAGTAAATGCGAGTAACTAATTTTTTTGTGTTTTTGATATAGCAAACAAGATAGCAAATAAAGTAAAACTAGCAACTAATTTTTTTGTATTTTGATTTAGTGCAGCAAACAAAGTAGTAAATAAAATAAAGCAAGACAAAAACAAAGTAAAGAGATTGAGAAGTGGAGACTCCCCTTGCAGCGTGTCTTGATCTCCCCGGCAACGGCGCCAGAAAAAGTGCTTGATGCGCGTAGATGTACACGTCCGTTGGGAACCCCAAGAGGAAGGTATGATGCGCACAGTGGCAAGTTTTCCCTCAGTATGAAACCAAGGTTTAATCGAACCAGTAGGAGCCAAGAAGCACGTTGAAGGTTGATGGTCGCGAAATGTGATGCGGCGCAACACCGGGGATTCCGGCGCCAACTAGGAACCTGCACAACACAACCAAAGTACTTTGCCCCAACGAAACAGTGGAGGTTGTCAATCTCACCGGCTTGCTGTAACAAAGGATTAAACGTATCGAGTGGAAGATGTTTGCAAAGAAAACAGTAAAACAAGTAGATTGTATGCTATGGAAAGAATAGGACCGGGGTCCAGTTCACTAGAGGTGTCTCTCCCATAAGATAAAAGCATGTTGGGTGAACAAATTACAGTCGGGCAATTGACAAATAGAGAAAGGCATAATAATGCATATACATGACATGGTAAATATAGTGAGATTTAATTGGGCATTACGACAAAGTACATAGACCGCCATCCAACTGCATCTATGCCTAAAAAGTCCACCTTCAGGTTATCGTCCGAACCCCCTCCAGTATTAAGTTGCAAAGCAACAGACAATTGCATTAAGTATTGTGCGTGATGTAATCAATAACTACATCCTTAGACATAGCATCAATGTTTTATCCCTAGTGGCAACAGCACATCACAACCTTAGAACTTTCTGTCACTGTCCCAGTATCAATGAAGGCATGAACCCACTATCGAGCATAATTACTCCCTCTTGGAGTTAAGAGTAAAAACTTGGCCAGAGCCTCTACTAATAACGGAGAGCATGCAAGATCATAAACAACACATGAACAATAGATTGATAATCACCATAATCATAGTACTCTCTATCCATCGGATCCCGACAAACACAACATATAGAATTACATATAGATGATCTTGATCATGTTAGGCAGCTCACAAGATCTAACAATGAAGCACAACAAGGAGAAGACGACCATCTAGCTACTGCTATGGACCCATGGTCCAGGGTGAACTACTCACTCATCACTCCGAGAGGCGATCATGGCGATGAAGAGTCCTCCCGGAGATGAATCCCCTCTCCGGCAGTGCCGGAGGCGATCTCCGAATCCCCGAGATGGGATTCGCGGCGGCGGCGTCTCTAAGGTTTTCCGTATCGTGGCTCTCGGTCGGGGGTTTCGCGACGGGAGCTTTAAGTAGGCGGAAGGTCAACGCGAGGGCCACACGAGGGGCCCAGGGGGCGGGGCCGCGCGGCCAAGGGCTGGGCCGCGCCGGCCACCCCCGGCTGCCTCGTGGCCCCACTTCGTTAGGTCTTCGGTCTTCTGGAAGCTTCGTGCAAAAATAGGACCCTGGGCGAAAGTTTCGTCCAATTCCGAGAATATTTCTTTACTAGGATTTCTGAAACCAAAAACAGCAGAAAACAGCAATCGGCTCTTCGGCATCTTGTTAATAAGTTAGTTCCAGAAAATGCATAAATATGACATATAATGTGCATAAAACATGTAGGTATCATCAATAAAGTAGCATGGAACATAAGAAATTATCGATACGTTGGAGACGTATCACACCCCCATCCTCCATCACCTCCAACTCAGCCCTAGAGTCCGACTCGTGTGTAGACTCTGTCTCCATCTCCACCTCCCCACTAGACGGACCCTCTAGGAACAACTCAGGAGCCACGTCGCCAGAAGCGGAGGGTGGCTCGTCAAAGTCCATGTGTACCCCGGCGCCACCTCGTCCTCCACCTCGTCCTCCTCGTCCTCCACCTCGTCCTCCTCGTCCTCCATCGGTACCATCGTCGTAACGCGGATTGCGCACCGGGGCTCGATCACTCCGTCTAGTGGGTGGTCTAGGAATATTCCTCTTCACCTGCGAGAGCGTCTTAAGCAAGCTCTCGGAGTCTGCCTTGCCGCTGCTCATATTGTTCAGTCACCTGCATTGAGAAGAATAAAACAGTTAAGCACAAAGACATATTATATGAAGATACTAAGAATAAAAGGCACAATGCAATTAAGAAGCAGGTTGACATAATAAAATGTAGATACTAAGAATAAAAGGCACAATGCAATTAAGAAGCATGTTGACAAATAAATACTAAGAATAAAAGGCACAATGCAATTAAGAAGCATGTTGACAAATAAATACTAAAAATAAAAGACCCTCACCAGCCATCATCGCTCTCACGCTCACTCTCATACTCCGTCTCTTTCTCTTTCTCTTTCTCTGGATCACTATCACTATCACTATCTTGTGAGTACAAAGTTGAAGGGTCGACGGGTGGAGGCTCATCATAATTGTCATTCGCCTCAAGTAACTTCTCCAGCATAGATATGTCCTTTAGATCCACCACTGACTCACCACGAGTTTCTGCATCGTTCCCGAGGTCCTCTTGAACAAACGGTTCTAAAATATATTCCCCGAAGTCCTGTTCCTCTTGATAGAAAATCCCCTCGTATGTCACGGGGTCAATGTTGTTGTAATCATCCTCAGAGGGAATCGGTAGGTTACCATGTGGCGATACCTGGAAGACGACTTCCCAACCCTTGAGTTCCGCTTTCTGGCATGGGTAGGGCAAATAATAAACTTGCTTGGCTTGGTGAGCCACAATAAAGACATCGGCTCCGCTATAGGTGGTTGAAGGCTTAACTTCAACTAACCCAATGGACTTATCACTTCTCTGTCCACCTATTGGGTCGAACCAATGACACTTGAACACGACGATATTGAGTTGCACATTCGTACGATTGAATGTCAACTCGTATACACTTTGTAACCTTCCGTAGTAATCAAAGTTGTTGGCTCCTTTGGTGAAGACCCCAGTATTTATCGTTTTGGGATTCGCCCGGCCCTTCTGGTGCGTCTCTGTGTGGAAGCGAAACCCATTCACATCATACTTCTCATACTTGGTCACCTCACGGCTACAACCTTGGGAAACACATTTCAACTCATCTATCATATCAACGTTTCTCTCACGGCCCTACAAGAACATTTCAAATTTGTTGTGTGCATTAGTTACGTGTAATAAGAGGGACAAGTCACATGTTGCAATGTAAGAGGAAAGGTTAGAAATTACTTTTTCCATGAACCATGTCACAAAGTTTTTATTAATTCCGGGAGCACCCTCTTTCAGTAGAGTGTCCATCTCCGAGGGTACGGGCAATTCATCATACGGCCACATTTCATCCGTGAATTTGCTGAAAGGAGTAAATAAGCATTAGACCGAGACGAGGTTACTAGCTGCAAAGTAATTTGTTCACCATTTTACCTTACGAATGGGATCACTTCCTCCATGTTCATAAGCACATATAGCATTATACAATCCTTCTCTTCGTTCTCCAATTTATATTTTGTTCCTTTACCAGCCTTGCCACCGGGGAATTGGAATAGTTTTAGCTTGGGGTCATTCTCGGGCACGTCGACATTGTAACGAGTGACCGGGTTATGCTGAGTGGGAACATCATCGGGATAGTACGTTGTCGCGGCATCTGCCATCTCCCGAAGGCATATTGCCTCAGCTATGCATGCTTCAATCTTGGCCTTGTTTCCAGTTATCTTTCGAATATACTTAAACTCTCTCTCAATACAGAACTGCCAACGAAACTGCACCGGACCACCCAAGAGTGCCTCGTTGGCGAGGTGCACAATGAGATGTGCCATCGGAGTAAAGAAGCCTGGCGGAAATATCATCTCCAAATTGCATAGCAACTCCGGCACTGTATGTTGTAGCTTTGCAATAACCTCGGGACATATCTGCTTAGCACAGAGCGTGCGGAAGAAATGGCTCAACTGCGCAAGCACTCGCCAGACTTTCTCGGGGATATACCCTCGAAGCATCACCGGCATGAGCCGCTGAATCCATATATGATAGTCGTGACTCTTGAGCCCGGTGACTTTTCCCGTCGAAAGATTAACTCCCTTACTCATATTCGAGCAATAACCATCCGGGAACATCACGACGTATTTGAGCCACCTGAATGCCTCCTTCTTTTGGATGGAATCAAGGCAGAAGTTGGCATGCGGCTTGAACCAATTCTTTTGACGGCCAATAGGACGCTTCATGTGTAATTTTTCCCTATCACAGAGGATCTCAATATCGACTCTAGCCTTGACATTATCCTTTGACTTCCCGGGAATGTTCAGGCATGTGTGAAAGACGGACTCCGCGACATTCTTTACAGTGTGCATCACATCGATGTTATGGGGAAGTTCGAGGTCCTTGTAATACTCGAGCTTCGTTAAAGCCGCCTCGTGAGTCCAGTTGTGCGTTACACCATATCCCTCAAATTGATGGCCAGTTGGCGTCGCTGCCGGCACGAGAGCACGTAGCTCGGCTTCAACAAGTGTACCATCAAACTTCGGCACATCTTTTTTTTCATGCACAACTTTGCCCTTCTTGAAATTCTTTTTGTCTTCTCTAAACGGATGCCTCCTTTTGAGGAACTGTCGATTCATGTCAAACGCAACATACTTGCGACCCTTCTGTAGCCAAAGGAACTCAAGCCGATGCCTGCACACTGGGCATGGCCACTTACCAGCTGTACACCATCCACATGTTAGGGCGTACCCGGGCATGTCATGCATGGTATACTGCAACCAAACTCTCATGCAGAAGTTTGTCTTCGATGCTCGGTCGTACGTCAATGTCCCGTGGTGCCAAGAGTGGTTCAAATCTTCCACAATCGGCTGCATGTAGACACTCAAATTCTTCCCCGGGTAATGAGGGCCTGGAATGATCAGCGACAGAAACATGGTCTTCCTCGTCATTAGGACTCCGGGAGGGAGATTGAGCGGAATAACAAACACGGGCCAGCAACTGTAATTGGCAGTCGACATACCATATGGATTGAAACCATCTGTTGCTATCGCAATTCTGACATTCCGAGCCTCGGCTGCCTTAAGCGGGTGTTTTGTATCGAAGTTCTTCCATGCCGTACCATCGGATGGATGTCCCATCTTCAACTTCTTGTTTTCGTCCACGAATCTCTTCCCATACTTGTGCCACGTCATCTGTTTGGCTGTCTCCTCGTGCATGTAAAGCCGCTGGATTCTTTTTATGAATGGGAGATATCGAAGAATCGACTTTGCGGTGCTTGACTGCCTCACCTGACCATCCTTTCCCGTTACCTCTTCATACCTAGACTGCTTACAGATGGGACAGTACTTGTCCTCCGCATACTGTCTCCAAAATAGAACGCAGCCTTTCGGACAACAGTCTATCCTTTGATAATCCATGTTGAGGTCCTTCATCATTCTCCTCGTCGCGTGCAGGCTTTGAGGCAGACAATGATCTTTGGGCAACATGTTACCAGTTGTTTTCAGACTTGCTTCAAAGCCCTCACGGGTGGTGTTGTACCGGGTCTTGTCGGCTAGACATTGGGAGATGGCATCGAGCTGAGAAATCGCGGCGCCCTCGTACAGAGGCCTCTTAGCCGCGGCAATCATATCATAGAAGGCCTTCGCGGTTGGCTCTGGTTCCTCCGGTTCTGGCGGCGCCTCCGGTTCTGGAGGTGGCGAATCCGGGACATCGGCATGGACGAGATCATCTAGAAAGTCTCTAATTCCATCGTACTCATTGCCATTGAGCCGCTGCCGCATCACCTCACCTCTGTCACGTTCGCGCTCATCAAAGTCGATTTCCGTGACGTACCCATGCATATACCCATATTGCAGAAGGTGTCTATACATTTCATCCTTCCCACGACGTTGACGCTTCACGCAGCGAACACAGGGGCAAAGTGCCCGAGCCAGCCCCTTTGTACCACGCGCTAACTCATTCACTAGAAAATGGGTCTTCCTTGTCCACTCATCTGTTTTCTCAGTCGCACTAACACGCTCATTGTACATCCATCCATTATCAGCCATCCTCTGCTTTATTGGGAGCCAAACCACAGACATAGCATTTATATCAAATAGGAAATTAAATGCATCATATTTTTATTTATTTTACCGGGCGAAACGCATGCATCAACCTACATCTCTACTAGGTGGGCTCCTAGCAGCCCCGTAGTTAGCTACGTTCTCCATGCTCTACCCCGGTCCAAGTCAGAATTTCGGCAGCACCTCCCCGCTGCTCTCCCGATACACGTCTCGGCAAAAAGCCGAGAGGATGTGCATCCGGAGAACAACGGGGAGGCGCCGCCGAAATCCTGACTCGGACCGGAGTAGAACATGGAAAACGTAGACAACTACGCATCCGCCGACTGTCCCGTAAATGCCGCAAGCGTTACGGTTCAAAATATGCGGACCACTAATGCATATTTATCCGCGTAACGCTCGCGGACGGGAAGTGACACCTAGGTTACGCAACTGGACTTGGAAAATGAATCTAGTGACATAAGAAAATGCGGAGAAGGGGAGGCGATGTTTTAGCTCACCCTCGGCGACCGGAGAGAATCGCGGACACGACGGGCGGTCACGACGGGGCGGTCACGACGGGCCGGTCACGACGGGGCGGTCACGACGGCACCTATTTCCATTCAATAAAAAACAAATTATTTCACATTTCACATTTCCATGTTTATTTAAATTTTTATTTCACATTTTCTATTTATATTTCTATTTCACATTTTCACATTTCTATTTTCACAATTCACAAACTATTTCACATTTCACATTTCTATTTTCACAATTCACAAACTATTTTCACAATTCACAAACTAATAAAAGTCACAAGAAATGAAAAAAAAATGAAAAAAAAACACGAGTTGGAGAGTGGAGAGGCAGGGCGGGGTCGGACACGGGGCCGGCCCGAGGGGAGGGCGGAGGCGGGCGGCGCAAGGGCGCGGCGGGAGGCAGGGCGGCGCGTGGCCACGGGGTGCGGGAAATGGCGCCGGCGGGCGGCGGGGCGGCAGGAGCGACCGAGGTGGTGCGGCGCGGGCGACGCCGTGCGCGCGGCGGCGTTGGCGTAGCGTGGCGGCGGGCGAGCGGGTGGCGGCGGCGCGGGTGAAGGGCGAGGCGCGCGGGGGCGGGGCAGGGGAGTGGGTCGGGCTCGGGCGCGTGTGGTCCGGCTCGACCTAATTGTGCCCGTGCCCACTCCCTATGCCGAGGGCCAGGCTATGCCGACGGCAGCCCGGCATAGGCC
Organism: Lolium multiflorum; assembly: GCA_030979885.1. Lineage (NCBI taxonomy): Eukaryota > Viridiplantae > Streptophyta > Magnoliopsida > Poales > Poaceae > Lolium > Lolium multiflorum. Next base: position 404,539,782 of record CM061750.1, read on the forward strand.
CCTTTTTTTTCTTTTTCAATTTATTTTCTATTTAAATTTTCTCCTTTTTTCTTTTTTCTTTTTTCCGTTTATTTTCTGTTTAAATTTTTTTCTTTTTTCTTTTTTCCGTTTATTTTCTGTTTAAATTTTTTCTTTTTTCTTTTTTTCCGTTTATTTTCTGTCCTGGGCTGCGCCGCGGTCCCCCGGCCCGGTGCGTGGCCGCCGCGGCCGTGCTCTACCGCGCGCCCGACACCGGCGCGCTCACCGCGCCAACCCGCTCACCGGCGCGCTCCCGCGCGCTCCGCCCCCGCCGCCGGCCCCACTCCAGGCCGTCGCCATGTACGGCTCGCCCTACCGCGTCGTCCTCATCCTCGGCAAGCTCACGGACCTCTCCATGTCCGCGTTCGACCCCTCCACCAACTCCTGGTCCTTCCCAGTCCCGCTCTCGCAAGCCAGACCCAGACTCACCCGCCGATGCCAACACGCCAGCCCCGCGCGGCAACAACGACGACAACGACGTAGACGCCGACGCCGACGAAGACGACGGCACGGTCTTCTTCCTGACCAAGTCCGGCACCGTAATGTCCTCATATGATATCAAGTTTCTCTCCGGTACACAAGTTCTAGGGCCATTCCCTAGATCTGACGCTAGATTTCCGACGAAACCCTAGTTCTGTTGACCGCGCGGTCTACCCTTTGACTGCATCCCATCGGGGGTCCCCCGGTGGGCATATGCCTCCATTTGAGCTTGGTTAGGTCATAGGTACATGTGGAAACAAAAATCATCCCATATGATATCAAGTTTCTCTCCGGTTCACGTACGAGGGAGTTCCCCCTATACATGCAGAATCTGCCCAAGTGTAGGAACCCCCTGTCCGAGAAGCCGGACACACCTGGGGGTAGCCTTGGATATAAAACCATCTCAAATCAATTTTGTGCATGCCATGTGGACACACACAAGTTTTGGGGCCATTCCCTAGATCCGACGCTCGATTTCCGACGAAACCCTAGTTCTGTTGACCGCGCGGTCTACCCCTTTGACTGCATCCCATCGGGGGTCCCCCGGTGGGCATATGCCTCCATTTGAGCTTGGTTAGGTCATAGGTACATGTGGAAACAAGGATCATCCCATATGATCTCAAGTTTCTCTCCGGTTCAACTCCGAGGGAGTCCCCCCTATACATGCATAATCTGCCTAAGTGTAGGAACCCCCGTCCGAGAAGCCGGACACACCTGGGGGGTAGCCTTGGATATAAAACCATCTCAAATCACTTTTTGCATTCCATGTGGACACACACAAGTTCTGGGGGCCATTCCCTAGATCCGACGCTAGATTTCCGACGAAACCCTAGTTCTGTTGACCGCGCGGTCTACCCCTTTGACTGCATCCCATCGGGGGTCCCCCGGTGGGCATATGCCTCCATTTGAGCTTGGTTAGGTCATAGGTACATGTGGAAACAAAAATCATCCCATATGATATCAAGTTTCTCTCCGGTTCACGTACGAGGGAGTTCCCCCTATACATGCAGAATCTGCCCAAGTGTAGGAACCCCCTGTCCGAGAAGCCGGACACACCTGGGGGTAGCCTTGGATATAAAACCATCTCAAATCACTTTTGTGCATGCCATATGGACACACACAAGTTTTGGGGCCATTCCCTAGATCCGACGCTCGATTTCGACGAAACCCTAGTTCTGTTGACCGCGCGGTCTACCCCTTTGACTGCATCCCATCGGGGGTCCCCCGGTGGGCATATGCCTCCATTTGAGCTTGGTTAGGTCATAGGTACATGTGGAAACAAAAATCATCCCATATGATATCAAGTTTCTCTCCGGTTCACGTACGAGGGAGTTCCCCCCATGCAGAATCTGCCTAAGTGTAGTAACCCCCTGTCCGAGAAGCCGGACACACCTGGGGGTAGCCTTGGATATAAAACCATCTCAAATCAATTTTGTGCATGCCATGTGGACACACACAAGTTTTGGGGCCATTCCCTAGATCCGACGCTAGATTTCCGACGAAACCCTAGTTCGTTGACCGCGCGGTCTACCCTTTGACTGCATCCCATCGGGGGTCCCCCGGTGGGCATATGCCTCCATTTGAGCTTGGTTAGGTCATAGGTACATGTGGAAACAAAAATCATCCCATATGATATCAAGTTTCTCTCCGGTTCACGTACGAGGGAGTTCCCCCTATACATGCAGAATCTGCCCAAGTGTAGGAACCCCCTGTCCGAGAAGCCGGACACACCTGGGGGGTAGCCTTGGATATAGAACCATCTCAAATCACTTTTGTGCATGCCATGTGGACACACACAAGTTCTGGGGCCATTCCCTAGATCCGACGCTCGATTTCCGACGAAACCCTAGTTCTGTTGACCGCGCGGTCTACCCCTTTGACTGCATCCCATCGGGGGTCCCCCGGTGGGCATATGCCTCCATTTGAGCTTGGTTAGGTCATAGGTACATGTGGAAACAAAAATCATCCCATATGATATCAAGTTTCTCTCCGGTTCACGTACGAGGGAGTTCCCCCTATACATGCAGAATCTGCCCAAGTGTAGTAACCCCCTGTCCGAGAAGCCGGACACACCGGGGGGGTAGCCTTGGATATAGAACCATCTCAAATCAATTTTGTGCATTCCATGTGGACACACACAAGTTCTGGGGCCATTCCCTAGATCTGACGCTAGATTTCCGATGAAACCCTAGTTCTGTTGACCGCGCGGTCTACCCCTTTGACTGCATCCCATCGGGGGTCCCCCGGTGGGCATATGCCTCCATTTGAGCTTGCTTAGGTCATAGGTACATGTGGAAACAAAAATCATCCCATATGATATCAAGTTTCTCTCCGGTTCACGTACGAGGGAGTTCCCCCTATATATGCAGAATCTGCCCAAGTGTAGGAACCCCCTGTCCGAGAAGCCGGACACACCTGGGGGTTAGCCTTGGATATAGAACCATCTCAAATCACTTTTGTGCATTCCATGTGGACACACACAAGTTTTGGGGCCATTCCCTAGATCCGATGCTCGATTTCCGATGAAACCCTAGTTCTGTTGACCGCGCGGTCTACCCCTTTGACTGCATCCCATCGGGGGTCCCCCGGTGGGCATATGCCTCCATTTGAGCTTGGTTAGGTCATAGGTACATGTGGAAACAAAAATCATCCCATATGATATCAAGTTTCTCTCCGGTTCACGTACGAGGGAGTTCCCCCTATACATGCAGAATCTGCTGAAGTGTAGGAACCCCCTGTCCGAGAAGTCGGACACACCTGGGGTAGCCTTGGATATAAAACCATCTCAAATCACTTTTGTGCATGCCATGTGGACACACACAAGTTTTGGGGCCATTCCCTAGATCCGACGCTCGATTTCCGACGAAACCCTAGTTCTGTTGACCGCGCGGTCTACCCCTTTGACTGCATCCCATCGGGGGTCCCCCGGTGGGCATATGCCTCCATTTGAGCTTGGTTAGGTCATAGGTACATGTGGAAACAAAAATCATCCCATATGATATCAAGTTTCTCTCCGGTTCACGTACGAGGGAGTTCCCCCTATACATGCAGAATCTGCCCAAGTGTAGTAACCCCCTGTCCGAGAAGCCGGACACACCTGGGGGTAGCCTTGGATATAAAACCATCTCAAATCAATTTTGTGCATGCCATGTGGACACACACAAGTTCTGGGGCCATTCCCTAGATCCGACGCTAGATTTCCGACGAAACCCTAGTTCTGTTGACCGCGCGGTCTACCCCTTTGACTGCATCCCATCGGGGGTCCCCCGGTGGGCATATGCCTCCATTTGAGCTTGGTTAGGTCATAGGTACATGTGGAAACAAAAATCATCCCATATGATATCAAGTTTCTCTCCGGTTCACGTACGAGGAGTTCCCCCTATACATGCAGAATCTGCCCAAGTGTAGTAACCCCCTGTCCGAGAAGCCGGACACACTGATACGTCCCCGACGTATCCATAATTTATGTCGTTCCATGCTTGTTTTATGACAATACTTACATGTTTTGCTTGCACTTTATAATGTTTTTATGCGTTTAACCTATTAACAAGATGCCACAAAGCCGTTTCTGTTTTTGGTTCCAGAAAGGCTGTTCGGGCAATATTCTCGGAATTCGACGAAACGAAGACCCATCCTATTTTTCCGGGAGGCCCCGAACACCGAAGGAGAACCGAGAGGGGCCGGGGGGCCACCACACCATAAGGCGGCGCGGCCCGGGCCCGGCGCGCGCCTGTGGGAGGCGGGCACCCTCTGCGTCGCCTCTTCGCCTATAAAACCCCTTTCGACCTAAAAACGCGATACCGATTGACGAAACTCAAAGACTCGGGCGCCGCCGCCATCGCGAAACTCCGATTCGGGGACAGAAGTCTGTTCCGCACCCTGGGACGGAAGTGCCCCCAAGCCATCTCCATCGACGCCACCGCCTCCATCATGCTCCGTGAGTAGTTCCCCCATGGACTACGGGTTCTAGCTGTAGTTGGTATTCTCTCCCCATGTACTTCAATACAATGATCTCATGAGCTGCCTTACATGATTGAGATCCATCTGATGTAATCGGTGTTGTGTTTGTTGGGATCCGATGGATTGTTACATTATGATTAGTCTATCTATAAAGTTTGTGAAGTTATTGTTGCTGCAATCTTGTTGTGTTTAATGCTTGTCACTAGGGCCCGAGTGGCATGATCTTAGATTTGAGCTCTATAATTATTGCTTAGATTGTATCTACAAGTTGTATGCACATGTCACTGTCCGGAACCAAAGGCCCCGAAGTGACAGAAATCGGGACAACCGGAGGGGATGGCGGTGATGTGAGGGACACATGTTTTCACGGAGTGTTAATGCTTTGCTCCGGTGCTCTATTAAAAGGAGTACCTTAATATCCAGTAGATTCCCTTGAGGCCCGGCTGCCACCGGCTGGTAGGACAATAGATGTTGTGCAAGTTTCTCATTGCGAGCACGTACGACTAAATATGGAAAACATGCCTACATGATTAATGAATTGATGTTCTTTCTTAATGCCTTATCAATCCTATCAATTGCCCAACTATAATTTGTTCACCCAACACTTGTCACTTGTTATTGGAGAGTTACCACTAGTGTAGATAGCTGGGAACCCCGGTCCATCTCGCATCATCATATACTCGTTCTACATGTCATTGGAAGTAGTATCAACTATTTTCTGGTGCCATTGCTCTCATATTGCTATTACTGCTGCTGTGTTACTTTTACTACGCTCTCATATTACTGCTACTTTCACATCACCCCTGTTACTAGTGCTTTTCCAGGTGCAGCTGAATTGACAACTCAGTTGTTAAGGCTTATTTGTATTCTTTACCTCCCCTTGTGTCGAATCAATAAATTGGGTTTTACTTCCCTCGAAGACTGTTGCGATCCCCTATACTTGTGGGTCATCAAGACTATTTTCTGGCGCCGTTGCCGGGGAGGCATAGCTCTACTCATAAGTTCACCTGGGGAGTACACTCTACATCTCTCTCTGCATTTATTTTATTTTATTTTGTCTTGCTAGTTTACTTTTGTTTAGTTTATTTGTGCTTAGTTTATTTCTGTCTAGTATTATTTTGCGTAGTTTACTTTTGCTTAGTTTCTTTTTGTCTTGTTTTACTTTCCTCATATACCCAAAAATCCATAAAAATTTGAAAAATCTAAAAATTAAAAACTGTTATGGGAGAACCTACAACCTACTTGGAGCTTATAGAATGTTATAATAATTATAGAGAATCAAGAACTGGTAAAATAATGAGTGCTATGATAGAAAAATTAAATACAATTGCTAGAATCTTGCTTAGACGCCATGATATAAACTGTTGCTCTCAACATGATACTAAACATCTTAAATTTCAATGTGGCTTTAGTGAGGAATTTTTAATTAAGAACTATAATCGGAATTGCTATATTCATTATGGGTTCGAAGAGGTAGAACAATTTGTCTTATTTATGGGAGCCTCCGAGATAGAATCCTTCATGGTTGAGAATTATGAAACTTGTGCTATTTGTAAGGACCTTAAAGATTATGTCTCTACTATCCTTAATTCATGCATAGAATGCTACAGTAGGAATCCTTATATCCTTGATTATAAAGAGAGACACATTAATGCACAAGAATGCACTCACAATTTGCAGGAACCGGTGGAAGAAGAAATTGATGAACCTGAAAGCTCATTGGATGAAAAGGAGGAGGAAATTGATGAACCTGAAAGCTCATTGGATGAAAAAGAAGAGGAGAGCGACGAACAAAAGGAGGAAGAATGGATTAGCTACCCATGTCAACCTTCTAATGAGAGTAACTCTTTATCTCTTACACTATTTGATTGTCCTCCATGCTTACCGGAAGAGGTTGAATGTTATGTTCCTGTGGATTCTCTTGAAATAGTACCTATAAGTAAAACTTGTGAGAATAATTATGCTACTGTTATATATGATAATCCATGCTACTTTGATAAATCTTATGATAATGCTTTGTTTGTGCCTGATGTCGAAATGCATGGTACTAAAGAATTTTGCTTAGCAAATGTTTATGATAAAGCTTTAGATGATGGTCCTATGTTACTTGATAATATTAATTGTACTACTAATGAAAATGGGATTGGAGAGTTCTTGACTTATTCTATGAGTCCCATATCTATTGAGATTGATCACCTACCTTGTTATATTATTAATAAAAGTAAGTTTGAAAGTTTTAATTCCACTATTCTTGAACTTGATAAAAATTATGTGTTTGGAAATCATGAAAAGTATGCTGCATGTGATAGTTATATTGTTGAGTTTATTCATGAAGCTACTGAAAATTATTATGAGAGAGGAAAATATGGTAGTAGAAATTTTCATGTTACTAAAACACCTCTCTATGTGCTGAAATTTTTGAAGCTACACTTGTTTTATCTTCCTATGCTTGTTACTTTGCTTTTCATGAACTTGTTTATTTACAAGATTCCTTTACATAGGAAGCATGTTAGACTTAAATGTGTTTTGGATTTGATTTTTGATGCTCTCTTTTACCTCTACTCTTGTTTCTTGCGGGTGCATCACCAAAATTGCTGAGCCCATCTTAATGGCTATAAAGAAAAGAACTTCTTGGGAGATAACCCATGTGTTATTTTGCTACAGTACTTTGTTTTATATTTGTGTCTTGGAAGTTGTTTACTACTGTAGCAACCTCTCCTTATCTTAGTTTTGTGTTTTGTTGTGCCAAGTGAAGCCTCTAATCGAAGGTTGATACTAGATTTGGATTCCTGCGCAGAAACAGATTTCTATCTGTCACGAATCTGGGCAAATTTCTCTGTAGGAAACTCAGAAAAATCTGCCAATTTACGTGCGTGATCCTCAGATATGTACGCAACTTTCATTAGTTTTGAGTTTTCTGATTTGAGCAACGGAAGTACCCCGTAAAAATTCGTGTTTACTGGCTGTTCTGTTTTGGCAGATTCTGTCTCTGTTTTTTGCATTGTCTCTTGTGGACTTTATGTGAGGCTTTCTAGACGTGGAGAGCTGTAGCTAATGTTTTATTGAGTTCTTGCAATGTGTCACTACAGGACCAAGGTGGATTCAAATTTTTTGAGTACTAACCCCTCTAATGAAGTTTATGAGAAGTTTGGTGTGAAGGAAGTTTTCAAGGGTCAAGAGAGGAGGATGATATATGATCAAGAAGAGTGAAAAGTCTAAGCTTGGGGATGCCCCCGTGGTTCATCCCTGCATATTTCAAGGAGACTCAAGCGTCTAAGCTTGGGGATGCCCAAGGCATCCCCTTCTTCATCAACTTATCAGGTTTCTTCTATTGAAACTATATTTTTATTCGGTCACATCTTATGTGCTTTACTTGGAGCGTCTGTGTGTTTTTATTTTTGTTTGTGTTTGAATAAAGATGGATCCTAGCAATCCTTGTTTGGGAGAGAGACACGCTCCGCTTTTTCATATGAACACTTGTTCTTCGTTTTACTTTTAATGTTCAATGAATAAAAGTTGGAAGCTACAATATTTATCTTTATTTGGTTGGGAAAAGAAAATGCCTCATATGTCTTGGATAATTTGATACTTGGCAATTGTTTTGAGCTCTCAAATAGATCATAAGTTTTTGCATGTAGTTTAAACCTATTAGTGGAGAACTACCGTAAAGCTTGTTAAAATTGGTTTGCATAATTGATCTCTCTTAAGGTCTAGATATTTTCTGGTAAAAGTGTTTGAGCAACAAGGAAGACAGTGTAGAGTATTATAATGCTTGCAATATGTTCTTATGTAAGTTTTGCTGTACCGGTTCATACTTGTGTTTGCTTCAAACAACCTTGCTAGCCTAAACCTTGTACTGAGAGGGAATACTTCTCGTGCATCCAAAAACCTTGAGCCAAAACCTATGCCATTTGTGTCCACCATACCTACCTACTATGTGGTATTTCCGCCATTCCAAAGTAAATTGCTTGAGTGCTACCTTTAAATAATTCAAAATGCTTCTCAATTTGTGTTAATGTTTCATAGCTCATGAGGAAGTATGTGGTGTTTAGCTTTCAACCTTGTCATTTACTTTTGACGGACTCTCATATGGACTAGTGGCACATCCGCTTATCCAATAATTTTGCAAAAGAGCTGGCAATGGGATTCCCAGTCCCAAATTAATTAACTTAAATAGACACTCCTCCATGGTTTGTGATTGTTGGACGGCACCCGAAGGATTCGGTTAGCCATGGCTTGTGTAAGCAAAGGTTGGGGGAGTGTCTTCATAATAAAACTAAAATAAAAAGGCACTCCTTCATGGTATGAGATTGTTGGCAGGCACCCGAGGATTCGGTTAGCCATGGTTTGTGAAAGAAAGGTTGGAAGGAGTGCCACCCAAAAATAAATAAAATGGGAGCCGCTCTTGTGAGTCCGGTTGATGAGGTAGTTAGTGTACCCACTACCATTCGTTGACAACAACAAACACCTCTCAAAATTTTACTTTTATGCTCTCTATATGTTTTCAAAACCAAAGCTCTAGCACAAATATAGCAATCGATGCTTCCCTCGTAGAAGGGCCATTCTTTTACTTTTATGTTGAGTCAGTTACCTAATTCCTTCCACCTTAGAAGCAAACACTTGTGTCAACTGTGCATTGATTCTTACATACTTGCATATTTGCATTCATCATATTACTCTATGTTGACAATATCCATGAGATATACATGTTGAAAGTTGAAAGCAACCGCTGAAACTTATATCTTCCTTTGTGTTGCTTCGATGCCTTTACTATGAACTTATTGCTTTATGAGTTAACTCTTGTGCAAGACTTTTGATGCTTGTCTTGAAAGTACTCTTCATGAAAAGTTTTGCTATATGTTATCTATTTGTTAGCAACTATAGATCATTGCCTTGAGTCACTTCATTCATTTCATATGCTTTGTAATAGTATGATCAAGGTTATGTAAGTGGCATGTCACTACAGAAATTATTCTTTTTATCGTTTACCTGCTCGGGACGAGCAGAACTAAGCTTGGGGATGCTGATACGTCCCCGACGTATCCATAATTTCTGTCGTTCCATGCTTGTTTTATGACAATACTTACATGTTTTGCTTGCACTTTATAATGTTTTTATGCGTTTTCCGAACTAACCTATTAACAAGATGCCACGGTGCAGTTCCTGTTTTTCCAAAGGCTGTTCGGGCAATATTCTCGAATTCGACGAAACGAAGACCCAGCATCCTATTTTTCCGGGAGCCCAGAACACCGAAGGAGAACCGAGAGGGGCCAGGGGGCCACCACACCATAAGGCGGCGCGGCCCCAGGCCCGGGCGCGCCGGCCGTGGTGAGGAGGCCCCACCCTCTGCGTCGCCTCTTCGCCTATAAAACCCCTTTCGACCTAAAAACGCGATACCGATTGACGAAACTCCGAAAGACTCCAGGGGCGCGCCGCCATCGCGAAACTCCGATTCGGGGGACAGAAGTCTCGTTCCGCACCGGGGGAAGTGCCCCGAAGCCATCTCCATCGACGCCACCGCCTCCATCATGCTCCGTGAGTAGTTCCCCCATGGACTACGGGTTCTAGCTGTAGCTAGTTGGTATTCTCTCCCCATGTACTTCAATACAATGATCTCATGAGCTGCCTTACATGATTGAGATCCATCTGATGTAATCGGTGTTGTGTTTGTTGGGATCCGATGGATTGTTACATTATGATTAGTCTATCTATAAAGTTTGTGAAGTTATTGTTGCTGCAATCTTGTTGTGTTTAATGCTTGTCACTAGGGCCCGAGTGGCATGATCTTAGATTTGAGCTCTATAATTATTGCTTAGATTGTATCTACAAGTTGTATGCACATGTCACTGTCCGGAACCAAAGGCCCCGAAGTGACAGAAATCGGGACAACCGGAGGGGATGGCGGTGATGTGAGGGACACATGTTTTCACGGAGTGTTAATGCTTTGCTCCGGTGCTCTATTAAAAGGAGTACCTTAATATCCAGTAGATTCCCTTGAGGCCCGGCTGCCACCGGCTGGTAGGACAATAGATGTTGTGCAAGTTTCTCATTGCGAGCACGTACGACTAAATATGGAAAACATGCCTACATGATTAATGAATTGATGTTCTTTCTTAATGCCTTATCAATCCTATCAATTGCCCAACTATAATTTGTTCACCCAACACTTGTCACTTGTTATTGGAGAGTTACCACTAGTGTAGATAGCTGGGAACCCCGGTCCATCTCGCATCATCATATACTCGTTCTACATGTCATTGGAAGTAGTATCAACTATTTTCGTGCCATTGCTCTCATATTGCTATTACTGCTGCGTGTTACTTTTACTACGCTCTCATATTACTGCTACTTTCACATCACCCCGTTACTAGTGCTTTTCCAGGTGCAACTGAATTGACAACTCGTTGTTAAGGCTTATTTGTATTCTTTACCTCCCCTTGTGTCGAATCAATAAATTGGGTTTTACTTCCTCGAAGACTGCGATCCCCTATACTTGTGGGTCATCACACACCTGGGGTAGCCTTGGATATAGAACCATCTCAAATCACTTTTGTGCATTCCATGTGGACACACACAAGTTTTGGGGCCATTCCCTAGATCGATGCTCGATTTCCGATGAAACCCTAGTTCTGTTGACCGCGCGGTCTACCCTTTGACTGCATCCCATCGGGGGTCCCCCGGTGGGCATATGCCTCCATTTGAGCTTGGTTAGGTCATAGGTACATGTGGAAACAAAAATCATCCCATATGATATCAAGTTTCTCTCCGGTTCACGTACGAGGGAGTTCCCCCTATACATGCAGAATCTGCCCAAGTGTAGGAACCCCCTGTCCGAGAAGCCGGACACACTGGGGGTAGCCTTGGATATAGAACCATCTCAAATCACTTTTGTGCATGCCATGTGGACACACACAAGTTCTGGGGCCATTCCCTAGATCCGACGCTCGATTTCGACGAAACCCTAGTTCTGTTGACCGCGTGGTCTACCCCTTTGACGCATCCCATCGGGGGTCCCCGGTGGGCATATGCCTCCATTTGAGCTTGGTTAGGTCATAGGTACATGTGGAAACAAAAATCATCCCATATGATATCAAGTTTCTCTCCGGTTCACGTACGAGGGAGTTCCCCCTATACATGCAGAGCCCAAGTGTAGGAACCCCCGTCCGAGAAGCCGGACACACTGGGGGTAGCCTTGGATATAGAACCATCTCAAATCACTTTTGTGCATGCCATGTGGACACACACAAGTTCGGGGCCATTCCCTAGATCCGACGCTCGATTTCCGACGAAACACTAGTTCGTTGACCGCGCGGTCTACCCTTTGACTGCATCCCATCGGGGTCCCCCGGTGGGCATATGCCTCCATTTGAGCTTGGTTAGGTCATAGGTACATGTGGAAACAAAAATCATCCCATATGATATCAAGTTTCTCTCCGGTTCACGTACGAGGGAGTTCCCCCTATACATGCAGAATCTGCCCAAGTGTAGGAACCCCCGTCCGAGAAGCCGGACACACCTGGGGGGGGTAGCCTAGGATATAAAACCATCTCAAATCACTTTTGTGCATGCCATGTGGACACACACAAGTTCTGGGGCCATTCCCTAGATCTGACGCTAGATTTCCGATGAAACCCTAGTTCTGTTGACCGCGCGGTCTACCCCTTTGACTGCATCCCATCGGGGGTCCCCCGGTGGGCATATGCCTCCATTTGAGCTTGGTTAGGTCATAGGTACATGTGGAAACAAAAATCATCCCATATGATATCAAGTTTCTCTCCGGTTCACGTACGAGGGAGTTCCCCCTATACATGCGAATCTGCCCAAGTGTAGTAACCCCCGTCCGAGAAGCCGGACACACCTGGGGGTAGCCTTGGATATAGAACCATCTCAAATCACTTTTGTGCATGCCATGTGGACACACACAAGTTCTGGGGCCATTCCCTAGATCCGACGCTCGATTTCGACGAAACCCTAGTTCTGTTGACCGCGCGTCTACCCTTTGACGCATCCATCGGGGGTCCCCCGGTGGGCATATGCCTCCATTTGAGCTTGGTTAGGTCATAGGTACATGTGGAAACAAAATCATCCCATATGATATCAAGTTTCTCTCCGGTTCACGTACGAGGGAGTTCCCCCTATACATGCAGACCGCCCAAGTGTAGTAACCCCCTGTACGAGAAGCCACACCTGGGGGTAGCCTTGGATATAGAACCATCTCAAATCAATTTTGTGCATTCCATGTGGACACACACAAGTTCTGGGGCCATTCCCTAGATCTGACGCTAGATTTCCGATGAAACCCTAGTTCTGTTGACCGCGCGGTCTACCCTTTGACTGCATCCCATCGGGGGTCCCCCGGTGGGCATATGCCTCCATTTGAGCTTGGTTAGGTCATAGGTACATGTGGAAACAAAAATCATCCCATATGATATCAAGTTTCTCTCCGGTTCACGTACGAGGGAGTTCCCCCTATATATGCAGAATCTGCCCAAGTGTAGGAACCCCCTGTCCGAGAAGCCGGACACACCTGGGGGGTAGCCTTGGATATAGAACCATCTCAAATCACTTTTGTGCATTCCATGTGGACACACACAAGTTTTGGGGCCATTCCCTAGATCCGATGCTCGATTTCCGATGAAACCCTAGTTCGTTGACCGCGCGGTCTACCCCTTTGATTGCATCCCATCGGGGTCCCCCGGTGGGCATATGCCTCCATTTGAGCTTGGTTAGGTCATAGGTACATGTGGAAACAAAATCATCCCATATGATATCAAGTTTCTCTCCGGTTCACGTACGAGGGAGTTCCCCCTATACATGCAGACCGCCCAAGTGTAGGAACCCCCTGTCCGAGAAGCCGACACACCTGGGGTAGCCTTGGATATAAAACCATCTCAAATCACTTTTGTGCATGCCATGTGGACACACACAAGTTTTGGGGCCATTCCCTAGATCCGACGCTCGATTTCCGACGAAACCCTAGTTCTGTTGACCGCGCGGTCTACCCCTTTGATCGCATCCCATCGGGGTCCCCCGGGCATATGCCTCCATTTGAGCTTGGTTAGGTCATAGGTACATGTGGAAACAAAATCATCCCATATGATATCAAGTTTCTCTCCGGTTCACGTACGAGGGAGTTCCCCCTATACATGCGAATCGCCCAAGTGTAGTAACCCCCTGTCCGAGAAGCCGACACACCTGGGGGTAGCCTTGGATATAAAACCATCTCAAATCAATTTTGTGCATGCCATGTGGACACACACAAGTTCTGGGGCCATTCCCTAGATCCGACGCTCGATTTCCGACGAAACCCTAGTTCTGTTGACCGCGCGGTCTACCCCTTTGACTGCATCCCATCGGGGGTCCCCCGGTGGGCATATGCCTCCATTTGAGCTTGGTTAGGTCATAGGTACATGTGGAAACAAAAATCATCCCATATGATATCAAGTTTCTCTCGGTTCACGTACGAGGGAGTTCCCCCTATACATGCAGAATCTGCCTAAAGGTAGAGAAGCCGGACACACCTGGGGGTAGCCTTGGATATAGAACCATCTCAGATCACTTTTGTGCATTCCATGTGGACACACACAAGTTTTGGGGCCATTCCCTAGATCCGACGCTCGATTTCCGACGAAACCATAGTTCTGTTGACCGCGCGGTCTACCCCTTTGACTGCATCCCATCGGGGGTCCCCGGTGGGCATATGCCTCCATTTGAGCTTGGTTAGGTCATAGGTACATGTGGAAACAAAAATCATCCCATATGATATCAAGTTTCTCTCCGGTTCACGTACGAGGGAGTTCCCCCTATACATGCAGAATCCCTAAGTGTAGTAACCCCCGTCCGAGAAGCCGGACACACCTGGGGGGGTAGCCTTGGATATAGAACCATCTCAAATCAATTTTGTGCATTCCATGTGGACACACACAAGTTCTGGGGCCATTCCCTAGATCTGACGCTAGATTTCCGATGAAACCCTAGTTCTGTTGACCGCGCGGTCTACCCCTTTGACTGCATCCCATCGGGGGTCCCCCGGTGGGCATATGCCTCCATTTGAGCTTGGTTAGGTCATAGGTACATGTGGAAACAAAAATCATCCCATATGATATCAAGTTTCTCTCCGGTTCACGTACGAGGGAGTTCCCCCTATACATGCAGAATCGCCCAAGTGTAGGAACCCCCTGTCCGAGAAGCCGGACACACCTGGGGGGTAGCCTTGGATATAGAACCATCTCAAATCACTTTTGTGCATTCCATGTGGACACACACAAGTTTTGGGGCCATTCCCTAGATCCGATGCTCGATTTCCGATGAAACCCTAGTTCTGTTGACCGCGCGGTCTACCCCTTTGACTGCATCCCATCGGGGTCCCCCGGGGCATATGCCTCCATTTGAGCTTGGTTAGGTCATAGGTACATGTGGAAACAAAAATCATCCCATATGATATCAAGTTTCTCTCCGTTCACGTACGAGGGAGTTCCCCCTATACATGCAGAATCTGCCAAGTGTAGGAACCCCCGTCCGAGAAGCCGACACACCTGGGGGGTAGCCTTGGATATAAAACCATCTCAAATCACTTTTGTGCATGCCATGTGGACACACACAAGTTTTGGGGCCATTCCCTAGATCCGACGCTCGATTTCCGACGAAACCCTAGTTCTGTTGACCGCGCGGTCTACCCCTTTGACTGCATCCCATCGGGGGTCCCCCGGTGGGCATATGCCTCCATTTGAGCTTGGTTAGGTCATAGGTACATGTGGAAACAAAAATCATCCCATATGATATCAAGTTTCTCTCCGGTTCACGTACGAGGGAGTTCCCCCTATACATGCGAATCCGCCTAAGTGTAGTAACCCCCTGTCCGAGAAGCCGGACACACCTGGGGGTAGCCTTGGATATAAAACCATCTCAAATCAATTTTGTGCATGCCATGTGGACACACACAAGTTCGGGGCCATTCCCTAGATCCGACGCTAGATTTCCGACGAAACCCTAGTTCTGTTGACCGCGCGGTCTACCCCTTTGACTGCATCCCATCGGGGTCCCCCGTGGGCATATGCCTCCATTTGAGCTTGGTTAGGTCATAGGTACATGTGGAAACAAAAATCATCCCATATGATATCAAGTTTCTCTCCGGTTCACGTACGAGGGAGTTCCCCCTATACATGCAGAATCCGCCCAAGTGTAGTAACCCCCGTCCGAGAAGCCGGACACACCTGGGGTAGCCTTGGATATAGAACCATCTCAGATCACTTTTGTGCATTCCATGTGGACACACACAAGTTTTGGGGCCATTCCCTAGATCCGATGCTCGATTTCCGATGAAACCCTAGTTCTGACCGCGCGGTCTACCCCTTTGACTGCATCCCATCGGGGGTCCCCCGGTGGGCATATGCCTCCATTTGAGCTTGGTTAGGTCATAGGTACATGTGGAAACAAAAATCATCCCATATGATATCAAGTTTCTCTCCGGTTCACGTACGAGGGAGTTCCCCCTATACATGCAGAATCTGCCCAAGTGTAGGAACCCCCGTCCGAGAAGCCGGACACACCTGGGGGGTAGCCTTGGATATAGAACCATCTCAAATCACTTTTGTGCATGCCATGTGGACACACACAAGTTCTGGGGCCATTCCCTTGATCCGACGCTCGATTTCTGACGAAACCCTAGTTCTGTTGACCGCGCGGTCTACCCCTTTGACTGCATCCCATCGGGGGTCCCCCGTGGGCATATGCCTCCATTTGAGCTTGGTTAGGTCATAGGTACATGTGGAAACAAAAATCATCCCATATGATATCAAGTTTCTCTCCGGTTCACGTACGAGGGAGTTCCCCCTATATATGCAGAATCGCCTAAGTGTAGGAACCCCCGTCCGAGAAGCCGGACACACCTGGGGGGTAGCCTTGGATATAGAACCATCTCAAATCACTTTTGTGCATTCCATGTGGACACACACAAGTTTTGGGGCCATTCCCTAGATCCGACGCTCGATTTCGACGAAACCCTAGTTCTGTTGACCGCGCGGTCTACCCCTTTGACTGCATCCCATCGGGGGTCCCCCGGTGGGCATATGCCTCCATTTGAGCTTGGTTAGGTCATAGGTACATGTGGAAACAAAATCATCCCATATGATATCAAGTTTCTCTCCGGTTCACGTACGAGGGAGTTCCCCCTATACATGCAGAAGCCCAAGTGTAGGAACCCCCGTCCGAGAAGCCGGACACACTGGGGGTAGCCTTGGATATAAAACCATCTCAAATCACTTTTGTGCATGCCATGTGGACACACACAAGTTTTGGGGCCATTCCCTAGATCCGACGCTCGATTTCCGACGAAACCCTAGTTCTCGTTGACCGCGCGGTCTACCCTTTGACTGCATCCCATCGGGGGTCCCCCGGTGGGCATATGCCTCCATTTGAGCTTGGTTAGGTCATAGGTACATGTGGAAACATTTAGGATGATCACATATGATCCCAAGTTTCTCTCGGTTCAACTCCGAGGGAGTTCCCATACACGCAGACCGCCTAAGTGTAGGAACCCCCGTCCGAGAAGCCGGACACACGGGGGTAGCCTTGGATATAGAACCATCTCAAATCACTTTTGTGCATTCCATGTGGACACACACAAGTTTTCCAGCGATTCCGACGCTCCGGTGGTCTGTATCTTGGAAAACCCTAGGGCGGGGACCCCGCAGATCTACCCCTATAGCTTTCTCCGTGCGAGGGTTTACCAATGGACTTTTTTACTTGTTTTGCTTTGTTTAGGACATATGTACATGGAAACCATAGGTTGGGCATACTTTACCATAAAATAGGCTCCGTTTGAGCCGTGCGGGAGTTTCCACATACAGATCCTGGATTTTACCAAGTGCTAGCCCATGTATGTGGAAATCGTCAACGCCACATGCAAGGTTAGCCAAACCCTAGGGAGGGGACCCCGCAGATCTAACCCTAGGGTTAGGGTTAGGGATAGGATCCGGGTGAGGTTTAGGGTTACCAAAATGTTCGCAAAATAGAAAGTTGGCCCGCAGAAGCGGGAAACCCTAGGGCGGGAATGGCCTCGGTTAGGGTTAGGGTTGGAGTTAGGGTTAGCAATGGAATTTTTCCTAAATGTTTAAGGACATATGTAGATAGATAGCAGAAGTTCGGCCTAGTGGCTCCGGTTGACCCGTCTGCGAAGAGCGTCACCCGTGGGACCTACATATATGCAATGCATCGTCGAATTCTTAAAAAATAGAACCTTTTTTTACATAATTCATACTAGTAAATAAATAATAGAAACATAATATAAAATAATATGAGAGAGAAAAAAAGAAAAAATAAAAAAACTATATGCCGAGGGTGGCCGTCGGCAGGGCCATGCCCTATGCCGAGGGTAGCCCCGGCGTCTAGCCTGACGCCGTGAGCGCGCCGTCGCGTCGCCGAGCAGCAGCTACGCTGTGCCGCCGCCAGGTTGACGCCGACGGCCTCGGCGTAGCATCCTCTACGCCGACGGCAAGTGTACGCCGACGGGCGTCTTCCGGCGCTGCCCCGGCGAGGCCGTACGCCGACGGCCCCGATAAAAAGCCCTCGGCGTAGGGTTTGGCCGTCGGCGTATCCCGCCATTCCTGTAGTGCAAGAGCATCTCCAACAGTCGTTGTATCCAAAAAAAAAAGCACGCGAGAGCCGTAAATTGATGCTCCAACAGATGTTGCAACCGACGCTGCAAGATGGAGCAGCGCGAGGCAAAAACGCTATCTCGCGCACTATATCTACCGCGCCGAAAAGAGCGCACGGCACAAATCACGCGCAGGAAGAACTATCCATTTTTACAGCTCCAAAATTTAGAGCTTCTGTTCGAGGTATATATGGCCTCACCCGCGAAACATGGATAGGAGACGCTACAAAGTGCTTTTACAACGTCAAAATTTAGCGCGACGGTTGAAGATGGAGCTAATACTGCGAGTGAAAGTGACACCAGAGATGATGCTTCACTTCATAATTCAGACACCGACGTGCTGGTAGATGGCTGTGTACTGGTACTGGTAGAGTTCGTGCGGAAGGAGGCTGGATTGGATGCATGGCCGCACATTCTTTACATGGACGGATTTTCCACGACAGGGATGTGTCTGCTGGATATGCACCACATGATCTCTACTTGCAGACGTACACGAGGTGATTTCTGCTGCGATGCGATATTATATCATGATGATGATGATGTTCCGTCGACACGCGATGCTTGGCGTATTTAACACAAACACGAGCCCATGTGCAATCTCGATCGGCCCATCAAAATCACATTACGGGACGATGGAAATCAGAACCATCTTGTTGCGGTCGGATACAAGCGACCAAAATCAAGGTAGCCAACAAGCAAAACCTAATTACTAACCGAACTAAAAGTCCAATCAGCGCGAACACGAAGAGCCTAAGGATGGAGAACGGCGACACACGACCGAGCGCGTCGGCGGAAACCTTGGACGAGGAAGGCAGGTCTCCGACTGATGAGATCAAGAGAACAAGAACGGAGAACGGCCGCGCACCATCTTCGTCTCCGGCTCCGCCTGCGCCTCCGCCTCCTCGCCGGGGAAGAGTAGCCTTGCACCCCAATGGACTTTCTGTGGATGGCATACCACGTGCCGACGTCATCGAATACTACACGCATCGCGACGGAGCCATCTACAACAGAAGCACTGATTCCTTGGCCAAACTGTATCGTCTCCATGATACCAGCGAGAGTACGTGAGCCTTTCCATCAACCCATCTTGCTTGTTTAATGATTTGAGATATCTCAATCTTACCTCGTCGTTCGTCCACGCAATTCAGCTCACAGTATCTCAACGGGACGGTGTAGACTGAGCACTAACATCTGAAAACTAGCAAAATCGTTTTAATTGTATCAAAATCAAATGTGCAAACGCTTAATTGTCTCATCCTCATCACTCAAAACACATTAATTATGAAATAATCTTGTTTCGTTTTTGTTCCTTTCAGTTAGAGCTGGGGGTTAAGAATTTTAATCATGGATCTAATACATGTACAATGTTCCTATTGTTTGCCGATCAGCTGAACTGGAGCCAATGATGCAGTCGGAGCCAAGGGGGAATTGCTCGCGGAACTGGAGGTCCTGTGAAACACACGAACCTTGCACCATGATGCAAATATTCTCACTGAAGCTGGCGTACCCTCCTCCAGCTGGTGGCCAAGTTCAGGTGTACGGTTTCATGGCTGTCCGCGACAGTCTGGACCCTCTGCGCAACTACGTCTTCAACCGCACAATGGACGATCCTTTCATCGTGGAACAAGACGGTGGACTTATTCAAATGTCCGGCCCCAAGAGAGGCATCTGGTGGCACGACATGGCGCTGCTCGAATTCGACATGAGGATCAAGAGAGGGGACAACGAAGCGGACGATCTGCAGCTCATCGACGGCGCCGTCTGGTTCAACGACCGGACCTCAACACACGCTAGGGTGGCCACGAAACGCATCGACGGCGACTACGGCTCGGTGGACATATGCTACGCGCTCCTGCACAGCGCTATGGAGGCCACGGTGCAGATCGCCGTGGCGGAACTGCTCGGTGGCTTCAGCCTCTATGCCGCGGTGTTTTATATCAGTGGTCTGGTGCAACAGGAGATGCAGCTGTTTGATGGTGTCGTCCCTGGTCCTGATGGTTGCCAGATATATAAGCTAGATAAGTTTGTGCTTGGTAGTGGTGGTCAGACAGAGGTTGCTGCACGTAAGTATATGGTTTCTTCTTCTGATGGTCGTCATAGATATGAGCCAGAGAAGTGTGTGATTGCTGCTGGTGGCGGTGGTCAGAGATATGAGCTAGGTAAGTATGTGATTGCTTTCCCCAAGCGCACTAAGTTGGGGCTGACGCTGAAGATCTGTCAAAGTGGTGGCTCATCGGACTGTGATGAAGTTGTGAGATTCTGTATCAGCCCTGCTAGTACGCATGGATGTGACACCTTTGCTTTTGACCTCGGCTTCGCTACCATACATGTGAAGATCTCTTGGTCGACATTGGATGTAGGCATGTGCGAGGATGAGTCAGGCTGAGTATATATGGTACAATTACATAGCAATTTCACAATGTACTGCCACTTTGTTATGTCAGACTACCTGTCGTGCACTTAATTATTTAGTGTTATGCTACCTAATATATATAGCACAGCTACGTGCTGGCACTCAATCAAGTAGTAGCGCTGGCACAATGTACTGCCACTTTGTTATGCCAGACTACCTGCAGTGCACTTAATTATTTGGGTTATGCTACCTAATTTACATTTGTGTATATGGAAGAACACTTTGTGGTGTCCTAATTAATATGCCTGTATTCTTGATTTGCCTGTGTGCGTGCTTGAATGTTCCATGTGGATGTTTTGGTCGTGTTAGGACTGAATCTCTGCACGCGTCGTCCTCCCCGGCCTCCATTCCACTCCCCTCCCTCCCCGCCTACGCCTCCCTTATCCTCACCGTCTCCACCTCCCGGGCTAAAACCCTACGTGCCACTAACCGCATCGCCATGGCGCTGCATCCGCCTCTCTTCTCTCCCGCCGCCTTTGAGCACGGTGGCGGCCTCCCTCCCTATGAGCCCAGCCGATTCTCATCCAACCCTACCTTCGACGTGGCCTTCCTCAAGGCGGCATTCGACGGCGATCTCCGCTTCGTCAAGAGTACTTACCTGCCTCCGCCGACGATTATTTTTCTTCATTTTCCTGGTTCCCGTATGGTTCCGTGCCGATTTTGGGCGCCGATCCGTTCTGCGTTTCAGGGGGGCGAGGGTGGTGGGCAGGGGGGCGAAAGGCCGTCGCCTCGCCGAGATGCTGGGTGCGGTCAGGGACGGCTACGGTAATGGCTTGCTGCATTCCACCATCCTCGCAGCCTCCCCGTGTGCCGCTACCTGGTCGAGGACCTCCGGATGGATGTCGACGATGTCGGCACGTTCGGTGCGATACCTTCAACCCCTCGCCCTTCCCTGCTTAATAAAAGTTGCTTGCACTCTCAGTCTCCAAAAAAACACTGCGTACGCCCATGCCAAGAAAAACTGCTTTCGATCGACATGGTTTTATCCGTCGCTTCAGTGGGCTGAATGTCTACTATCCCTCTCTGCTCTGGTGTCCCTAGCAGGCGGAACACCTTTGACTTTTGCGATTGGCCATCGGAATGTGGATTTGGTGCGTTACTTTCTTGATCAAGGTGCTGATGTACACAAGGTCAACGACAGTAGCCGTCCTCCTCTCCATCTTGCTGTCGGAGGAGAAGGTAGTGTCGATCTCTACACCACAAGAGCATCTTCAGTCGCGTCCCCCAAAGCGTCTCCCAAACCGATTTGGGGCGCGCCGGACAAAAAAAACAGTTCCAGCTGCGTCCCCAAAGCCGATTTTTGTCCGGCGCGGCCCGATACGGTATCCGGCGCCCCGAGCCCGTCCCCGCCCCACAGGGTACGCACCGGGCACGCCGGACACAACGAAAAGCGAGGCGAAACGACGCGGGACCGACCCGTCAGCGGCACAGGGAAAATTTGTCTCCCACTCCCGCCAAATCGCGCCCCTCCCGCCACATCGCGCCTATCCCGCCGCGCATTTCTGGCGTCCCAACAAATTTGCCGCCGCCGATTCATTTCTCCTATCCCGCCGATTCATTTCTCCCTCCCGCCGTCCACCCGCCGCTGCTACCCTCTCCCCATTCCATGGCGCCGCCGACCCCCAAAAAGATGGCCAAGAAAGCGGCCAAGAAGCCGCCGGCAATGAGACGAAAGGGCGAAAGCGCCGCGAAGGCCGAAGGCGCCGGCTCCGAAGAAGGCCGGAAGGATGGACCGATGATCAATGGCATCAAGATTGTCTGTGCCGGAAGATGGCGACGGAAAGGACGGAGGCGGCGCAGCAGAGAAAAGGCTCGCGGCGCGCCAACACCAGCACATACGGCCATGTGTATCGCCGCCACCAACGCGAGCCCATGGAGTACGTCCGGCGCGTTTCGGGAGTGATCTCTCCGTAGACATCCACCTTCTACAACGACGACCCCTCCGCCACTCCCGGGTGCGTGACGCCTAACTTGTTGCCCCACTACCAGGATGCGCTGCCGCATGGCGGCTTCAACCCCAACAACCTCTTGTACTCCCCGCGTACGAGCAAGCGCCTCGAGCCAGACCCGTCCGGACGGCACGTTCATCGCGGGCCGCTCGACTTCGACGGCGCCGCGAGGAGTGAGTGAGGATGGAGGAAGAGGAAGAGGGCTGGAGGACGACGACGAGGACGAGAACGAAGAGGGCGGCGAGGAAGAGGACGAGGAGGCACCGGTGAGGACGATCTCGTGAGGTAGACACGGACGGCGTGAGGACGAGGCCCCAAGTGGACGGTTCGGAGGATCTATGTCTGTGCGAGTCATGGGCGACGGTGAGCCATGACTCCATCATCAGCGCCAACCAAAAATACGGGAAGTATTGGGCGAGGATCAAGGCCGAGTTCGATGAGCGCAAGCTCATCAACAACGACTACAACAAAGTGACAATGAAGAGGAGTCAAAAAGCAATGTTGACGCGATGGGCCATCATCCAGGCGTCGGTGAACTCCTTCCATGGGTACCATCACGACTTAGTGACCAGAGGCGACAGCGGCGCCGACGTCGCCCAACTGGTACGACTCTTTCTTACATAATCTGTAGCGCCTACATTGTGTTCGATGAAATGATAAAGCTTCCTTTGGTTCGTTTGACAAGGCCATTGATTTGTACCGGAAGAAGTTGGAAGGTCACAAGTCTTTCACGCTGATGCATTGCTATAGCAAGCTCAAAATGAACCACAAATAGCAGTTGACGCGCCTGTCGTTGTCCAAGGGGAAAGACGCCATTGATCTGGATGCGCCGCTGGCAACGTCGGCAGGGCATCCTACTGGCAACAAGGCTGCCAAGCAGTGGCGGAGCTGCGCCCAGGGCTACCTGTGCTTTAGCCCTGGCCTGAGACAAGGAAACTGTGGTAGCATCCTTCGATTCTTGACAGAAAAATGAGAAATATACTGATATCAGCCCAAAGTAGTATGTTTAGCACCGGCCTTACTTGTTGGCTGGCTCCGCCCCTGCTGCCAAGGCCGCCTTTGCCGACGCGTGTGGCGCAGTGGGAGGAGCGGCGTGGTATGGCCAGAAGCGGGCGGAGCTTGGCCTAATTAAGGGAGGAGCAGGCCGGCCTAGGGTAGGAGATGGGCGAGGAAGAGGGATGAGGCGACTGAGGTGAGGGCGCAGGTGTCTTGAGGCAGTGGGCATGGAGTAGCGGCACCACGGGGGAACCGGCGACGGCCACGTCGAGAGTCCATGGCGGTGGTGCTAGACTGCTGGGATTTGGGGACAGCTAGGTGGAGAAGAAGTAGCACCGAAGGAGAAAGGAGAAGAATAAAGATAAGGCACGGTTTGATGGGCGGTGGTTTCGGTGGGTCCCATGACGGAAACGTGGCTGTGATACGTGCGCGAGGAGCCGGAGGATCGCGATCCAAACCTGAAAACCAACTAGCCAAGAAAACCCTAATAACCAAACCTGAAGACAAAAGATGGAGAGCGTCGGCGCACAAGAGGGGGCGCCAGCGACCCCTCTGTTAACCTCGGACGACGGGTCTCTGATGGATGAGAAGAGAAGATTGGAGTACGGCCGCGCATCGTCTTCGTCTTCGTCGACGGCTCCGCTGCCGCCTCCGCCTCCGCGCCGGGGCAGAGTAGCCTTGCGCGCCAATGGGTTCCCCGTGGATGGAATGCCACGCGCAGAGGTCATCGAGTACTACACGCATCGCGACGGAGCCATCTACAAGAGGAGCACTGCTGGTTCCTTGTCCACACTTTATCGGCTCCATGATACCAGCGAGAGTATGTACTTATGATTTTTTTTCTAATCCCAATTTTCGAGTAGGACATGACTACATATTTACTGTACATTAGTGTGACTTGTAACTTTAACTTAAGCTCTGATTCTGCGACTACGGAGCCAATGCGTAACATTAGGAATTTTGTATTGATTTTCCTCGGATTGTTTGTCTGTTGCTCATAAATTTATTGTTGTGGCAGAAACGGCATGAATTTGGCCATACTTAGTCAGTTAGTGTAAACCGTGCTTATCATATGATTTTTAAGAGACGCCAACCCAAATTGTGATTATGATGTTACTGTATAGTAGTTTGTTCATGTACTTCTTCAGTATTACATATTAAGTCATGATTCCGTTTTCTAGTCTTGGATGATAGAATTAGAAGAGAGAATGATTTGCCACACATTGTGGTCTTTCACGTATCACATATATATAGGCATTTACACAAGATATACATGGATACCAATCCTAACCATAATGGCCTAATATCAAGCACTAAATATGGTAGGGTATAAACCGAATATGCTAGGTATATGCTGGGCATATTCGGTTTGCCTAACACCCCCCCGCAGTCGCAACGGGAGACTCTCGGACGCTGAGACTGGACCGGAAATCCAAGAACAGCGGTGATGCTAGGCCTTTGGTGAAGATGTCCGCGAATTGTCTAGACGATGGCACATGAAGAACTCGAATGTGCCCCAACGCAACACGGTCTCGAACGAAGTGAAGGTCGATCTCGATGTGTTTGGTGCGTTGGTGCTGGATGGGATTCGTGGACATGTACACAGCGCTCACATTGTTGCAAAAGACAACAGTGGCACTATGAAGTGGGCGATGAAGCTCCTGGAGGAGTTGGCGAAGCCAACTTGCTTCGGCGACGGCGTTGGCGACAGCCCGATACTCCGCTTCAGCACTAGAGCGAGACACCGTGTGCTCACGCTTGGAAGACCAAGAGATCAAGTTGTCGCCGAGGAAGATGCAGTACCCAGAGGTGGAGCGCCGGGTGTCTGGACAGCCAGCCCAGTCCGCGTCGGTGTAGGCGACGAGGCGGTCCGTCGAGGAAGGCGTGAGCTGGAGACCGTGACGAAGCGTGCCCTTGACGTACCGAAGAACTCGTTTGACCAAAGCCAAGTGCTGATCCCGAGGGTCGTGCATGTGAAGACAAATCTGCTGCACGGCGTAGGCGATGTCCGGACGAGTGAATGTCAGGTACTGAAGAGCACCCGCCAAGCTGCGGTAGGCGGAGGGATCAGCGACAGGACGACCAGCCTCGGCCACAAGCTTCGGAGAGGTGTCCACAGGCGTGGACGCGGGGTGGCAGGAGCTCATGCCGGCACGCTCGAGAATCTCGAGAGCGTACTGGGTCTGGGAGAGAAACATCCCCTGGGAATCTCGTCGGAGGGCAAGGCCGAGGAAGTGATGAAGCTCGCCCAGATCGGTCATGGCGAACTCAGCACTGAGGGCGGTGATCACGCGCTCGAGTAAGGCCGTAGACGAAGCCGTGAGGATGATGTCGTCGACGTAGAGGAGCAAGTATGCCGTGCCGTGTATGCCGTGAAGGATGAAGAGCGACGTATCCGACTTGGAGCAGGTGAAGCCGAAGGCGGTGACGAAAGTCGCGAACCGATGATACCAGGCGCGAGGGGCTTGCTTCAGCCCGTAGAGCGCCCGGTTGAGGCGGCACACATGACCGGGGCGGGCAGAGTCAACGAACCCGGTGGGCTGATGACAAAAGACCACCTCGGAGAGCTTCCCATGGAGGAAGGCATTCTTCACATCCAGTTGACGAATCTTCCAGTTGGCGGAGAGGGCGATGGAGAGAATAGTCCGGATGGTGGCAGGTTTGACCACCGGACTAAAGGTCTCGTCGAAGTCGATGCCGTTCTCCTGTGAGAAGCCGCGAAGCACCCAACGCGCTTTGTAGCGGTCTAGGGAGCCGTCGGGTTTGTACTTGTGCCGAAAGATCCACTTGCCGGAGACGATGTTGGCGTTCGCAGGCGGGACGACAAGATCCCAAGTGTCGTTGGCGAGGAGGGCGCCATACTCGTCGGTCATGGCCGCGAGCCAGTTCGGGTCTTTGAGAGCACCGCGAACTGACTTAGGGATCGGCGAGGGAGAGGCGGCGGTGTCGACGTGGAGGTTGAGGCGGGGGCGCGGGCCGAAGACCTTGCCGGCTTGACGGCGAGTCACCATGTGGTGAACTGGCGCGGTCGGGGCGGTAGGCGGTGGCGCGGCGTCAGGCGGTGCAGCCTCGTTGTCATCCGAAGCCGCAGGAGACGGACCAGCCGGTGAGGGGCCAGGTGCTGGTGAAGTCCGGGCGGGGGAGGCCAGTGTCGCGGGGGGGGGGGGAGGGGGAAGGGGGAGCTCAGCGGCTGCGGCCATGGGAGAGGCGGCGCGGCGAGGTGGGGCGGCTACCCTAGGGCGGCGGCGGTAGAAGAAGGGGGCGGAGGCGTGAGATCGTTTGTCTGATACCATGATAGAATTAGAAGAGAGAATGATTTGCCACACATTGTGGTCTTTCACGTATCACATATATATAGGCATTTACACAAGATATACATGGATACCAATCCTAACCATAATGGCCTAATATCAAGCACTAAATATGGTAGGGTATAAACCGAATATGCTAGGTATATGCTGGGCATATTCGGTTTGCCTAACATTGGACGTACGAGCACTTCACTTATATATGTACACCTTGTTTTGGTAAGAATTTTAAGCATTGATCTATTGCATTTACAAAGTTTATATTGCTTGTCGATCAGCTGGGCTCGAGCCAATGATGAGGTCGGAGCCAACGGAGAATTGCTCGACGAACTGGAGGTCCTGTGAAACACACGATCCTTGCACCATGATGCAAATATTCTCACTGAAGCTGGCATATCCTCCTCCAGCTGGTGACCAAGTTCAGGTGTACGGATTCATGGCTGTCCGGGACACTCTGGACCCTCTACGTAACTACGTCTTCAACCGCAGCAGGGACGATCCTTTCATCGTCCAACAAGAGGATGGACATATTCAAATGTCCGGCCCCAAGAGAGGCATCCGGTGGCACGACATGGTGCTAGTCGAGTTTGACATGCGGATCAAGAGAGGGGATGACGAAGAGGATGATCTGCAGCTCATCGATGGTGCCGTCTGGTTCAATGACCGGACCTTGACACACTGCAGAGTGGCCACGGAACGCATCGACGGCGACTACGGCTCAGTGGACATATGCTACGGGCTCCTGCAAAGCTCGGTCGAGGCCACTGTGCAGATCCGCGTGGCGGAGCTGCTCGGTGGCTTCAGCCTCCATGCCACCGCATTTTATATCAGTGGTCTGGTGCACCAGGAGATTCAGCTGTTTGATGGCGTCATCCCTGGTCCTGATGGTTGTCAGATATATAAGCTAGCGAAGTCTGTGGTTGGTAGTGGTGGTATGACTGTGGGTGAACCATATAGGAATTTGGTTTCTTCTGGTGGTCGTCGGAGATATGAGCCAGAAAAGTGTGCGGTTGCTGCTGGTGGCGGTGGTCAGAGATACGAGGTAGGTAAGTATGTGATTGCTTTTCCCAGGTCCGCTAAGTTAGCTCTGAAGCTGAAGATCCGTCAGAGTGGTGGCTCATCGGATTGCGATGAAGTAGCGAGATTCTATATCAGTCCAGCTAGCACGCATGGAAGTGACCCCTTCGCTTTCGACCTCGGCTTTGCGACCATACATGTGAACATCTCTTGGTCGACATTGCCCGAGCCTCGGCTCATGTCTAGAAGATCTCTAGGTATGCGATGAAGATTAGGCAGGCTGAGTTTATATGGTACAGTCACATAGCAATTTCACAATGTACATCTGTGTCAGACTACCTGTCGTGCACTTAATTATTTAGGGTTATGCTACCGAATTAACATGTGTGTATTGCGGTGTCCTAATTAATATGGATGCACTCTTGATTTGCTTTCGTGTGCTTGTTTGAATGTTCCGCGTGGATGTTTTGGTCATGTTACCTGTGCAAATATGAAGAGGGTGCATTTACATGGGTAACAATAGCATGATTCCAGTGATCTACAAATTTCCAGCTAGATCGAGATAGGTAGGTTGTTGTGTCATTCTTAAGGAGCACGTACTCCTGTGTCTCCAAGATGCGCAGTAACAGATGTCGACAACATTTAAGATCGCCGCACCGACCATGTGCTCGTAATGGAGTGCTCCGACGATGAGGCTTGTTAGAATATGTTTTAGCTTTTATATTGTATGTACCGTATCCGGTACAATCTTCCTGTAATCTCCCTGTAACAAACTCTGTATTCACCCGTGGCTGTTTTGCCGATACTATAAACACGAAACCGAGGCTGAGGCAAAGGTACTCTTCTACCCAGATCGCTTACATGGTATCAGAGCCGCCCTCTTCCCAGACCTAGCTGCCGCCACCGCTAATCAGCCGCCGCCGTGTGCCGCCACAACCCAAACAAAACCGCGCCGTCACCGCAGTCCTCTGCTGCCGTCACCGCGCCTCCACGATCAAACCAAACAATCCAGACAAACACAAGCCGTCGCCGCCGCCGCTGCTTCTCAGCCGCCACCGCCACCGCCAGACACGACACAAGCTGTTGCCGCCGCCGCTGTTCCTCAAGCTGCCGCCGCTACCGCCACACAGACAACCCGCCGCTACATCAGTTCTCTGCTGTCACCGCCGGACTACTACAACCCTAAACCTAGATCGGTTTTTTGATCATCCTATTCATCAACAACCATGAGTGCGTCTAGTTCGTCAGGGATGTCGAGCTCTGCTCTTGCCGCTGCCCTGGGGGCTCCTCCCGCTCGACAACTGACGCGCAACAATTTTTTGCTGTGGAAAGCTCTCGTCCTCCCGGCCTTCCGTGGTGCCAATGTGATGGCTCTTCTCGATGGATCGGATCAAGCACCTGCAAGAACCATTGAAGTTGAGGATTCAGAGAAGAACAAGTCCAAAGTTCCCAATCCTGCATACATAGAGTGGATGGCCAGAGACCAAAAGGTTCTCCGTTTCCTCCTCAACACTCTGTCGCCGGAGGTCCTCTCCCATCTGCTTGAAGTCACCTCCACTGCCGAGGCCTGGACTGCCATTGGAGCTATGTTCAAAACTACCTCCCGCACTAAGGCACATCACCTGCGAGGCGAACTCAATGACACTAAGAAAATCTCCTTGACAGCGGACCAATATTACACCAAGATGAGGGGTTTTGTATCCGAGTTGTCTGCTCTTGGGAAACCGGTTGAAGACGATGAACTTCTCGGCTATCTGTTGCATGGGCTAGACAAAGGAGAGTACAACGCCCTCATCACCACAGTCAATGGCAATCCGGGTACATCACTAGAGGAGTTCTATGAGCAGCTGAGCTCTTATGACATGCGCAACGGGGTTGAAGAGAATGGCTCATTTGTCTCCTCTGCAAATCTGGATTGACGTGGTGATCAACGTCCTCGCGCCCGTACACCCCCGCCCCGCTGTCGCACTCCTCCACCACCCCGGACTCGCAGCCCAGACCGCGGTCCATACCTTGGCGGTGGATACCGAGATGACGACAGAACCTGGCGCAGAGATGATGGCCGTGGAAACTGGCGCCGTGATGATCGTCGAGGTGATCGCAGAGATGATCGCCGTGAAAGAAACAGAGATGATGGTGGTGGTTACCGTCGGACAGATGGACGTCGTTCAGACCGCGTCCCTACTCCATATGTTGATACTGAGTGCCAAATCTGTAAGAAGCATGGCCATCCTGCAAATGCTTGTTGGTGGCGTTATTCTGATGACAAGAAGGACAGAGATGATGGTGACAAAGGAGCAAACCTTGCGTCATATGGTGTTGACACAAACTGGTATACTGATACAGGTGCCACTGATCATATTACTAGTGAACTGAACAAGCTTCTCATCGCCAACAAGTATCATGGCCAAGATCAAGTCCGTACTGCTGAAGGCACAGGTATGCACATTAGTCATATTGGTAATTCAGTTTTGCGCACTCCTCATGGTTCCTTTGATCTAAACAACATTCTTCATGTTCCTAGTGCATCGAAAAATCTTTTATCAGTCCATCGCTTTATCCTTGATAATCATGTCTTTATTGAGTTTCATCCTTTCTTTTTCTTAATCAAGGACCAAGCAACTCGAAGAACTCTGTTTAGGGGCCCCTGTTGGGGTGGTCTCTATCCCTTGGTGCCCATGTTTCATGAGACCGCCAAGCACGCCTTCATCACAATAAAGCCATCATCATCCACATGGCATCGCCGCTTAGGACATCCATCTTCATTTGTGGTTCAACAAGTTCTTAGGAGAAATAAAATAGCTTACACCCCAGAGAGTACCCCATATGTTTGTGACTCTTGTCAGTTGGCCAAGAGCCATCAGTTACCATATCCACTTCTTCTAGTGTTTCCACTGCTCCCTTGGAGCAAGTTTTTTCTGATGTATGGGGCCCTGCTCCTCTCTCTGTGGGAAAACATGCATACTATGTAAGCTTTATTGATGATTTTAGTAAATTCACATGGATCTATTTTCTTAAGAAGCGTTTTGATGTTTATCAAGCCTTTCTTAACTATCAGAAATTTGTTGAGCGCAAGTTCGATAGGAAAATTGTCACTATGCAAACAGATTGGGGAGGTGAATATGAAAAACTAAATGGTTTCTTTCAACAAGTTGGCATTACACATCATGTCTCTTGTCCTCATGCTCATAAAAAAAATGGTTCCGCTGAAAGAAAACATCGTCACATAGTTGAAGTTGGTCTTGCTTTGCTTGCAAATGCATCTATGTCACTAAAGTTCTGGGATGAAGCTTTTATAACTGCCACTTTTCTCATAAATTTTCTTCCTAGCAAAGTACTCAATTTTGAAACTCCCACTGAACGTCTTCTTCATATTACACCAAACTATGATGCTCTTAGAACCTTTGGATGTGCCTGTTGGCCTAATCTCCGTCCTTATAACAAGCGCAAGCTTGCTTTTCGCTCCAAACGCTGTGTCTTTCTTGGTTATAGCCCCCTTCACAAAGGTGTCAAATGTCTAGATATCTCTACAGGCCGCCCGCGTGTACATCTCCCGTGATGTTGTCTTTGATGAAAATGTTTTTCCATTTGCATCTCTTCATCCCAATGCCGATGCCCTTCTAAAAAAGGAGATTCTTCTCCTCCCATCTTCCACCTCCCATGAGAGTGCTCAAGATTGTATTGCCCATATTGTACCTATTGTGTCTACTACTAATGTGCTGCAGGATAAACTACACATACTGCCGAAAACCGCAGCCAAAACAGTGAAGAAAATGAGCCAGAATCGGTTGATGAACATCAGACACAAGATGACGAAACCAGCACAGAACCCGAAGTAGATATGCCTGAATATTCCTCTGAATCTGCCGATCCCGAGGCGCAGCAGTCTGAGGAAGATCAGCCCTCTGTCGTGTCAGCCAGTGGGCAGGCTCCGCCTGTCCCGCCTGCGCGTGACGGCCACACGCCCGGGGGACCGCGCGTGCATGCGTCCTCTCCCGTCTCGCCGCGTGTCTCCGCCTCGACGCGCGTGGAGTCCCCGACATCATCATCACATGCAGAAGAAGATTCGCCTGGTGCTGTGTCTCCCGCCGGATCTGTTGGATCTTCTGTGCCCACTCCTGGTGAGGGCTCGGCTGCTGGGGGAGAAAGCTCCGAAGAAAATTCTGATGATGCAAACTCTGGAAATGATTCTGATAATTCTGCTGCTGCTTCACCACCTCCACCTTTGCCACCTGGAGTTCTTACTCGGCTGAAAAAAGGTATACGTAATCCAAAACAATATACTGATGGCACAGTTCGTTATGGCATGTTGTCTTCTACAGGTGAACCATTAACACTTACAGAAGCTTTGAATGATCAAAATTGGTGTAAAGCTATGAAGGAGGAATACAATGCACTCCTTGAGAACAAGACTTGGCACCTTGTTCCCCCAAATAGAAGCAAAAAATTGATTGATTGCAAATGGGTGTACAGAATTAAGAAGAAGGATGGTTCTATTGACAGATATAAAGCAAGACTGGTTGCAAAAGGGTTCAAGCAAAGGTATGGCATTGATTATGAGGATACTTTTAGCCCTATGGTAAAAATTGCAACTATCAGGATTGTATTGTCTCTATCTGTTTCTTGTGGATGGAGTCTACGGCACCTAGATGTCAAGAACGCGTTTCTTCATGGTGTTCTGGAAGAGGAGGTCTACATGAGACAACCTCCAGGATTTGAGAACCCCCATGCTCCGCATCATATTTGCAAACTTGACAAAGCTCTATATGGTCTGAAATAAGCGCCTCGAGCCTGGTATTCTAGATTGAGTTCTAAACTATGCGAACTTGGATTTACACCATCAAAGGCTGACACTTCTTTATTTCTCTTGAAGAAGTCAGGTATATCTATGTTTGTCTTGATTTATGTTGATGACATCATAGTTACTGGATCTTCAGATCGTGCTATTAATGCCCTTCTTCGAGATTTGAATGTGAATTTTGCTATCAAGGATCTAGGAGACCTACACTTTTTCCTTGGTATTGAAGTAAAAAAGGTGCACAATGGTCTACTCTTGACACAGGAAAAATATGCCACATAGTTACTTGACAAAGTTGGTATGCATAGCTGTAAACCTGCCCCTACACCTTTGTCTTCCTCTGAACAGTTATCTCTCACAGATGGTACACCTCTTGGCTCTAAAGACTGTACTCAATAAAGAAGCATAGTTGGAGCTTTGCAATATTTAACCCTCACACGGCCTGACTTAGCTTTTTCAGTGAATAAAGTTTGTCAGTTTCTTCATGCTCCAACTACAGAACATTGGACAGCTGTCAAACGGATCCTCAGATATGTGAAAGATACATTAAAACTTGGGATTACCTTTACACAATCATCATCTACACTTCTGAGTGCCTTTTCAGATGCAGATTGGGCAGGTTGTCTGGATGACAGAAGGTCTACAGGTGGTTTTGCTATATTTGTTGGACCAAATCTAGTCTCCTGGAGTGCAAGAAAACATGCTACAGTATCTCGTTCCAGTACTGAAGCTGAATATAAGGCTCTAGCTAATGCTACGGCCGAGTTAATTTGGGTTGAAGCCCTTCTTAATGAACTTGGAGTAAAACTGTTACAAAAACCAAGTCTCTGGTGTGACAATCTAGGAGCTACCTATCTGTCTGCAAATCCAGTGTTTCATGCTCGCACCAAACACATTGAAATTGACTTTCATTTTGTCAGGGAAAGAGTTGCTAGCAATAGATTGGGCATTCACTTTATTTCAAGCAAAGATCAAGTGGCTGATGGTTTTACAAAGGCTCTGGCAGTGAAGAAGCTCGATGAGTTCAAACGTAATCTCAACCTTTCAGAAGGTTTAGATTAAGGGAGGGTGTTAGAATATGTTTTAGCTTTTATATTGTATGTACCGTATCCGGTACAATCTCCCTGTAATCTCCCTGTAACAAACTCTGTATTCACCCGTGGCTGTTTTGCCGATACTATAAACACGAAACCGAGGCTGAGGCAAAGGTACTCGTTCTACCCAGATCGCTTACAAGGCTAAGCTTCCGCTACGCCTCGACGAGCTCGTGATGGAGTGGTACTACCTCCCTGGGGATGGCGGCCTTGGGCCGATGCCACCGACCGAACTATTCACAGACACGACAGTGACGATGGCACGGAAGGGGACGGGCCCGGAGAACTATCGGCAGACACGCTCTTATTTCATAAGCCGGGTGCATATGCACCCAGGATCAGTTTTGTTTTTCCGTA
This sequence comes from Lolium multiflorum, assembly GCA_030979885.1. NCBI lineage: Eukaryota > Viridiplantae > Streptophyta > Magnoliopsida > Poales > Poaceae > Lolium > Lolium multiflorum. Next base: position 404,573,826 of record CM061750.1, read on the forward strand.
AGATAGAGAACATATTTGACGCCCACTACGGAACAAATATAGGGAGTATGGAATACTCCTGATGTCTGTGTTCCCGCGCAGGACAGTGTTTTTTTACAATCACTCCTCAAGGTGGCGGCACAGTCCACGGTCAATTCCTTTGAATGCTAAGTCCAAAAAATCGTTATGAAGTAACAATCAGCTTAGTTGTACAAGGATAAGGGATACCCCACCTTGAATGATAGTTATAAGCCTGGTATATTGTCTTCATTCATCAGTCCAAGACGTGTCATCCTCCATGAAGACTTTTCATCAAGCATGGTGGCTGCAAAAGTCTAACTAAACATCTGATTCATTTTGCCTTTGCTGGCCCCTGTTTACTTCTTCTGTAACTGTTTTTGCAGTGCGTACTTTTGTTTGGAGCACCACGAAAAAGATGGTTTCTTAATCAGTATTGTAAATAAACCACATCACAACTACACAAGTAGCATTTACTTGGCATTTTTTTGAACTACATCATCCACAAATTCAGATATGCATCTGTATCTGGGTGCTCTCTTTTGTTTCGGCGAAACACTGGTGTCCATCTAGATGTATGAATTCACTTCTGCATTAGCCACTTTGCCCTGAACCACCTCTTCATGAGGTTGTAGAGATCAGAATGAACCCGTAGAAAGAGTAGTGTTTATGAAGACTACTATTATTATAGTTCTTTCATTTTGTTAACTCTAGACTACTGCAATAGTGATGTACCATGTTCGGCTCATTCTATATCTTGATTGTGTTGGAGGATAAACACTGATACTATCTCCTTTGCTCTTTTGGTTGTTCTAGGGGAGGACATAAGGAGCAGCAAGCAATTTTTTCTTGGAGAATAATGAAGGATAGCCCATAGTTTACATATGACGAAAATTGTTCTGGTAAAGTTTCCATCAGGCAAACTTGAGGCCTTGAACTAGGTTCTACTTGTGTTACCGAAGCTGGTCATTTTGAGTTAGCTGTAGAAGAGCGCATTACAGGTTCAGTCATGAGATGGTATTTGTAATGGTAATATACATTCGGTGTTGGTTTATTTGTTACATCATACTATATGTTCTAATAGGCTGATATGTGGTGTAATTTTTGTGTTGGAACTTGGAAGTGCAGCAGATTCTACATTAGCTCAATCAGATTCAGTTGTATACATGTTGCACTGGAGAGAGTGATTTGGTAATTGTAGAAATTAATGAGATAGAGACGAGTGAAATTTTGTTAGTGAGATTTAGTGACAGGATGGAGTTGCTCATATCGTCTTTCTAGCTTTTTACATTAGGTCTGTATCTCACAAGTCTCAGACCTTGCTTACTATGCTTAAAGAAATGAGAAGTTCCACTACTGGCAGTTTTGTGATCTATCGAGATGTTTGACACCGCATGTTAGTAATTGTTGATTTTAGCTAACCAAACCTTATGGTTTCTGTTAGATTATATGTCGGTTTAGTTTTGCTTGTGTCTCAAGCTAGGGTTAGCCGCTTTGGCCCCTATATATTCTCTGTAAAACCAAACGTATCAATCATCAATTTATAAGACAAATCATATTCTTTCATGGTATCAGACACCGATCCGATCTAGGGTATGGCCCCTCCTCCCAAGCCGCCGCCGCCCGGATACTTCGAGCGCCGCGACGCCCTTATCAACGCCAAAGCCAAAGCTCTTGCCTCCCAACTCTCCACCTCCCTCGTGCTAGCCCCTCCTCCCTCTGCTCTCTCCTACACAGATACAATAGCTGATGTTACACCATTTATCCCAATTACACTAGATCTTGCTGCTCATAACTATTACCATTGGTGCCATTTGTTTGACGTTCATCTAGGGCGCTGCAATCTTCGCGGGCATGTCGACGGCTCCGTTCCGCCTCGTCCCGATGATCCGCAATGGGTCAAAGACGATCTCGCCATCATCCAGTGGATCTACACCCGCGTCTCCACCGAGATCTTCAACCTCGTCTTTCGCAGCGCCGCCACTGCTTCCGCTCTTTGGTCGGCTCTTCGGCAGCTCTTCCAGGACAACGTCGACGACCGCGTCACCAGCCTCAACAACGAGCTCCGCAACACCGTCCAGGGCGACACCTCCATCAGCACCTACTGCCAGCACCTTAGTGCTATCGCTGACGAGCTTCGTGAACTCGGCGATCCCGTGTCCGATCGGCAGCTCATCAACATCCTCGTCGCCGGTCTCAGCATTGACTTCGACAAGCAGGCGTCCTTCATTCCCACGATGCGCCCACGCCCCACCTTCGCCGAGGTCCGCTCCCTGCTGCAACACGCCGACACCACCCAGACTCGTAAGGCGTCCCGTCCTCAGGCCTTCGTCGCCGCTCCTCGCCCGCCGCCTCAACCTCCTGCGCCAGTGCCACCACCTCCCGCGCCTACGCCGCAGCCCCCTCCTGGGTGGCGCCCAAGTCCCAACTACAGGGGCAAAAACCCCGTCTGGCGTCCTCCACGCCCGCCCCCGCCATCTGCGCCCATCTACAGCATGCCGCCAGCGCCCGTCTACAGCGCCCCACCTCCCCCGGCTCCTTCAGGGTGGCGTCCCACGCAGGATCCATGGACAGACATGGTCCAAGCCTAGTCGATGCCATGGAGAGCTCCCGCCTCGGCCGGCACTCCGCCGGCATACTTGGGCGGCTGGACACCCGGCATGCGCCCTCACACCGGCTCTCCAGGGCTGCTCACACCACGGCCTCCTCCGCAGGCGTACTATGCTGCTCCGCCACCCATGTACGGTGCGCCCTCATCGCCACTCTATGCCAATCCGTATGGTGCCGAACCGCCCTTCCCCTACACCAACCCGGGAGGCGGCCTCGCTCCGTACCAGCTGCCAACCATGCCCCTCGCATCATCATCGTCGACTGCACCACCTCTCCTTCCTACTCCAACACCAACCTGGGATCAAGCCGCCTTTCTACAGGCCATGAACAATTTTGCTGCTCAAGGGAACTCAGGTACGGACTATATTTTCGACTCTGGTGCATCTAGTCACATGTTTTCATCACGCAATATGCTGTCAAATTGCACTTCGACACCTTTTTCATCCATTACATTAGGCGATGGCTCCACTTTCCAATTTATTGTGTCGGTCACACAAATATTCCATCACCACCAAACCTCTCCTCCTCCGCGATGTCCTAGTAGCACCAGCTCTTATCAAAAACCTAATCTCCGTTCGACAATTCACTCGTGATAATCTTGTCTCCGTTGAATTTGACTATTTTGGTTTATCTGTGAAGGATTACCTCACCAAGGCGGAGATCGCTCGATTCAATAGTTCCGGAGACCTCTACACCATTCATGGCACCTCCACCGCCGCCCAGCCCTCTTCCATGCTCGCCTCGGTGGAGCTTTGGCACCAGCGTTTAGGACATCCCAACACCGCCACCATGTCATCGCTTCTTAGTTATTTTTCTATCCCATGTAATAAAGACACTCATGAGTCTTCAACTTGTGAATCGTGTCAACAAGGCAAACATGTCCGCCTCCCCTTTAGCTCCTCCACCTCCTTTAGTACTTTCCCTTTCGAATTGCTACATTGTGATATTTGGACTTCTCCACATAAAAGTATTTCTGGTTTTAAGTATTATCTCGTTATTTTAGATGACTTCACTCATTATACATGGACCTTTCCTCTCCGAAATAAATCTGATGTTCACACCCTTTTTCTAAACTTTCAACGATATGTAACCACACACTTTTTCCTCCCCATCCGTTTCATCCAATGTGACAATGGCCGAGAATTTAATAACTTTAGCAATAGAGAATTCTTTCTTAATCACGACATTCTTTTGCGTTTTTCGTGTCCATATACATCTCCCGAAAACGGAAAAGTTGAACGGTCCCTTCATACTATCAATGACATTATCCGCACTCTACTAATACACTCCTCCCTACCACCACAATTTTGGGCTGAAGCACTTCGAACAGCCACCTATCTTTTAAACATACGACCCTCTAAAGCCAACCCAAATACTACACCATTCTTCTCCCTTTTTCTCTCTCACCCAAACTACTCTGACCTTTGAGTCTTTGGCTGTCTTTGCTTTCCCAATTCCTACGCCACTTCTCCACATAAATTAGCTCCTCGCTCTGTGGCCTGCGTTTTCCTCGGTTACTCCGATGAACACAAAGGTTATCGATGTCTAGATATGCTTTCGGGACAAATCCACATCTCTCGCCACGTCACCTTCGTCTATGCTACTCGCACACAACCTACTTCCCCCACAATCTCATCGTCCCACCTTAACACCGCTTCACCTCACATCTCTTCCAAACCCTGCCCCGGCAGCTCCTTCTCCCACAACCCCTGCCCCGGCAGGCACCTCAACTCCCCCTCCTTCACCGCCACCCTCCCCTCCTACGCCTGCCTTCTCCGCTGCGCCGGGCAACTCCGCTCCACAACCCTCTGATGTACAACACACACAGCCCCCTCCGCGTCACGCCGTTCCTACAACTCAACCCCAAAACGCCCACGGTATGCGCACGCGTGCTAAATCAGGTTTCCGTCTACCTCAAACCCGTCTTAACCTCTCTGCCACCATCTATATCTCCCCAATTCCTAAAACCTACAAATCTGCCCTCTTAGATCCCAATTGGAAAGCAGCCATGCTCGACGAGTTTAATGCTCTTCTTCAAAATGACACATGGCAACTAGTTCCTCCTCCCACAGGTGCAAACATTGTTTCTGGCAAGTGGGTTTTTCGCCAAAAAATTCATTCTGACGGTTCTCTCTCTCGCTATAAAGCACGTTGGGTCTGTCGTGGTTTTTCACAACAACATGGCATTGACTACGATGAAACCTTCTCTCCCGTTGTCAAACCAAGCACAATTCGAACCGTTCTTAGCATCGCCATCTCCTCATCCTGGCATGTTCATCAACTCGATGTCAAAAATGCTTTTCTCAATGGTCATCTAAATGAAACTGTCTACTGTCAACAACCTTCAGGTTTCGAAGATTCCACCTATCCCTCTCATGTCTGTCTCTTAAAGAAATCCTTGTATGGTCTTAAACAAGCTCCTCGTGCCTGGTTTCAGCGTTTCTCCACTTTTATTCAAACTATAGGCTTTTTTCCATCTCATTCCGACTCCTCTCTCTTTGTCTTTCATACTGACACTCATACCGCCTACTTGCTTCTCTATGTAGACGATATTGTTCTCACTGCCTCTACGCAAACTTTCGTTGATGATATCATCTCTCTTCTTAGCACCGAATTTTCTATGACTGACCTAGGTCTTCTTCATCATTTTTTGGGTATTGCTGTCACTAGAGATTCTCATGGCCTCTTTCTCTCTCAGCGTCAGTATGTTCTTGATCTCCTCACACGTGCTGGTATGCTCGATTGTCAGCCCTCTCGCACTCCAGTAGACACTACTTTTAAACTTTCTTCCACGGGTGATCCTTTCTCTGTCCCTTCACTTTACCGTAGTCTAACTGGTGCACTTCAATATCTCACTATCACTCGTCCTGAAATTTCCTTTGCCGTCCAACAAGACTGCTTGTTCATGCATGATCCTCGCATTCCACACTTTAATCATGTCAAACGCATTTTGCGATATCTCAAAGGTACCCTAGACCATGGTCTCCACATAAACTCTTCCTCTCCTACCACTTTGACAGCATATTCTGATGCAGACTGGGCTGGTTGTCCGGACACTCGTAGGTCCACGTCTGGATACTGTGTTTTTCTTGGTAACAACTTGGTTTCTTGGTCTTCGAAACGGCAGGTTACAGTTTCGCGTTCGTCAGCAGAAGCAGAGTACCGTGCAGTTGCACATGCTGTCGCTGAGACGGTATGGTTGCGTCAGTTGTTATCGGAGCTTCACAGGCCCATTCACCAGGCGACCATTGTTTATTGTGACAATATTTTAGCAATTTACATGGCAGGCAATCCTGTCCAGCATCGGCGCACCAAGCATATAGAGATTGACATTCACTTTGTACGGGAAAAGGTGGCTCTGGGACAAGTTCGAGTTCTGCATGTCCCCTCCTCCGCTTAGTTCGCGGACATCTTCACCAAAGGACTACCGACTACACCTTTTGTTGATATTCGTTTCAGTCTCAACGTTGTTGAACCCCACGTTGATACTGCGGGGGGATGTTAGATTATATGTCGGTTTAGTTTTGCTTGTGTCTCAAGCTAGGGTTAGCCGCTTTGGCCCCTATAAATTCTCTGTAAAAACGTATCAATCATCAATTTATGAGACAAATCATATTCTTTCAGTTTCCAGACTTTTTATGAATGCTATTACTTTAAGCCATCCAAGGATATGAGTGAAGTGAAATCTTAGTAAACAAGGGATAACTGTTAGGTTTTTTGTTTGATGCATATCATATTGAATTATAAGTTTTTATTGAACTACATTTTAATCCATTTTTGGAATATTATGTGGCTATGTATTTCTATGAACGTGAATTGCATGTGTATTATGTGTACATGTGTGACAAGAAAAAAAAATAAGTGGGCCGTGGCAAGGCAGGGGCATTGAACTAGTGTAAATCAAAGATGTCATAGGCTTGAACTACATCAGTGCTTAAACGATTCTGGATAAAAGTTTCTGCTTCACAGTTTTTTGCTACAATCACTTCTCAAGGTGGCGACACGGTTGACTGTCAATTCCTTTGAATGTAGAGTCCAAAAAAATCAATACAAAGCAACAATCAGCTTAGTTGTACAAGGATAAGAGAGACCCCACCTTGACTGATAGTTATAAGCCTAGTACATTGTCTTCATTGATCTGTCCAAGATGTGTCATTCTCCGGACTTTTCATCGAGCGTAGCGACTGCTAAAACCTAACTTGGACTACTTATTGATTGATAGTAATGTTCTTGAAAAATTGGACACTGAAGCACTCTGAATTCCACTAGAAATGAATGGTTTATAAGTAGTACTTGTGCCGCCATTAGCTGAAACCGTGTCCGCAACCATGGCTCCTCCTCCTTCACTTCTGCTTCCCACCGCATCCCTCCTCTGCTTATTTGCTCTCCTTTCAATTTCAAGAGCTGTAGCACATGACATTCTTCCCTTGAGATCCTCTCTAACCGTCGAAGCCTTCCAAACTGACATGCTGCAATCATCAGATGGCACCTTCTCCTGTGGTTTCTACAACATCTACACCAATGGCTTCACATTTTCAATATGGTATTCCAAGGCGGCAAACAAAACCGTCGTCTGGAGTGCAAATCGCGACTGCCCTGTCCATGTCAAAAGGTCAACCCTGGCCTTGCAGAGGGATGGAAATATGGTCCTAAGAGATTATGATGGCACGGTTGTGTGGCAAGCTGGTGGCAACTTCAGAAATGTCCAGTATGCTCAGCTGTTGAATACTGGCAATTTCATCTTGAAGGATACCAATGGCAAGACAATATGGCAAAGTTTTGATTCACCCACAGACACTTCCCTACCAACTCAGCGCATCACTGCTTCTACAAAGTTAGTGCCTACAACCCAATCACCTGTTCCTGGTAACTACATCTTCCGTTTCAGTGATCTATCAGTACTGTCACTTATATATGACACTCCTGAAGCTTCGGATATATACTGGCCAGACCCTGATCAGACTCTCTACCAGGATAATAGAAACCAGTACAACAATACTAGGTTGGGGATGTTGGACAACAATGGGAGTTTCGGGTCGAGTGATTTTGCTGATGGTCAACCACTTGTGGCCTCTGATGCAGGGCCTGGGATTAAGAGAAGGCTAACTCTGGATCCTGACGGTAATCTCCGGTTGTACAGCTTGAATGAATCAGATGGTTTTTTAAACAGAAGGCACGAGTGCCCAGCTTTAAATTAATAAAGCCTTTTACGGCCAGTACAAATGTGCTGAAGAACAGCTTACAAACCAACGACCAAACAAGCAAAACAAGAAAAAACTATAGCTTGAGGTAGCCGAGGCCCTCATCCACGAGCAGCAGCGGATTCTGGAGAGGCTAGCTGAAGAAGGATCCAGCAGACCTGACGCCATGGATTGCACCTGGGCACCTGAAACTGCACTCACACCCAGTCCATGGCCGAAGAAGGCTCCCTGCCTCCTCGTCCTGGTTCGAAGGACGCCGTACCGTCGGCCGATGGCAGCGCTCTCTGGATGGGAAGTGCAGCCGAGACCCCCGGCGGACCACCGTGCACAGCCAGACACTGCTAGCACACATCCTGAGGAGAGCCTCCCCGTAGTCCCGTCGCTCGCCTCCGAGAAGAAACTGCACGGAAGCCGGAGAAGAAGTGGGCGCTGCCCACCGCTGCAGCACCGCCCACCGGACACAAGCACACCTCCACAAACCGCCAGCGGCCACAGACCCCCCTTTCTCGCCCAAGGCCGCGCCTTCAGCAAGGACAGCGACACCACCGGCGCCGCCGCGGCCCAATCAAAGATCTAGGCTTTCACCTGGGGAGGTAGGGGGAAGGGAGAGGAGAAGGACAAACCACGATGGCGCCCCCAAGGAGGTAAACGGCGCGAAGGGCGTCGCCGCCGTCGAGGCCAGCATGCTGGTCAAGGATTTCTCCCGGTCGTCGATCCCCTCGCCAGCACCCCGCCAGATCGAGTGCTGGACGCACCAGCCGTGGATCTGGAGGAGTGGGACGAGGTAGGAGAGGGAGGGGCTGGCGCTTCGGATCTGGGCACGGCGGCCACGCGGACCACCTGGCCGAGACCGGCCCCCGTCGGCATCGCGCCACCCGCGCGGCCACGAGGCCATCCCGCACCTGCGAGCACCGGTCGCCGCCGAGCCGATGTCGCCTCACCAGACGAGGCCGCCGCCTCGGATCCGGAGCCCCCACCGTGGAAGCCACCCGTCAGCTCGCCCTTCTCCTCAGATCTAGCCCGGGCCAGCCGTCGGAGGAAGGGGAGCCCGTCGAGCAGCCGCCGCGGTCATGGCGGTCCCGGCGCGGAGGTCCTCCACCTAGACACCGCGCGGGGGGCCAAGGGCTCAGATCCCCGCCGCCCCCTTCACCGGCGTCGTGGGCTTAGCCCAGCAACGTCTCTGGGGCGACGAGGAGGAGAGGAGGAGGGAGGGAAGGCGGTGGCGGCGCGGCTAGGGTTTCGCCCCCTCGGTCGCCTGGAGGGGGCGACCCGAGGAGAGCGAAGCGGGTCGACTAGTCTCCCATATGAATCAGATGGTTCATGGACAGTTTCAATGGTAGCACTGTCCCTTGCTTGCAACGTCCATGGCGTATGCGGTCCTAATGGAATCTGTCACTACTCACCTAAACCTGCATGTTCATGCGCACCAGGCTATGTGATGAGGAACCAGGTAACTGGACATCAACCGATGTGCGAACAATATATCTCAAGCTCCCTGTCAAGGTGAATGTTTCAAGCACAACTTTTCGTTACTCGGACGTGTTTGATTCTGCACCACCTAGTCTTGATTGCAACCAGATGAGCAGCATACTACCAAATCTAGAAGTGCATAACAATGGTGTGGAAGAATCAAAGTGGTTCTACTTCTACGGTTTCATAGTTGCAATTTTTGTTGTTGAAGTTTCTTTTATAGCATTCGCATGGTTCTTTGTTCTGGGAAGAGAGCTTAGGCCATCAGAGATATGGGCGGCCGAGGAAGGATACAAAGTGATGACTAGTCATTTTCGAAGATACAGTTACGGAGAACTAGTGAAGGCGACAATAGATTTCAAAGTTGAGCTAGGAAGGGGAAGTTCAGGCGTAGTGTACAAAGGCGTCTTAGAAGATGAAAGACCAGTTGCTCTGAAAAAGCTGGAGCATATTAGTCGGGGTAAGGAAGAGTTCCAGTCTGAGCTGAGTGTGATTGCCAGGATTTACCACATGAATCTAGTGAGAATATGGGGGTTTTGTTCAGAGGGATCTCACAGGCTGTTGGTTTGTGAATATATCGAGAATGGCTCACTGGCTAGCATTTTGTTCAGTGACAAAAAAAATATCTCGCTGGACTGGAAGCAACGGTTCAGTATTGCGTTAGGAGTTGCCAAAGGATTGGCCTATCTTCACCATGAGTGCTTGGAATGGGTCATTCATTGTGATGTGAAACCTGAGAATATACTGTTGGACAAGAACTTTGAGCCTAAGATCACTGACTTGGGATTGGCAAAGTTACTAAGCAGAGGTGGGTCCAGTGAGAACACATCTCATGTCCGAGGAACAACAGGTTACATTGCTCCTGAGTGGATTTCTGGCCTCCCTATCACGTCGAAAGTTGATGTGTATAGCTATGGAGTTGTGCTTCTTGAGCTTTTATCTGGAAGCAGAGTCTCAGAGTTGACCGTTGGTTCAGATGCAGAGGTGCGTAGTATGCTCAGGAAGCTTGTCACAGCGCTTGCAGATAAACTGGAGGGAAATGACGAATCTTGGATCGACGGATTTGTTGATTGCAAATTGAGTGGACAATTCAGCTATGTACAAGCTAGAACATTGTTCAAACTGATCGTTTCTTGTTTGGAAGAAGATAGAAGAAAGAGATCAACTATGGAATCCATTGTTCAGACTCTCCTATCATTTGATGAAGCAAACAAGTAGTAGAAATTTAATTTTGTAGGTGTCTTTTGAATATAGCAACAGTTCTTCGTTGCTAGGTCAAAGATGTATGCATGCGACAGTGTGGAGTTTTGTTGCATTTAGTATAAACATGAGAATGTTTGAATGTGGGATGTTAGTGTGTGAAATAACACTGATGTCATGTCATGATTGATGATTGTACATGCTTTAATCTTCTGATCGGATGTTAAGTGTGGCTCTTCCCGTGATGGTACTCTGCTGAACTTATTTTCACTAAAAGAAATAAAATCCATCTATTATTGATGTCTGCCTTAAGTGCATATTACAATATCTTATTTGTGTTTCCTGCTGCTCAAAATGGTCTGATATTGCAGTAATATTTACACCATTACACTTGTCATATTCCAAGATTACAATCAAATATATACATCCATAGCAAAAAAAAAAAGTTGGTTGTAAGTGTGTCATGCTGTAATTTCAAGATGTTGGTAAAATCAACGCAGTTATGATCATACATGTGTTTGTATTTTACTATTTTATGTACTGCATATACTTCTTTTCTACAATGCTCAACCTAAATATAATATGTGATCATCTACAACTTCTCACAGTTTTATTATTCCCTATAAAAATACTGATGCGATGTCATCTGAAAGGTTCCGGCGGGGCCGTTTCTTCCAGAAGAGCAGCCGTCTCAAAACATTCAGCAGCTTCAAGTGCTGATGAACTACCCCCTTCATCTTCATAGGTTAAACCAAGGTTAAAACATGCAACATGATTTGTTCTGTCCAGTCTCAGCGCGTCGGTTAGGAAGGTCCTTGCGGCAGGCAAGGGCCTCCCACCAAGCTGCCGAAGGGCAACGGCGGCTGATATCAAACTCGGTACGTGCTTAGGTTCGAGGTCTAATGCTGTGGAATATGCTCCAAGAGCTTCCTTGAGAAACCCTCTTGCCTCATGTAGCTTTCCTGCATTGGTAAATATCACAAGTATTAGGAATGAACTTGTATCGACAGTTCAAAACAATGCAATAATACTTGAGAACGGGAAGTTTGGGTGATAAGAAGAATATGAATCACCTGTAGCATGATAAGCCAAGGGGGAATATGCATTCATAGCTTTTATTTTCGATATGCAAAGTTCTGCATCCCTCCACTGTGACAAGCTTAGGTACACAAGGGCCAGATCGTACCATGTCTCTGTTTCCCTATTTCCATCATCCTTCGAGCCCTGCAAAAAAGTATGGCAGTATTAGAGAGTTTGTATTTCTTTCAATTGACATTCCATAAACAAATTAAGTTTTCCCCTTTCTTGGAAAACTATGCTCTCACTATGAGCATTACAATTTAATGTCAGCCAGACTAACAAATTAAGTTTTTCCCTTTCTTAGAAAACAATGCTCTCAATACGAGCATTAAAATTTAATATGCCGGCCAGTTGCATGGCATTCCAACTGTATTAAAACAGGAGGTGATGAGCTTGATATCAATGCATTGCCCTTTATCAAAAAAACGAGATGATAAAAGCTGTGCTTCCTGCTTTTTCTTATATTAAGAAGTTATTTTGTCAGACGGATACATATTTTTAGTTTGTCATGACATATCCAAAAATACGTAGTACAGCAATACAAGATAATATTGTGAAAATATTAATCATGACAGTAATATGCTTTAGAAAAAAAAAATCCAAACCAGGTTTTCATGAAGTAGCTACCTGTAACACCAATTTCCCAGAGCTGGAGTTTTTCGTCCTAAGTTCAATGACAGCAAGAAGCTGTGTATAAGTTTCAATTGCCTTCTTAAATTGCCCGTTTGCAGCCTGAATCTTGGCTTTGGTCCGCAACAGATCTACGTGGCACCACTTCTCAGTCTGATCAAGGGCAGCATTTACAATAGATTCAGCATTTTTATACTGTTTTTGAGCACTCATGATCCGAGCAATAAGGAGCCAACTCTTTAGTTCTGATCCATTCTCCAATTTCAGTAGCTTCTTTGCATATGAAGCTGCTGCATCTAGTTTCCTCTGCTCGGCATTTTCTAGGCTGAGATTGTACAGTAACTTGTAATCCCTGGGTTGCATCTTCTTTCCAGCAACACGGAGCACCTGGAGTGCTTCACGCTGCTGAGTATCTCTCGCTGTACCACTAAAAGCATATCTAGCCTGATGGGAGAGAGAAATGCCAAGTAAAAGGTCCGCAACAACCTCTAACTGGTCACAACCTCCATTTAGACTAACAAGGGCTCGGCGTGCATAGGAGGCACCTTCTTCAGCACATGCACCATTCTCGCTACATATTTTTGAAGTTAGAAGAAGTTCTTTGATACAACTGGAGTCCTCTCCAAACCTCAATATCATTCTGAGCAGATTGAGGGCACTTAGATCATCTTCTTCTGCCAGGTAGCACAATGCAACATTGTACATCCATTCTCTGCTGTGTAACACACTAGGTAATAGTTTCTCAAACTGGGTGGCTAAAGGTTTTAACCGCCCTGACATGGACAATGCAAAAGTAAGATGATGCAACACAGTTAGGTCTCTCTCAAGCCTTCCAAGGTTGAATTTCATCAATAAAATCATCAAGAGAAGAATAGCTTCTTCAAAATTGTTTTCAGGTACAAATGAACCATGTGATTGGGATCGAAGGGTTGGAGTGCAGGCCTCACAGCCACTGTATAGGAGAAAAATAGCAAACTCCTTTTGTATTGTACCAATGGTCTTTGCATCGAGGTTCCAATTTCTAAGAAGAGCTCTCCTATATGACGAGAGAGCTTCAGGAGGGGAATCTTCTAATTTCCATAACTCAGGAAGCAACTTGACGGCACTGCATATTGTTGCATTAAAGTTACTACCATATCCAAAGTTGGCTGGTAAACCCTCAGGCAGTGCCGATTCTATAACGTCCAATATCATACTACACTGCTCTGCAGCTTCTGCAAAAAAAATAGAGTTGAAGTAATGTTTGAAATAGCATTACAAGAATAAGGAAAAGATTTTCATAATGGGCATCCACAGAAAATACCCTACAAAATATAGGGAAGAGATGGTTGTACCTTTGAACTTCCCAAGATCACGAAGTGCTATAGTTTTGAGATATATGGTCTCCATTATTAGATTAACAGAATGCAAGGACATTGGGGGATAACCGGAATCTGGTTGAGCCCTTGCTAATCTAGTGATTGAAATTTTCATGTCAGGAACCATTGCAGGTATATTTATCCCATTAAGCATACGAAGTGCTTCTTCAACATGCCCCCGTTGGTATTCTACTTTTGCTAGCAATGCCCTTGCTTCCTGAAAAATTGCCGATGCTATCTTAGACATGTGAAAGCACTTGAGATGAAGAAAAAACTATAGATTGATGTGGTACTTATCTGCACACGGGATGCACATATTCAGTGTATGTACTGTATTGTTGTAGAAGAATGTGCTGGTAACTAAATACTAGCATAAAAGACATCGTATAATCATAATGAAGAGAAATGGCAGGCAGTGGCACATAATTTCAGAACAGAATGCACAAACTGTCGAAGATGGATATTTTCGACACATTATGCTACAATACAGTGTAGACAACAAGCCACATAAATAGTCACATAAACAGCTCACGCACTTAAATTCCGTATAGTATCGTTCGGCATGAAGCAAACATATAAGGAAACATAACATAGGCGCCGCGGTAGACAATTCCAAACAATGAGCACGTTCCACAGAAGTACTCAGTGTATTACCATACTTTGTCAAGGGAAGATTTATGTAACAAGAGGAAGCACCAACCTCGTAGTTAAGGGAATCACCCTCCCGAAGGGACAACTCGGCTTCCTGAATACCGGCATTGTTGGCCTGCAACTCGACTTCGCCATTTGCTGGGGCCAGCTCATCCACCCGAACGGCCTGCTCCCCGGAGCACAGGCATTGCATCGCCATCCAGCGCAACAGTTTACGAGGTCTCCTCCTCTGTTCCCTGCCCTCCATCATGCTCCACCATCATACCCTTCCGAGCACATTTCCCTGTTAGAATCACGTATTAGGAGTCGCAGTGTTTGATCATTGGTAACCACGGCATTGCACAGGTTGGTCCTATTTGATCAATGATCTTACAGAGACTAGTTACTTGTACATAATTGGATTAAAGCGTCACCATTTGATGGTACGCTTTGGGGATTGAGCATCCCAGTCTACTTTTCTATCAGTTCTGAAGATGTTCTTGTCTTTGGACAGAACAGATGAATGGTCTCGGAAGTTTGCACCAGTAAAAGATTTCACCACTGCAACATCAGGTTTTTTTTCCTTTAATACAAAATCAATCCGAGAGATTTTGAACAAAGACTCCAAACTTCGCACATACAGTAAAATACAATCACTGAAGATTACTCCTGAATTCGCTAGCAAAATAAATAAGGAAAATTCTCCACGGAGAAGCTTCTACGGTGAGTGCTAATTCTACCAAACCGATTGGTCCAAGAACTTGCTCACCTTCGCCACGAGGAAGACACTTCACGACGGACTCGATCTTCCCCACAAATAACACAACCAGAAGATCAAAATCCAATCCTGTCCCCCGGCTCGATCGTCCTGGCCGCCAATTCGGCCGAAACTCCCAAGCGAACTGGGCGAATCGGGGGTCGACGGGGTCGGGGTGGTTGCGGGGAAGCGACAGGAAAGGCGATTCGGTCAGGATGCGGGAGGCCGCTTCCAATTCTTGCGGGGCCAAATCCAAGAAGAAGAAGAAGAAACACGAGCTGACAGCGAATAATCTGCCAAATTGTTTACTGCCTGTTAGGCTTAGGCCAGACGCGCGGTCGGTGTTTACGGAACTTTCCAGGTGTCGAACCACAACAATGGGGTCGGACAAGTCAAAGAGAGGGCATTTTGTAGATAGATCCTCGCTGTTTCAGAAATTTAGAAACGTGCTATTTCAAAGATGGTTTTTTGACACACGGCAATGTTCAGCGGAGCTTGTCCAGAAAAGTTGAACGGCCCAGCATCCCAGTTACTCGTATCTTCAAATGGTGTTCAGTAAAAGGATCGAATGGGCATGCCGCTTTTTAGGCGTGTTTATTTCCAGTCACGTTACTCAAAGAAAGTTCGAAACACTAAAAATACGATAAAAATATAGTTTTTCATTTAAATTTTGATTATATAGTAGAAATTGAACGAAAACGCCTACAAGTAGCCCCTATACTAGTCGATGTCCTTCGGGACGCTCGACGGCCCCGCTATGTCGTCGTTGCCCGCCCTCTTCTGCCGCTCCCTCTGCATCTCCGACGCAAGAGCACAACGTTCACACACCTCGTCGTGGAGCCACTGGCGCTCGTCCGCCATGAGGAGGCGAGCCCCCTCCTCAATGGGCACCAATTCGATGGAGATGCCGAAGATGTGCCGCCACTGCTCCTCAAAGGCGTTGTCACGAGTGAGAGCATCATCCTGCCCCTTCTTTAGTCTCGAAAGATTAGATGATGCTCCTCTGCTCCGCCACCTTCTCCATCGGGTCCAGCCTATCGCTCCAGCTCTCTAGGTCGTCGTCGTCCCTCTCCTCCTCAGCGGTCGCTGTCGCTGCCACCACTTTCGCGTCCACAGCCGCTTCTGCCGCCTCCTCCTATGCGTCAGCTAGCAAGTGCACGCCCATCTCCTCGTACTCTAGGTCGTTCTCATCGTGGCTTCGTACTCAATAAACCCGGGCTCGTCAAACTGAGGCTCGATGGGCTGCGCAGGTTCTCTGGGCGAGGAAGGTGGCGATGCGAGTGGAGATGGATGTGGAGGTGCATGGCGTAGGTTGTGGCATGGCAGCGCGGCATTTCGTCGAGGCGGGCAACCACGACGGTAATTGTGGTGGACCGAGGGAGGAATGGCTAGTTTTTATAGGCGGGAAGCATTGAGGAAAGGACGGGCAGCGGCGACGGGTGGGGGAGGGGCTGCGTCGATGGGACATCGCGCCTGCCTCCGCTTCAGAAACTGCCGCCGCCATTAAGGAAAAGTTGCGGCCCTTCGGTTCTGTGTCGATGACACAGCTAGTCGCCTAGCCCACCAGTCACCACGTTGCCTACACGTTGCGTTCGGCGCCCTGCAATGACCTCTGTGTACCGGGGTGGGTAGGGGTGCCGGACACTCTATTGGACCGCGCCGGAACAAATCGGCCTTTGGGTCGCCTCGCTGGGCGGTCAAATGTCCAACACGCCTTAAATCACTTTAGGATCTAGTTTAGAGGACACAACTAAAGATGCTCTAAGAAGAGGTTTTAATTAGGCTAAATTAACTAATATGTAGGCTGAAAATTGCCATAGCATGTTTTTGTTTTAGATCTAGTTTGGAGGACACAACTAAAGATGCTCTAAGAAGACAAAGATAGATTTTAATTAGGCTAAATTAACTAATATGTAGGCTGAAAATTGCCATAGCATGGTTTTGTTTCAGCTAAGTTCCACCCCTATTCATGAACATACTCTATAACATACTCCCTATGTCTCATAAAACATGCCTCGGCTTTATTTAAATTTAGATATATGTAGACACTATTTACAATTTAGATACATCCAAATTTAAATAAAGTTAAGACTTGTTTCACGATGATATCACTTATCTACAAGCTTTCTTTGTTTGAGAAATTTGAGCATTATAATTTGAGAATAAGTTATTTTCGCTAAAATGCAAGAATATGTAGGATTGAAGGGGTAGTTTCTCAAAATTCAGAAACATCCAAGGTCTATTGGCAAACACCAAGGACGGACGCTTGACTTTCTTGGAACATCCGAGGGTTGCTCCACCTTGTTAGGCAAGGATTCAGGAGGATCTTCTCTCTCAAAAAAATGTCAGGAGGATCACGCGTGGCTATTATTTTTCTTCGAAGCACACATAATACAATGGGTCCACTTTATACCAGAACGACAGGCTGTGCAACGTCGGGCCCACATGTCACTGACCGGAAACTCTCTGAAACAAACATAAGGTAGTTGGGTCCACTTTATACCAGAATGGCAGGCTATGCAGCGCCGGGCCTACATGTCACCGGGCGAGACCCACTCATGTGGGACTGGGCCAGTTTCAGTCGGAGGCGCATCCGGGAGCACCTACTCTCCGCCTTAAGTGGGAGCGACGGTTCCCTCCGCCAGAATAGCTTGCGCCTGGCCCGCTCGGCCCAACAAAAGGTATCTTGCGGGAGGGCCAAATTGACCACGCACGGAAGGTTCACTGCGACCACCCCTCCTGTAGGCCACGCCCAAGTGCCCAACCCGCCTTCCACGACCTTTCCCGCCGACCCACCCTCCTTTTCTCGTCCCGCCACCAAATCACGATTCATGTTGCGGGGGTGTTTTGCCGCGCACCCCGGTGCTCCCTCCCAGATGTGCCCTCTCGCAACCTCGCGCAGTAGGAGCTCGGCGGTGGCCTCGTGCCACCGCTCCCTTGAGCGTGCGGCTTGCGTGGACGAGCGGCATGCATGGACGGGCAGATGGAATGCGCGGTCGGTGGACACTGGGCATGGGCAGGACGCGGCGTGGGAAAAAGTAGATAGAATACAGGGAAAAGAAGAAAAAAAGAAAGAGATAAAAGAAGACCCACTAACATGTGGGTCCTGGCGGCAGTTTTTCTCTTTTAGTGGTTTTGGCAATCCAGTTGTACAAAATGCTACACAAACAAAATTTTCCGTGGGCTGCTATACCTGCTCTCTCTTGTTGATATGTCCACGTTTAGCAATCCATTATATAAAGGCTATTGAAGATGCTCTAAGGATCCATCAAATATATAATTTGAAAAGAATATGCATCGAGCCAAAATGACGTCTCTCTAGAATCCTACTACCAATGATACTTCGGTCGGTCATACTTGCAATGAAGATTTCAGGCTTTTAAATTTCTAGGGCACCAATCCTAGTAGCTAGTTAGTAGTGCTCCCTTAACAAACTATGTGTGCGTATGCGAATAATAACCTGCATGAGGATGTATGTTGCAGTTGTGGGTTTCTGAAGGATGCATTTGTCAACAGGCGCAGTCTATGCCAGTGTTACATGTGAACCATTGTGTTGTACAGTATAATAATTCAAACTGCGCTACCAAGGTTCGTTTGCATTTGGAAAATACTTCATCCCGAGCTTTGACAACCACAAAGTGAGCCTAAGACTTTACTCAGCCAGCCATCATATTTCGTGGGACAGCCTTGAGTACCAATGTTTTCTGCCTTCAGTATCTTCAAAAAATGGTGTATTCAAGCATAAATGTCCATCACTTAAACCACAAGTTTTTCCCAATAATAAAATGCTGCACACCCAGGTAAAGAAAAACTATATGTTCTAATAAAACAAATGATACGTCAAAACTGAGGCATAGTAGGATTTTTTGGAGGTTTTTCACAGGGTACCGTTCTTGCATCAAAACTGAGATGGTGTTGCCACGAGGGTATGGGGTGAACTATCAAAGGATACCGCTGTTATGATTGATCCACACATTATAGCCCATAATGGAGCTTAGATACAACCACATCCCTTCTGCCCATACTTTTCAGATGATTAATTTTTTTCTTTCAATTTCTGGCTGCAAGCAGGGTAACTTCAAGCGGATAACTTCAAGTCCTCTTTTTCTTTGACGATCTACTACCATCTGTTTCTTTCCTTTTTGATTTTTCCCTGTGCTTCTCTTTCTTGTCAGCATTTGTCTTGCTTGATTTTACACTAATAACACCGCTTCCAGACAATTTCCCATCCTGCAGAGCCTTCTCAATCTCAAAGGCGTCACTGTCAATTGCATATTTCTGCAGTAATTTTGGGTCCACAGTAGCTTCTTCTGCAGCTCTTCTTTTTTCCTATATTAGGCCAACAGTAAAGGTTACCGAAGACAGTAAACATGGGAGAAATTGGCATTCTAACCATTCCACATCAGAATTTAACATGTGGTGATGTATTTCTGAATCCTCACCTTCACTTCCTCAGCTGCTTCATCAAGGTCTTCGTCCATAGATCTGCCAAGTGGTGCCATTTCAATCTGAATACAATAACACAAACAGGTCAAAATGGAGTTGGCAAAAACTATTCGAACCAATGGCCATGCTTATACTGGCATGATGCCAAAACACAAAAAAGAAAAAGGCATTTCATATTCAAACATTAAATTGACAAGAAAACAATTTATTTTACTTACTTCCTTTAGTCGTGGTAAGGTTGCTTCAATTTCTTTTCCTGCAGTGTTATGAAGGTAACCATATAATTTCTTCATTGTCTTGATGAAGTTAGATAGAACTTGTTCCCTTTCTATGCCAAGCTCTTCCTGTCAATAGTGCAACCGAAAGTATAATTGACAACTATTTGTACAATGATTTCGAAAATCTTGAGTTTGTAATCAACTCAGCTAACCTTTGTAGCACTTATATCTTTGTCCTGCAGACCCATACAGAATAAAACAGAAGCTTGGGCACCATGTAGTGTAACAGGAAGCTTCTCTGAAAAGTACTCATGTGCAAGGATAGGGACAAGATCCAGAATCTACAACAACAAAATATTCAAATTGGAAAGGTGTATCCCACATATAAATAACTATAGGTTCATTGGAGAGGTTTATTTGCACATACTAAAGTTGGCAGGCACTGTAGCATTCAAATTTCTATGCAAACAAGCATTTAAGGGGATAGAATATACTCTAAAGAAGAAGAGAAGATAACAACCTAAGAAAACGCTAACCAAGATGAAAACTGTTTACAACTAGATCACAGCAGTTATACATATACTCCCTCCGTTCCTATTTAATCAACGTAGAGTGGTGGGACTAGTGGGAACGCGGGCATGTACGTGCGTCATAGATTAAATCAGAACCAAGGTAGTAGTAATTATTACAACTAAGCACACAGGTATAAAGAGAAAACTTCAACATGCTTTTTAAGTTTCTAAGGATTGGTGAGGTCAATATGCACAACAGGTAGAAGAGATTTTACAGCCCCTCTCAAAGGAAACTATGTTGCGATGACTAGATGAAAATATAGATGCTTCATTTATTTGATCAAATTCTTACCAGATGATAGTCGACCAAGTTGTTAGAATAAGCTTCTAGCCGCTTCATGTCATGTGGCGATAATACGTCTCTCAATAACTTCGATGTAAGACTGATATCATATTCTGAAGGCTTGTGATGTGAAAAATCTATTTTGGAAGCCAAAACACTAGAAGCATGACCAAAAAATATTATTAGAGAAGCACATGTCTTTTGCTAAGAAAACAATATGAATGTTAAATATACCTCATTGCAAGCTTAAAGTTGAGATGCCGGAAAGATGTTCCCAACAGCCGCCTGAACCTTTGTCTGAAATCTGAACAAATTATATTCAAACTTAGCAACCACCAAAAGCATGTTTCTTAAGCAAACGTATGCTGTAAAACAGAAGCAAGCAATACTATATTTGCATCTATCAGCTAAGCCATAAAACCGACTGATGTACGCAGCTACAAATCAAGCAGCTTCAGTTCAAAATGCCACTTACAATAAAATGTAACAAAAACTAGCAGGCATACCTTGATAAAATGGTTCCAAAAATCCAAGTTCGATTGAACCACCACCAACTTTTATGTCATCGCTATTTAAGGGACTCATGGCCATGCAGGTATGTTCACCAGTAACAGCACTCTTAAGAAACAAAAATTACAAATTAATGGACATGATAAAAGATCAGCAGCGGTGAAGAACAAAGAACCTCATGGGATAATCAGATTAGATCATTACTGGAATCTGGCCCACATAGAATGGACAGAAGTTGTGCTTCCGCCAAAACCGGAAAAGTTCCTGTGTCAAGCCAAAAGATACACCAAGATAATGGAGCTTTTCAGGACGACGATCCTTAAGATTAACAAGCAGTGGTGGAAGATTTGCCCTAGGCTTTATGCACTCTTCTAGCAGAGAAGCCTGCAAGAATATAAACAAAATTGGAATGTACAGACTTGAGGAGCAGAAGCCATAAAATAGTGGCAGCTGTACTAAGCAAACGATGGTGTTACATCATAAAGCAGATTTTAATGTACCCATAATAGTACTTACATATAATCAAATTCAAATTATATAAAACTTTCACAAATAGATATCAGGTTAATTTTTTAAAGTACTCCCTCCATCCATAAATAAGTGACTCAACTTTGTATGGATGCAGATGTATCTAGATGCATTTTAATTATAGATGCCTCCGTATCTAGAAAAAGTTGAGTCGCTTATTTTAGGACAGAGGGAGTATGAGATCTAGAATTAGAAACTATTTGAAAAAAAAAATATTACGGAACCATACAGGTGTATTATAATAATTGAACTTCAAGCTGCCACACTATAAGATATCCATAAAAAGAATAAAAAGTTTAAAACACAGTTGTTCAAATGTACCTTCTCTGCAGCTTCACTAATTTTAACTCCAGGCTCTTCAACTTCCTCCTCATCTTTAAATACTGACATTTTTCCTCGATAATAACTTTGAAGACAATCAAATTCAATGTATTTGTCAATACAATAGGAATATATTAAGGTAAATCAAATAAAAGGTTGAGACTAACATTGATATGATATAACTACTAAGAGAAATTAAGCTCTGCTATTCCAAAGATAGAAATAGGCAAATACTACCACAAACATGCCTCTTTTGTCAGTACCACTGCAAACAATAAAAAGAAATATAGAAATGCTCTTACCACTTCAACAGTACATTTTCTATTCAAGGTTCTCTATTACTGCCCTGGTTCTCCAACCACAGCCAGATTAATGCTACACAAGCAGATACCACCATACAGCATTTTCCAAAACACAGAACAGAGATACATTTGGACATATAGAATTAATATTTCGAAGTATGTGAATATTACTGGAAATTGGGAAATTTGATGGTTAAACCCTTCTTGCATTTTTCTAGTTTTCTTTATCTTCTGGCGGAGCAGCAGCACTAAGATCTGGGGTTGGGAGGGAGCTGTGGGGTGCCCAGATCAGAAGCAACGGCATGTAAGAGGCTGAAAAAGGGCTGTCACTGTGTGGGCTTTTCACTGAGAAAGCGCCAGTGTAATGGGTATGGTGAGAAAGGATTGTTCAAACAAATTAAAGTGGGGGTATGAGACGCGTCGGGGCAGTATCAAGAGGTATCCGAGATGTATTCGTCTAAGAAAACAAGAATTCTCCAACAATAGCAGTACACAGATCTAGGCGTACTCAAAGTATCTGGTCAGCATACAAAATGGCGACGATCACTAGGACCAGGCCCGGCACATACCCAACACCTCCTGAGCTGTGTGCTGCAGCACTATCAGAGGTGGCGCTACCTTCCTGGCATCACTGCACCGCAGGAAAGGGTGATGAGTTTCCAACACTACAAGCTAGGTGGTCTAGGTCGACCTTCAGTGAATGACAGCACCTGCTGCTTTATCTGCATTGACCTCTGCGGGAGCTATGTGACTACAGCCATTGTACACATCGCGCACTTTCACAAGCAGCATATGTTAATACCTCATGTTCCAGGGTCAGCCATGGCTGCTCCATTCCAACCTGTCATGTTTCAACGCGATGGAGAAGATACAATCAATCTCCAGCTGCCTAACATATGAGCCTGCCACTATTCTCTCCATAGCAAAGCAATGCCACTAGCCTACTATGAAGTGCACACAAGTCAGGCCCATGTGGCAGCAAACCGAATGCCAACAAGCAACTAGGGCAAAAAGACCATTCAAACCACTAACAGTGACACTGACCGAATGCGTGAAACTAATACTCCCTCCGGTTCAAAATAATTGGCTAAAAATGGATGTATCTAGATAATATTTGGGCAATTATTCTGAACCAGATGGAGTAATATTTTCACGAACTGGGCAATTATTCTGAACCAGATGGAGTAATATTTTTCACGAACTTATATAGTTTGGGATGGTACTTGGCAAAGAAACAACCATGGAATAGTTGCCTAATTTCCTTTCTTTCGAATAGAATCAACTGATAAACACATAGATGGAGAAGGAAGAAAAAGTGTAGTGTATAACCTTGCTAGGCGTTGGACAGCAGCTGAACCATACCCAAGCTGCGTTTAAAAAGAAGGCATTTAGAACAGGGAGTTGTATTTTCCGGAATCAACATGGAGTAATGTAAACATAGGTATCGAACACATTCAATTAAAAGAAAAGACAGTACCCTCAGGGCACTTGGATGAACAGCGATTCGTACTATCCGAGCTCCTGATAGACTGGGAAATACATTGTCTTGAAATTGTTCGCAAAACTTCCATGGTATTTGATCACCGGAAGGGGCATGGCCCTCATTTAGGCTTCTGATAGCTGATTTTCGAGATATTTGTCCTTCCAGGCAGACCTGAAAATTCCAAACAAGGTCTAACAACTTAAAGTGATGCGGATGTGTGATGTACTATCTAGTATGATCTAATCTCAATTGCTTGATGAACTAAGTGGATAGTCCATGTCTTCAAGTCGGAAGGTATAGCAATATGAACAGAACTTGAATGGTGAGTTTAATTAATAGCACAAAACCAATTTGTTCAAGTATAAAAGGCGCTATAATTTACTACAGAATTAGAAGATTGTCACAGAAGAATCGTACAGGAGTAATGTAACATCGGATGAGATAAAGCTGTGATGTACCACTATAGCATTAGAAGAAAAATAAAAATCGAAAGAGGGAAATATGTCTAAGGTAGCCTAGCCCAACTTGGTTGGATCAATAAGCTATTTAAACCAAATGGTCCAAAAATCTAACCCAGATGTGTCTAATTTCTACTACTCCCTCCAATCATTGAATAATTGGAACAGGCATTAATCATATGTTATGTTCTTTGCACCCTGCGGCTTGAGCAAGCTCCAACAAACTAACAAAATATGATAACTTTATAAAGGGTTCGGGATTTCATGTAAACAGTAAGTACTGCCTATGTGTAGTACACACAGGGGGCAAAATAAGACTTCAACAATAGTCAAATACTAAATTTTAGTTTGCTCAACTACAGAACTAAGTAAGAATATTTTGTTTAAACACACATGATCTACTGAAGAAACAAAGCTAAAATAGGATATTAGATAAATGAACAAGAATATTTTCTGTGTTTTATTTGGGGCCGACATTAGCATGTACCCTCATGCATACAGGAATATTCTGCTGTGCAATCAACAACCCACCCAATGGCAATCATCAGCAGGAAAAATCAAAATAAGATCCTCCAAAAGATAATCAGGATATAGTATCCAAACCTGAATCACACACAAAATATCAGGGAGCTGGTTTTCAGACTCATTAACCTGGCCTAAAAAATTAGGAACACAGGTTAGTACTGTATAACAGTGTTATCATATAAAACTGGTGAGCTCGCAAATCAATTTGGTCAATACCAAGCAGTACAAAAAGGTGATGTGCTGGCGCATCAGCCATCAATTGCAAGTCATTGGGAGAATTTTTGTAGTGAGAAGCAACATAAAGCGCCATCATCCTCTGAAATTTAAGTATACAGAATAAATGCATTGGTGGACATGTAAAGCACCTATATTTCAGTTTTATATTCAAACAAATATATAAATTTACAAGAAACAGAACATCATTAGTTCATACCTGTAAAAATACCTCACTCTCCTTGTGATACGAGAATAGTGTGTCCCGGTTGACATAATACAGCTCACAGTCTTCTAGGTCAGGCAGCCTAAAGAAAACCAGACTTGTTTGCTCAACATGTGTATAAGAAAAAAACAGTACAACGCCACAAGAAGTCAGATGATACTTACCTGCTGATATTTGGAATGGAGTTTGCAAGATCCAAACAAAGTAGCTCATTAAGCCAGGTTTCAATAGGATCACCAGAGGCATATCTAATGGATTCATTCAATTCAATTTTCTTAAACAGCCTACCTACAAGGCAAAATAAAGCACAGACCATGTGTGAAACACCCCAACGCTAAGAAGGTTCTTTCAAAATGTAGACAGCTCGTTTTAGATGAAAGTAAGCTGACTCTTACTGGAATTGGGTGCGCCACTCGAAGCTGATGGCTGGCTTTGGGATTCTAACTGCTGGAGGAGCTTCAAAGACAAGGATCGGCCTGTTCCTTCATACCTTCAAAACAAATATCCAGAATGGTCACCTTCATGAATTGTGTTTCTAAGAGTATTAGTAACTGAAGCAAACATACCCATTGACGGTGGAAGATAGGAAAACAAGGTATGGACCGAGCAAGGACTTCACAATAGGTAATGGAATGGCAGCAGCTTCATCAATGACAAGAAGTTCAACTTGAGAAAGCTTCCCATGATCATGTGGTTTCATATACTGCAAACAAGAGAAACTTTTGAACTAGTTCGCTGATACTAAGCAAATTACTGTTCAGCAATAGCAATATATGTCCGCAAACACATAGCTTAATACCTGGATTGTTTGACGATGCTGCTTGTGGACGTTTATTTGTATTGTTGCTTTCCTGAGATTTGGATCTGCACTCTTCACTACATCATAATGCAAATGCTCCTGAAAAGCGAAAAGGAAGCATTGATTGGATTAATAATGACATAATATATGTTTAAACTTGAACAATTAAACAAGATAATAGAAAGACACCTTGTACTCCAATGCATTCATTCCTTTGCAGACAAAATCAAATAGTGTATTTAGGTTCTCTGGACTCGGAGCAGTGACAAATATATTTGAATACCTAGAAAGTCCAAAGTATTAGCCTTAATTAGAGGAGCACATGAAATACATCAATAACACTAGTGAGTTGAGTTTTACCCAGCTGCAACGGCTCCAGCAATAGCAAGACCAAGGGCTGCTGATTTCCCACGTCCACGAGCTGCGAGCAAGGCAACCGTACTCCTAAGTGACTTGTCCAAAATAGAGTCCAGGAAATTGATGACCGCTTTACCCTGTAAATGTTTTATTCATTTTCAGTTTATGCCAGGGATAACAGTTTTTAATTAATGCCTAAAGGGAGATGCAGAGAGTGTAAGAGGTATGTAAACTGCACCTGATCCATGGTGCAGCACTTCCCAATCAAAGGGCCAACAGGAAAGTCTTCACGGAACTGATCTTTTAGGTCTTTCAACTCTCGCTCCCTTTCTGACAATCCCTCAGAATCCTAAGTGCACAGCAGGTCAACAAGGAATAAGATTTACCAAATTGAAACAACCAGAATCTTGAGAAGATGCATCATTTCACTAGCGGAACTTGATAGGCAGAAGAAGAAAATCCATACCTCATTGTTTGTAACTGGTTGTATAAATTTCATGTGAGATGATATAGGCAAAATGTTGAGTTCGTCATCCATGACGATGCATGCTTTGCATGATGCTATGGACAATAAGAACCTCTCGTTGAACCTTGTGGCTGCGGTAGTATGAGACTCTGTTCGGAACCTTTCGTGAACATCCTGTTATTAACATAAGGCGTTTACTTTGACTGAGCGGGGTAGTGAAGGGGGCAAACAATCTATCTAGTATACAGACTTGAATCCAAAATTATGTTTGTTTGCTCAGAAACAAAAGTGAGGGGAGTTGCAACAGAGAATTGAGCTCACCATGACCATGGTATATAAACTGGTTAATGAGGAAAGCGAAGAGAGAAGCAGGATGATCAAACCACCGCCCTCAACTGTCTCAATGGTTCTGGCCAGAAGGTTGGGCGTCAGAGCCTCAAAGTCCTGCACAAGCACATGCAGAGTTTCACCGCAAAGCAATAATGAAACTGCAGGAAGCTTGTAGAGAGAGATGGGATACCTGCAGTATGCACATTCCGAATGTGTTGCCGAGAACCCTCTCCGAGTCCTTGTACTGGCAATAGGTGATGTCTGATGTCTCCAGGAAGAGGGAGAATGGGTCTGCCTTCTCTGGGTCCATGAGGCCCCGCTGCATGAGCTTCTTGAGCTGCTTGGCGCGCTTCTTCCTGTGGCTGCTGATCTCGAGCTTGTTGCGGTAGCACCATAGGACGGAGGGGCGCGACTTGACCCGGGACTTGGCGAGCATGTAGTTGAGGTTGACGATCTGGTCCCGCGACTTGTCGCCGACGATGATGAACATGGAGCGCTGCCGCTGCCGCACGCCATTCTCGATCAGCGTGCGGATGCGCTCGTCCACCTTCTTCCTCATCCTCGCCGCCGCCGCCGCCGCCGCCGCTCGCCGGTTCTTTACGGTCGGGGTTTAGCTAGGGTTTTCGGGCTGCCGGCGTCGAAGGGGAAGCGGGAGCGTGGACGGCCGGATGCGGTGTCTTGGACGGTCCAGATTAATCAGAATGGTTGCGTGGCCCACACTCTATCAGTTGATTTCGTCGGTCCGGCCCGGCACGGCCCAGCCCAGCTTCACAGGGCAAGCATGATTTAGAAATTTGGCATTACTTTCAGCAACCTGCCTTGCATGGAACTAGCTGCCAAATTCAAGTGGGGTCACTCATTCTTACAAGGTTCAAAAAAGCGCTAGGCGCTAAGCGAGCGGTGAGGCACTAAGCGAGCTTAAGCGCCGCTTAAGCGCTCAGGCTAAAATCGTACGAACATGAAACAGGAAGTCAAGATGGGCACATATACCCCTATAATATGCTGTAAATTTGTATCCTAAGCATGTAATGCTACATTTCTGAGGAATACGGGGATTAATACCTTGGTTAGCCTTGGTTTTGCTCCAATTTCTTATAAACACACAAGCAGCTAAGCAAACAATGTAACAAACACAAACAAGCAGCTAAGCTTTACTGGAGTAGCAAGCAGCTAAGCCAGACCTAATCACCATCAATGCATCGAGCAAGGAGCAGAGCAACACAGGCAACACACCAACACTCGCATAGAGGAGATTCTAGCACAAAACACGACCAGATTCCCTGTCTCGCTTAATCGAACGCTTAGGCCAAAAGCGAAGCGGAAGACAACCGCTCAGCGCTTAAGCGCGCTTAAGCGTACCTAGGCGTACGCTTTTTTGAACCATGCATTCTTATCACTTAACAGGCCAGTTCAGTAAAAAAAAAATGTCACATATACGTTTGCAGTGAATTTCGGATTATGTATTCCACTGTACTTGTTAGATGGGGCAACCAATGAGATGCGTGTTACCGTCCTGCAAAACACAAATCTCAATAGCTGTTACATAGATGAAGCAAAGCATTTCGGACTACTAGTAATTGTGCACGTGCAATGCACGTGTAATCTTATAGGTGTATCATCACGTGTTTATGCCGTATTGGAAGGAAATCCATCAAAGTACCAGATGCAGCCCATTCTCAGAACAACTACCAGACAACAAAATTTAGTCTTATACATGCAAATCTGAAGGCAAGATTAACCCATGCTATGTGAAGTTATGAACATGAAGCAGGCGGTAAGTTTCAACAAACTTAGTACATGTGTCCATAGATGCAAAATTTTAGAAAGTTTAGTACAATAGGCAAATGAGTAGGTTGTATGATAAATATAAGAAAAATTCAGTATAGCCACCTCGTACGTGTAATATATGAGATATATCAACAGTTCAGAGAAGTATAATAGCATTAAAAAATTGCAACTTCAAAGTAACAAAATCATCAAACCACGGAAAATAAACATTGTTTCAGGCACACATGATACTTGAAGTCTTAAACAGGTCATCCCTAAATGAAGAGAGAGCATTGTACTTTTTATTTATTATTATTTTGAACTCTCGAGCTAATCTAGCTCATCCATCATAGTCGATCTCTTTACGCCCTGGGTCATGTAACCAAATAGATCCTTCACAGAGGAACGATTAGATCCACCATTATTAAGCTTTGATGTCTTGGATGGAGGTTCTTCAGTGAGATCGATCTGACCCTCATATATGTCCCTTCTGTATAAGACCAATTTTTTCACATGCTCCTGGATTGATGTCTCAGCACGGACATATTGCCTAACACCTAAAACATAACAAAAGAAATATTTAGACACTATAGAAAACATATTAGTAAATACTTGGTGTGTTTGTAATACTTGCCTTTGAGAATATTAAACTGAGAGCATTTTGCGCATGGCTCAAATGTGACAATGGTGCTACTGGTGTTATCAAGAGACTCTGAAAAAATAATCAATAAAGTCAACATATCTGGATTTAATATTTAAATTTGTGTACTTAAGTAATTAGCTTACTTGATTGATGAACAACCTCCATGTTGGAGGCCACAACAACTGCATTGTTCTGTTCTGCAGATAACAGCTGATCGCCGAGTAGATAAGCAGACTCACCAAAAAAACGCAGGAAGATTGTGTTGTGTCCGCTATCAACTATAGCGATCTCCCTCATGCCGCTAGGGGCACAAAAATCAGCCTCAGCTGGGCTGACATACGTCACGACGCCGGAAACATCTAAGAATGATTTACAATTAGTAAGGCTCAATATATGTAATCATGTATAAATTTTATATTAAACAAGAATACCAATGATAGTTCCGTTTGGGAGATCGAACACTTCGGACATATTGTTCCTGTAAACATAAGTATCTATGGTTAATTAGGAAACACATGTACCTTATCGTGGTGTGGTAGAAAAAAATGTGAACCACCAGAGGGGGGCATGATGACCATTGCTATATGGATGTAATGATTTGTAACGGCTTGAAAAGACAATATTCGTACTAAGTAAATCATGATTTGATCTATAAAAAGATATATACAATACTAACAATGTAGATGAAAACAAAATACTGATTAGCAAACCTACATAATTCCATCTACTAATTCGAACTACTTATTAATACTTTATTGTTAAAAACCAAGTGATAGCAAACCTGGAGTTTGCCGTCCAGCGGGCTTGACGAAGAGGCGGCTTGGCAGCGTCAGAAACCTAGACACCGGCCAAGTGGTCCATGAGGTAAGGGAAAGGACTTGTGTGTTGGCTCTGGCTGCATATGTAGGGGATTATATAGCCAGCATGACAAATTAAATCACTATGATTGAGTCAACGTGAGGATCATTGTAATTGATATGGAGCAATAAGGAATGAGATGATTTCTAGAAGGAAACAAATACAGAATTATTAAAGGTGATTGATATCACACCCAACAGAAAATGCAACTAAAAATGGAAGGGTGGGATATCATCCATTTTCATCACAACAGAAAATCAATCGGAATATGCTCAATTAATATTAGATCCATTTAATCATGGAAGGCATTCTAATTGATATGGAGCAAAAAACATAATGGGATGATCCCTAGAAGGAAACGAATACACTGCACACACGCCCGCGTAGTATTTGTTCCCTTCGCGCATCACTGCTACACTGCACGCACACCTCGCCACTGCTCCCAGCACACCTCGCCACTGCTCCCAGCACACCGGCGCCGGCGCTGTCCGTCGAGCGCGTTTCTCTGGCGAAATTCAGTCAAGGCTGTCGCTTTCTTCAGTAAATTCAGTTAACTGCTTCTTTCAATGTTGCCTTCAGGTGGCACATGGACGAGCACCTCCGCGTCAGTCTTGCACCACGGCTGTTCTGCTCCTCCTTGCGCACATTCTCTGTCACATATTGATCCGATGCTAGGAAGTTCGAGCAACAAATTTAGATGAAAATGTCAAGTATAGACGTTTCTTTTTCGAAAGAGGCCAGACCTGTGCAATTCATAGAGAAGAACAGAATTGGCCATAAATACTATAGGTTCTCTATTAACCCACTTATCTGCGCCTTGTGAAAGCTGGAGAAATATCATGAGGCAAAATCATCAGAGCCCAGCAGATATTAATGTGAAAGATGAGTCAGTGTAATATTGCTAAATAATAATACAATACCATGATAAACCAGTTTCCTATTTCAGCTGCAAGATTCGCCATGTTCGCCCCTCCCATCTGACCCATGGCCATCTGAGACTGATGCTGAAACAACATAAAGCACGCAGCACAATTTAAGCCAGGTATCACATAAACGAATAGATTGCTGCAGAAGGATATCGAAATATGATAAGTATGGAGATTATCATTCATAAAATTACAAGTCACCTTTCTAGAATAACCACATGAAATAAAAGGAAAATCTATATTTACATGAGACTATTTTAGAATTATTTCCAAATGCAATATACTCAAGTACTCAAAGATATCATAATATCTAGCTTAAGGGGTAGAGTTGAGGAAAGATCAGAATACAATCAGGTAGCCGTAGCTGGCATGCAAAACCTGCATATCTTTCTCATACAAACTTGGATCCATTATCTTACTGTTTTTTTGCGTTTACTCTTGGATATTTGCTATTTACTCAAGAAAAAGAAAATAAATAATTCTACAAGGTTAACATAATATTATTATTACAAGTGGAACATACTCAAGAATACTGCAGGTTTAGGCACATGGTGCAGATACAAATAAAATTCAGAATTGCATTTGGTTACGTGGATAGCCAGATATCATCATTTACTGGACCAGATTCAATTGAATATAAAGCCTTCAATTATGATATAGAATCGTATGGACAAAGATAACATCCAGAAGAAAAGTCAATATCCAAATTCAGATCCTATCTGATATAATAATGAAAGTATTACTCAGATAAAACTGCAGCAATTGCAGCATAGGTGTATGGGCCTAAGGTCAAACGATATCTTCAACATGGTCAAACTTGTTTCTAGGTTGTCTTGTGTGCTCAAATGATTAGTATGAATAACGAAGAAAATGCTTCTGAATTGATGCATGTGAAAATGCCATGGGTATTTATAAGGCTCTGACCTGTTCAAACTCAGAGGCCCAACCATTGGGACCATATTGCTGCTCAAACGATCGTGCCCAACCCTCAGGGTTATTATTTTGCTTGCCGAACTCAGTAATCCAACCCTCAGGATTGTTGTTTTGCTTGCCGAACTCAGTAACCCAACCCTCAGGGTTATTATTTTGCTTGCCGAACTCAGCAGCCCAATTATTTGCAGCATTGTGCATTGGGCCAGATCGCAAAGCACTTTGGGATTGATTCCAGTACTCCTCCATCTCTGGATATGGCCCATGCAGGGGGTTTTCGTTCGATAACTATTGTCAATATCAAGAGAATGCAGCAATGTGTTTACCTGATATAAATAATAAGTGTTAATCTAATGTCAAGCACACAGAAACATTGATAAGAAAAACATAAACAGCACACAGAACTTAGAATGTCAAGCAAGTTAAAAGGAAGCTACGTGCTAATCTAATGGAATAAAGGAAAGAACTAAGTGCTTGAACAACTGCGTATGGTCCAAGGCAGTCTCCATAGTCACAAAAGGTAGGAAGATTGCAAGTTAACCTGTGCTTGTATATATTCTTCAGGTTGATCAGCCAAAATATGGCGTGCCATTATGCAGCTACGATCACGTATACATTGCTTGTCACCTTCAGACAAACCAAGAGCTGGCATTGGGACAGGTTGGAATGGCACACCAGCTCGGCCGCTTGAAAGAAATGAATGCAAAACACCAGATAAGACCCTTTGTGGTGGACCTAGAACACACGTTAGGAGTCAGCGGGATGTGCTGTACTCAGGTACCATGCGCTGAAAAGACAACAATTCAGTAAACAGAAAGGCTATGACACAGAAATCTACCATCCAAGGCTGGTCCAACTGGTCCAAAGGTAGCGCCTGCATTGTTATAAATTTGGTCAAACTCTGCAAAGCTTGCGTCTGGCCCTCCGAATGCAGACTGCCCCGGAGGACGAAAAGAATCTGCCCAATCATTAGCAGGACCCCCGCCAGTGAAGTCAGCACCCTGCAAGTGTTGGATTACAGTCAGGAATGGCCAAAAGCAGAGAAAGGACAGTGTTCAGAATCAGCATTACCCGTGCAAATGGTCGTTGATCTTGCTTGAACTCGTTCTCAGAACCCGGGATGGTAGACAGTGGAGCGGCTGTGCCATAGTCAGACGTAGTCGGAACATTCGCCGAAGCACCAGGAAGCCCCTTTAGTGACTGCACAAAGAAAATGTTTATAAACAATGCTTTCTTGGAGTTCAGCTTATGATTTTTCAATACATTTCGATTTTCACCATCCCATATGTCCAATTCAATCCACACATGTTATTAATGGAGGAACATCGAAACTGGTCGGGACAAAAACGACGCCTTCATATATAACAATTTTGAAATACTGGCCACACGTCTTCTTCTGTGAATAAAAGAGAAAGATGACTTACCATGAAAGAAACCGCCCAAGCAAACTGAAACGTGTACAGATGCAGGTTATAATTCTCAATTGAAACTTGTGGGCGTACTGAAACCTGCAAGGCACTATGATCTAAAGGTCTAGAAGAAATACAACTATATGAAGATATTGAAGTGGAACAATAAGTAAAGAAATTTATATAAAAACCAATGTTCTGATTATTATTTTTCAGCCAAGTTTCATTGATGGAAAAACACAGCAGCGAACAACAAGACTAAGAAAATAGCTAAACCAGTCAGGCAAGTATCAGCCCCCTTCTCAAGTTGTATAGACCTGTACATATAATCAGATGTATATGGAAAGATCATATTTCAAAACCTGGCAACATAGCTGTGCTGCAAAACACAAACATGCTTATATCAGAATATGATAAATGAGCGATATCAAAATTATATGTTCAATAGATGCAGTAGGAACATTGAATACTAATAATAATTGACCGGACCGAAGGAAGAACAAACCTGTTTCATCCCTCCAAGACATCCCTGTACACAATGTTCTTCGTGCTTTTTCCGGTGGGATCTATGTCATTATTTGGCTTGGCCAAAATCCGAGTGGTCTGCCTTGACACACCCCTCGACAGTGCAACATAAAGCTGGCCATGCGAGAATACAGGCTCAGGGAGGTAAATACCAACAGTTGGAATGGTTTGCCCCTGGGCTTTGTTGATGGTCATAGCAAAACTCAACCGTATGGGGAACTGTTTCCTCTTGAATTTGAACGGAAGTGAAATATCATCCGAAGGCGACAAAGGGATCCTCGGTATAAACACTCTATCTCCAGCATGTTGTCCACCAACAATCTCTGCATCAATTGCATTATCTTGAAATGCTCTAATCATCAATCTTGTTCCATTGCACAACCCGTTGTGAGGATCAAGATTTCGGAGAAGAATGACAGGACAATTGACTTTGAGTTTTAGAAGATGCGGGGGCAGGCCATTTGGAGTTATGGAGTTTAGATAGTCAATTGGGTAGTTATTGCGTGCATCATTGATACGTCTCCAACGTATCGATAATTTCTTATGTTCCATGCTACATTATTGATGATATCTACATGTTTTATGCACACTTTATGTCATATTCGTGCATTTTCTGGAACTAACCTATTAACAAGATGCCGAAGTGCCAGTTCCTGTTCTGCTGTTTTTGGTTTCAAATCCTAGTAACGAAATATTCTCGAATCGGACGAAATCAACGCCCAGTTCCTATTTTTCCACGAAGCTTCCGAACACCCGAGAAGGACCGAGGGGGCCACAGCCCACCAGGAGGGTGGGCCGGCCCTAGGGTTGGCCCGCGCCGCCTTACCCCCGGCCGCCTCTTCGACCTTGACGCCGCCTCTCGCCTATATAAAGCCCCCGCCGAAAACCCTCGGGGAGGAAGCCACGATACGAGAAAAGTTCCGAGCGCCGTCATCGCGAAGCCAAGATCTGGGGACAGGAGTCTGTTCGGCACCCTGCCGGAGCGGGGCCCCGGAAGGCTTCTCCATCGACACCGCCGCCATCTCCACCGCCATCTTCATCACCGCTGCTGCTCCCATGAAGAGGGAGTAGTTCTCCATCGAGGCTCGGGGCTACCGGTAGCTATGTGGTTAATCTCTCTACTATGTACTTCAATACAATGATCTCATGAGCGCTTTACATGATTGAGATTCATATGAGTTTTGTATCACTACTATCTATGTGCTACTCTAGTGATGTGTTATTAAAGTAGTTTTATTCCTCCGCATGTGTGCAAAGGTGACAGTGCGTGCACCGTGTTAGTACTTGGTTTATGCTATGATCATGATCTCTTGTAGATTGCGAAGTTAACTATTGCTATGATAATATTGATGTGATCTATTCCTCCTACATATGCATGAAGGTGACAGTGTGCATGCTATGCTAGTACTTGGTTTAGTCGTTTTGATCTATCTTACACTTAAGGTTACTTAAACATGAGCATTATTGTGGAGCTTGTTAACTCCGGCATTGAGGGTTCGTGTAATCCTACGCAATGTGTTCATCATCCAACAAAAGTGTAGAGTATGCATTTATCTATTCTTTATGTGATCAATGTTGAGAGTGTCCACTAGTGAAAGTGTAATCCCTAGGCCTTGTCCCTAAATACTGCTGAGTTACTACTGCTTGTTTGTTTCTGTGTTACTACTGCTGCAATACTACCACCATCAACTACACGCCACAAGCTATTTTCGGCACCGTTGCTACTGCTCATATATATTCATACCACCTGTATTTCACTATCTCTTCGCCGAACTAGTGCACCTATTAGGTGTGTTGGGGACACAAGAGACTTCTTGCTTTGTGGTTGCAGGGTTGCATGAGAGGGATATCTTTGACCTCTTCCTCCCGAGTTCGATAAACCTTGGGTGATCCACTTAAGGGAAAACTTGTGCTGTTCTACAAACCTCGCACTTGGAGGCCCAACACTGTCTACAGGAAAGGAGGGGAACGTAGACATCAAGCTACTTTTCTGGCGCCGTTGCGGGGACCAGAAAGCTACACAAAGGGATTTCCTCCTCGTCAACCCCGCGCATCCCGGACAGATCAAGCAATTTTAGGCGCCGTTGCGGGAGGAAAGGTAAAGGTACTCACACTCCGGATCTTGGCTACTAAGCTATTTCCGCCGTTGTAAGTACTCGAAGCTATTTCCTTTAGACTCTGCAATTGCGACATTTGGTTTCTTGTTTACACTAGTTAGGCTTAATGGAAGACAACAATAAAATGAGAGATCTTTATGAACTTTATCTTGAATTAGGACATGATGTGTTTGAAGAAAGAATTAAAAAACCCATGGAACTTTATATGCATGATAATGGGAATGTTATTAGTATGAATGCTTTGAACACCATTGTTGCTAATGCTATGGAAAATTCTAAGCTTGGGGAAGCTGGCTTTGATGAGCATGATATTTTTAGTCCCCCAAGCATTGAGGAGAAAATTTACTTTGATGATACTTTGCCTCCTATTTATGATGATTATAATGATAGTAGTCTTTTGTTACCACCTGTTATGGAGGATAAATTTGATTATGATTACAATATACCTCCTATATTTGATAGCTACTTTGTTGAATTTGCTCCCACTACAACTAATAAAATTGATTATGCTTATGTTGGGAGTAGTAATTATTTTATGCATGAGACTCATGATAAGAATGCTTTATGTGATAGTTATATTGTTGAGTTTGCTCATGATGCTACTGAAAGTTATTATGAGAGAGGAAAATATGGTTGTAGAAATTTTCATGTTACTAAAACACCTCTCTATGTGCTGAAATTTTTGAAGCTACACTTGTTTTATCTTCCTATGCTTGTTACTTTGCTCTCCATGAACTTGTTTATTTACAAGATTCTTATGCATAGGAAGCATGTTAGACTTAAATGTGTTTTGAATTTGCCTCTTGATGCTCTCTTTTGCTTCAACTTCTATTTCTTGCGAGTGCATCGTTGAAATTATGAGCCCATCTTAATGGCTATAAAGAAAAGAACTTCTTGGGAGATAACCCATGTGTTATTTTGCTACAGTACTTTGTTTTATATTTGTGTCTTGGAAGTTGTTTACTACTGTAGCAACCTCTCCTTATCTTAGTTTTGTGTTTTGTTGTGCCAAGTAAAGTTTCTATGTCAAAGTTGATGTTATATTTGGGATCGCTGCGCAGAAACAGCATTGCTGTCTGTCACGAATCTGGGCCTAATTCTCTGTAGAAAATTCTAAAAAATCTGCCAATTTACGAGCGTGATCCTCAGATATGTACGCAACTTTCATTAGTTTTGAGTTTTTCCATTTGAGCAAGTCTGGTGCCATTTCAAAATTCGTCTTTACGGACTGTTCTGTTTTTGACAGATTCTGCCTTTTATTTCGCATTGCCGCTTTTGCTTTGTTGAATGGGTTTCTTTGTTCCATTAACTTTCAGAAGTTTTGTGCAATGTCCAGAAGTGTTAAGAATGATTGTGTCACCTCTGAACATGTGAATTTTTGATTATGCACTAACCCTCTAATGAGTTTGCTTGAAGTTTGGTGTGTCAGAAGTTTTCAAGGGTCAATAGAAGAGGGTGATATAATGTGATCGAGAAGAGTGAAAGGTCTAAGCTTGGGGATGCCCCGGTGGTTCATCCCTGCATATTTCAAGAAGACTCAAGCATCTAAGCTTGGGGATGCCCAAGGCATCCCCTTCTTCATCGACAACTTATCAGGTTTCTTCTAGTGAAACTATATTTTTATTCCGTCACATCCTATGTATTTTACTTGGAGCGTCTGTGTGCTTTTATTTTTGTTTTTGTTTTGTTATCTTAGTTCTCTGAATAAGTTCATCCTTGTGTGGGAGAGAGACACGCTCCGCTGGTTCGTATGAACACATGTGTTCTTAGCTCATAATATTCATGGCGAAGTTTCCTCTTCGTTAAATTGTTATATGGTTGGAATTGAAAAATGCTACATGTAGTAATTGGTAAAATATCTTGGATAATGTGATACTTGGCAATTGTTGTGCTCATGTTTAAGCTCTTGCATCATGTACCTTGTACCCATTAATGAAGAAATACATAGAGCATGCTAAAATTTGGTTTGCATAATTGGTCTCTCTAAGGTCTAGATAATATCTAGTATTGAGTTTTGAACAACAAGGGAGACAGTGTAGAGTCTTATAATGTTTACAATATGTCTTTTATGTGAGTTTTGCTGCACCGGTTCATCCTTGTGTTTGTTTCAAATAACCTTGCTAGCCTAAACCTTGTATCGAGAGGGAATACTTCTCATGCATCCAAAATCCTTGAGCCAACTACTATGCCATTTGTGTCCACCATACCTACCTACTACATGGTATTTCTCCGCCATTCCAAAGTAAATTGCTTGAGTGCTACCTTTAAACCATTCAAAATTTATTACCTCTTATTTGTGTCAATGTTTTATAGCTCATGAGGAAGTATGTGGTGTTTTATCTTTCGATCTTGTCATTTACTTTTGACAGACTTTCACAATGGACTAGTGGCTTCATCCGCTTATCCAATAATTTTGCAAAAAGAGCTGGCAATGAGGTTCCCAGCCTCAATTAATTAACTTGCATTAATAATTCTCTTCACATGTTTTGCTCTGATCTATCAGTAAGCAACTTAATTTTGCAAATAGACACTCCTCCATGGTATGTGAATGTTGGAAGGCACCCGAGGATTCGGTTAGCCATGGCTTGTGTAAGCAAAAGGTTGGGAGGAGTGTCATCCATAAATAAAGAAAAACTAAACTAAAGTACATGTGTAAACAAAAGAGAAGAGGGATGATCTACCTTGCTGGTAGAGATAACATCCTTCATGGGAGCCGCTCTTGAAAGTCTGGTTGATGAGGTAGTTAGAGTGCCCACTACCATTCGTTGACAACAACAAACACCTCTCAAAATTTTACTTTTATGCTCTCTATATGTTTTCAAAATCAAAGCTCTAGCACAAATACAGCAATCGATGCTTTCCTCTTTGAAGGACCTTTCTTTTACTTTTATTGTTGAGTCAGTTTACCTATCTCCTTCCACCTCAAGAAGCAAACACTTGTGTGAACTGTGCATTGATTCCTACATACTTGCATATTGCACTTGTTATATTACTTTATGTTGACAATATCCATGAGATATACATGTTATAAGTTGAAAGCAACCGCTGAAACTTAATCTTCCATTATGTTGCTTCAATGTCTATACTTTAAATTATTGCTTTATGAGTTAACTCTTATGCAAGACTTATTGATGCTTGTCTTGAAGTACTATTCATGAAAAGTCTTTGCTTTATGATTCACTTGTTTACTCATGTCATTACCTTTGTTTTGATCGCTGCATTCATTACATATGTTTACAATATGATCAAGTTTATGATGGCATGTCACTTAAGAAATTATCTTTGTTATCGTTTTACCTGCTCGGGACGAGCAGAACTAAGCTTGGGGATGCTGATACGTCTCCAACGTATCGATAATTTCTTATGTTCCATGCTACATTATTGATGATATCTACATGTTTTATGCACACTTTATGTCATATTCGTGCATTTTCGGAACTAACCTATTAACAAGATGCCGAAGTGCCGTTCCTGTTTTTTTGGTTTCGAAATCCTAGTAACGAAATATTCTCGGAATCGGACGAAATCAACGCCCAGGTTCCTATTTTTCCAGCTTCCACACCGGGAAGGACCAGAGGGGGCCACAGGCCCACCAGAGGGTGGCCGCGCGGCCTAGGGTTGGCCCGCGCCGCCTTACCCCCGGCCGCCTCTTCGACCTTCCGACGCCGCCTCTTCGCCTATATAAAGCCCCGCATCGAAAACCCTGGGGAGGAAGCCACGATACGAGAAAAGTTCCGGAGCCGCCGTCATCGCGAAGCCAAGATCCGGGGACAGGAGTCTCTGTTCGGCACCCTGCCGGAGCGGGAAGTGCCCCAAGGCTTCTCCATCGACACCGCTGCCATCTCCACCGCCATCTTCATCACCGCTGCTGCTCCCATGAAGAGGAGTAGTTCTCCATCGAGGCTCGGGGCTGTACCGGTAGCTATGTGGTTAATCTCTCTACTATGTACTTCAATACAATGATCTCATGAGCTGCTTTACATGATTGAGATTCATATGAGTTTTGTATCACTACTATCTATGTGCTACTCTAGTGATGTGTTATTAAAGTAGTTTTATTCCTCCTGCATGTGTGCAAAGGTGACAGTGCGTGCACCGTGTTAGTACTTGGTTTATGCTATGATCATGATCTCTTGTAGATTGCGAAGTTAACTATTGCTATGATAATATTGATGTGATCTATTCCTCCTACATATGCATGAAGGTGACAGTGTGCATGCTATGCTAGTACTTGGTTTAGTCGTTTTGATCTATCTTACACTTAAGGTTACTTAAACATGAGCATTATTGTGGAGCTTGTTAACTCCGGCATTGAGGGTTCGTGTAATCCTACGCAATGTGTTCATCATCCAACAAAAGTGTAGAGTATGCATTTATCTATTCTGTTATGTGATCAATGTTGAGAGTGTCCACTAGTGAAAGTGTAATCCCTAGGCCTTGTCCCTAAATACCGCTGAGTTACTACGCTTGTTTCTGTTTTACCGTGTTACTACTGCAATACTACCACCATCAACTACACGCAAAGCTATTTTCTGGCACCGTTGCTACTGCTCATATATATTCATACCACCTGTATTTCACTATCTCTTCGCGAACTAGTGCACCTATTAGGTGTGTTGGGGACACAAGAGACTTCTTGCTTTGTGGTTGCAGGTTGCATGAGAGGGATATCTTTGACCTCTTCCTCCCGAGTTCGATAAACCTTGGGTGATCCACTTAAGGGAAAACTTGCTGCTGTTCTACAAACCTCGCACTTGGAGGCCCAACACTCTACAGAAAGGAGGGGGAACGTAGACATCAAGCTACTTTTCTGGCGCCGTTGCCGGGGACCAGAAAGCTACACAAAGGGATTTCCTCCCTCGTCAACCCCGCGCCAGTCCTGGACAGCATCAATCATCCTCGACAGAGTCAAAGCTATAATATACCTTTTCATTTCCAGGAAACCTTTCAATCATCTTTGTATTTAGATTGTCCACATGTTCATTCTTGGTTGATAGAATGGCACGCGAGCTCATGTAGGATCCAGATGCGGCGTTTTCATGAAGCGATGGGAAGACATCTTCAATAAGCTTGTTCACTGGTTCTTCTGTAGAAGTGTAAGGAATAACAATGTCATCCGGAAGACGCACATAATCGCCACCGATCGTCTCTTCTGTTCCATTCCCAATTCTCAAGAGGTAACTGGAGAACCACGGGTCAGTTTGTGCCCTCATATTACGCGTGAGGTGTATCTTTCTAATCTTCTCCCATAAATGAGACCTCCGTAGCGTGGCGTCAGTGATCTGCGCTCTTGTCCCACGCGTCACCACTGGAAGGACCTGCCTAAAATCTCCTCCAAACACCACAACCTTCCCACCAAAAGGCAAAGCACATCCCATGATGTCTTGTAGGGACCTATCAAGTGTCTCAACTGTCTGACGCTTTGTCATGGCAACTTCGTCCCAAATTATCAAAGATGCCTTGCGGAGCAGATCTGCAGTACCACTTTGCTTGGTGAAATTGCACATGCTGCTATCTGTGAGTTTAATTGGAATTTTGAACCTTGAGTGGGCGGTGCGTCCACCAGGCATGATGGATGCCGCTATACCAGATGTCGCTGTTGCAACAGCTATTTGTCCTAGTGAACGAACCTTAGCAAGAAGTGCTTTGTACAAATAGGTCTTTCCCGTGCCACCTGGACCATCAACAAAGAATACCTGGCTCCTTTTGTCGACGACGTGAGAGAGTATTTCATCAAAACCAGCCCGCTGCTTAGTGTTAAGAGATGTAAACAAATTTATATCTTTTTTGTCCAGAATGATCGACATCTCCTCTTGAACCTCTCTCGAGTAACCACTTGAACACCCATCATCTACCGGATCCAAATCTGGGAGGCCATAACTGCCAATATCCTTCCCCATCGAATGCACCAGATCCCTAATGTCTCTAAGGACCATCTGCTCTACTGCGGCCTTGTTGGGATGGTTCCGAAGGTAGCCTCAGACATTGACTCGAGGTGCTTCTCCCACAATGATAGGATGTTTGTAGCCTCACAAAAAACCAGAATAGTTGCAAATAGCCTTCTTAGAGCACGTGGCATTTGGAAAGAAGCAGACTCAGTCATGCAGTCATCAAGTGACTTGTCGGTCTCTATCAGACCTCTTTTCTCACACGCTTCTCTGGAAGACGCGCACAACTTGCCATGCACAGTCTTCAAATTTTCATATGATGTTGCACCTCGAACATGATTCATAAGTATTCTTAGGAAGTACCTTTCACCTTCAGCAGGATTTGCATACACAATTCTCCCAATCTGCCCCCGGCCCTTTAGTTTTCTTATCTGCCATATCTTCTTACCCTTAATCCAACGATAAAATTCTGGGAACTCTTTGTACAAGAAGTTCCTCGCATAAGGGTCCACCTTGTTCATCTTGAAATATTGAGTGAGCATGGTGTTGGAAGAAGAATCCCGACTGATAACATCCTCTAGATTATCACCCTCCTTGAATGTGACAGACTGCATATTTTTCAAATGAAGTTGAAGTTGGAGAACAGAGGGAGAGACACCGTACATTGGAAAAGCGCAAATCCTGTGGATAGACTCTGGTGGCCCGACGAACCTAGCATCTCTATACTGTTTAATCTCATTGATTACTCCACCATCTGTATCAGCTGCTGGATCAACTGAGAATGAAGCACGATCATGTCCTTTATAGATGTATTTGAATAAGTATTTCACTGCCTTGATGCTAGAGCAAGCTTCAACATTGATGTGACAATTATATAGCATAAGGAGACCAGGGTTGTATGGGACAACCCACCTATTATCTAGCTCAGCTCCTCTGACCTTCACACGGCGACCATCATGCCTCCTCCTATAGATAGGATATGAGTCCTTTCCTTGCTCCGTAGCATCACAGAACTGCCGAGGATAGCGAAATCGACATTCACCATCTATCATGCAAGGACAATTTTTCTTGAGAGCACCACATGGTCCGTGGAGCATATGCTTCACCACCAAAGCATGCAATACAGGGTACCTGTCCTTGTCAGGAATTTCTGCAGATATCACCTTGTCGTACCCGTCTGGATTTGTTAGCTTGCTATCCGATTTCATGATCAAAAGCATGTGCTCATGTGGCAGCCCCCTCTTCTGAAACTCAGTAACATGGACATATGCAGCAACCTCACCAAAGTACTGTCTCTTGATTAAGAGATCTTTCATACTTCGCAACTTCGCCCTGTATATTCTTGCCACAAGGTCTGGACGGTCTTGTGGCGTCTGCCCGGGTTCAAGTCTGGATGTAATCTCCTCCCAGTGTGGGTTGCACGTCATCGTGATGAAGTATTCCGGCTTCCCAAACCGCTGGACTATCGCCATCGCATCAAGGAATCTTCGTTGCATGTCTCGATCACCTCCCGGAAAAGTCTGTGGTAGCACGATTCTCTTTCCAACCTCAGAACCACGTGTCTCGCCAGCATCAATAACATCAACAACACCCTTAAGAAAAAAATCAATCAAAACATCATGCTCAGTATATTCATGTGTGATATAACCTAGAAATCATAATTATTGGAGAACATTGTGGTACCTGGTATAGTTCTGCACGAATGCGCTTTTGATTTTTAGGCTTGGAGAAGAAATCAAGTCTCATTGTCTCCATCTTGATGTACATGTCAACAGCCCATTGCTGGAATCCCCGTGCACCAAACAATATAATATTAAAGAGTCCTTTTCTGACTTGTAGCTTGAAGCAGTAATACTCCCTGGCGCTGACAAATTTTCGTTTACCTCCAGTTTCATCATCATCCTGATCCTCTTCATCATCTGCAAGATGGATCAAAAAATGATTAATCATTGATCTCCACTAACAATGAATAAAATATGAAACATGAAATGTGAAACACGTTTGTCAGCACGGGGATAATTACCTGCTACCTCATCTATGTTTTCTTCTACCTCATTTGTGTTTTCTTCTACCTCATCTGTGTTTTCTTCCACCTCATCCGTGTTTTCTTCCAGCTGTACATTTGAACTCCGATGTAGACCTTGCAAGTGTTCATGCTCATTGTCATTCTGGTTCTCACCATGAGCGACCTTAGGTGTGTCATCCTGGTTCTTTGATTTTGCAACTTTAGGTGGTTTCTCATATGGCATCCAACGGTTCCACCCCGTCTCCCCTCTCGGGAAGAATAATGGATACGCCAAAGGATCATAGCAACCATAGTAAGCTCTAATAAATATAGGACGGTCCCCTTTGCCATACACCACAACTTGCCTATCAAAGGTATTTTGTGGGTCACTCCCCTCAACCCACATCGCGGCCACCTGGGAAGCTGTGGGTGCATTGTACCTTCGTTGGTCCAGCCTTATATCTGTATTAAGTGATATCCTATATTCATCTAGGTTCGGAACAGATCCAATGCTCTTAAAGGTTTGCACATACGGGTTATCCTCCAGTATCTTCAAAATCGCCCTTACGATATTGATATCAAGATCCGGAGACCG
The DNA here is from genome assembly GCA_030979885.1 of Lolium multiflorum. NCBI lineage: Eukaryota > Viridiplantae > Streptophyta > Magnoliopsida > Poales > Poaceae > Lolium > Lolium multiflorum. Next base: position 404,618,459 of record CM061750.1, read on the forward strand.
CTTAACTCTATGTTCCAAGGTTTCATCTGTGTCATAGAAGTAGAGCTGGAGATGTCTAGGTCCTTGACCGGCAGGCACCAGATCGTCCATCTTATAATACAATGCCCCTTGTGCACGAAATGTATACACCCCAGTTTTTGACGCAGTGCTGACCGTCTTATCCAGGGTGACTCCAAGGCTAGTGAAGGAGAAGTGGCTGTTGAAATATCTTATGTGCTTTCTGAAATATTTTGCATCCTCATCAACCTGACTTGTAAACAACCGTCGCAACTCTTGAGGAACTTCAGGGGTAGCTATCTTCACCTTCCCTTTTCTGCAACAGAAAGCAGGACCCTCATATTGGATCCTCATTGCTCCACAATGTTCGCAGTCTTTTACTGGCTTCAAAGCATGATGCTTCCTTGGTAGATTGTGGTACACGTAGTCATAAGGATCATCATTCTGGTTAGTCGTGGAAACACCATTTGTCACTCGGTAGGAATGAAACACATCGCCTGCCAAGACAAAATAAGTAGGAATAAAATAGGCGCCAAGGACATATTGGACTGCAATAATGGTATTCAGTGATTTGTATTAGTTACCTGTACCACTAAAAATCCTGCACTCATCGTCGTCATCATCATCATCATGCATTGTTGTTTTTTCTTGTAATGTGTCCAAGTTATCTAAGAGCAAGTTGTGTTGAATTGTCTCAATAATGCTTGATACACCTCACATTTGTACATAGACAACGTGATTATTTAATTTACCTTCCAATGTAGCACCTTGTTCAAATGGCTCTAAAATGCCTGCAGGATCGGACTCATCATCGTTGTTTGTGTCAACTCGGTCTGCAGCAAATTGCATAGATATTAGTTAAATATCAGATCTGTGAACTGCAATTATTTGACACAATTAGAATTACATGCTATTAATACACTATATGCATGTGGCCAGCAGTACCTGTTGGGTTAGTTTTACATGGTTGTGCTTGCATGTCAGATGTGCAATGTGAGGTGATCAAGGGCGAAGAATTTTCCCGGACTAATTTCTTATACTCCCTTTTTTCCGCAAGCATATTTCCTTCTCACCATCTGTCATTGATGAGTACCGATCCCTTTCACGTTGTCGTTTCTGATCAGAAGAATCACGCTGTCGTTTCTTGCTGCAATATTCACTTTTTTCAGTGAAGCTCTTTTGTCCATGTCCTCCTGCAGATGTGGATCGATTTTGCAGATCTTGTCCAGATTTCACATGAGAGATGAAAGTCAAATTACTGTGTAGCCAATCACTATGATCTCCGTCAAGCATTCTTGAGTCGCTGCATTGTGTGGCAGTATCCCTGCTACCTGAAGTAGAAAATGTGATGATACAGATGAAATGAAGCTCGCATGAAATAGTTACGCTATGTATATTTCGTAAAATTTTCTGAATAGAGGTTTATGTACCATTTGCAAGTGACATGGTTACGTTGCTCAATGGGGTAATTTGCATCGGAGATACTTCTGTATGATTAAGAGCAGTCCGAGTTGCAGCATTCTTTCGATGGCGAGCTAACCGCTGCCTCTGTATATAGTCAGCTTTTTTCTCGTCAGACAATTTAGCGTACCAACTTTTAGCACTTTGATTTTGTTGACCTCGATGTGTGTTTGATAGGCCAGTACCCGAGTCACAGCCATCATATTGCAAGGTAGATGTTGACGATTGATCAAGAGAAGCATTAATGCAGCCCACAACAGCTTCAAGACATGTGAACATCAAACATTGTTAGAAGATTTTGAAGATTAGGTAAAAAAATGCAAAAAATGGCATGACAGATTATATTACCAGGTATATGGTTTGGTGAACCGTCTGCATAGAATTGTGATGGTTCCGGTTCCGGGCATTGAGATGCATAGGTATGCTGAACAAGTGGAGCCATGTCTACAAAATTCATTGTAGATGACAATTCAGTATTTGCATTCAAAAAATATGCCACATATATGCGCGAGTAAAGGACACATGACCTGGTGTTTTGTATTGCAGCTGGCTGACTCCGGATTGTGGAGGATCTGGTGTATGACATACTGTGTTATCGTTTATGTTTGCATCCGTTGAAGGAACTTGTTTTTTAAGTTCTCGTGCTTGGCGCCGGCGTTTTGCAATTTCTTCTTTATTTTTTGCATAATACTCTCGGTTTCTCTGCCTTTTGGCCTCTTTAGGATCTGCAGTCATGGCACAATTTACTATATGTCGAAATAATAATAAGCGAGTTGAAAGTATCAGTAATTGTTAATCACCTTGATTCTGGCCGTTGGTGATGTCTTGAAAAGGGGTGCGCTTTGACGCTGACATGTGTAGTGTTGGCTTACACTTTTAGTAAATGTAATTGATATTATAGAATACCTCGTCCCTGTAAAGTTAGAAGACCCATAAAATATTGTACATGTTATAGCTGAGCAATATTGGTTGCAATGTTTCGGTGGAAATAATTGTTGAATATGATGTTGGACAGAGAATCACTAAATCAGTTTTGATATTTGGTGTATGAAGCAGGCTTTGTTTGGTGATATTCAGTAAACATGTGATATCATGGAAGACTGTCAAGGGCTATGCATCAAACAGAGAAAGTAACTGCTGATCTACTTTGTGCGTTGTAGTGAAAGATTCATCCGCTTTATCCCAGAAAGTAGTGAAAAGTACCAACAAAGGATTCAATAAGCAGAATACACGGTCCGTTCTCTGTAATTGTGAATGGGGGCCTGAAGATGCAAAATGAAATCAGTAAATATGAGATATGCTACATACTGAAGCAAAGATGCACACGATACAGTTGACATCAATATTGAATAAGCCAAGATTTATTTACCTGTGTTTTAATGCAACAGAAATGAAGAGAAACAAACAATGAGGACGTTTAACTTGTTGTTTTATGGATAATTCTTTGTTAGATGCAAGAAATGTTTATGTTGTAGCAGTGCATATGTGGCAAAACACATACAGTTTTGTTCAAAATCCATGAATCTTAAACTTACCAATCAAAATTTAAAAAATGTGCCACGAAACATAGCTGAAAAATAGAAAAGAGTGGGGAATTGATAACCTATCATGTTGCTTGTAGCAACGTGGTTAACATGCTACCAGCCGCTGTATGCAGCAACAAGTAAACCAACTGAACTACCAGAGGGGAGTATCAATAGCAAAGGAGATAAATGGTTGCTCCCTACTCCTTGGGATTACTCCAAAACAATTAGAAGAGGCTCCACTCTCTGCCTACTCACCTACTCACTGGTACACCACGTCGACAACTGCCTATGAGCCCGGTTGTGCAATTGAAGATTCAAATTATTGATATTGGCATACTGAGATAAGGAAACAAGTAATGTCGACAGATAACAGCGTTCAGGAAAACTTCATTTTCTTGATGTAGTGAACGAAGGGGAAATATTGCATCAGAGCATCTTATCTGAATTCCAAGTATTACCTTACATGGTAAATCAACTCATTCTTGATTACATGGTTAATATAATAATAATGAACAAAGATGCATCAGAAAGTAGTTGGCAATGTATTCTGAAAACAGACCTTGATTTTGCAGTGTCCAATTCGTCTGCAGGTCTGCAGCGTTGGCTCTGGCGCATTATATTTTTCCATTGTACTAAAATTAAAGAGACAATTGATGTTGGCTCTGGCGCATTATATTTTTCCATTGTACTAAAATTAAAGTGATGTTTCCTATTCTTTGGAAGAGCTACGTCAGTATTCACACAGCTGTGGGTAGATTTTTCATGATGCACAAATAAGACAGTCGGGAATTTGTTAGGGGTAGCAAGCTATTTCTCCTACGTCTCAACTCTCAAAGCATCCATACAATACAAATCAGAATACAGAAGCCACGATCCAGCAATTGTACCTGCACACTTTATGCAGAGAAGCCGGGCGGGACGTGCGGCAGCGTCCGCGGTTGTGAGGGACGGCGGGCGGCGGACGACGGGCGACGTGCGGCGGTCGGCGGGCGGCGAGGCGGCGAGCGGCGGGCGGCGAGGCGGCGGGCGGCGAGGCGGCGAGGCGTTGTGGAGGGATTAGGCCCGTGTGATTAGCGTTCGGGATGTTTTAGCGATATAAGTGTCAGCCCTGTTTTAGCGATATAAGTGTCAGCCTGGGCTGTTTTAGCGCTAATTAAGGTGGAGATTTGGAGCGTTAGATGGCCATCTGATGGCCATGTTCCGTCGGTTCTGCCCCCTCTGTGGCTTTTTAGTACAAAATACAATGTACTTGTTAGTAGGGTAAGCATCAGATATTTGTCAAATATATCATTTTCCTGCAAAGCACAAATATCCCAATAACTGTTATAAATCAGATATTTGTTATTACTATTGTCATGCAAAGCACAAACTCCAATAATTGTTACATAGATCAAACAACTTAATTCCGGCTCTACATGGGAACTGCTGACCGAAACACTAATTATCAGTTGCAATGCCACGATAATCCAGGCCGTCTTGCCTAAGGCACTATGCTGCATTTTTAACATTATCAAGTACTCCTTTGATTGACTCAGATTTAGTACAGCTTTATACTAAATTTGAGTCAATTAAAAAGGAACGGAGGGAGTAAGCTTTAGAAGACGGCGTATTACAGGTTGGGGGCATCACATCGTCTGTGAATATAACACTCAAATCTGTCACACTATCTTCTTTTACATGATGGATTCTTCATACAAGCATGTCCCTTTTATATAATGTGTTAGGTCAGGTTTTGCCACCCTTACCCTTGTAAAAACATGCAGAGATCTGCTGAAAGCTTACTCCAAGTGTGAGAATGGCACCGAGATAATCAACGTCCAGAACTCATGGTTAGCCAGTGCCACCAGTGGCGGAGGACGACCCAAGATTATGGTATGGCGAAGATGATAGCTTAGAGGAAAAAGTGATATCACAAGCCAAGATTAAGCGCTGGTTCTAGCTTAAAATCTGCTCAAGTAATAGACTATTAGTATTAATTGCCAATGCTAGCTATGGCATAGGCCAGACCTTGCCAGAATGGGAGATCCGCCACTGAGTGCCACAAGTGTTCCCAAGTCACCTGTAAACGGTATCAATCGCATCACCTCTCGGAGTATTTGAATGTTGGCATAAGCTATCCATAAGTAAATCATACTAAGATCTTGTTATGTGGTTATTGATTTCTCATGATATATATCTGTGCATCACAGCGGCAGAGAAATCACAGCAAAGCACGGAGGAAGGATCGGAGAGGACTTTTACGGTACCCTGGAATCAATATGGATCGTCCATTTTCATTGATCCAGTGGTCACAACATTTTGGTACTCCGCCACGAATCCTCGGGAGTACTGACTCGAAAAACCACGGAGTACCTTATCCAAGGGGCAAAATAGTAATCAGCCACCTAGTTATTATTACTCCAGGAAATATTTTGGTATTTGCTCTCAGCCTTCCAGGAATTTACAGCCAAAAAAACATATAATCGTACTCGTGGCCGCCGGAGATGGGACGCGCCCATGGTTGAGACTTGAGAGAGAAGGCAGGACGTGCCTCCTGCTGGTGTGGTGAGCTGCCCCCATACATTCATGGCGGGACGAGCGAAACAAGCTCCACGATGATACCTCCACTAACAACCTAATAGGTCCAATGATCGAGCCATGCATAATAGTGCAAAGAACTAGAACCTCATAGGGTATCAAGTTAATTCACACAGAGGTCATAAACTCATAATACTATAACAAAATCCAATCATTTAATTAGATCTGGGTGGAACTTCACGGACAGATAATTGGCAACTGATTCATCGTTTGATGGTTGGGATGGGGCAGCGATGGAGAGGCTCTGCTTTTGATCGGAATTAATCAAATCTGCAGCGGGTGTGTACAGCGGGAGTTGCCGGCGCATGACGATTGGGGAGATTGGGCATGGTGCTACTCCATCGGGAAGAAAGGTGCTGCCAGGGGTGTAGGAGCTGCCACACGCAGCTCCCCTTCCTCTTCAACCTCTCTCTACTCTGTCACAAGAACACACCCAGGCTAACACACATACACATGTATCAAGGAAGAACACAAAAGCTTTGCCGTGAGACTCCCCTGACAACCACAAGTGCTACATTTTCCACTCTTTCTCATATCTGAAACAACCGGTTACAGTGCCTTTAAGTAGTGCACGCGCATACACTCTGTCAAATTCACGAGTGCCTGATCTCCACTAGCCAGTAGATAAGAGCTAGTAACCACGATGGCCGAACCACTCGGCCACTCTCCTCGCAGCTGGAGAGACAACGGCTGATTACTAGGTCCACTACCTATCCGTGCATGCACATGTATATCTCTCCTCCTACTAGCCAGGCATGCAACTAAACTAACAAATATGCAGACTTGGCACCGTACAAACACAGCACCAAGCCAAACTTTGACACAACTAACAAGCTTGCATGCACACGTGAACACACACATCTACGGTGCAGACTGCCGCAGCCTAGACTAGATGCAAAACGGACTAAATAAAATATGATGAACTACTAACTAACAAGATTAGTTCCAACAATCACCTCCCTAATCTTGTTGTTACTTATTTCTCTCTTGAAGCTTATGGTCGTCGATGTCGTCGGTGCACCTCGCAGATGGCCGCCAATGTCATCTTGCACGCCGATTGCCGCCGTCGCCATTGGCCTCGCCGAGAGACGCACCTCCTACGCCTTCACTGCGAGTGTGCCGCCATGACACACTCAATGCCGCATGTTCGCCGCCGGTGCCGCACCTCGCCGGTGGCTCGCCTCCATGTTAGCCACCAGTGCCGCAACTCGCCGGTGACTCGCCTCCATGTTGCCGCCGATGACGCACCTTGTCGACGACTCAGACATGGACGATGAACTTCTCGCGGTAATGGCCTCTGCACCTTGGCCATCACCTCCTTGCCGCCGATGACGCAACTTACCGGGCAGCATACCTTCCTTCATCGCTCGTGACGCAGCTTGACGATGATGGAGACTCCGACCTCGATCGCACGAGGCTCTGATACCAAATGTAGGAGCTGCCACACGCAGCTCCCCTTCCTCTTCAACCTCTCTCTACTCTGTCACAAGAACACACCCAGGCTAACACACATACACATGTATCAAGGAAGAACACAAAAGCTTTGCCGTGAGACTCCCCTGACAACCACAAGTGCTACATTTTCCACTCTTTCTCATATCTGAAACAACCGGTTACAGTGCCTTTAAGTAGTGCACGCGCATACACTCGGTCAAATTCACGAGTGCCTGATCTCCACTAGCCAGTAGATAAGAGCTAGTAACCACGATGGCCGAACCACTCGGCCACTCTCCTCGCAGCTGGAGAGACAACGGCTGATTACTAGGTCCACTACCTATCCGTGCATGCACATGTATATCTCTCCTCCTACTAGCCAGGCATGCAACTAAACTAACAAATATGCAGACTTGGCACCGTACAAACACAGCACCAAGCCAAACTTTGACACAACTAACAAGCTTGCATGCACACGTGAACACACACATCTACGGTGCAGACTGCCGCAGCCTAGACTAGATGCAAAACGGACTAAATAAAATATGATGAACTACTAACTAACAAGATTAGTTCCAACAAGGGGTAACCCAAAAAAGTCATAAATACCCCTTAAAATGGATGGCTAGATGTGCATGGTACTCCCGACCTCCTAATGGAGTACCAGGGTACCATAAAACTCCTCGGATCGGATGATGATTCTGATGATGGCTTGCCTCCTCTGGAGGAGAACATGAACCACTTGAACCTTAGCGAAGACGAGGAAGAAAGCGAAACCGAGTAAGAGAAGGTATCATCACTAAGTTCTGTTTGAGGCAAGTGAACTTTATGCCGCTCAGCACAAGCGGATATTTGTTTGTTTGTCCAATGGAAATAAGAGCCAATTGTGATAAGGTGTCGTGGATCTTAAGACAAGTGTTTGTATACTTGTAGTGCTTGATTCATACCAGTATATGTAAGTGTACACACACCCTTTGAGAACATGAATGTGTTTATATTTGCAGTAGAACGGAGGATAGCATAATAATGTATCTGATGATCAAAGCGATCTATGTTTCCATTGCTGCTCCATATATCTATACGCGTACATCTCAACATCATAAGTGTTCATAAAGTCGTTTCAGAGAAAAGCGAGTTGTTATGTGGCTTGTGAAATTAAGATAAAAAATCAATGCTAAAATAAACCATTTTACTAGGCATTTGTTTGTCTTTTTGCACAGGCCAAAAAAAATATTATTTTACTATGAAACTATAAGTGATGACACAGAATGTGGAGATATACGGGTTAAATTTTTTCTCCAAAACTTTTAATATTTTGAAATTCGTTTGATCAGCATTTCCAATTCTCACCCAACAAGCACCCGGACAGCTGCTGAGGTGAGCTCCACGGAAATCTAGCCAAAGCACACGAGAAAAGATGTGATTGCAATCTTCAACCTCCCCATCAGATGATTCCTTGGAGACAAAACAAAAAAAAAAAGAGTTAAATTTGCTACGAGTAACGATTCTCACCCAACAATTTGCCACCCGGTAGGCAGCCTCTGCTGGTACAACACATGAGGACACTGCGCCATGACACCACGCTGCTACGGCAATAGCAGACCAATCCTACGCTGCCTGCACCGCTAGGACGAAGGGAAAAAATCAGAGAGATGCCTGAACTCTGAAACTCATGGCAATGATGCAACCATGTCTCTGCCGCAAGAACACCGTCTTGAGCGATGATTGATCGCGTAGGTAGGCACGCCACACACACACGCGCGCGAGGAGCAGGAGGAGGCACAATCAGAGAGGCAGAGGCAGTGCAGCAAATGTAACAATCAATGTGGCGTACTTGCTTCAGGTGCTCAGGCAAGTCCCATGCTCTGCCATCCCCTCATCCATGGACATGGCCATGGCCGCCAGCCCGCCATGCCTCCCCTTTACAAAAACCACAGGGCTACGCTCTGTAGGCTACTGCTCTACGGACGCGGGCATGGTGAGACAAAACATGTCTAACAAAAGCATGTCTAGCAGGCCCCTTACTTTTCTGCTCCGTATTTCGTGATTATTTCGCACCGTATAAAAAAAGTGCTCGTAGATACACCGTTCTGTCTAGCATACCCTGTATTTCACCCTGTAAATTCGTAAATTTAAAACCCCGGGAAACTTATTTATATTCATAGTTCGTCGATCGTACATACGGATCAACGTATATACATACAAAATGCGCGATCCTAAATGGATCGCGACTTCTAGTCGGAGAGGTCGACGATGTACGCGTCCGCGTCCGCCTCCGCCTCCCGCAACTGCGCCTCCTTCACGGCGGCGATGGCCGCCGCCAAATCTTCCTCCTCCACCCTCTTGTTCTCGGCGTCGTCCTTGAGGGACTCTTCTATCGCCTTCAAGAAGAGGGGGTCCTCCTCCTCGCCGGCGAGCGGAGCTCCTCCGCCGCTGGTGCTCCCGATACCCGCGTCCCATGCCGCCTTCGCCCGGCGGTGGCGCTCCCACTCGGCGTGCCACTTGTCGAAGTCGGGGCCGCTCATCGGCTTGAGCGCCGGCTCCTCCTTGTACCAGCGCCCGCTCGGCGCCAACTCACGGAGCTTCGGCGGGACGTGCGCGGTGCCGGCGTACCTGCAGGCAGCACGGCGGCTCCCGGCGGCGGATCGCTTGCATTGGAGACGCCACGCATCCTCGACGGTGTCCGGCGAGCGGGATCGCTTCGATCCGCTCGCCGGCGAGGCGGTACTGCGGCGGCGTGCGTCCATGCCGGAGGGGTGAAATGCGGAGCTAGGGAGTGAGGGATTTCTCGCCGGAGCTAACTGGGGAGGCGGCGGCGCACGGCGGAGCTAGAGTTGCGAGTGACGGGTTAACCCCTCACTTGCACCTTCGCCCGGTATAAGTAGGGGGCGGCGGGGCAGATTTCCTGGGCCCAGTATTCCGCCAAAACGGGCCGGCCGAATACGGGGCCTGCTAGACGGCCCAAACCGCGCCTGCCCCGTATCTCGCCGGAATTTTACGGGATGGGCGGGTTATTAGGGGCCTGTTAGACATGCTCTAAACGACGGCGATTTTTACTCCACGAGGCTGAGGCCCAGACGCCCAGGAGCTCTCGTCGCTTTGCTAAGCTTCTTTGAGAATTCTCCAGCAGGTAAATCCTCTTCCTGGCTGTTCAGACTCTTGTTCGCTCCTCTTTTTATCGAGAGACCACTAAGAGCATCTCCAGCGTTCCCCAAACCGTTCCGCAAACCACGCCGGATTGAGCGTTTGGGGGACGTGTTTTGTTCGTGCCGCGTTTGGGGGACGTCGCTCCCCAGCCGCGTCCCCCAAACGCCGCCCCCAAACATTTAAAATATTTTTTCTAACACATAAACCATTTATATGAAATGTAGCATATGAAAAAAATGTTTTCGAGGATTGTTTTCAAATTAAATTACAACAAACAATAAAACAAGTAATCAAATATAATGAAAAGGGCTAGATGATACATCAAGGTGCCACGGTATTTCCTTTGATCCTCCACAAATGCTCAACGAGATCAGCTTGAAGTTGCTCATGCACATTGCTCTGCGTGCATGGCGAGAAAATCAGCAAAATCTGCAGGCAACTCATGATCAACCTCCGCGAGAGGGCCTTGACACTCATAGGGACCAACATGTGACCTAACATGATTCTTGCGGTCATCCTCGATGATCATGTTGTGCATGATCACACAGCCTGCATCACCTCCCACATTTGGTCGTGAGACCATCTTAGAGCAGGGTACCGGACAATGGCAAATTGTGTTTGAAGCACACCAAATGCCCGCTCGACATCCTTCCTGCAAGCCTCCTGTCGTGTAGCAAAGTGAGAATTTTTCAGACCTGATGGATTCGAGATTGTTTTGACAAAAGTGGCCCATTTTGGATATATACCATCGGCTAGATAATAGCCTTTGGTATATTGGTGGCCATTGATCTCATAGTTGCATGGTGGAGCATGCCCTTCCACTAGTCTGCTGAACACCGGAGACCGCTGCAACACGTTGATGTCATTGTGTGATCCCGCCATGCCAAAGAAAGAATGCCAAATCCACAGCTTCAAGCACCACACTGCAATATCCATGACGCCCTTTGTATATACCTTGCCAAGCAAACGGGCAGTTCTTCCATGCCCAGTGCATGCAATCGATTCTTCCAAGCATTCCAGGAAATCCTCTGGCAGCATTTTGTGCCATGATCCTTGCAGTCTCTTCCTCAGTTGGCCCTCTCAAGTAGTATTTGCCAAACTTTCCCACCACAGCTCGGCAAAACTTGTACATGCACTCAATGGCAGTAGACTCACTCATGCGAAGGTAGTCGTCCTGTGTATCGGCAGGTGCTCCGTATGCAAGCATCCTCATGGCGGTGGTGCACTTCTGAATGGACGAGAACCCGAGAACGCCTACAGCGTCGGCCTTGAGCTTGAAGTAGGGGTCGAACTCTCGAACGCCGTGGAGGATATTCATGAATAGGCCCTTGCTCATCCTGTACCGGCGCCGAAAATTGTCGGCATGTGTTGCCCCGTCGGCGAAGTAGTCGTTGTGCGGCATGGCATGCCCCTCCATCCTCTGCCGGGCTTCGACTTCCTTCTTCCCGGCCTTGATCCTCCGCGGCGCGGCCTCTTCCTCTTCTCCGCCTCGGCGTCAAGCATGTCCTGGAGGGACGCGATGATCAGCAAATGCTCCCGCAGGTCGTCGTCGAACGCTTGCTCGTCCTCCAGCAGCAGGGCAAGCATCTCATCGTCGCTGTCCATGGCTAAAGCAAAATCAATGGTTAAAATTGCGCCGAGGCAGACGACGCAACAAACAGCGACCAATCGCGCCTACGGCAAGTCGTCGAGCACCTTCGTGCGCGGAGGTGGGGCGGATTTGACGGCGCGTTCGGCGGCGGCGACGCGGCGGCGGCGGCACGACCGCGAGGCGCGGCAACGTGCGACTCGCAGCACGGATCAGGCGCCCAAACGGCCGGGAAATCCAGCGGCGGCGGTGGGGTGGGAGGCGCGGGAAGGAAGGAGCGACGAGAAAAGAGGCGCGAACCAACGGTTTATGCAAATAGTCGCCGACATGTGGGAGCCCGCCTCGCTTTTCGTGTGTGTCCCGTGTCGTGGGGACTTCGGGCGGATCGGGGGCGCCGGACAAAATGGGCTTTGGGGGACGTTTTTTGTCCCAATCGCTCGGGGGGTTGGGGGCGAGGAGATGCTCTAAGGCACTAAGTCTGCAATTGACTACGAAAGAAATAGACTTGCTCGGTTAGTTGGCGAAAATCTACAAAGTACTTTTTTTTCCCTTTCGGCAAACAGAATTACCCCTCAGCCATGCTATGAATCTTTTGGAAAATCATATCACGGTTATGTTCCCTCCCGCTCGCGACGAAACCGACGGCGCACAACTTCTCAGCAACGGCAGGATGGCAATTTTGAAATTCCATCCTGGCACATGGCAAGTTGCCATTGGGTACCCGTTTAGAGAAATTGTCTAACAAGGCCAGGTAAATCCTTCTAAATGGAGTAATATGATATTGGCTCAGGTAAATCCTACTAAATGGAGTAATATGATATTGGCTCAGGTAAATCATACTAAATGGAGTAATATGATATTGGCTCAGGTAAATCCTACTAAATTGAGTAATATGATATTGGCTCATGCCTCATGGGATGTTGACACACTGTCCCTGCTCCACGGTATCAGTCAGTTTTTCTAAATATAAGACGTTTTTGGGGACAAGAAAACACCGAGAGAAATTACGCGTTATCCAGCCACTGACATCTGAAGCTCATGTTAAATGGCCCTCTTCATGTCAGAATAGTGTCCCACGTCTTCAATGCAAGACAGTGTACACCATTTCCTGCAAAAGTGAGAGCTTGTTGTTGCTGTAGAATTAACATGGTTTCACGCGTCGAAACTTTCTGCTGAAACGCTCTCTTTTTTTTCCTTTACTGATGTACAATGTAAAGGATCAATAAACTATTGAGTTTGAAAAGATTTGGAGAAGCTGCATCATGCAACATACTTTTTGGATATGAACTTTTGTCAAGTTATTTGCAAACTATTCTCAAGTTTCAACAGCTATGAGTTACCGACGAACTTTGATCGTGTTAATGCAGTGTGTCCCTGGCTGCTCCCTGGCACCTATAATTGGCACTGGAGCGCTGTCTGCAAACAAGAAAACACCAAGCGAAAGGATGTGCTATCCAGCCACTGCTCATCTGAAGCTCGCGTTTAATTCATTTGTACCTCTCGTCCTGTAAGAATAGTATCCAAGGCCTTGAGGGCATCTCCAACCGGGCTACCCATCCCGCGCCCACATGTCCGAATGGGTCGATCTGGACAAAATCCCGGCCCAACGCAGGGACGCACCGCAAAAGCGGACGGCCGCGGCGTCCGGAACGACGCAAACCCGGCCCAAATCTTGGCTAGGTTTGCGTGGCCGCGGATGGCACGCGCCGTCCGCTCGCGTCCGGCGTCCGTCGCCTCGTCTCCTTTGGGCCCACCTGCGGTGACCGGGAGGGTATTAAATGGAGACGGAGGGGATTTGAACTCCACTCCGTCCCCTCCTCCCCGCGGCCGCCGCCATGGCCCCAGCGCGGTTTCGCTCCCGGAGCCACGACGACGAGGCGGCGGCGGCCGCCGGCCTCCGCCGGTGCTGCGGCCATCGGCGAGGAAACCGAGGCGGCCTCCACATCGGAGAGGCCGCCCGCGGCGGCGCGGCATTGCCGCAACCGCCGCCTCTCCTGGAAGCCCGAGTCCTCGGAGGAGGACCCGGCATCCGCGCCGCCAAGCTCATCTCGGCGGCGGAGGAGGAGGCCAGCGGCCGCACCTCCGAGATGCCATCCGTACCTCCGAGATGGAGGAAGCGGCGCGGCGGCGGAGGAGGAAGCGGAGCTCGGGAGCTCTACGCCCAGGCCCGCCAGGCGCGACGGGACGAGGACGAAGCGGCGCGGCGGGAGGAGCCGGCGCCGCGCGCGAGCGCCGCGAGGAGCGGCAGCGGGCCGGCGCGCGCGGGAGGAGCGGCGACGCCGGGAGGCCAGCGCCGCGCACGGCGAGAGAGCGGCGCCTCGGGGAGGAGGCGCCGTGCGCCGCCGCCTCGGGTCGCTCCGGACCCCCACTCGGCCTGGGAGGAGGCCCGTGGTCTCCGTGGCCGGAGTCCCCGGCGCGGTCGAGCCACAACAGTGCCTCGCCGCCGGGACGTCGTCGGCGAACGACGCCGACTTTCCCCACGGGGCTAGGCGGCGCACCGGCGGCCACCGCGCCGCCGACCAAACCCTAATAGAGGGTTTTTATTTTAAATTTAAAAGCCCATATAGGGGCTTCTTTTGTCAGTTATTTGCCTAAAATATGGCTATGTATAAATTTTGCCCAAAATAGGGCATATGTTTATGAAATATCGTTTAAAATTTCCATGTTTCGTTCTTTTCGTATTTGTCCGATTATGCGGTGCGTCCGCGCGTTGGGCGCAGCGCGCGACCCAAACGGACACGCGGACGCGGGCCGCTGTCCGCTCGGCCCAAACGGCCCAAAACGGACGCGCTGGGCCGTCCGTTTGGGTCGCCCGGTTGGAGATGCCCTGAATGCAGGACAAGCTCCAATTTCCTCAAAGTGAGCAGTGTGCTTGTTGTTGTTCTAAAAACAAATTGTTCACCCGGGAGAGCACCAAGGCTCTTGCCTGAATTTTCATTTCATCAAGATCGGGTGAAATCCCGTTTTTGAGCAGCAACATTAAAGGGGAGGGGAGTCAACACCCAACACCAGGGGGGGTGTGCTCTGGAAAAGAAGGAAAAACATCCAACAAAGCTAAGGTCGGTCGGGGACGAGGTAGGTCAGCCACAGATCGACGTCTGCACGCTGCTCCAGGGAAAGCCGAGCACGCCAAAGGATGGCATCATCTCTGCAGTTCTTGCGGAGGAGAGACAGAGAGGGGGCGAGGGCGTCGAAAACAACCGTGTTGCGGTGCTTCCACAAGTGCTAGAGACAGAACAGACAGAGCGTAGAGGCGGTGCGGGGCGGAAGCGCATAGCTAAACACTTCAGACATGGCGGGCTCGACGAGGACCGGAGATCCCATGGTGCTCCAGAATTGGCGCGCAAATGGGCAACCGAACATGATATGCATGGGGTTTTCAGCGGGGGCAGCTAGCTTCGTCGAGGATTCCCTTTCGAAGGAGGTTGGCGCAGCATTGGATGCGACCTTTAACCAAGAGCCAGGCGAAGAACTTGACTCTGGAGGGCGCCTTGTGTCAAAACTTTCAGCCGAAGTCTTTTCTTTTTCTTCTGTTAACTGATGTAGTAGTACAATGTACGGATTAGTAGTAGCATATTTCGTTTGAAAAGAATATGCATCATGCCAAAATGACCTCTCCCTCTTGAATCCTACCAATGGTAAGAAAATCGTAATCGTTAACTGCTCGATCTTCTTGGGAGTAGTGAATAATTATAATTAGGACGATTAACTCTTTAATCGGTCGGTTATTAATCGGTGCAACTTACACAATTAGCACTCAAAGCATGTTTGTATAAAGAATAAACGAATATTATATGTGTCTCTATACGCTTGCCCTAGCTACTTCTCTAGATCCCAAAAGCACATTAATACATGTATGCTTCTCCTATGTGGCATAATCTTCTAGGCCACGAGCGACAAAGTAGCCACCGTCTACCTTCATGTTCCTTCCTTTCGCTTTTCCTTTGCACTCTGAAGTTACTCATCTCATAACACCTACCTACGGTATTGCCTCTCTTGCACCTCAACCACCTACCCTATTTGAAGGCGCCCTAGAGCTCTTTCGCGACCTCCTCAAGGCAGTCGAGATCATGTATCCAAGGTCTAGTCGGCAACGGTGAGGAGCTGTTAAATGATGGCAGGAATTGAGCTCCTGGAGGCGAGAATCGAGCCGGAACTTTGCAAACCTACTTGATCTGGGCAGGGCGGTAGCTGGATGGGCGATATGCGTTGAAAATTTCGAAGTTTTATTGACCAAAGTGGAATAATTAATCGGGAACATTGCTAGGATGTCAAAGCAATTAATCGGACTAAAGGATTAACACAAGCGATTAGTGGTATTCAACACGATCGGGTCCCGAGTAGCAATTAATCGGCCAATTAATCACTGATTCGGCCTAGTTTTTGAAGAGGGGGTCCTACTGTCAATGATGCTTTGGTGGGTCATACTCGCAATAAAGGTTTCAGGTTTTTAAATTTCTAGGGCACCACTCCTAGTAGCTAGTCAGAAACATCTAAACAATGCTCCAATAAAAATAAAAGTAACATCGAAATACAAGGGGTCAACTTTTGTCTGGTCGTAAATGGGTTAGGGCAACTCGATCGTCAAATGATGAACAACTTCTCCCAATCCTAGTCAGAAAATATAAGCTTGATTTCTGCCCAGTCTCTCGCACCGTTGTCACTAGAATTAATCATTAGCTGAACCCCATTGCACGATCAGTGTCGATGTCTTCAGTACAGAATCTCGCTGCCTCAGCCCGCCCCACTACACAAAGCCTCTGACTGACACTAATTATAATGATGATTAGCTCCAGGTACAGTACTGGCTCGGCGTCCAAAAGCGGGAGCAGCTCCAGCTGCGAGCCGTCTCGTCACCTGACGGAGATCGCATAATTAAACAGCACAGCGCAGCTCGCTCGAAGCCGAGATTCGCATCTGTTGGTACAGCGTGTCGACTGTTTCGGATAACACACGGTCAGATTCGCTGATCTGATGATGCTGGCTCTTGCCTGGTTTGAAGAATCCGAAAAGCACCCATGATCTTGGCTTGCCTCAATCCAACTGTTGTTTGTGATCATCCTTGAAGATGTTTTTTCGCCAGGTTCTTCCTTACTTGATCGAGCAACTGTAATGGTTTTGATTTGTGCCCTTCGGAGGTTCCAACCTCCAAGAGGAAAGGAAAAAAGATGAAATGCCACCATACCACTTGGGAAAGGAAGCAGTGCAATCGGATTGGCGCAGCGATGTTTGCAGCGAGAGACATCTTTCAGGATCAGATGTCGCCAAGTGCTGCGGTCCGCGTGCTCTGCCTGCGCACTGCTGACTGACTATGCTGCGTACACGGGCACTGACGAATTCACGATAACCCACAGCGAGGCCGTGTGATCTGCAACGAAAGCTTTGCATTTCCCTGTTGCGATGCAGAAATGGTCGGTCTACTCAAGGGAAAACACATGTAATGCGATCCAATAGCAAGTTCCAGTTCACGGCAGAATCGGTAGTGTTTTCTCACAGAGAAAAGTGGTGTGCTTGTGCAGATCAGCAGAAATGTGGACGTGTTCTGCAAGCTTGTAGAGTTGAAGCACGTGTGTGTGTGAATACACAACGGATACAATCTCTTTGACCTAGTAAATGATGCTTTAGCAAACTTTCAACAATTATTGGACTCTTGGATTAAAAATTAACCACTTGCGGATCTTCTTGGTCGCGCCATTTTAGTTAGCTTAACTGAAGTACGACACCTCCTTTGGTTTAGCTATTATTTGTAGAGTTCAGTCCTCTATAATGGCGTGATTTAGCTGTTTTTGTGATCTGGAAATATTTAGTGGTCCAATATTAGCGAGCCCAAACACGACCTAACTGAAGTATACGACCAAATTGGTGTATATTATATATTTTTAACCGACCCTGAGCTTTTTTTTTATAAAGAGAATATATTAATATCAAAAGATACCAATTACATCCAGCTGACAACGCCCACCTAGTGTTACAAATGCACACGAAAAGTAAAGAAAACTAAGAAATAAAAGTCCCGCTACAACATCTCAGACCTAACAACAGCAATACAACCACCACCGTGACAACACCTGAAATACAGACTCTCCAAAAACGACGTCTCCAAGAAGGAAACAGTGCACCAGCGCCGGCGTCGCCCGACCAAAGGTCTTAGGTTTTCACCATGAATATAGTTTCCACTCTCAAAACAATGCCTCCAACAAGGTCATTGCTAGGCACAATCAGTTAAGGCCAGACCTTGGGTTTTCACCCTGAGATGTAAGACTCTGAACTTCACCTGTGCTTCCACCCCCACATGTATACCACTGCTGCGGAGCCTGAAATGCCAAGCAAATCCCTCAGCATCACGGAGACCGACCCTGAGCTGTAGCAAATTCTAGTATGCAAACAAGCAAAGTGTAGTTGGTCGATAACGAAAACCATAGTTTCTCAGTCTAGAGACTTATTGGAAAATTCCAACATCCCCAAAAAGAGATGTGGCAATCTCGAAGAGAAAATTATCTACCTTTCAAATATATCTCGGCGAGATCAAATATATGACTAGATTTTCTGACATTGTGATCGTCCTTGATCATCAAAAAGAGTATATAGCTCTTCGAAAATGTGCCATTTATGACTTAAAAGGGTCACAAGTAATTGAAAGTTTCCCTAGAGACCAGACGTTGGTTAAAAGTTCAGCCAAGGACCATTTAGGTTAAAGAAGTAGCTTGTAGAGCTGAGTACAAGTGGTTGAAAGTTTCCCTAGAGACCAGACGGTGGTTAAAAGTTCAGCCAAGGACCATTTAGGTTAAAGAGGTAGCTTGTAGAGCTGAGGCATATGCGTGTGCTTGAATAAACAACGGATGCACGATGCTTGCCCATGGTCTCCTGGATACTTTATCGGTATCAAACGTTCGTGGAAACTTGTGCACGTTTTGTTTGGAGGAGAAAATATTAAACATTGCAGAAAGGACTGGAAGCAAGACAAGGTTAAGCGTCCATTGGCAGCAGTTTTATCTGAAACAAAAGGCCGGACAAAACAGATTACCCGCAACAAGCAGCAATTCCGGGCAGCAAAGCTGGTACTGCTGCATGCTAACTTTGACTAAACAAGTAACAGGTTGCAGATAAAAAAAATGCAAGTGAAAAGGACAATTTTACTTGCTTCTGAAGCTGGAGGCTTGGACGAGAGGTAAAGAAATGGCAGACAATTTTACTCCTGGAGTCAGAAACTTGGAGCCTTGGAGGGGAGATAAAGAAGTGACACGCAATAGAAAAATAACAGGTAAAAGTAGAGAAGATTGGTAAACCTCTCCCCACGGGCCAAAAAGAGCAACTTTACCAGTTTACCTGGTGAGTAAAAGAAAAGGGCAACAAGTGGCTGCAGCACCTACCTGCAATCTGCCAAGAAAAGGATTCAGGGAGACCATGATGAGCACCATCATGGCCATCCTCATCAGGTCACTCACCAGTCACCACACAGTCCAGTCCAAGCACCATCATCATCCAGTCACCGCGACGGAAATGAAATGAAATGAACACACAGGTGCACAACAGTAACCTCACGAGTCCCATCACACGATGGAGTACCTCCCAGTGGAATCCATCCAAGCTCGCATCAACTTGCTGATTAGAAAGCGGAGGGGCCATGGTAGTGGCCACGCCAGCTTTTCAGCCAAGATGCCAACTTTTATAATGGATGGATGGACAAAAGGATCATTCACTCATCGCAGCAACGCATATGCAGAGGAAAATTTAGCTCTGATAACTGATGAATCGAGATACAGATGATTAAGGTGCTAAGCTAGGCCTAGAGCAGATGGTTCGGTTACAGAATTGAGGTGTTAACGGTTACAGTGAGGCTAGGAAACTCAGCCAGGCGGCCGTCACTGAGAGCTACTACGGGTGGGCTAACTCTAAATTTTTACAGCAGATAAAGAAACCCTAATGCTATTGCATTGCGCCTCCTCAGGCTTGATATCCCTGCTAATCGTCATTTGGTGTACAGAATCAGTAAGGAGCTCCTGGTTTAGCAGTCTATCCTCGCCCACTCGTACCGTCCGGGGAGCGGGCACTCGTTCGCAGGACAGAAGTTATACCTGATTTGAACAGAACAGTGTTAGTAACTTTCTGTTTGCAATATGTGCAATATCTACAGCATAACATAATTAGCAGCATGTTGAGGTGAAGAGGGAAAGGAAGCAAGCTCTTACTTCTCCCTGAAAGCCTGATGTTGCTGTCGTTCGGCAGCATCGAAGAACTCTTCCATCTCAAGAGAGGTCGGGATGTAACGGCAGATGGGCGTTTGCATCCTGCGGCGCGAAGGGTTGCTGGTTCTTGTTGCGGAGCCAGGGGTGCTTATCGTGTCCGAGGTCCTGATCAGGCTGCAAGGCGTCGTCTCCCTGGTACTCCTGCAAAGCACAATATGAAAGTTGAGAGCTTGGAAATGCAGAAGACGCCTTGCAAACTACAGGTGCAAGCTGGTTTGGTGAACTGGCATGACAACAAATTACAGTAGTTCCAGCATAATTAGTTTGTGGCATGATCTTGTGGTATATTCTTAGCAGGTACCCCCACAGCGAGGTACTAGCTGATTATTGGTGCACCTCACTGAATGATTGAATATACTGACAAACAACAAGTTGGCCTAACAGAGACAAACGACCTAAATACAGCGTGCAACATGCATATGCCGGAGAGAAAGGGTCCACGTCTTGTACCAGATGATACCAATAAAGTAGTCCAACTAAGTAGCTGAAGATATTGATAGAATACCGAGACATTTATTTATCTCAGAAAATGAGCTAGAGAAATAATAAGAACACTGCTCCAAGGCTTCATCAAGTAAGTATAATCTTCTCTGCAGTGGCTGGTTGCAGGAATGGATGGAAATCCCTTTGACCCAAAAAACATTTGAAGAAATGTGGTCCGGCTGTGTCCATTCAAGCAAGGCCCAGCAAACCCCTGCAGGCAGCGAACAGGCCGGCCAGGAGGCATTCAATGGCGTGGCGCTCTGGTATACAAGGACTACTGATGACGAGAGCAGCTCGGCAGGGCCATGGCAATTTCACCCAGGGCGGTGGCAACTGGCAGGCGAGCAACGCGCGCGCAAGAAATGGGATCTTGATTTTCTTGACTGCGACAGGAGTGTCGCTTTTGGGGACTGAAATTTCTTGGAAAAGATTGGGTGAGGCGGGCGAGGTCCCTACCGGCAACAACGAGATAACAACTCAAGGCCAATGCTGAAAACGGAGGGCGGCTAGGGTGGGGAGGGGGGAAAGGGGCCATCTTTCCCCCGCCACTATGGTCTATGGGGGAAAGGACGCTTGAGGAGGCTCCACTGGTTTAGTGGACCATCAAGTGCAAACACCGCTTTGATTGTGGGGATTGGAGGAACTGGAGGCGCGCCTTAATTAATGGGTCTTTATTCGAACCAAAGAATATGCCTTTTCTGGAGAGAGGGAGCGGGGAAATTTGGGGGGCTTTTTACCGCCGGCGCCGGGTCAACAGGCGATTCTTGGATTCTTGCACGGTCTAGCCAGCCAACGGCTAAAAGTTGGGGTCAATTAATTAGGTCGTCCGCGGCGAGGGATGGTGATTCTTGGATTCTTGGAAGCTTGAGGGGATTGCTACGAGCTCGACGAATTAGTCCCTATTTCAGCGCTTCAATCCTGAGAAGAGGACGCCGGACCAGCGGCCTAGGGAGGGGATTTTTTTGAGGTTCAAGAGCTCGTGTGAGACCACGCGGCGGCGCTAATGGGGAGTGGAACGAAACAGCAGCGGACGCGGCGCAAGTGCAAGATAAAACCTAAACGCCAATCGAATCCAGTCCCATGGGCCGCGAGAAGACCGGGGAGCAACGATTAACGGAAGAGGGGTAAAAGGGGGGAAAGAAGCGTGTTGATACCTCTCCATGGCGTCCCAATCCAGGACGTTGTCCCCGAAGGAGGCCTCGAGGTCGGCCTCGAATCCCTCGGCCGCGAACGCCGCCGCCTGCTCCTTCCACCCGGAGACGGCGGCTGGCTCCTTGTCCTTGGTCCCCGGCGGCGGCGGCGGCTGCTTCTCGAGCCTCCTGCTCCTGAGCTCGAGGTAGTCCCCGGGGTCGACGGGCGGGTCGTCGGCCCTCTTGAGCGGCGAGGAGGTGCGCTGCTGCAGCGCGAGGGTGCGGGAGCGCGTGCGGACGCCGAGCAGCGCGCCGCCGACCTCCATGACGGCCACCTCGCCCGAGGCCTTGCTCTTGCGCATGTACTTGCCCATGGTTGGTGGGCGGCGGCGGCGGCGGCGGCGGCGCGGGGCAGTCCCGGGAATAATGGGGAGGGGGAAGCAAGCGAGGGGGAAAGGGCGGGAGGGGCGGATTTGGCGCGCTCGGGCGGGCGATGGGCGATGCCGCTCCTCTATTTATTTACACAGAGAGAGAAATCAGGAGGGAGGTTGCCTTGGGCGGGTGGGGATTCTCGGGCGTTGCTGGTGTCGCCGCGTGGTTTTCCGAGGGTGCCACACATGACCCTGAGATTATTTTGAGGAGAGGAGCGTGGTGCACTGCTTGAAACGTGGCAAGGGAATGTGAAGGAGTAGTGTTTCAAAAGGTGCCTTCTATGGATCCAAGGATTTCATCCATGCTAGTATTCAAATATCATTTCCATCTTTACCACTTTTTCATATGAATGTTTCTAGAACATTGGAATGGTGCTATACCTAAATTCTACTATACTATACTATGGATTAATATAGGATTTTCACATTCAAACCAAACTATACTAGCAGCGCACATGGTTTTAGCGTGGAATACTTCCTATCCCAAGCTATATAGAAATGAAAAAAAAGTGCCGACTCCAATGTAGTGAATAGTTGATATTTTGAAACCACGGATATTTTTTGTTAGATTTTTATCATTTTTTTGTAGAAAAAGTACAATGAATTTTGCAGTGACATTTCGCATGCATGTACAACACATCATTGGTTAGATCCAAAAAAAAATTCTTCGTACTTTCAAACTTGAAAAGATTGGTGGGCACTTGCCAGGAAGAGATTTAGGAGGAAGGAGAAGAAGGGCTTCGACTCTTTCATCATCCTGATTGCCTGGCGCATATGGAAACAACGAAACGCAAGGGTTTTTGATAATGTGGCCAGACAGTTCTCCGAGGTACAATTGGTGGAGCAGATCTTCGAGGAGTGGGATCTTTGGGCAAAGGCAGGTCTTGGTGGGTGTAATCTATTCGCGAGAGTAGTGCATTAGAGGTTGTGTGTCGGTGGTGTGGTGGTGTTCTGGTCACCGCTGTACGCAGCTGGTGACCTTTCTGTAAACCTTGTTCTGCCTTCTATAAAACAAAGGTACGCAATTGCGTACTCTCGAAATTTTTTTTTTTGAAAATAAAAGGACTCCCCTTGAGCTCTTTTGAATCGAATGAGCCATAGGATCTGATAACATGTAAAATTGCATGCACCGGCTAGAATATAAAAACGGTAACCGGTGGAGAAAGGCAATGAATCTGTATTTCAATGGACCACCAGTAAAATAATCTCACTCTGCTTTGCATTGGTGTGTCTAGAATTATTGATTATGTTAGATTCTTATGTCCATCCTCTTGTGTTTTCTAGTAATATAATCCAAATATTCCATTAGTGTTCGGTGACGTGGAATATTTTGCATTTCTCATGGTTTAGTGAACTAATTTTCAAACATCTGATTTGGTATCATGGCATTAATAAGACTATACATGCCACTAACCAATGTCTAATTTGGTGCCATGGAATCCTTAAAACCTACTAAAATCAAATTATATGAATATATTATAGAAGTTGTATATTGCTTCACCATGGAAATTTTATTGGAAAATTAGGTGGTTGTTATCGGTGTCATATGAAAGAATATTTTACGAGCTCAAAGTACAAATCTTAATTAATTGTACCTAACTTGTAGATATCCTTGTGTATATAAAATTTATGATGGTTGTCATTAAACTGCATCTTGACCTCCTTGCTTGAGTTTTATTGAGTAATAAATAAGGTTCTCACCGCTTCTTGGTCAACATATTTTTGTTACTCTCAGCTATATATGTTTCACATTCCAATCGAGATACACAAAATAGTATATCCTTGAGCGCGTGCGCGCACACACACAAAATAGCACCATAAACCCCCCAGTATTAGTTGGCCAAACAAAAGGGAAAATAAAACGCAAACAAGAAATATGATAGACATTGTTTGGTGCCAAATATATATTTGTAGTTTGCAAAAGAATATGTTTACATGTTTCAGTACCACATTGCGAATTACACAAAGAGTAGTTGCACATTTTGTAAATGTGAAACTAGTCTATATTTCAAGTGGAGGCAACATTTTTGATATAAAACTTGAAAGCACAAGAACAAAATAAGTAGCACATTACAAATTCAAATATGTGCATATTTTTAGATTAGTTAGTGCGGATTAATAGCGAAAGTAAATGAGATGCTTAATACAGTCCCATTCTCATCCATTTGACCAGCATTGTCCAAGTTGTAATGGTATGTTCGTTGTGTTGGGCCAACTAGACCAAGAATAATTGATCCCATTTTAGAATTGGTCATTGTTTCATTTATATTTTTACAATGAAAGCATTAGAGGCGTCAAAATCATTCAGCTATTCAGCTTGGTTGTATTGTACAATATAGACTAGTTGAGTGCCCGTGCGTTGCTACGGCTTCTTTAATTTTGTTTCTCACTACACAGGTGAATATGATAAAAAATTGTGAGTGTAAATTATACTCCCTCCGTTTCAATCTATAGTGCCTATAGATTTTCTGCACGGTAATTAGCGCAACTCATTTTTTAACACAAAACCCCCTAAAGAGTCGAACCACGATCCCAGAAATACTCCCGATCTGCCGATCCCTCGATCCCGCTGTGGAGTCCTTATTTCCAGCTATTCATCTCATCTCGGTGGAAGGGGTTCTTCGCAAATAAACACATATATACTCTTATATTATGAAACAAATGCAGAAAATCTATAGGCACTATATATTGAAACGGAGGGAGTATATAACTTCATTATGTTTCGAAGCATTATTCATAAACTGCAGAATCCCTCTCGAACGATGATTTCGTCCCGCTGTATAAATAAAGATAAACGGCTGAACCGATAAAGTAACGAGGGAACGCCCTCACATAGTAGATTAGAGGTAAACAAAAAAAACACATGAAAAAACAAACTTGTCATTGAACTGGAGGTTCATGATGCAGCGTGTCCCATTGTTGACACCGAGACATGCACTGGGTTCACCAGGGACCATAATATGGAAAGTACTGACAATGGCGCCTCCAATATGGTTACATCACTCGCCCAGATAAACCTTCGCACGCTACGGGTATTTCAAAACTGCCCACTATACCTAAGCTAGGGTTCCAGAAGGTGATGTAGCTATTGGTTCCAACGAGCCTCCACCAACAGAATCCTTGTGTTGCCTGCCACCTTCGAAGGCTAACACCTCGGCATCCAGAAACGAGAGTCCATGACACGACAAACAACACACCGCGAGGCCGATGGATAAGATGAGGAAGGTCGATGCCAAATCCAAGCCCACCCGGCTCGAATCCAGGTAGCAATTGGTCGGCATAGGTGCAACACGCACACAACTTGGAGCCACCCGCTGGTCTAGGGCCCAAAGTCTAGGCCTGAGCCCGAATCTAGCCTCTCGCCGATGGGAAGGGATAAGTGCCCCCACCCCCCGATGCTACAGACGGTTTTTGTCCAGACCCAGGTTAGGCTCGGATCATGCCCGATTAGCCCCACCGTGGCACTGCAGCGCAATGACCGTTACCACCATCCACCTGCAGACTCATGGCACCATAGCACGGCCACCACCGTCAAGATCTCGCCGCTATGTCCTACCGCTAGCCTACATCTTAAGAGGTGTTACCTCCTCCCACCATCCCCCTAATTGGATGCCCAACGACTGAGGCATGTGAGCCGCCTTGCAAGAGAACCGCACCACCGTCACCCTGCCTGGGAAATGCACAAGCCGCCAGTCAAGTTCGGCACCCCCACCATAGACGCTCTAGCACCAGGTAAACAAGATCCCGCAAGGGCTTTGCCTAGTGCGCTCTTTGGCGGCGGCATGGATGGGGGGGAAGCTTTGACAGGGAGGCCGCACTAAGTTTGGTGTCTCGATCTGTCACGTGGGGGGGATACGCGAGGAGGTCTTCCTCATCATAATCCATGTTCTCATAAATTATCATGAGTGTTTCCTCTTCCTTGTCGGACTCATTATCGTCGATCTGTAATACACACGCTGGAATTACACTAAAGTCTGCACTAACTATGGATGGTTGACTTTTCTGCCGGAAAGGAACTTACCTTGATAAAATGATAATCTAGGTAGGTAGACATTTTGAGTGATGATGCCAAGGTTGATGTTCTTGCATAAATCAGCTGAAAAGAAATGCACCACGTAACATTACTGTCTAAAAATGAACAATACTTGATAGAGTATGAGCAAGTTTAGTTCGCGTAAAAAGAGTGCTACTTTATATCAATACATCACTGCACCTGAAATTTGAAACAAATACTCACTTCATAGAGCGAGTTGAGCAGCAGCAGAGAAGGCTCCTGGCATATTGTTGATCATGTGTCGATCGACTACGAAAATTCTTTAACCATGGAAGCAAGCAGACCAGTACAGAACCCAGGCCGATTTTATTTAAGAAAAAAAGCGGATATAAGGCCTCTCTCAAAATATGACAGTACAACGGCATAAAAAATATTTGAGACTTTAAATAGCTCATGATAAATTCAGCCAAACATGTAACTGAAAAAAAAATTACGGATTCATGAAAACCGTGATGTGCCACGAAACATGTTCCGGCCATTTTCATAATAAATTTACAAAACAGAGACTCAAAAGGATTATCATTCTTGGATTTCTTAAGCAATATCAAGGACATGAGAAGCTTCACAGCGTCAGAAGCAATATCGACTTCACAATAGCCTGCATGTAAGCCAAACATTGATCAGTTAGCGTGCTGCATCCTATGAACAAACTGTAAACCATGTATTGACAGTAGTTAAAAAGATAATTATTTTACTACCGAGATAACATAACTACATAACCAAGACTGAAAACAAGATGAAACTGTTGAAACCTAGTCCGCAACGCCGTGTTGTCTTCGGCCCTTAGAGTCTACCTGAGCAGGTCGTGGGCTGAGCCCGCGGTGGACGTAACGACTGCTCCTCCTCGGTGCTTTTCGTCTTGCCGTCCACGTCGGAAAACAGGTTCAGAGCCGTGAGCTTCTCCGCCATGGTCGGCTCGTCAAGGTGGTAATGCGGAATCGACCCACTGAGCAAGGAATCGTGAAAGGGATATGATAACAAATTAGAGGTAAGAAACTAATAACTTGATATGATAATTTAGTCTATCAATGGAATATAGGGAAATAAATGATTTGATTTGATCTGTTCCTAACAAGCGGGTAAAACAGGTTGGTCTGTTACGCATTCGGCCAGAATGGCGCCAATTCGCCCCCGCTGCATATGTCGGACGCGAGCTTAGTGGTCTGGTCTACCGGAGTTTAAGCATGGCAATTTCTCCGGCTTCATCCACCGGCACAGCATATGCATAACGTCCGTGTCAAACAATGAAATCACTTTGGGTCGTTCGTATTGCATGGTATTTAATTTTTTGCAGGAAAAGCAGCGTGATGGCCCACAAGTATAGGGGTGCATCGTAGTACTTTCGATAAATAAGAGTGTCGAACCCAACGAGGAGCAGAAGATGTTGACAAGCAGTTTCGATGAAGGATTCACTGTAAATGCTCACCAAGTTTTCGGGTTTTGATATAGCAGATAAATAAAGTACAAGTAAGTAAAATGCGAGAGTAATAGTTGCAGCGAGTGGCCCAATCCTTTTTAGCACAAAGGACAAGCCGGTTTGTTTACTTATGATGACCAAACGTTCTTGAGGACACACGGAATTTAGTCTAGTGCTTTTGCTTCATATAGTTGATTAATCTTCATTGTTTTGATAAGTGTTGTGTGGGTGAACCTATGCTAATGCACCGCCTTCCTAGGACTAATACATACTTGTGATTAAACCCCTTGCAAGCATCCGCAAATACAAGAAAGTAATTAAGATAAATCTAACCACAGCCTTAAACTCTGAGATCCTCCTATCCCTCATGCATCGATATACCAACGGGGGTTCAGGTTGCTGTCACTCCGGCAACCCCACAATTAAAAATACAAGATGCATTCCCCTAGGCCCATAAAGGTGAAGTATCATGTAGTCGATGTTCACATGACACCACTAGAAGAATAACACCACAACTTAAATATCAAACCATTAAATATTACTCAACATAGTTCACTACTAACATTTAGACTTCACCCATGTCCTCAAGAACTAAACGAACTACTCACAAGACATCATATGGAACATGATCAGAGGTGATATGATGATGAATAACAATCTGAACATAAACCTTGGTTCAATGGTTTCACTCAATAGAATCAATAACAAGGAGTAATCAATACCGGGAGAGTTTCCCCTATGAAATAATCAAGATTCAACCCTAGATGTTACAGCGGAGACGAGGTGCAGCGGTGGAGATGATGGTGTCGGTGGAGATGATGGTGATGATGATCCCAATGAAGTCCAGCTCGATGACGGTGACGATGGCGATGATTTCCCCCTCCGGGAGGAATTTCCCACAGATTTCAGCTGCCGGAGAGCTCTTCTCTCTGGTGTTTCCGCCCCGCGAGGCGGGCTGTGTCTATTCTCGATGTCCCCCCGGGTTCGGGAGGGATGAAGTACGCGAAGGAGATGGCCGAGGCGTCGTGGGCCCTCCCAACATGGCGGCGCGGTCAGGGTGGACCCCGCGCCGGCCTATGGGGGGCCCATGGTGGCCCTCCTCGACCTCCCCTTTTGGCTGGCTCCGTCATCTGGAAAAATAGGAGCTTCCGTATATTTTCCGTCAATTGTTGATCTTCGAAATCGTATCCCGACGGTGCTTTTTCCAGCAGAATCCTGACTCCGGTGGGTGATTCTCCAATAATCATGAAACATGCAAAATAGGTGAAATAACATAAGTATCATCTCTAGGTATGAAATATATCAATGAATAATAGTAAATTATGATATAAAATAGTGATGCAAAATGGACGTATCAACTCCCCCAAGCTTAGACCTCGCTTGTCCCCAAGCGAAACTGAACTCGGTAAACAAGACCACATGTTTATGGAGTGAAGAGTCGATAAATAAAATACGGACAAGAAGCATCACATTTATTAATCCACACAAGACATTCTATTAAACAACTTTCTCATATAACTCAACTTGAAACAAGTAAAGGGAAATCACAAATAAAGGTGCATAGGAAATCATTATTGGTGATGGCAAACTTTGTTCTTGGTCAAAGAACGATTAACAGATTGTACTTATTCTTCAAGCATAGATAACCTTCAAAGTCATATTCATTCAGATAAAATTTGTACTAAACAAGGAAGAATAAAAGACATGATTAAATAGATCACAATATAGATGGTTGGATCACAACAACTCAATTGCTTGCTTAAGATGGAGGGAAATAGGTTTACTGACTCAACATGAAAGTAAAAGATAGGCCCTTCGCAGGGAAGCAGGGATCAAATCATGTGCTAGAGCTTTTTAAGTTTTGAAATCGTACACAGAGCATAAAAGTAAAGTTTTGAGAGGTGTTTGTTGTTGTCAACGAATGGTAGTGGGCACTCTAACACCCTTGCCAAACAGACTCTCAAAGAGCGGCTCCCATGAAGGACGTTATCTCTACCAGCAAGGTAGATCATCCCTCTTCTCTCTTGTTTACACATGTACTTAATTTTATTTATGGATGACACTCCTCCCAACCTTTGCTTTCACAAGCCATGGCTAACCGAATCTCGGTGCCTTCCAACATTTCACATACCATGGAGGAGTGTCTATTGCAAAATTAAGTTGCTTACTGATGAATCAGGCAAAACATGTTAAGAGAATTATTAATGAAAGCTAATTAATTGGGGCTGGGAACCCCGTTGCCAGCTCTTTTTGCAAAATTATTGGATAAGCGGATGTGCCACTGGTCCATTGGTGAAAATCTGCCCAACAAGGCTGAAAGATAAAACACCACATACTTCCTCATGAGGTATAAAACATTGACACAAATAAGAGATAATAACTTTTGAATTATTTAAAGGTAGCACATGAAATATTTACTTGGAGTGGCGCAAAATACCACATACTAGGTAGTTATGGTGGACACAAATGGCATAGGTTTGGTTTAAGGTTTTGGATGCACGAGAAGTATTCCCTCTCAATACAGGTCTTTGGCTAGCAAGGTTGATTAGCAAGCATAAGAGTGGAGGGAAACAAACAAATATACATGTGATAAAAATAATCATGCATCTTCCTTGTAAGCACAAATAATTTTAACTTCAGAATACTAAACTCATTAGCTAACAAGAAAGAAAGATAATGAAATAATATGTCTACATGTATATTCCTCTTTTCTACTTAAGTCTCCAACTAATGTTGCTATTGACCAATGCTAAGTTTGCCAAAACCAAATAGATTTACTTGATGCTCCCAAAGTGATACCAATACTAACAACAAGATCAATCATATAACATAAATTGCAAACTAAAATAAGGTGTGCAAAAAGTAAATGATAAAACTTCTCATTAATATTCCATAACGATAACTCACACCAAGGGATACATAGATAACCAACTAAAAGAGAGATACTTCCACACTGCAAACCATCTTATATGATAACTTCCCTACTCATGATATGACACTACTTGATAGTAAAAAGGTAAAAGATAGTGATGATGTGATACCGCGGCACTCCCCCAAGCTTGGAACAAACCAAGGGGATGCCAATACCAATGATGAATTACTCCTTCGGTGGTGATGGTGGTAAATTCTTCCCGTCATCAGACTTCCAAGGAAGAGGCTCTCCATCAACAAACGATGTCTTGGTCTCGAGAATCCTGAAACTGGCAGCATAGCTTATGTGTTTAAACCTGTTTTCATACTCACAGTTTTGATTCTGAACATCATAAAGTTGCGCTTGAAGTTGGTTGGTAGTGTTGTGAAGTGAGAGGATATCGTCCCACAGCTTTGTAGTCTCCTTCTTGTGTCCATTGATGCGTGTAGTTGACACGTCCGTTGGGAACCCCAAGAGGAAGGTGTGTGATACGTCTCCGACGTATCGATAATTTCTTATGTTCCATGCTACATTATTGATGATATCTACATGTTTTATACACATTATATGTCGTATTTATGCATTTTCCGGCACTAACCTATTAACGAGATGCCGAAGAGCCGTTCTTGTTTTCTGCTGTTTTGGTTTCAGAAATCCTAGTAAGGAAATATTCTCGGGTTGGACGAAATCAACGCCCGGGTCCTATTTTTGCACGAAGCTTCCAGAAGACCGAGGGGAAAGGAAGTGGGGCCACGAGGCGCCACCACAAGGCGGCGCGGCCCAGGTCTTGGCCGCGCGGCCCTAGCGTGTGGGGCCCTCGTGTGGCCCCCGCGTTGCCTTTCGCCTACTTAAAGTCTTCGTCGCGAAACCCTGCGTCGAGAGCCACGATACGGAAAACCTTCCGAGACGCCGCGTCGCCAATCCCATCTCGGGGGATTCGGAGATCACCTCCGGCACCCTGCCGGAGGGGGAATCTCTCGGAGGACTCTTCATCGCCATGATCGCCTCCGGAGTGATGAGTGAGTACTTCACCCCTGGACTATGGGTCCATAGCAGTAGCTAGATGGTCGTCTTCTCCTTATGTGCTTCATTGTTGGATCTTGTGAGCTGCCTCACATGATCAAGATCATCTATCGTAATACTATATGTTGTGTTTGTCGGGATCCGATGGATAGAGAATACTATGTTATGGTGATTATCAAGTTATTACCTATGTGTTGTTTATGATCTTGCATGCTCTCCGTTATTAGTAGAGGCTCTGGCCAAGTTTTTGCTCTTAACTCCAAGAGGGAGTATTTATGCTCGATAGTGGGTTCATGCCTCCATTAAATCTGGGACAGAGAAAGTTCTAAGGTTGTGGATGTCTTGTTGCCACTAGGGATAAAACATTGATGCTATGTCTAAGGATGTAGTTATTGATTACATTACGCACCATACTTAATGCAATTGTCTGTTGTTTGCAACTTAATACGGAAGGGGTTCGGATGATAACCTGAAGGTGGACTTTTTAGGCATAGATGCATGCTGGATAGCGGTCTATGTACTTTGTCGTAATGCCCAATTAAATCTCACTATATTTATCATATCATGTATGTGCATTGTCATGCCCTCTCTATTTGTCAATTGCCCGACTGTAATTTGTTCACCCAACATGCTTTTATCTTATGGGAGAGACACCTCTAGTGAACTGTGGACCCCGGTCCTATTCTTTACATCGCATACAATCTGCAATTGTTCTTTACTATTTTCGCAAACAATCATCTTCCACACAATACGGTTAATCCTTTGTTACAGCAAGCCGGTGAGATTGACAACCTCATTTCGTTGGGGCAAAGTACTTTGGTTGTGTTGTGCAGGTTCCACGTTGGCGCCGGAATCCCTGGTGTTGCGCCGCATTACATTTCGCGCCATCAACCTTCAACGTTTCTTGGCTCCTCCTGGTTCGATAAACCTTGGTTTCTTTCGAGGGAAAACTTGCTCTGTCGCATCACCTTCCTCTTGGGGTTCCCAACGGACGTGTGTCAATGCACGCATCCGTGTGATGCGCACGGTACCAAGTTTCCTCGAGAAAAACCAGGGTTTAATCAACTTAGGAGTCAAGAAGCACGTTGAAGGTTGATGGTGGCGGAATATAGTGCGGCGTGATGACCCACAAGTATAGGGGGTGTATCGCAGTATCTTCGATAAGTAAGAATGTCGATCCCAACGAGGAGCAGAAGGTGTTGACAAGCAGTTTCGATGAAGGTTTCACTGTAAATCACGAGACAAGTATTCAGGGGTTTCGATGTAGATGAATAAAGTACGAGTAAGTAAAGTGCGAGAGTAATAATTGCAGCGAGTGGCCCAATCCTTTTTAGCACAAAGGACAAGCCGGTTTGTTTACTTATAATGACCAAACGTTCTCGAGGACACACGGGATTTTAGTCTAGTGCTTTCGCTACATACGGCTAATTAATCTTCATTGTTTTGATAAGTGTTGTGTGGGTGAACCTATGCTAATGTACCACCCTTCCTAGGACTAATACATACTTGTGATTATACCCCTTGCAAGCATCCGCAACTACAAGAAAGTAATTAAGATAAATCTAACCACGGCCTTAAACTCGAGATCCCGCTATCCCTCTGCATCGATATACCAACGAGGGCTCAGGTTTGTCACTCCGGCAACCCCGCAATTGGCAAACGAGTACAAGATGCATTCCCCTAGGCCCATAAAGGTGAAGTGTCGTGTAGTCGACGTTCACACGACACCACTAGAAGAATAACACCACAACTTAAATATCATAACATTGAATATTACTCAACCATACTTCACTACTAACATTTAGACTTCACCCATGTCCTCAAGAACTAAACGAACTACTCACGAGACATCATATGGAACATGATCAGAGGTGATATGATGATGAATAACAATCTGAACATAAACCTTGGTTCAATGGTTTCACTCAATAGCATCAATAACAAGTAGAAATCAACAGGAGAGTTTCCCCTATCAAACAATCAAGATCAAACCCAAATTGCTACAGCGGTGACGAGGTGCAGCGGTGGAGACGGCGGTGATGATGATGAAGATGATGGTGATGGTGATGGAGATGATGTCCAGCTCGATGACGGTGACGATGGCGTCGATTTCCCCCTCGGAGGAATTTCCCAGATCTCAGCCTGCCGGAGAGCTCTTTTCTCTGGTGTTCTCCGCCCCGCAGAGGCGGCTGTGGCTCTTCGCGACGTACCCCTCGAGCTTAGGTTTTCGGGACGAAGGCATACGCGAAGAAGGAGGCGAGAGGGGCTGTGGGCCCCCTCCTCACGAGGCGGCGCGGCCGGGGCAGGGCCGCCGGCCTGTGAGGGGGCCCATGGTGGCCCTCCTCGGCTCCCCCTTAGGCTCCCTCCGTCATCTCGAAAAATAGGAATTTTCATATAATTTCCGTCAACTGTGACCTTAGAAATATTGCATTCGACGGCGCTTTTCGAATCCCTCCCGGTGCGCGATCCCCAAATAATCATGAAACATGCAAAATAGATGAAATAACATAAGTATTATCTTCAAATATGAAATATATCAATGAATAACAGCAAATTATGATATAAAATAGTGATGCAAATTGGACGTATCAACTCCCCCCAAGCTTAGACTTCGCTTGTCCCCAAGCGAAACTGAAACAAGACCACATGTTTATGGAGTGAAGAGTCGATAAATAAAATACGGACAAGAAGCATCATATTCATTCACACAAGACATTCTAGTAAACAACTTCCTTATATAATTCAACTTGAAACAAGTATAAGGTAATCACAAATAAAAGTGCATAAGAAATCATAGCTGGTGATGGCAAACTTCGTTCTTGGTCAGAGAACAGTTAACGGATTATACTTATCTATTGAGCAGCGCTCTCATGTTAAAGCTTATGTGGTTCATCCTGCATACTCAATCATAATGATCATTGATAACTTTCAAAGCTATATTCATTCAGATAAAACTTGTACTAAACAAGGAAGAGTAAAGACATGATGAAGTAAATCACAATATAATGGTTTGATCACAACAACTCAAATGCTTGCTTAAGATGGAGGGGAATAGGTTTACTGACTCAACATAAAGTAAGAGACAGACCCTTCGCAGAGGGAAGCATGGATTACTATTTTTGTGCTAGAGCTTTTCATTTTGAAAACAAGAAACAATTTTGTCAACGGTAGTAATAAAGCATATGTGTTATGTATATGACATCTTATAAGTTGCAAGCCTCATGCATAGTATACTAATAGTTCTCGCACCTTGTCCTAATTAGCTTGGATTAACACAGATTATCATTGCATAGCATATGTTTCAACCAAGTGTCACAAAGGGGTACCTCTATGCCGCCTGTACAAGGTCTAAGGAGAAAGCTCGCATTGGATTTCTCGCTTTTGATTATTCTCAACTTAGACATCCATACCGGGACAACATAGACAACAGATAATGGACTCCTCTTTAATGCATAAGCATTCAACAACAATTATTATTCTCATAAGAGATTGAGGATTAGTTGTCCATACTGAAACTTCCACCATGAATCATGACTTTAGTTAGCGGCCCAATGTTCTTCTCTAACAGTATGCATACTCAAACCATTTCATTGTGAAAACCGCCCTTACTTCAGACAAGACGAACATGCATAGCAACTCACATGATATTCAACAAAGGTAAAAGAGTTGATGGCGTCCCCGAAAACATGGTTACCGCTCAACAAGCAACTTACTAAGAAATAAGACACATAAGTACATATTCTTCACCACGATAGTTTTTAAACTATTTGTCCCATGAGCTATATATTGCAGAGGTAAAGGATAGAAATTTTAAAGGTAGCACTCAAGCAATTTACTTTGGAATAGAAATACCATGTAGTAGGTAGGTATGGTGGACACAAATGGCATAGGTTTGGGTTGAGGTTTGGATGTACAAGAAGCATTCCCTCTCAGTACAGGTCTTTGGCTAGCAAGGTTAATTAGCAAGCACAAAAGTTGAGGGAAACAAACGAATATACATGTGATAGAAACAATCATGCATCTTTCTTGTAAGCAAAAACAATTTTAACTTCAGAATAATAAGCTATGAGCTAACAAGAAAGGAAGACAATGAAACAACTATATATATTTCTCTTTTCTACTTAAACCTCAAGGTGTTGTTGCTATTGACCAATGCTAAGTTTTCCAAAATCAAATAGATTTACTCAATGCTCCCAAAGTGGTACCAATACTAAAATCAAGATCAATCATATAATAGAAATTGCAAACTAAAATAAGGTGTGCAATATGTAAATGATAAGACTTCTCATTAATATTTCATAACGATAACTCACACCAAGGGATACATAGACAACCAACTAAAGGAGAGATACTTCCACACTGCAACCCATCTTATATGATAACTTCCCTACTCATGATATGACACTACTTGATAGTAAAAAGTAAAAAGGTAGTGATGATGTGATACCGCGGCACTCCCCCAAGCTTGGAACAAACCAAGGGGATGCCAATACCGATGATGAATTACTCCTTCGGTGGTGATGATGAATTCCCATCATCAGACTTCCAAGGAAGAGGCTCTCCATCAACAAACGACATCTTGGTCTCGGGAATCCTAAAACTAGCAGCATGGCTTATATGTTTAAACCTGTTTTCATACTCACAGTTCTGATTCTGAACGTCATAGAGTTGAGCTTGGAGTTTGTTGGTGGTGTCGTGAAGTGAGAGGATGTCGCCCCATAGCTTTGCAGTTTCCTTCTCGTGTTCAGCAATGAGTTCAGACACAATCTTGTGGAAGATATCCACCTCACGCTTAGCCATCTTCTTGTAGTTGAAGACCTCTTGTTCTAGCTTCTCCATCCTGTCTTCCAAGCTTCCTTTTCCTTTAGGACCCTGGACATCTTTGATCTGCAGCTCCCCATCAACGAGCAGCAACTCCTTGGGATGCATCCTCAGCTCGTTCATGTACAAGTTGTCAAAGTCCTTGCAGGAGCTGTCCTTCGGAGTTTCTGACAAAGACATGATACCTCTAGATCCGAAGCAAATCCTGGCGAAACAGCTCAAAACAAAACGCGTCGAGAAAACGATATACGGACTGCGGTCGGGGATTATATAGCAATTTTCGTCAAACGGAAAGTACCAGGTCGAACAGTCGGAGAGGGGCAACGAGGTGGCCTCCTCACAGGGTGGCGCGGCAGGGGGGCCCGCGCCGGCCTGTGGGGGCACCTCCTCGTGCGCCTCCTCCACTCCGTTTCGATCTCGTAATTTTTCATATTTTCCAAAAACAGCAAAAACATTGTTCGGAAAGCAAATCGCGAACTTTTTATTACATGTACTGTTACCTATTCAAAGTCGAGTTCTGGCGGACTGTCAATTTGACCTTTGATGAAAGCCTCCGGTGTTTCCACTCGAATAACATCAACATCTACATTATAAGAATCACTGAGATATAATGCTTGAGTCTTTGTCCATTCACCACTTGCGTGGCATTGCCTTGGAGGGAACTAATTTTAATTGCTCTGAACGATACACCTCCTCAACAACATATGGTCCTTCCCATTTAGAGAGTAATTTCCCTGCAAAGAATCTGAGACGAGACCGATACAATAGGACTTTATCCCCAATATTAAACTCTCTTTTGATAATCCTTCTATCATGCCATTTCTTAACTTTCTCTTTAAAGAGTTTAGCATTTTCATAAGCTTCACTTCTCCATTCATCTAGAGAACTTAATTGCAACAACCTCTTATCACCGGCTAGTTTAGGATCTTTGTTTAGTTCTCTAACAGCCCAATAAGCTTTGTGCTCTAGTTCTAAAGGTAAATGACAAGCTTTTCCATAAACCATTTTATAAGGTGACATTCCCATG
Source organism: Lolium multiflorum (assembly GCA_030979885.1). NCBI lineage: Eukaryota > Viridiplantae > Streptophyta > Magnoliopsida > Poales > Poaceae > Lolium > Lolium multiflorum. The sequence continues at coordinate 404,655,732 of CM061750.1, forward strand.
GGGTTTTTATAAGCAGTTCTATAAGCCCATAGTGCTTCCTTCAACTTACTAGCCCAATTCTTTCTAGTTTTATTAACAGTCTTTTGCAAGATAGATTTAATTTCTCTGTTTGATAGTTCTACTTGCCCACTAGTTTGAGGATGATAAGCGGAAGCAATTCTATGATTAATACCATATTTAGCAAGAGTTTTTCTAAATCCACCATGAATAAAATGAGAACCTCCATCTGTCATAATATATCTAGGAACTCCAAATCTAGGAAAAATAATGTCTAAAAGCATTCTTAAAGAGGTCTCACCATCAGCACTTTTTGTAGGTATGGCTTCCACCCATTTAGTAACATAATCAACAGCAACAAGTATATGAGTGTTACCTTAAGAAGGGAAAGGTCCCATGAAGTCAAATCCCCAACAATCAAACGGTTCAATAACAAGAGTATAATTCATAGGCATTTCATTGCGTCTGGAGATATTACAAACCCTTTGACATTCATCACAAGATAAAATAAACTTCCTTGCATCTTTGAAGAGAGTTGGCCAATAAAAACCTGATTGTAGAACTTTTTGCGCGGTTCTATCTCCGGCGTGATGTCCTCCATAAGCACTACCATGACATTTACTCAATATCTCTTGTTGTTCATATTCGGGAACACACCTTCGCAGAATACCATCCACTCCTTCTCTATATAAGTGTGGGTCATCCCAAAAATAATGCCTCAAGTCATAAAAGAATTTCCTCCTTTGCTGAGCTGAAAAGGTTGGAGGCAAGTACTTGGAAACAATAAAGTTAGCATAATCAGCATACCAAGGACTGTCTCGCGAGCTCACCTTTATTACAGCCAATTGTTCATTTGGAAAACTATCATTAACAGGAACAGGATCGTAAGCAATATTTTCCAATCTAGACAAATTATCAGCAACAGGATTATCAGCACCTTTCCTATCTACAATATGTAAATCAAATTCTTGCAAAAGAAGTACCCATCTAATAAGTCTCGGCTTAGCATCTTTCTTTGTCATAAGATATCTAATTGCAGCATGATCAGTATGAATTGTAACTTTTGAATCAACAATATAAGATCTAAACTTATCACAAGCAAAGACTACAGCTAACAATTCTTTTTCAGTTGTAGCATAATTTCTTTGAGCGACATCAAGAGTTTTACTAGCATAATGAATAACATTCGTTTTTTATCTACTCGCTGTCCAAGAACAGCGCCTACACAAAATCACTAGCATCACACATAATTTCAAATGGTAAGTTCCAATCAGGAGGTTCAACTATAGGGGCAGTTGTTAAGGCTTTCTTTAGAGTTTCAAAAGCTTCCTTACAATCATCATCAAAAACAAAAGGTACGTCTTTTTGAAGAAGATTAGTAAGAGGCTTTGAAATCTTGGAGAAGTCTTTAATAAACCTCCTATAAAACCCATCACGACCAAGAACACTACGAATACCTTTAACATCCCTAGGATAGGGCATCTTCTCAATGGCTTCAACTTTAGCTCTATCAACTTCAATACCTCTCTCGGAAATTTTATGTCCCAATACAATTCCTTCATTAACCATAAAGTGGCATTTCTCCCAATTAAGAACAAGGTTAGTTTCTTCACATCTCTGCAAAACTTTATCAAGGTTCGCAAGCAACTATCAAAAGAATTTCCATAGACGGAAAAATCATCCATGAATACCTCTACAATACTCTCACAAAAGCCATGAAAAATAGCAGACATGCATCTTTGAAAAGTAGCAGGAGCATTACATAAACCAAAAGGCATACACCTATAAGCATAAGTTCCATAGGGACAAGTGAAAGTGGTTTTCTCTTGATCTTTAGTTTTAACAGCAATTTGTGAAAACCCAGAATAACCATCAAGAAAGCAAAAATGAGTATTTTTAGACAACCTTTCTAACATTTGATCAGTAAATGGTGAAGGGTAATGATCTTTCTTAGTAACCTTATTAACTTTTCGATAATCAATGCACATTCTATACCCTACAACTACTCTTTGAGGGATGAGCTCATCATTATCATTAGGCACAACAGTCATTCCTCCTTTCTTAGGAACACAATGCACAGGACTAACCCATCTACTATCGGCAATAGGATATATAATACCAGCTTCAAGGAGTCTTAATACCTCGTTTCTTACCACATCCTTCATCTTAGGAATTAGACGACGTTGAGGTTCAACAATAGGCTTCGCATCATCTTCCATATTAATGGCGTGTTGGCAAATAGAGGGAGAAATCCCCTTCAGGTCATCAAGAGTGTAGCCAATAGCACCTCGGTGTTTCTTCAGTATTTCCAACAACCTTTCTTCTTCAATCTCTGAAAGCTTAGAACTAATAATAACAGGATATATTTTATTATCATCAATATGAGCATATTTAAGATTATCAGGCAATGGTTTTAAATCAAAGATAGGATCTTCCTTTGGTGGTGGTGTTGTACCCAGATCTTCCACCGGTAAATCATGCTTAAGAATAGGTTGATGAAGGAAAATTTCATCAAGCTCATCTCTTTCTTCCCTAAAATCTTCACTCTCACTATTCTCCAAATGTTGCTGCAAAGGATTACTAGGAGCAAGAGCAATGGATGCACACTGTTCAACTTTAAAATCACTATTAGGCGAATCAATTTTATAAGGAGCTTTGGTAAATTTAGAGAAGTTAAACTCATAAGATTCACCAGCAAATTTAGTCAAAATTTTCTCTTTCTTGCAATCTATAATAGCTCCACAAGTATTTAGAAAAGGTCTACCAAAAATGATAGGACAATATTTACTAGCAGCAGAACCAAGTACCAAAAAGTCAGCAGGATATTTAATCTTACCACATAGAACTTCCACATCTCGAACAATACCAATTGGAGAGATAGTTTCTCTATTAGCTAGCCGAATAACCACATCAATATCTTCAAGTTCACAAGAACCAATTTCGTGCATAATCTCCGTGTAAAGCTCATAAGGAATAGCACTAATACTTGCACCAATATCACATAAACCATAATAACAATGATCACCAATTCTAACAGATAGCATAGGAACACTAGCTTTCCTAGACTTATTAGGATGCGAAACAATATTAGAAGCATCTTCACAAAAAATAATATGACCATCTTCTACATTTTCAGTCACAAGATCTTTAACAATTGCAACAAGTTCAACTTTTATTTGTTCTTCAGGTTCTATAGGTTTCTTTTCACTTTTATGAACCGCACTATTTATAACAGAGTACTCCTTCATTTTAGCAGGGAAAGGAGTTTTTCAATATAAGCTTCAGGAATAACATGATCAACAGTTTCCACTACGACACATTTGTTTATAGATGAATCAATTTTATCTTTATACGGTTCATGATACTTATCAAAGTTCTTCTTAGGCAATTCATAATGAGAAGCAAAAGCCTTATAAAGATTTGCAGCAACTTGAGAATCAAGACCATAAGTAGCACTCATATTACGAAATTTATCAGTATCCATAAAAGCTTCAATGCATTTATAATCATAATTTATACCTGATTCTCTATCCTTGTCGTTCTCCCATCCTTCAGTATTTTCTTGGATCCGATTAAGAAGGTCCCTTTTAAACTCTTCCTTGTTGCGTGTAAATGATCCAGAACAAGAGGTATCCAGCAAGGTCTTGTCTTGAAAAGAAAGTCTTGCATAGAAATTATCAATAATAATATTACCAGGAAGCTCATGAATGGGGCATTTGAACATTAAAGACTTCAATCTCCCCCAAGCTTGGGCAATACTTTCTCCTTCATGAGGCCAAAAATTATATATGCGATTCCGATCTTTGTGAATCTCACTTGGAGGATAGAACTTAGAATAAAACCGGGCACAATATCATTCCATTCAAGAGAATCCCCATTATCCAGTAATTTATACCAATGCGCCGCTTTACCAGACAGCGATAGAATAGTTTCTTCCTCACTTCATCCATAGCAATACCTGCACACTTGAATAAACCGCATAATTCATTTAAGAACAGCAAATGATCTCCAGGGTGGACAGTTCCATCCTCTGTATAACGGTTACCCACTACACGTTCAATAATTTTCATAGGTATTTTGTATGGTATTTCTTCCTTACCTGGCGCCTCATCCACTACCTTTGCAGTAGTAGTAGATTTCCCAAATAAACACTCAAGAGAAGATCTCTCCATAATGAGTTATAGCAGCAGGCAGAAATAAAATCAGCACAAACAGTAGATTTCCCTACCACTTCCTTACCAATAGCGCTTCATTCCCCGGCAACGGCGCCAGAAATAGTCTTGATGACCCACAAGTATAGGGGGTGTATCGCAGTATCTTCGATAAGTAAGAATGTCGATCCCAACGAGGAGAAGGTGTTGACAAGCAGTTTCGATGAAGGTTTCACTGTAAATGCTCACAGACAAGTATTCGAGGGGTTTCGATGTAACAGATGAATAAAGTACGAGTAAGTAAAGTGCGAGAGTAATAATTGCAGAGTGGCCCAATCCTTTTTAGCACAAAGGACAAGCCGGTTTGTTTACTTATAATGACCAAACGTTCTCGAGGACACACGGGATTTTAGTCTAGTGCTTTCGCTACATACGGCTAATTAATCTTCATTGTTTTGATAAGTGTTGTGTGGGTGAACCTATGCTAATGTACCGCCCTTCCTAGGACTAATACATACTTGTGATTATACCCCTTGCAAGCATCCACAACTACAAGAAAGTAATTAAGATAAATCTAACCACACCTTAAACTCGAGATCCTGCTATCCCTCCCGCATCGATATACCAACGGGGGCTCGGGTTTCTGTCACTCCGGCAACCCGCAATTGGCAAACGAGTACAAGATGCATTCCCTAGGCCCATAAAGGTGAAGTGTCGTGTAGTCGACGTTCACACGACACCACTAGAAGAATAACACCACAAGAAATATCATAACATTGAATATTACTCAACCATACTTCACTACTAACATTTAGACTTCACCCATGTCCTCAAGAACTAAACGAACTACTCACGAGATATCATATGGAACATGATCAGAGGTGATATGATGATGAATAACAATCTGAACATAAACCTTGGTTCAATGGTTTCACTCAATAGCATCAATAACAAGTAGAAATCAACACCGGTAGAGTTTCCCCTATCAAACAATCAAGATCAAACCCAAATTGCTACAGCGGGTGCGGTGGTGGAAGACGGCGATGATGAAGATGATGGTGATGGTGATGGTGATGGAGATGATGTCCACTCGATGACGGTGACGATGGCGTCGATTTCCCCCTCCGGGAGGGAATTTCCGATCTCAGCCTGCGGAGAGCTCTTTTCTCTCTGGTGTTCTCCGCCCGCAGAGGCGGCTGTGGCTCTTCGCGACGTACCCCTCGAGCTTAGGTTTCGGACGAAGGCGTGCGCGAAGAAAAGGAGGCGAGAGGGGCTGTGGGCCCCCTCACAGGGCGGCGCGGCCAGGGCAGGGCCCGCGCCGGCCTGTGAGGGGGCCCATGGCGGCCTCCTCGGCTCCCCTTCGCTCCCTCCGTCATCTCGAAAAATAGGAATTTTCATATAATTTCCGTCAGTGACCTTCCGAAATATTGCATTCTGATGGCGCTTTTTCCAGCAGAATCCTGACTCCGGTGCGCGATCCCCAAATAATCATGAAACATGCAAAATAGATGAAAAAACATAAGTATTATCTCCAAATATGAAATATATCAATGAATAACAGCAAATTATGATATAAAATAGTGATGCAAATTGGACGTATCACGAACACCAGGGATTCCGGCGCCAACGTGGAACCTGCACAACACAACCAAAGTACTTTGCCCCAGCATGTGACGAGGTTGTCAATCTCACCGGCTTGCTGTGAACAAAGGATTAACCGTATTGTGTGGAAGATGATTGTTTGCGAAGAACAGAAGAACAAGTATTGCATTAGATTGTATTTCAGATGTAAAGAATAGACCGGGGTCCACAGTTCACTAGCGGTGTCTCTCCCATAAGATAGCAGATGTTGGGTGAACGAATTACAGTTGGGCAATTGACAAATAAAGAAGGCATAACAATGCACATACATATATCATGACAAAGTACATAGACCGCCATCCAGCATGCATCTATGCCTAAAAAGTCCACTTTCAGGTTATCATCCGAACCCCTTCCGGTATTAAGTTGCAAGCAACAGACAATTGCATTAAGTATGGTGCGTAATGTAATCAACACAAATATCCTTAGACAAAGCATCGATGTTTTATCCCTAGTGGCAGCACATCCACAACCTTAGAACTTTCTATCACTGTCCCAGATTTAATGGAGGCATGAACCCACTATCGAGCATAAATACTCCCTCTTGGAGTCACAAGTATCAACTTGGCCAGAGCCTCTACTAACAACGGAGAGCATGCAAGAACATAAAGAACTCATATATGATAGATTGATAATCAACTTGACATAGTATTCAATATTCATCGGATCCCAACAAACACAACATGTAGGATTACAAAGAAACGATCTTGATCATGATAGGCAACTCACAAGATCGAGCATGATAGCACAATTAGGAGAAGACGACCATCTAGCTACTGCTATGGACCCATGGTCCAGGGGTACTACTCACATCAATCCGGAGGCGATCATGGCGATGAAGAGTCCTCCGGGAGATGATTCCCCTCTCCGGCGGGTTGGAGGCGATCTCCTGAATCCCCGAGATGGGATTGGCGGCGGCGCGTCTCGGAAGGTTTTCCGTATCGTGGCTCTCGTCTTGGGGTTGCGACGGAGGCTTTAAGTAGGCGGAAGGGCGGAGTCGGGAGAGTCACGGGGCCCCACACGCTAGGGCCACGCGGGCCCCTAGGCCGCGCCGCCCTAGTGTGGCGGCGCCCGTGGCCCCACTTCGTCTCCTGGTCTTGAGAGCTTCGTGCAAAATAGGACCCCGGGCGTTGATTTCATCAATTCCGAGAATATTTCCTTACTAGGATTTGAAACCAAAACAGCAGAAAACAGAATTGGCTCTTCGGCATCTCGTCAATAGGTTAGTGCCGGAAAATGCGTAATAATGACATATAATGTATATAAAACATGTGAGTATCATCATAAAAGTAGCATGGAACATAAGAAATTATAGATACGTTTGGGACGTATCATCCATCAATAAGTTCGGACACAATCTTGTGGAAGATGTCCACTTCACGTTCAGCCATCTTCTTGTAGGTGAAGACCTCTTGTTCTAGCTTCTCCATTCTGTCCTCCAAGCTTCCTTCTCCTTTAGGGCCCCGAACATCTTCAATCTGCAACTCCCCATCTACGAGCAGCAATTCCGTGGGATGCATTTTCAGCTCGTTCATATACGGGTTGACGATGTTCTCAAAGATACTGTCCTTCGGACTTCCCAACGAAGACATGGTGGCTCTAGATCTGGAAACAGTATCTGGCAGAAAACAGCTCGAAACAAAACACAACGAGAAGACGATATACGGACCGGGGGGATCCGGGGGATTATATAGCAAAAAAATTCACGACAGAAGGAAAGTACCAGGTCGAACACGAGTGGGAGAGGGACTCCGAGGAGCCGTCACCATAGGGCGGCGCGGCCAGGGTGGGGCCCGCGCCGGCCTATGGGGCACGCCCTCGTGCGTCTCCTCCCCTCCGATTCGATCTCGTAATTTTTCATATTTTCTAAAAATAGTAGAAACATTGTTCGGAAAGTTAAACGCGGACTTTTTATTACCAGAACTGTTACCTATTCGAAGTCGAACTCTGCAGAACTATCAATTTGATCTTTGATGAAAGCTTCCGGAGTCACCACTTGAATAACATCAATATCTTCATTATAAGAATCTCCAGAAATATAATGCTTGAGTCTTTGTCCATTCACCACTTGCGTGGCATCACCTTTCAGAGAACCAATTTTTATTGCCCCTGAACGATACACCTCCACAACGACATATGGTCCTTCCCATTTTGAGAGTAATTTCCCTGCAAAAAATCTGAGACGAGACCGATACAATAGGACTTTATCTCCAACATTAAATTCTCTTTTAATAATTCTTATATCATGCCATTTCTTAACTTTCTCCTTAAAAAGTTTAGCATTTCCATATGCTTCACTTCTCCATTCATCTAAAGAACTCAATTGTAGCAACCTTTTCTTACCGGCAAGTTTAAAATCTTTATTAAGTTCTCTTACAGCCCAATAAGCTTTGTGCTCTAGTTCTAAAGGTAAATGACAAGCCTTTCCATAAACCATTTTATAAGGAGACATACCCATAGGATTTTTATAAGCAGTTCTATAAGCCCACAATGCTTCCTTCAACTTACTAGCCCAATTTTTCCTAGATTTATTAACAGTCTTTTGCAAGATAGATTTAATTTCTCTATTTGATAATTCTACTTGCCCACTAGTTTGAGGATGATAAGCGAAGCAATCCTATGATTAATACCATATTTAGCAAGAGTTTTTCTAAAACCACCATGAATAAAATGAGAACCTCCATCAGTCATAATATATCTAGGTACTCCAAAAATAACATCTAAAAGCATTCTTAAAGAGGTCTCACCATCAGCACTTTTTGTGGGTATGGCTTCCACCCATTTAGTAACATAATCAACAGCAACAAGTATATGAGTATTACCTTGAAGAAGGGAAAGGACCCATGAAGTCAAATCCCAACAATCAAATGGTTCAATAACAAGAGTATAATTCATAGGCATTTCATTGCGTCTAGAGATATTACCAACTCTTTGACATTCATCACAAGATAAGATAAACTTACTTGCATCTTTAAAGAGAGTCGGCCAATAAAAACCTGACTGTAGAACCTTTTGTGCGGTTCTATCTCCAGCATGATGTCCTCCATAAACACTACCATGGCACTTACTCAATATCTCTTGTTGTTCATATTCTGGGACACATCTTCGCATAATACCAGCCACTCCTTCTTTATATAAGTGTGGGTCATCCCAAAAATAATGCCTTAAGTCATAAAAGAATTTCCTCATTTGCTGCGCTGAAAAAGGTTGGAGGCAAATACTTGGAAACAATAAAGTTAGCATAATCACATACCAAGGACTATCTCGCGAGCTCACCTTTGTTACAACCAATTGTTCATTTGGAAAACTATCATTAACAGGAACAGGATCATAAGCAATATTTTCCAATCTAGACAAATTATCAGCAACAGGATTATCAGCGCCTTTCCTATCTACAATATGTAAATCAAATTCTTGCAAAAGAAGCACCCATCTAATAAGCCTTGGCTTAGCATCTTTCTTTTCCATAAGGTACCTAATTGCAGCATGATCAGTATGAATTGTGACTTTTGAATCAACAATATAAGGTCTAAACTTGTCACAAGCAAAAACTACAGCTAATAATTCTTTTCAGTTGTAGCATAATTTCTTTGAGCAGCATCAAGAGTTTTAGTAGCATAATGAATAACATTCAATTTTTTATCTACTCGCTGTCCAAGAACATCACCAACAGCAAAATCACTAGCATCACACATAATTTCAAAAGGTAAATTCCAATCAGGAGGTTCAACTAGCAGTTGTTAAGGCTTTCTTTAGAGTTTCAAAGGATTCCTTACAATCATCATCAAAAACAAAAGGTACATCTTTTTGAAGAATATTAGTAAGAGGCTTTGAAATTTTAGAGAAATCTTTAATAAATCTCCTATAAAACCCAGCATGACCAAGAACACTACGAATACCTTTAACATCCCTCGGATAAGGCATCTTCTCAATCGCTTCAACCTTAGCTCTATCAACTTCAATACCTCTCTCGGAAATTTTATGTCCCAATACAATTCCTTCATTAACCATAAAGTGGCATTTCTCCCAATTAAGAACAAGGTTAGTTTCTTCACATCTCTGCAAAACTTTATCAAGATTTCGCAAACAATTATCAAAAGAATTCCCATAGACAGAAAAATCGTCCATGAATACCTCTACAATCTTTTCACAAAAGCCATGAAAAATAGCAGACATGCATCTTTGAAAAGTAGCAGGAGCATTACATAAACCAAAAGGCATACGCCTAAGCATAAGTTCCATAGGGACAAGTGAAAGTGGGTTTCTCTTGATCTTTAGTTCTAACAGCAATTTGTGAAAACCCAAAATAACCATCAAGAAAGAAAATGAGTATTTTTAGATAACCTTTCTAACATTTGATCAATAAATGGTAAAGGGTAATGATCCTTCTTAGTAACTTTATTAACTTTTCGATAATCAATGCACATTCTATACCCTACAACTACTCTTTGAGGGATAAGCTCATCATTATCATTAGGTACAACAGTTATTCCTCCTTTCTTAGGAACACAATGCACAGGACTAACCCATCTACTATCAGCAATAGGATATATAATACCAGCTTCAAAAAGTTTCAATACCTCATTCCTTACCACATCCTTCATCTTAGGAATTAAACGACGCTGATGTTCAACAACAGGCTTTGCATCATCTTCCATGTTGATGGCATGTTGGCAAATAGCGGGAGAAATCCCCTTCAAGTCATCAAGAGTGTAGCCAATAGCTCCTCGGTGTTTCTTCAATATTTCCAATAATCTCTCTTCCTCAAAATCTGAAAGCTTAGCACTAATAATGATAGGATATGTTTCTTATCATCAATATAAGCATACTTAAGATTATCATGCAACGGTTTCAAATCAAAAACAGGATCTTCCTTTGGTGGTGATGTTGTACCTAGATCTTCAACCGGTAAGTCATGTTTAAGAATAGGTTGACGAAGGAAAATTTCATCAAGCTCATTCCTTTCTTCCCTAAAGACTTCACTCTCATGATACTCCAAATGTTGCTGCAAAGGATTATTAGGAGCAAGAGCAATAGATGCAAGCTGTTCAACTCTAAAATCATTATTAGGCAATTCAGCTTTATAAGGAACTTTGGCAAATTTAGAGAAATTAAACTCATAAGATTCACCAGCAAATTTAGTCACAATTTTCTCTTTCTTGCAATCTATAACACCACAAGTATTTAGAAAAGGTCTACCAAAAATGATAGGACAAGTCTTACTAGCAGCAGAACCAAGTACCAAAAAGTCACGGATATTTAATCTTACCACATAGAACTTCCACATCTCGAACAATACCAATAGGAGAGATAGTTTCTCTATTAGCTAGCGAATAACCACATCAATATCTTCAAGTTCACAAGAACCAATTTCATGCATGATTTCCTCGTAGAGCTCATAAGGAATGGCACTAATACTTGCACCAATATCGCATAAACCATAATAACAATGATCACCAATTCTAACAGAGAGCATAGGAACACTGGCTTTCCTAGACTTATTAGGATGTGAAACAATATTAGAAGCATCTTCACAGAAAATGATGTGACCATCTTCTATATTTTCAGTCACAAGGTCTTTAACTATTGCAACGGCAGGTTCAACATTTATTTGCTCCTCAGGTTCTATAGGTTTCTTTGCACTTTTATTAACCACACTAGTTATAACAGAATACTCCTTCATTTTAGCAGGGAAAGGAGTTTTTTCAATATAAGCTTCAGGAAGAATATGATCAACAGTTTTAATTTCAATACATTTACCTATAGGTGAATCAGTTTTATCTTTATAAGGTTCATGATACTTATCAAAATTCTTCCTAGGCAATTCAAAATGAGAGGCAAAGGCTTTATAAAAATTTGCAACAACTTGAGAGTCAATACCATAAGTAGCACTCATATTACGAAAGTTTTCAGTATCCATAAAAGTTTCAACGCATTCATAATCATAATTTATACCTCACTCTCTACCTTTGTCATTCTCCCATCCTTCAGTATTCTCTTGGATCCGATCAAGAAGGTCCCATTTAAACTCTTCTTTGTTGCGTGTGAATGATCCAGAACAAGCCGGGTTTTATCTTGAAAAGAAAGTCTTGCATAGAAATTATCAATGATGATATTACCAGGAAGCTCATGAATGGGGCATTTGAGCATTAAAGACTTCAATCTCCCCCATGCTTGGGCAATACTCTCTCCATCATGAGGCCAGAAATTATATATGCGGTTTCGGTCTTTGTGAATTTCACTTGGAGGATAAAATTTAGAATAAAATAGAGGCACAATATCCTTCCAATCAAGAGAATTCCCATTCTTCAGCAATTTATACCAATGCGCCGCTTTACCAGACAGCGATATAGAGAACAGTTTCTTCCTAACTTCATCCATAGAAATACCTGCACACTTGAATAACCCACATAATTCATGTAAAAACAGTAAATGATCTCCAGGATGGACAGTCCCATCCCCTTCATAGCGGTTATCCACAACACGTTCAATAATTTTCATATGTATTTTATACGGAATCTCTTTCTCACCTGGCGCCTCATCCACTACTGTTGCAGTAGTAGTAGATTTTCCAAATAGGAATTCAAGAGAAGATCTCTCCATAATGAATTATAGCAGGCAGAAATAAAAACATACCAAAGTTTTCCTTACCAATAGCGCTTCACTCCCCGGCAACGGTGCCAGAAAATAGTCTTGATGACCCACAAGTATAGGGGGTGTATCGTTGTACTTTTGATAAATAAGAGTGTCGAACCCAACGAGGAGCAGAAGGTGTTGACAAGCAGTTTCGATGAAGGATTCACTGTAAATGCTCACAAACAAGTTTTCAGGGGGTTTTGATATAGCAGATAAATAAAGTACAAGTAAGTAAAATGCGAGAGTAATAATTGCAGCGAGTGGCCCAATCCTTTTTAGCACAAAGGACAAGCCGGTTTGTTTACTTATGACGACCAAACGTTCTTGAGGACACACGGGAATTTAGTCTAGTGCTTTCGCTTCATATAGTTGATTAATCTTCATTGTTTTGATAAGTGTTGTGTGGGTGAACCTATGCTAATGCACCGCCCTTCTTAGGACTAATACATACTTGTGATTAAACCCCTTGCAAGCATCCGCAAATACAAGAAAGTAATTGAGATAAATCTAACCACAGCCTTAAACTCTGAGATCCTGCTATCCCTCATGCATCGATATACCAACGGGGGTTGTTGTCACTCCGGCAACCCCACAATTAGCAAACGAATACAAGATGCATTCCCTAGGCCCATAAAGGTGAAGTATCATGTAGTCGACGTTCACATGACACCACTAGAAGAATAACACCACAACTTAAATATCAAACCATTAAATATTACTCAACATAGTTCACTACTAACATTTAGACTTCACCCATGTCCTCAAGAACTAAACGAACTACTCACAAGACATCATATGGAACATGATCAGAGGTGATATGATGATGAATAACAATCTGAACATAAACCTTGGTTCAATGGTTTCACTCAATAGCATCAATAACAAGGAGTAATCAATACCGGGAGAGTTTCCCCTATGAAATAATCAAGATTCAACCCTAGATGTTACAGCGGAGACGAGGTGCAGCGGTGGAGATGATGGTGTCGGCGGTGGAGATGATGGTGATGATGATCCCAATGAAGTCCAGCTCGATGACGGTGACGATGGCGACGATTTCCCCCTCCGGAAATTTCCCAGAGATTTCAGGCCGGATAGCTCTTTCTCTCTGTGCTTTCCGCCCGAGAGGCGGCCGTGTCTATTCTCGATGTCCCCCACGCCTTAGGGTTTTCGGGAGATGAAGTACGCGAAGGAGAGATGGCCGAGGGGGTCGTGGGCCCCGATGTCTACGCACGCTTCTATTCCTGTAGACGTTGTTGGGCCTCCAAGAGCAGAGTTTGTAGAACAAGCAAGTTTTCCCTTAAGTGGATCACCCAAGGTTTATCGAACTCGGGGAGGAAGAGGTCAAAGATATCCCTCTCAAGCAACCCTGGAATCACGATACAAGAAGTCTCTTGTGTCCCCAACACACCTAATACACTTGTCAGATGTATAGGTGCACTAGTTCGGCGAAGAGATAGTGAAATACAAGTGGTATGGATGGTGGTAATATTGCAGAAGTAAAGATGCGTAAAACAAGAAACAAGCGGTGCCGGAAAATAGCTTGCTGGCGTGGGAAGCAATTCTGTGGTGTAACTTATTCGGAAACAAGGCCTAGGGATCATACTTTCACTAGTGGACACTCTCAACATTGATCACATAACCGAATAAATAAATACTACTTTCTCTACACTCTCTTGTTGGATGACAAACACCATTCATTGTGTAGGGCTACAAGAGCACCTCAATGCCGGAGTTAACAAGCTCCACAACATTCGATGTTCATATTTAAATAACCTTAGAGTGCATAATAGACCAACACAATTATACCGAGAACTAACATAGCGCACACACTGTCACCATTACACTATGAAAGGGGGAATAGATCACATAAATACTATCATAGTAATAGTTAACTCCATAATCTACAAGAGATCACAATCATAGCTTATACCAAGTACTACATGATGCACACACTGTCACCATTACATCATGAAGGAGGAATAGACTACTTTAATAACATCACTAGAGTAGCACATAGATGATATTCAACTAGATCACAAAGCTCATGATCACATAAAGATCACATGGGAGAGAGATGAACCACATAGCTACCGGTACAACCCTTAGCCTCGAGGGAGAACTACTCCCTCCTCATCATGGGAGCAGCAGCGGTGATGAAGATGGCGGTGGTGTCGATGGAGATGCCTTCCGGGGGCACTTCCCCGTCCCGGCGGTGTGCCGGAACAGAGACTTGTCCCCCGAATCTTGACTTTGCGATGGCGGCGGCTGCGTAACTTTTCTCGTCCCGTGGCTTATTCTCCTAGGGTTTCGCGACGGAGTCCTTAAGTAGGCGGAAGGGCAGCCTCGGAGGGGCCCTGGTGGGACCACACAATAGGGGGGCGCGCCCCACCCCTTGGCCGCGCCGCCGGGCGTGGGGCCCCCCGGCTTCCCTCGGGTCTCTCTCGGTGTTCGAAGCTTCGTGGAAAAATAAGATACTGGGCGTTGATTTCGTCCAATTCCAAGAATATTTCCTTACTAGGATTTCTGAAACCAAAAACAGTAGAAAATACGAACTGGCACTTCGGCATCTCGTTAATAGGCTAGTTCCGAAAAATGCATAAAATCATCATAAAGTGTGAACAAAACATGTACGTAATGTCATAAAACTAGCATGGAACATAAGAAATTATAGATACGTTTGAGACGTATCAAGCATCCCCAAGCTTAGTTCCTACTCGCCCTCGAGTAGGTAAACGATAACAAGGATAATTTCTTAAGTGACATGCTACCAACATGATCTTAATCAATACTATTGTAAAGCATATGAGATGAATGAAGTGATTCAAAGCAATGGTAAAGATGATGAGTAAACATTTGAATCATATAGCAAAGACTTTTCATGAATAGTACTTTCGAGGCAAGCATCAATAAGTCTTGCATAAGAGTTAACTCATAAAGCAATAGATTCAAAGTAGAAGGCATTGAAGCAACACAAAGGATGATTAAGTTTCAGCAATTGCTTTCAACTTGTAACATGTATATCTCATGGATAGTTGTCAACATAAAGCAATATAACAAATGCAATAGGTAAATATGTAAGAATCAATGCACACAGTTGACACAAGTGTTTGCTTCTAAGATAGAAAGAAGTGGGTAAACTGACTCAACATAAAGCAAAAGAAAGGCCCTTCGCAGAGGGAAGCATGGATTACTATTTTTGTGCTAGAGCTTTTCATTTTGAAAACGATAGAAGCAATTTTGTCAACGGTAGTAATAAATCATATGTGTTATGTATAAGATATCCTATAAGTTGCAAGCCTCATGCATAGAATACCAATAGTGCTCGCACATTGTCCTAATTAGCTTGGATTAACACGGATTATCATTGCATAACATATGTTTCAACCAAGTGTCACAAAAGGGTACCTCTATGCCGCCTGTACAAAGGTCTAAGGAGAAAGTTCGCATTGGATTTCTCGCTTTTGATTATTCTCAACTTAGACATCCATACCGGGACAACATAGACAACAGATAATGGACTCCTCTTTAATGCATAAGCATTCAACAACGGATAATATTCTCATAAGAGATTGAGGATTTGTGTCCAAACTGAAACTTCCACCATGATTCATGGCTTTAGTTAGCGGCCCAATGTTCTTCTCTAACAATATGCATACTCAAACCATTTGATCATGAAAATCTCCCTTACTTCAGACAAGACGAACATGCATAGCAACTCACATGATATTCAACGAAGGTAAAAGTTGATGGCGTCCCCAGAAACATGGTTACCGCTCAACAAGCAACTTATAAGAAATAAGATACATAGCAACATATTCAATACCACAATAGTTTTTAAGGCTATTTTCCCATGAGCTATATATTACAAAGACAAAGGATAGAATTTTAAAGGTAGAACTCAAGTAATTTACTTTGGAATGGTAGAGAAATACCATGTAGTAGGTAGGTATGGTGGACACAAATGGCATAGTTTTTGGCTCAAGGATTTGGATGCACGAGAAGAATTCCTCTCAATACAAGGCTAGGCTAGCAAGGTTGTTTGAAGCAAACTCAAGTATAGAATGGTGCAGCAAGACTCACATATGAACATATCGTAAGCATTATAAGACTTTACATCGTCTTCCTTGTTGTTCAAACACCTTAACCAGAAAATATCTAGACTCTAGAGACCAATCATGCAAACCAAATTTTAACAAGCTCTATGTAGTTCTTCATTAATGGGTACAAAGTACATGATGCAAGAGCTTAAACATGATCTATATGAGCACAACAATTGCCAAGTATCAAATTATTCAAGACATTATACCAATTACCACATGAAGCATTTTCTGTTTCCAACCAAATAGCAATTAACGAAGTTGTTTTCAACTCCGCCATGAACATTAAAGATAGAACTAAGAACACCAGTGTTCATATGAAAAAGCAGAGCGTGTCTCTCTCCCACACAAGCATGAATTTATTCAGAGAATGAAAATAACAAAACAAAAATAAAAGCACACAGACGCTCCAAGTAAAGCACATAAGATGTGACTGAATAAAAATATAGTTTCAATAGAAGAAACCTAATAAATTGTTGATGAAGAAGGGGATGCCTTGGGCATCCCCAAGCTTAGATGCTTGAATCTTCTTGAAATATGCAGGGATGAACCACGGGGGCTTCCCCAAGCTTAGACTTTTCACTCTTCTTGATCATAGTATATCATCCTCCTCTCTTGACCCTTGAAAAGTTCCTCCACACCAAACTCGAAACAACTCATTAGAGAGTTAGTGCATAATCAAAATTTCACATGTTCAGAGGTGACACAATCATTCTTAACACTTCTGGACATTGCCCAAAGCTACTGGAAGTCAATGGAACAAACAAATCCATCCAACACAGCAAAAGAGGCAATGCGAAATAAAAGGCAGAATCTGTCAAAACAGAACAGTCCGTAAAGACGAATTTTTCTGGGGCACTTAACTTGCTCAGATGAAAATGCTCAAATTGAATGAAAGTTGCGTACATATCTGAGGATCACGCACGTAAATTAGCAGATTTTTCTGAGTTACCTACAGAGAGCCCTGCCCAAATTCGTGACAGACAGAAATCTGTTTCTGCGCAATAATCCAAATCTAGTATGAACCTTGCTATCAAAGACTTTACTTGGCACAACAATGCAATAAAATAAAGATAAGGAGAGGTTGCTACATTAGTAACAACTTCCAAGACACAACAAAATAGTAGCAAAATAAAACATGGGTTATCTCCCAAGAAGTTCTTTCTTTATAGCCATTAAGATGGGCTCAGCAATTTTAATGATGCTCTCGCAAGAAATAAGAGTTGAAGCAAAAGAGAGCATCAAAAAGCAAATTCAAAACACATTTAAGTCTAACCCACTTCCTATGAAAAGGAATCTTGTAAATAAACAAATTCATGAAGCATAATGCAACAAGCATAGGAAGATAAAACCAGTGTAACTTCAAAAATTTCAGCATATAGAGAGGTGTTTTAGTAACATGAAAATTTCTACCATATTTTCCTCTCTCATAATAACTTTCAGTGGCATCATGAACAAATTCAACAATATAAGTATCACATAAAGCATTCTTATTCACATGCATAAAAGTATCATTACTCTCCACATAAGCATAATCAATTTTATTAGTTGTAGTGGGAGAAAATTCAACAAAGTAGCTATCATTATTATTCTCATCAAGTGTAGGAGGCATAGTATAATCATAATAAAATTTACTCTCCATAGTAGGCGGCACCAAAAGACCACTATCATTATAATCATCATAAATAGGAGGCAAAGTATCATCAAAGAAAATTTTCTCCTCAATGCTTGGGGGACTAAAAATGTCATGCTCATCAAAACCAGCTTCCCCAAGCTTAGAATTTTCCATATCATTAGCAACAATGGTGTTCAAAGCGTTCATACTAATATCATTGCTACTAGCATGCAAATAAGATTCCATAGGTTTTTTAATTTTCACATCAAACCATCCATGTCTTAACTCGGGAAATAGATTAAAAAGCTCATTGTTGTTTTCCATTATGCCTAACTAGTGTAAACAAGAAACAAAAAGATGCAATTGCAGGATCTAAAGGAAATATCTTCGAGCACTTACAACGGCACCAGAAAATAACTTAGTTACCTGGGACCGGAGTATGAGTGCCTTTACCTTTCCTCCCCGGCAACGGCGCCAGAAAATAGCTTGATGTCTACGCACGCTTCTATTCCTGTAGACAGTGTTGGGCCTCCAAGAGCAGAGGTTTGTAGAACAGCAGCAAGTTTTCCCTTAAGTGGATCACCCAAGGTTTATCGAACTCAGGGAGGAAGAGGTCAAAGATATCCCTCTCAAGCAACCCTGCAATCACGATACAAGAAGTCTCTTGTGTCCCCAACACACCTAATACACTTGTCAGATGTATAGGTGCACTAGTTCGGCGAAGAGATAGTGAAATACAAGTGGTATGGATGGTGGTAATATTGCAGGAAGTAAAGATGCAGTAAAACAGTAAACAAGCGGTGCAAAATAGCTTTGGCGTGGGAAGCAATTCTCTGTGGTGTAACTTATTCGGAAACAAGGCCTAGGGATCATACTTTCACTAGTGGACACTCTCAACATTGATCACATAACTGAATAAACAAATACTACTTTCTCTACACTCTCTTGTTGGATGACAAACACCATTCATTGTGTAGGGCTACAAGAGCACCTCAATGCCGGAGTTAACAAGCTCCACAACATTCGATGTTCATATTTAAATAACCTTAGAGTGCATAATAGACCAACGCAATTATACCGAGAACTAACATAGCGCACACACTGTCACCATTACACTATGAAAGGGGGAATAGATCACATCAATACTATCATAGTAATAGTTAACTCCATAATCTACAAGAGATCACAATCATAGCTTATACCAAGTACTACATGATGCACACACTGTCACCATTACATCATGAAGGAGGAATAGACTACTTTAATAACATCACTAGAGTAGCACATAGATGATATTCAACTAGATCACAAAGCTCATGATCACATAAAGATCACATGGGAGAGAGAGATGAACCACATAGCTACCGGTACAGCCCTTAGCCTCGAGGGAGAACTACTCCCTCCTCATCATAGGAGACAGCAGCGGTGATGAAGATGGCGGTGGTGTCGATGGAGATGCCTTCCGGGGGCACTTCCCCGTCCCGGCGGCGTGCCGGAACAGAGACTTCTGTCCCCCGAATCTTAGCTTTGTGATGGCGGCGGCTGCGTAACTTTTCTCATCCCGTGGCTTATTCTCCTAGGGTTTTCACGACGGAGTCCTTAAGTAGGCGGAAGGGTAGCCTTGGAGGGGCCCTGGTGGGACCACACAATAGGGGGGCGCGCCCCACCCTTGGCCGCGCCGCCCTAGCGTGTGGGGCCCCGGCTCCCTCCAGTCTCTCGGTGTTCGGAAGCTTCGTGAAAAATAAATCTGGCGTTGATTTCGTCCAATTCCGAGAATATTTCCTTACTAGGATTTCTGAAACCAAAACAGACAGGAACTGGCACTTCGGCATCTCGTTAATAGGTTAGTTCCGGAAAATGCATAAAATCATCATAAAGTGTGAACAAAACATGTAGGTAATGTCATAAAACTAGCATGGAACATAAAAAATTATAGATACGTTTGAGACGTATCAGCCCCCTCCCCACATGGCGGCGCGGCTAGGGTGGACCCCGCGCCGGCCTATGGGGGCCCATGGTGGCCCTCCTCGGCCTCCCCTTTTGGCTGGCTCCGTCATCTGGAAACATAGGAGCTTCTGTATATTTTTCGTCAATTTTTGATCTTCGAAATACGTATCCGACGGTGCTTTTTCCAGCAGAATCCTGACTCTGGTGGGTGATTCTCCAATAATCATGAAACATGCAAAATAGGTAAAATAACATAAGTATCATCTCTAAATATGAAATATATCAATGAATAACAGTAAATTATGATATAATATAGTGATGCAAAATGGACGTATCACAACGCGGAGGGGCAAATTAACAGGAAGCGTTGGATGGCTACCACGCACCCGCGGCGTACCGATGGGCGCACGCGCGGGGCGCAGGCAAGCCGTGTCCGGTCACCCCAGTCTTCTTTCCTTGTTATTTTTAAATTTCCATGATTGTGGCTATCCCTGATTGATTCATACATAATATATTTCCTTAAATGTTGTTTAGATGTATTGACGGATGGATTTTGAGCGGAGGCCTTTGATAACGCGTGAAGCACACGTCCGTTGGGAACCCCAAGAGGAAGGTGTGATGCGTACAACAGCAAGTTTTCCCTCAGTAAGAAACCAAGGTTATCGAACCAGTAGGAGATGAAGACCACGTGAAGGTTGTTGGTGAAGGAGTGTAGTGCGGCGCAACACCGGGGATTCCGGCGCCAACGTGGAACCCACAACACAATCAAAATATTTTGCCCCAACTTAACAGTGAGGTTGTCAATCTCACCGCTTGCTGTAAACAAAGGATTAAACGTATGGTGTGGAGAATGATGTTTGTTTGCAAAGAACAGTAGAAACGAGTTGCGTAGATTGTATTCAGATGTAAAGAATGGACCGGGGTCCACAGTTCACTAGTGGTGTCTCTCCCATAAGATAAATAGCATGTTTGGTGAACAAATTACAGTTGGGCAATTGACAAATAGAGATGCATACATATCATGATGATTACTATGAGATTTAATCAGGGCATTACGACAAAGTACATAGACCGCTATCTAGCATGCATCTATGCCTAAAGAGTCCACCTTCGGGTTAGCATCCGCACCCCTTTCAGTATTAAGTTGCAAACAACAGACAATTGCATTAAGTATGGTGTGTAATGTAATCAACACAAATATCCTTAGACAAAGCATTGATGTTTTATCCCTAGTGGCCAGCACATTCACAACCTTAGAACTTTCTGTTGTCCCAGATTCAATGGAGGCATGAACCCACTATCGAGCATAAATACTCCCTCTTGGAGTCACAAGTATCAACTTGGGAGCCTCTACTAGCAATGGAGAGCATGCAAGAACATAAACAACATATATCTGATAGATTGATAATCAACTTGACATAGTATTCAATATTCATCGGATCCCAACAAACACAACATGTAGCATTACAAATTGATGATCTTGATCATGATAGGCAGCTCACAAGATCAAACATGATAGCACAATGAGGAGAAGACAACCATCTAGCTACTGCTATGGACCCATAGTCCAAGGATGAACTACTCACGCATCAATCCGGAGGCGGGCATGGTGATGTAGAGCCCTCCGGTGATGATTCCCCTCTCCGGCAGGGTGCCGGAGGCGATCTCCTGAATCCCGAGATGGGATTGGCGGCGGCGGCGTCTCTGGACCTTTTTCCGTATCGTGGCTCTCGGTAATAGGGTTTTCGCGACGGAGAGTTTAAGTAGGCGGAAGGGCAGAGTCGGGGGGCGCTCGAGGGGCCCACACCATAGGGCGGCGTGGGCCCTTCCTTGGTCGCGCCGCCTTGTGGTGTCGCCACCTCGTGGCCCCACTCCGTATCTCCTTCGGTCTTCTGGAAACTCCGTGGAAAAATAAGACCCTGGGCGTTAATTTCGTCCAATTCCGAGAATATTTCCTGTGTAGGATTTCTGAAACCAAAAACAGCACAAAACAGGAACTGGCGCTTCGGCATCTTGTTAATAGGTTAGTGCCGGAAAATGCATATAAATGATGTAAAGTGTGTATAAAACATGTGAGTATTGTCATAAAACTAGCATGGAACATAAGAAATTATGGATACGTTGAGACGTATCAAGCATCCCCAAGGTTCCTACTCGCCCTCGAGTAGGTAAACGATAACAAAGATAATTTCTGAAGTGACATGCTATCATAATCTTGATCAATACTACTGTAAAGCATATGAAATGAATGCAGTGATTCGAAGCAATGGTAAAGACAATGATTAAACAACTGAATCATATAACAAAGACTTTTCATGAATAGTACTTTCAAGACAAGCATCAATAAGACTTGCATAGGAGTTAACTCATAAAGCAATAGATTCTTAGTAGAATGTTTTGAAGCAACACAAAGGAAGATATAAGTTTCAGCAGTTGCTTTCAACTTCAACATGTATATTTCATGGATAATTGTCAACACAAAGTAATATGATGAATGCAAATAAGCAAGTATGTAGGAATCAATGCACATAGTTGACACAAGTGTTTGCTTCTAAGATAGAAAGAAGTAGGTAAACTGACTCAACACAAAGTAAAAGAATGGCCCTTCGCAGAGGGAAGCATGGATTACTATTTTTGTGCTAGAGCTTTTATTTTGAAAACATAGAAACAATTTTGTCAACGGTAGTAATAATTCATATGTGTTATGCATAAGACATCCTATAAGTTGCAAGTCTCATGCATAGAATACCAATAGTGCTCGCACCTTGTCCTAATTAGGTTGGATTTACATGGATTATCATTGCATAACATATGTTTCAACCAAGTGTCACAAAGGGGTACCTCTATGCCGCCGTACAAAGGTCTAAGGAGAAAGTTCGCATTGGATTTCTCGCTTTTGATTATTCTCAACTTAGACATCCATACCGGGACAACATAGAAAACAGATAATGGAATCCTCTTTAATGCATAAGCATTCAACAACAGATAATATTCTCATAAGAGGTTGAGGATTAGTGTCCAAACTGAAACTTCCACCATGATTCATGGCTTTAGTTAGCGGCCCAATGTTCTTCTCTAACAATATGCATACTCAAACCATTTGATCATGATAAATCGCCCTTACTTCAGACAAGACGAACATGCATAGCAACTCACATGATATTCAACAAAGGTATAATAGTTGATGGCGTCCCCAGAAACATGGTTACCGCTCAACAAGCAACTTATAAGAAATAAGATACATAGCAACATATTCAATACCACAATAGTTTTTAAGCTATTTTCCCATGAGCTATGTATTGCAAAGACAAGGAATGAAATTTTAAAGGTAGCACTCAAGTAATTTACTTTGGAATGGCAGAGAAATACCATGTAGTAGGTAGGTATGGTGGACACAAACGGCATAGTTTTTTGGCTCAAGGATTTGGATGCACGAGAAGTATTCCCTCTCAATACAAGGCTTTGGGCTAGTAAGGTTGTTTGAAGCAAACACAAGTATGAACCGGTACAGAAAAACTTACATAAGAACATATTGCAAGCATTATAAGACTCTACACTGTCTTCCTTGTTGTTCAAACACCTCACCAGAAAATATCTAGACTCTAGAGAGACCAATCATGCAAACCAAACTTCAACAAGCTCTATGGTAGTTCTTCATTAGTAGGTGCAAAGTACATGATGCAAGAGCTTAAACATGATCTATTTGAGCACAACAATTGCCAAGTATCAAATTATTCAAGACAATGTACCAATTACCACATCAAGCATTTTCTGTTTCCAACCATATAACAATGAACGAAGCAGTTTAAACCTTTGCCATGAACATTAGAAGTAAATGCTAAGAACACCAGTGTTCACTAGAGGTGACCTGATAAGTTGTCGATGAAGAAAGGGATGCCTTGGGCATCCCCAAGCTTAGATGCTTGAGTCTTCTTGAAATATGCAGGGATGAACCACGGGGCATCCCCAAGCTTAGACTTTTCACTCTTCTTGATCATATTGTATCATCCTCCTCTCTTGATCCTTGAAAACTTCCTCCACACCAAACTCGAAACAAACTCATGAGAGGGTTAGTGCATAATCAAAAACTCACATATTCAGAGGTGACATAATCATTCTTAACACTTCTGGACATTGCACAAAGCTACTGAAAGTTAATGGAACAAAGAAATCCATTCAACATAGCAAAAGAGGCAATGCGAAATAAAAGGCATAATCTGTCAAAACAGAACAGTCCGTAAAAACGAATTTTTCTGGGGCACTTAACTTTCTCAGATGAAAAAGCTCAAATTTAATGAAAGTTGCATACATATCTGAGGATCACGCACGTAAATTGGCAGATTTTTCTGAGTTACCTACAGACGGGGCTGCTCAATTTCGTGACAGTAAGAAATCTGTTTCTGCGCAGTAATCCAAATCTAGTATCAACCCTACTATCAAAGACTTTACTTGGCACAACAATGCAATAAAATAAAGATAAGGAGATGTTGCTACAGTAGTAACAACTTCCAAGACTCAAATATAAAACAAAAGTGCAGAAGTAAAATAATGGGTTGTCTCCCATAAGCGCTTTTCTTTAACGCCTTTCAGCTAGGCGCAGAAAGTGTGAATTAAGTATTATCGAGAGATGAAGCATCAACATCATAATTTGTTCTAATAATAGAATCAAAAGGTAACTTCATTCTCTTTCTAGGGAAGTGTTCCATACCTTTATTGAGAGAGGAAATTGATACTTAATATTCCCTTCCTTCATATCAATAATAGCACCAATAGTTCGAAGAAAAGGTCTTCCCAAAATAATGGGACAAGATGCATTGCATTAAATATCCAAGACAACAAAATCAACAGGGACAAGGTTATTGTTAACCGTAACGCGAACATTATCAATCCTCCCCAAAGGTTTCTTTGTAGAATTATCAGCTAGATTAACATCCAAATAACAATTTTTCAATGGTGCAAGTCAAGCATATTATAGATTTTCTTAGGCATAACAGAAATACTTGCACCAAGATCACATAAAGCATTACAATCAAAATCATTGACCTTAATCTTAATGATGGGCTCCCAACCATCTTAGGCAAAGATAGCAACCAATCTTTAGCTCTTCCTCTTAAGGAGAAAGGAAACAATTTCAGTTTTATAATGTCTCCATCTACATCCTTATACTTTTGCATTCACGTAGTTCAACAAAATTATTAAGATGGGCAGCAGCATCATCAGAACTAACACCAGAAAATTGCTCTCTCATAACAAGATTTAGTAAAGCAGGTTTAATTTCATAGAATTCTGCTGTAGTAGCAGGTGGAGCAATAGGTGTGCATAGGAAATCATTATTATTTGTGCTAGTGAAGTCACACAACTTAGTGTTCTCAGGAGTACCCATTTTAGCAGCAATAAATAAAGAAAACTAAATAAAGTAGAGTAAATGCAAGTAACTAATTTTTTTGTGTTTTTAATATAGAGAAAGTAAACAAGACAGATGAAATAAAGTAAAGCAACTAAATTTTTTCTGTGTTTTTGATATAAAGAAAGCAAACAAAACAGAAAATAAAATAGAGTAAAGCAAGACAATAACAAAGTAAAGAGATTGGATGTGAGATACTCCCCTTATAGCGTGTCTTGATCTCACCGGCAACGGCGCCAGAAAAAGAGCTTGATAACGCGTGAAGCACACGTCCGTTGGGAACCCCAAGAGGAAGGTGTGATGCATACAGCAGCAAGTTTTCCCTCAGTAAGAAACCAAGGTTATCGAACCAGTAGGAGATGAAGACCACGTGAAGGTTGTTGGTGAAGGAGTGTAGTGCGGCGCAACACCAGGGATTCCGGCGCCAACGTGGAACCTGCACAACACAATCAAAATATTTTACCCCAACTTAACAGTGAGGTTGTCAATTTCACCGGCTTGCTGTAAACAAAGGATTAAACGTATGGTGTGGAGAATGATGTTTGTTTGCAAAGAACAGTAGAGAACAGAGTTTGCAGTAGATTGTATTCAGATGTAAAGAATGGACCGGGGTCCACGGTTCACTAGTGGTGTCTCTCCCATAAGATAAATAGCATGTTGGGTGAACAAATTACAGTTGGGCAATTGACAAACAGAGATGCATACATATCATGATGATTACTATGAGATTTAATCAGGGCATTTCGACAAAGTACATAGACCGCTATCCAGCATGCATCTATGCCTAAAAAGTCCACCTTCGGGTTAGCATCCGCAACCCTTCCAGTATTAAGTTGCAAACAACGAGACAATTGCATTAAGTATGGTGCGTAATGTAATCAACACAAATATCCTTAGACAAAGCATTGATGTTTTATCCCTAGTGGCAACAACATATCCACAACCTTAGAACTTTCTATCACTGTCCCAGATTCAATGGAGGCATGAACCCACTATCGAGCATAAATACTCCCTCTTGGAGTCACAAGTATCAACTTGGCCAGAGCCTCTACTAGCAACGGAGAGAATGCAAGAACATAAACAACATATATATGATAGATTGATAATCAACTTGACATAGTATTCAATATTCATCGGATCCCAACAAACACAACATGTAGCATTACAAATAGATGATATTGATCATGATAGGCATCTCACAAGATCTAACATGATAGCACAATGAGGAGAAGACAACCATCTAGCTATTGCTATGGACCCATAGTCCAAGGATGAACTACTCACGCATCAATCCGGAGGCGGGCATGGTGATGTAGAGCCCTCCGGTGATGATTCCCCTCTCCGGCAGGGTGCCGGAGGCGATCTCCTGAATCCCCCGAGATGGGATTGGCGGCGGCTCTGGAACTTTTCTCGTATCGTGGCTCTCGGTGATAGGTTTTCGCGACGGAGAATTTAAGTTGGCGGAAGGCAGAGGTCGGGGTGCTCGAGGGCCCACACCATAGGGCGGCGTGGGCCCCTCCCGCCGCCCTGTGGTGTCGCCACCTCGTGGCCCCACTCCGTATCTCCTTCGGTCTTGGAAACTCCGTGGAAAAATAAGACCTTGGGCGTTAATTTCGTCCAATTCGAGAATATTTCCTGTGTAGGATTTCTGAAACCAAAAACAGCACAAAACAGGCGCTTCGGCATCTCGTTAATAGGTTAGTGCCGGAAAATGCATATAAATGATGTAAAGTGTGTATAAAACATGTGAGTATTGTCATAAAACTAGCATGGAACATAAGAAATCATGGATACGTTTGAGACGTATCAGCCTTGAGGTAAATTGGATGGCTAGGATGCTTCTAATGATGATCATCAAAGTGCGTTGAGTGTGAAACGACCAACTCCCATTTAATAGTAAAGATTACAACATATTTCCACTCAGAATTTTGCGGAAGAGAGACAATAGGGCGAGAAGGGGTAACATGATGAGCTGAAGAAATACAACTAAAGGTAGTAGGTTTACGTATGCATCTCATAAGCACCCGGTGAGCACAATTGTGAGCAGCACCAATGAGACCCGAGTTGATATGGAACACCAAGGCCCGTAACAGGGGGGTGGGGGAGTTGAGGATCTTGGTAAGAGTGTTACATGGATATGTTCTTCAGTTGTGATTTTAGCCAGTGTTTCTGGTGGAGATTAAATATGGAATGGAATACTAATTCGTACATCGTAAGCATACTTCTGGTTGGAAGATAGAGAATAATAGAAAATGGATGTTGGAATTTATGGAACCATATAAATAGAATTATCTTTGTGATGGGGTTCGTCGCATAGAAAACAAAAAATTTCCTACCGCAAAGACGAATAAATCCAAGATCTAATCTATGGAACACCCAAGATCTAATCTACAAGATCGGAGCAACGAGATTGATGTGAGACTAACCCTCGAATATTTCCAAAGCCTACGAGATTAGATCTCGTTGTTGGTGTAGACGATCACCCCCAGCTGCAATCCGGCAGCACTTCCGTACTCGGTCGCGCGTACGGTGTCGATGAAGCCCGTCCTCTCCCGTTCCAGCGGGCAGCGAGGTGTGGTAGATCTCCTCGGAATCCCAGCAGCACGACGGCGTGGTGGTGGTGGTGGAGGAGGAAAGCTGCAGGGCTTCGCCTAAGCTGGAGCAGTGTATCGGTGGGAGAGAGAGGCGGCCAGAGGGTCAGGGATGAAGGAGAGCTGCGCCCCTGCCCCCTCCCCTCTTTATATAGGGGTTGGGGCGGCCAGGGTTTGCTTGGCCCCTCCTCCCAGCCCTTAGGCCGGCGGCCAAGATGGGAAAAGGGGGGAGACTTGCCCCCCAGTTGATCCCCCTAGGGTTTTGGGGAAACCCTAGGGGTTGGCCGGCTTGGGCCTTGAGGCTTGGTGCGCCAGGCCCATTAGGGCTAGGAAGCACCCCCTCGGCCCATGTGGGCCCCTCTAGGTCGTGGGCCCCATGGTGGATCCCTCCAGAACCTTCTAGAACCTTCCAGTGTTTCACCGGAAAAATTCCGAACTTTTCCGAAACCTAGAAATCAACTTCTCTTATATGAATATTATTCTCCGGACCATTCCGGACCTCCTCATGATGTCCTGGATCCCATCCGAGACTCCGAACAAACTTCGTCTCCATACCATATTCCAAATCTACTTATGCGACATCGAACCTTAAGCGCGTCACCCTACGGTTCGTGAACTATGCAGACATGGTCGAGACTCCTCTCCGAGCAATAACCAATAGCGGGATCTGGAGATCCATAATGGCTCCCACATATTCAATGATGACTTAGTGATCGATTGAACCATTTACATACGATGCCGATTCCCTTTGTCACGCGATATTTTACTTGTCCGAGGTTCGATCATCGGTATCTCCATACCTTGTTCAACCTCGTTACCGACAAGTACTCTTTACTCGTACCGTGGTATGTCATCTCTTATGATCCAATCATATGCTTGCAAGCTAATCAGACGACATTCCACCGAGAGGGCCCAGAGTATATCTATCCGTCATCGGGATGGACAAATCCCACTATTGATCCATATGCCTCAACTCACACTTTCCGAATACTTAATCCCATCTTTATAACCACCCATTTACGCAATGGCGTTTGATGTAATCAAAGTACCCTTCCGGTGTAAGTGATTTACATGATCTCATGGTCGAAGGACTTAGGCAACTATGTATCGAAAGCTTATAGCAAATTGAACTTAATGACTTGATCTTATGCTACGCTCATTTGGGTGTATGTCCATTATATCATTCACCTAATGACATAACCTTGTTATTAATAACATCCAATGTTCATGATCACGAAACCATGATCATCCATTAATCAACAAGCTAGTTATACAAGAGGCTTACTAGGGACTCCTTTTTGTTTACATAACACACATGTATCAATGTTTCGGTTAATACAATTATAGCATGGGATGTAAACATTTATCATGAACACTAAGATATAATAATAACTAATTTATTATTGCCTCTTGGGCATTGATACGTCTCCAACGTATCTATAATTTCTGATGTTCCATGGTTGTTTTATGACAATACCTACATGTTTTGTTCACACTTTATATTGTTTTGATGCGTTTCCGGAACTAACCTATTAACGAGATGCCGAAGTGCTTCTTTCTGCTGTTTTGGTTTCAGAAATCCTAGTAAGGAAATATTCTCGGGTGGACGAAATCAACGCCCAGCATCTTAGAATTCCACGAAGCTTCCAGAACACCCGAGAGGGACCAGAGGAGGGCCACAGGGCCACCAGACAATAGGGCGGCACGGCCCAAGGGGTGGGCGCGCGCCCCTATTGTGTGGCGCCTCCGTACCCCTTCCGACTCCGCCTCTTCGCCTATTTAAAGCTCCCTGACCTAAATCTTCGATACGGAAAAGCCACGGTACGAGAAACCTTCCAGAGCTGCCGCCATCGCGAAGCCAAGATCTGGGGGACATGAGTCTCTGTTCACGCGCGGGACGGGAAGTGCCCCGAAGGCTTCTCCATCAACACCACCGCCATCTTCATCACCGCTGCTGTCCCCCATGAGGAGGGAGTAGTTCTCCATCGAAGCTAAGGGCTGTACCGGTAGCTATGTGGTTAATCTCTCTCCTATGTACTTCAATACAATGATCTCATGAGCTGCCTTACATGATTGAGATTCATATGAGTTTTGTATCACTATTCATCTATGTGTTACTCTGGTGATGTTATTAAAGTACTCTATTCCTCCTTCATGATGTAATGGTGACAGTGTGTGCATCATGTAGTTCTTGGCGTAGGTTATGATTGTAATCTCTTGTAGATTATGGAGTTAACTATTACTATGATAGTATTGATGCGATCTATTCCTCCTTTCATAGTGTGATGGTGACAGTGTGCATGCTATGTTAGTACTTGGTATAATTGCAATGATCTATTATGCACTCTAAGGTTATTTAAATATGAACATCGAATGTTGTGGAGCTTGTTAACTCCTTGAGGTGCTCTTGTAGCCCTACACAATTAATGGTGTTTGTCATCCAACAAGAGAGTGTAGAGTGGTTTTATTATGTGATCAATGTTGAGAGTGTCCACTAGTGAAAGTATGATCCCTAGGCCTTGTTTCCAAGCACTTGACTCCGTTTATTTACTGTTTTGTTGCATGTTTACTCGCTGCCATATTTTATTCAGATTGCTATTACCACTCATATACATCCATACTACTTGTATTTCACTATCTCTTCGCCGAACTAGTGCACCTATACATCTGACAAGTGTATTAGGTGTGTTGGGGACACAAGAGACTTCTTGTATCGTGATTGCAGGGTTGCTTGAGGGGGATATCTTTGACCTCTTCCTCCCTGAGTTCGATAAACCTTGGGTGATCCACTTAAGGGAAACTTGCTGCTGTTCTACAAACCTCTGCTCTTGGAGGCCCAACGCTGTCTACAGGAATAGAAGCGTGCGTAGACATCAAGCACTTTTCTGGCGCCGTTGCCGGGAGGAAAGGTAAAAAGCACTCATACTCCGGTCCCAGGTAACTAAGTACTTTTCTGTTGCCGTTGTGTGTGTGCTCGAAGCTATTTCCTTTAGATCCTGCAATTGCATCTTTTTGTTTCTTGTTAAACACTAGTAAGGCATAATGGAAAACATCTGTGAGCTTTTTATACTATTTCCTGAGTCAAGACATGAATGGTTTAATGCGAAAATTAAAAAACCTATGGAACCTTATTTGCATGCTAGTAGTAATATTAGTATGAACGCTTTGAACACCATTGTTGATAATGATATAGAAAGTTCTAAGCTTGGGGAAGCTGGTATTGATGAAAATGATCTCTTTAGTCCTCCGGGTATTGAGGAGAAAGTTTATGTTGATTATGATATGCCTCCTATTTATGATGATTATAATGATAGTGGTCTTCTGGTGCCACCTACTATGGAGGATAAAGTTTATTATGACTATACTATGCCTCCTATATTTGACGATGAGAATAATAATGATAGCTACTTTGTTGAATTTGCTCCCACTACAACTAATAAAATTGATTATGCTTATGTGGAGAGTAATAATTTTATGCATATAGCTCATGATAAGAATGTTTCATTTGATAGTTATATTGTTGAGTTTGTTCATGATGCTACTGAAAGTTATTATGAGAGAGGAAAATATGGTTGTAGAAATTTTCATGTTACTAAAACGCCTCTCTTTTTGCTGAAAATCTTGAAGTTGCGCTTGTCTAGTTTTCCTATGCTTGTTGCATTATGCCTACATGACTTGTTTATTTACAAGATTCATTTTCATAGGAAGTGGGTTAGGCTTAAATTTGTTTTGAATTTGCTTCTTGATGCTCTCTTTTGCTTCAACTCTTATTTCTTGGGAGTGCATCATTAAAACTGCTGAGCCCATCTTAATGGCTATAAAGAAAGAACTTCTTGGGAGATAACCCATGTGTTTATTTTGCTACTGTTTTGTTGTGTCTTGGAAGTTGTTTACTACTGTAGCAACCTCTCCTTATCTTCATTTTATTGCATTGTTGTGCCAAGTAAAGTCTTTGATAGTAGGGTTGATACTAGATTTGGATACTGCAGAAACAGATTCATGCTGTCACGAATTTGGGCAGGGTTCTCTGTAGGTAACTCAGCAAAATCTGCCAAATTACGTGCGTGATCCTCAGATATGTTCGCAACTTTCATTGAATTTGAGCATTTTCATCTGAGCAAGTACAGTTCCTCTAAAAAATTCGTCTTTACGGACTGTTCTGTTTTGATAGATTCTGCCTTTTATTTCGCATTGCCTCTTTTGCTGTGTTGGATGAATTTCTTTGTTCCATTAACTTCCAGTAGCTTTGGGCAATGTCCAGAAGTGTTAAGAATGATTGTGTTACCTCTGAACATGTGAATTTTTGATTATGCACTAACCCTCTAATGAGTTTGTTTCGAGTTTGGTGTGGAGGAAGTTTTCAAGGGTCAAGAGAGGAGGATGATATATGATTAAGAAGAGTGAAAAGTCTAAGCTTGGGGATGCCCCCGTGGTTCATCCCTGCATATTTCAAGAAGACTCAAGCGTCTAAGCTTGGGGATGCCCAAGGCATCCCCTTCTTCATCAACTTATCAGGTTTCTTCTATTGAAACTATATTTTTATTCGGTCACATCTTATGTGCTTTACTTGGAGCGTCTGTGTGCTTTTATTTTCGTTTTGTTATTTTCATTCTCTGAATAAACTCATGCTTGTGTGGGAGAGAGACACGCTCCGCTTGTTCATATGAACACTAGTGTTCTTAGCTTTACTTTTAATGTTCATGGCGAAGGTTGAAAACTGCTTCGTTAATTGCTATATGGTTGGAAACAGGAAATGCTTCATGTGGTAATTGGTATAATGTCTTGAATAATTTGATACTTGGCAATTTTTGTGCTCATATAGATAATGTTTAAGCTCTTGCATCATGTACTTTGTACCCATTAATGAAGAACTACATAGAGCTTGTTAAAATTTGGTTTGCATGATTGGTCTCTATAGTCTAGATATTTTCTGGTTAAGGTGTTTGAACAACAAGGAGACGATGTAAAGTCTTATAATGCTTACAATATGTTCATATGTGAGTCTTGCTGCACCATTTTATACTTGAGTTTGCTTCAAACAACCTTGCTAGCCTAGCCTTGTATTGAGAGGGATTCTTCTCGTGCATCCAAAACCTTGAGCCAAAAACCATGCCATTTGTGTCCACCATACCTACCTACTACGTGGTATTTCTCTGCCATTCCAAAGTAAATTACTTGAGTGCTACCTTTAAAATTTCATTCTTTATCTTTGCAATATATAGCTCATGGGAAAATAACTTAAAAACTATTGTGGTATTGAGTATGTTGCTATGTATCTTATTTCTTATAAGTTGCTTGTTGAGCGGTAACCATGTTTCTGGGGACGCCATCAACTTTTACACCTTTGTTGAATATCATGTGAGTTGCTATGCATGTTCGTCTTGTCTAAAGTAAGGGCGATTTTCATGATCAAATGGTTTGAGTTTGCATATTGTTAGAGAAGAACATTGGGCAGCTAACTAAAGCCATGAATCATGGTGGAAGTTTCAGTTTGGACACAAATCCTCAATCTCTTATGAGAATATTATCTGTTGTTGAATGCTTATGCATTAAAGAGGAGTCCATTATCTGTTGTCTATGTTGTCCCGTATGGATGTCTAAGTTGAGAATAATCAAAAAGCGAGAAATCCAATGCGAACTTTCTCCTTAGACCTTTGTACAGGCGGCATAGAGGTACCCCTTTGTGATACTTGGTTGAAACATATGCTATGCAATGATAATCCATGTTAATCCAAGCTAATTAGGACAAGGTGCGAGCACTATTGGTATACTATGCATGAGACTTGCAACTTATAGGATATCTTATACATAACGCATATGCTTTATTACTACCGTTGACAAAATTGCTTCTATGTTTTCAAAATGAAAAGCTCTAGCACAAAAATAGTAATCCATGCTTCCCTTCTGCGAAGGGCCTATCTTCTACTTTATTGTTGAGTCGGTTTACCTTCTTTCTATCTTAGAAGCAAACACTTGTGTCAATTGTGTGCATTGATTCTTACATGTTTACATATTGCACCTGTTATATTGCTTTATGTTGACAACTATCCATGAGATATATATGTTACAAGTTGAAAGCAATTGCTGAAACTTAATCATCCTTTGTGTTGCTTCAATACCTTCTACTTTGAATCTATTGCTTTATGAGTAACTCTTATGCAAGTCCTATTGATGCTTGTCTTGAAAGTATTATTCATGAAAAGTCTTTGCTATATGATTCATTTGTTTACTCATTGTCTTCATCATTGCTTCGAATCGCTGCATTCATCTCATATGCTTTACAATAGTATGATCAAGATTATGTAAGTAGCATGTCACTATAGAAATTATTCTTTTTATCGTTTACCTACTCGAGGACGAGTAGGAACTAAGCTTGGGATGCTTGATACGTCTCCAACGTATCTATAATTTGATGTTCCATGCTTGTTTTATGACAATACCTACATGTTTTGTTCACACTTTATATCATTTTGATGCGTTTTCGGAACTAACCTATTAACGAGATGCCGAAGTGCCAGTTCTTTTCTGCTGTTTTTGGTTTCAGAAATCCTAGTAGGAAATATTCTCGGAATTGGACGAAATCAACGCCCAGCATCTTAGAATTCCACGAAGCTTCCAGAACACCCGAGAGGGACTAGAGGAGGGCCACAGGGCCACCAGACAGTAGGGCGGCGCGGCCCAAGGGGTGGGCGCGCCCCCCTATTGTGTGGCGCCTCCGTACCCCTTCCAACTCCGCCTCTTCGCCTATTTAAAGCTCCCTGACCTAAATCTTCGATACGGAAAAGCCACGGTGAGAAACCTTCCGAGCCGCCGCCATCGCGAAGCCAAGATGGGGGGACAGTCTCTGTTCGGCATGCCGCCGGGACGGGGAAGTGCCCCGGAAGGCTTCTCCATCAACACCACCGCCATCTTCATCACCGCTCTGTCTCCCATGAGGAGGAGTAGTTCTCCATCGAGGCTAAGGGCTGTACCGGTAGCTATGTGGTTAATCTCTCTCCTATGTACTTCAAGACAATGATCTCATGAGCTGCCTTACATGATTGAGATTCATATGAGTTTTGTATCACTATTCATCTATGTGTTACTCTGGTGATGTTATTAAAGTACTCTATTCCTCCTTCATGATGTAATGGTGACAGTGTGTGCATCATGTAGTTCTTGGCGTAGGTTATGATTGTAATCTCTTGTAGATTATGGAGTTAACTATTACTATGATAGTATTGATGCGATCTATTCCTCCTTTCATAGTGTGATGGTGACAGTGTGCATGCTATGTTAGTACTTGGTATAATTGCAATGATCTATTATGCACTCTAAGGTTATTTAAATATGAACATCGAATGTTGTGGAGCTTGTTAACTCCGGCATTGAGGTGCTCTTGTAGCCCTACACAATTAATGGTGTTTGTCATCCAACAAGAGAGTGTAGAGATGTTTTATTATGTGATCAATGTTGAGAGTGTCCACTAGTGAAAGTATGATCCCTAGGCCTTGTTTCCAAGCACTGAAACTCCATTTATTTACTGTTCTGTTGCATGTTTACTCGCTGCCATATTTTATTCAGATTGCTATTACCACTCATATACATCCATACTACTTGTATTTCACTATCTCTTCGCCGAACTAGTGCACCTATACATCGACAAGTGTATTAGGTGTGTTGGGGACACAAGAGACTTCTTGTATCGTGATTGCAGGGTTGCTTGAGAGGGATATCTTTGACCTCTTCCTCCCGAGTTCGATAAACCTTGGGTGATCCACTTAAGGGAAACTTGTTGCTGTTCTACAAACCTCTGCTCTTGGAGGCCCAACACTGTCTACAGGAATAGAAGCGTGCGTAGACATCAGGCATATCTCCAACAGTCTCCCACTTGCACTAGAGTCAATAGTCTAGTTTACATTTGTAAAGATATAACACCTTGGCCTTCTGGTGCTTATCATGTTTTGCTCACGGGAGAGGTTTTAGTCAACGAATCTGACACACTCAGAAACGTATGTATTTTGTAATTCATTTGCGTCTCTACGCATCACTCATTTTCCAAATGAGTCGGCATTATGCTTAGTCCTCTGGTGGAACCTTAATTCCGCGGTCTGAAAATAAGTCACTAATATTGTCATACACAATATAGCTTCAAAGTTCTGACACTATCGGAACTACACCAAGTTCTCAAAGAACTCCTCGACTTAACATCCTCGGTCATTGTCAAAACAATGACATACTCTGCCTTCGTTTGTAGAATCCATCACAATATTTAGAACTGATCTAAATCTAGCATAGACTTCTTCTAGCTCATTGTGCTACCTTTTAAACAACACTTAGCCTAATTGAGATTGAAATTTTATTTTTATATGTGATCAAACTAATATCGGTGCAACACCTTACAACGATTTGTTTGTCATTACCCCATACAAAACTATATATATCTTTGGTTCTTCTAAAGTACCCAAGGATATTCTTATTGTCTTCCAATGATCATCAGATGAATCATTCTGGTACATGCTCATAACACTTTAGAGCATAGGATATCTGATTTTGTACATATTAATCGTGATCTAAAATCACTCATGTGTTTTTACTCATTGAGTTCAAATACACTCAAGTCTTGTTAAACCTTCACATGGAAAAGAACGCCTTCTTAATATTTTTATATTGAACTACTTCAATATTCATTCTATGTACTTTGACTTAAACTTATTATGTGTTTCAATCTATCTTCATAGATCTTGACACTAGATATGTTTCAGTCCATATCCTTTCATTGAAATTAATTCTCAATGAAACTTTTTAATCACATCAAGTATATGATCACATTATTTTTAATCAACGATATGTCATCTACATAAAGTATTATAAATATGTCTCAGCGCTCCCACTTAATTTCTTGCAAATGAAAGCATCCTCATCATTTCTATTGAAATCAAAAACTCTTTGACTATTTCATCGGTGAAGATTCCAACTCCGCGATACTCACTTCATCCAATTGAAGTTCGTATACCTATCTAGTATTCCACGGACTAGCAAAACTTTTGGTTGTATCTTGTATACACCTTTAATACACACTTCTGTTAAGTAATGTATTTTTCCATCCTACTAGCATATCTCATAAAAGAAATATGTAGCGATTACTAGAATAATCCACATAGACTATAAGCATCGCTACGGAAGATCTAATCTTATCGTAGTCAACTCTTTGAACTTTGTCGTAAACAACTTTTCGATAAGTCAAGCTTCTTTAAGGATATTCCATCCAAGTCCATCTATTTTATAGATCCATTTACTTTCAAAAATTATTCATCTATCTTGGATTTCATGGCGCATAGCCATTTTAACGGAGTCAGGGCCCATCATAACTTCTTTGTATGTAGTTGGTTTATCATTGTTCAAAATCAATCCTTTGTCCACAAATCATTTATTTGATCACAAAGTAAACCATACCTACAAGGTTCAATAAGTACTTTGATCTCCATGACTATAACACTTTGTAGACATGGGAGCCATGATCTTCGTAGCTACTTCCGGAACCATTTCCGATGCTGTGCTACTCTGATCATCATGCTCAGGTTCATGAACCTTATCAAGTTCCATTGTCCTCCCACTCAAATAGTTCGCTAGAAACAATTTCTTTGAAATAAGTAAGAAACATCGACAAACACTTTTATCTTTGTCTCCATAGTGGAAAGAATTCCCAATCAATTCTCTGGGATAACCAACAAAGACATTCATCCGATTTTGGTTGTAAACTTATTTACTTATGCTATGCATACCAAAATTTAAGAAAGGACTATTAGGGTTTATACCCATGCCATAACTCGTATGGTGTCATTTCAACGGATTATGATGATACTCTATTTAGTGTAAAAGCGGTAGTCACTAAAGCATAATCCACAAAAATATAATGGCATCATTTTATTTTATCTCATCATTGACCCAACAAGGTTTGGATACATCTCTCGGATACTCCATCATCACTATGATACTCCAAGAAACGTGAGTTGTAGAACAACTTCATAACTCTCTTAGATGTTCGCTAAAACTCGTAATTCAAATATTTCCACTATGATCCAATCATAGATATTTGACTTTTCTATTACGATGATTTCCACTTCATGCTGAAATTTATTTGAATCCATTCAAATGTTTCAAACTTCTTCCTTATCGAATATATCCACATATATATACTCAATTCATTGTTGGAAGTTTTCATGAAGTAGAAGAATCTCCCGCACACAACTATGCCCAGTGAACCACATATATCATCATGTATGTTTCCACTAAGTTAGTTGCCCGTTCAACTCTTGGCCTATGAACGGTATTTCAATCATTCTCTTTAGAAAAGATTTGCAAGTGCCAAACGATTCAAAAATCAAATGACTCCAAAAATCCATTTGCATGGAGTTCCTTCATGCGTTCCTTTCTAACATGACCTAAATGGCGGTTCCACAAATAAGTGGAATTTAAATCATTTGCCTTATGGCATTTTAGCGTCAGTGTTATGTATGTGTGTTTCACCATTAAGATTTATAATAACTTATCCATCGTACATGGAGTAATGTCATAATTTGAACAACTCATTGTTTTCATTTGACCAGAGCAAAATAACAATTTATTAAGTTCTTTATTATAAATTCTAAGGGCTAGGTAGAATGCCAACGACAAACATAATAACACTTTATTATGTTCCA
Source organism: Lolium multiflorum (assembly GCA_030979885.1). Classification (NCBI taxonomy): domain Eukaryota; kingdom Viridiplantae; phylum Streptophyta; class Magnoliopsida; order Poales; family Poaceae; genus Lolium; species Lolium multiflorum. The sequence continues at coordinate 404,694,493 of CM061750.1, forward strand.
GACGTGCATTATTACCATATTCCTTATCAGTCACTTAGGCCATCGTATTCTTGTATTGCGTTGTATTGTATGACATCTCATACCAACCAATCTGGTACAAATACCCAAGAATTTTATTATGTGACCAAGCAAGGAATACATCCATAACATGTATATCATCTATATACACCTGAGCTAGACTTTCTAGTCTTTTCTTTCTTTCTGCCAAAATATCTTTTGTAGTTTCTCTTTTAGTTTTCCTCATTCTCAGAAAACACTTCACTTTCAATAACTTCTAAGTCCATTGGTCAAATACCAATAACCTTGAGGTTCTTACTTTGAAGTTGATCATCATATGACAAGTGTTCCAGATTTCACTATTAGTAACTTTTTAATATGATGAACAATTTCACTCATAATTTTATCCATCAAATCATGACGACTTTCCGAGACCATGTCTGTACATGCTAAGCTCTTAAAGTTTAACCTTAGTATTCGCATGTGCAAATCTGGCTTGCACCCGTTGTATGCACACGTAGAATCTATAACACCCGATCACCAGGTGATGCTTCGAAACGACGAGTCTTAGCAACGGTGCATACTAAGGACGATCACTTCATGAATATGCGAATATCGTTAGTGCCCAACTAGTTGGAGGATCGGGACGCCTAGCGTCTTCAACCTTCGTACATTCCCATAAAACTTATGATTTTATGTAGTCTCACTAGATTATATTCTATCATCTTGCAATAGGGTCTTAGATATCACACATATCTCATACCTTGCTTATTTCTGAAAACAAAATTTCCAACTCCTTACTTTTCAAACGGATTTGAACTTCAAGTTTCACGGAGACAAGATGATTTGGTACTAATTGAAACCATTGCTCTTTGAATCATCAATGTGAGGTTTACTAAAAGTTTGCATTAGGACTTAATCATATCTTGATTCTTTAACAATACGGTACCAGTCCGTAAAGTTACTTGTCAGACTTAACAGTATTTCTATCTCAATTACAAGACTAGCGCATGGTAGAAAACGGATGCCAATTCTACAAACTTTAATTCAAAATACTATTCAGACTATGTTCATGATAATTAGTTCATGTTTTAATCTAATTACTAATGAACTCCCACTTAATACAACATCCCTCATGGTTGTTAAGTGGTACACGATCCAAATCCACTACACCAAAACCGATCATCACGTGAGATGATGTAGCTTCAATGGTGAACATCAACATGTTGATCATATCATCCATATGACTCGTGTTTAACCTTTCGGTTTCCTGTGTCCCGAGGCCATGTCTGTACATGCTAGGCTCGCCAAGCAAACCCAAGTATTCCGCGTGTGCAAACATGGCTTACACCCGTTGTATGTGAATGTAGAATCTATCACATCCGATCATCACGAGATGCTTCAAAACGACGAACTGTAGCAACGGTGCCGAGGGGAGAACACTTTATTATCTTGATATTAATGTGAGGAATCATCTTATAATGCTACCGTCGCGATCTAAGCAAGATAAGATGCATAAAGTTAACATCACATGCAATTCATAATATGTGATATGATATGGCCTTTCTTCTTGTGCTTTTGATCTCCATCTCCAAAGCACATGAGCATGATCTCCATCATCACCAGCATTGCACCAAGGTCCATGGCGCCGCTTCATGGTTGTCCATCACTTGTAGCTACTATAACAACTACTTGAAATAAAGCTATTACATGATGAATAGTGAAAGTATAGAGATGGTAAACCTAGAGGGGGGGGTGAATAGGTTTCTACAAATTTTAATTCTTTCTTTGCAATATTAGGCTTTGCGGAATATAAAGATGAGCCTAATGCAAACTAGGTGAAGCAACCTATATGAGGATACAACTAACTCGAGCACGAAGGCTCTCACAGGCAGTTAAATCACAAGTAAGGAGTTCGGTTAGAGATAACCGATAGCACGCGGAGACGAGGATGTATTCCCGTGTTCCCTTGCTTTGCAACAAGGTACGTCACGTTTGGAGGAGTGGAGGTCCCACGAAGGATTCCCCGCGCCACGAAGGCTCACCCTATTCTCCGGAGCCTATCCCACGAAGGAATAGCTCACTCACTTGTGGTAGACTTTGAGGTAGCCTCCAAACCTTCACAATCTTGCCCGGAGCAAATCCACAGCCCGGATGCTTCCGGACTCCTCTTGCCTACCTAGGGTTTCCAAGGAACCCTAGGAAGCAAGCTTCTCAATGAATACAAGGGGGAATGAGATTTGGCTTGGTAGAACGGTAGATCGGGTCCTCCTCTAATGATTCCCCGGAGGGATTTGAGTTTGGGTGGAGGAGGAGGGAGATCTGAGGCTTTTGGTGTTTCTAGCAATGGAGTATGAGAGAGAGAGCTCAAGAACAGCTTGTAGTGTAGTGCCTAACTGTTCAGAGGTAGGAGAAGACCTATTTATAGTGTTCTTCTAAATACGGCCGTTGGTCACTTGCCACATCAGCAGATTCTTCGAGAAACCCGGTCAACCGGATTTTGCGCCGGACAGGCCGGTCCACAGCCCGGTCAGACCGGGCCACAGACCGGGCCGGCCGGTTTCCAACCGGAGCTGGGACCGGGACTTGACCGGGCAGGCTTCTGGGCTTACTGGATGTGGCCCGGATGTCACAGGCGCAGAACCCGGTTGCTGACCGGGCCGCTCGGTCAGGCGCCCGGTCAGACCGGGCCGTGGACCGGAGCAGCCGGTCCGAAACCGGGCTGGTGACCGGACGCGCGCCGGATGGCTTCGTTTCTTTACTGGATGTCGCCCGGATGGCACCGGTTCAGGGTCCGGTTGGCGACCGGGCTGCCCGGTGCCAGGGCCGGTCCGACCGGATCTGTGACCGGCCTGGCTCAGAAAAACTAGCTGATTTTTCGTCGAATTGGGGGGGTCTCCCGTTGCCTTTTGTTCCATTGCTACACCATCATACCTCTTTGGCTAATACCTGAAAGTCATCTTGTAGGCATGTATTAGTCCAAATACTCTAGCACGGTGTCATAGATACCAAAATAATGGATAAGGGTAAAATACCCTTACAATCTCCCCCTTTTTGGTATACGATGACAAACCGAGCTAGAGTAACACATAGATATTATGATAAGCTCTAAACCTTGATTCCATATAAGATATTACGACAGCTCCCCCATAATGTGTGCACTTGGAGAGTTTGCGTTTGAATGCAAAGTGCACCATTTGTGGAATATGAGAAGCTCCCCCAATATCTTTAGGAAACAAGCATGGTATGGACAAGTATATCAACATATATAAGCATAAAGCATGATTATCCATAAAGCATAATTATCCTAACATAGAGTAGCACACATAATAGTCGTCCATACATATCCATACATGAATTATTCAAAGTAGCAAATGGTTCTTGAGAAATCAAAGCAAATACGCACAAGCCATATAAAATCCAAATAAAGCAACTCCCATGGCTTGTGACAACGAAAGAACCCCGTAATTCTAGACTCTACTCTCTTCTCCCCCTTTGGCATCGGAACACCAAAAAGGCGAAGAAAAGAGGAGAGATGCTAGCGTCCCATCAATAGAAGTGGGGCACCGCGGATGGAGAGTTGCCATCACCATCCCCATCGTCATCCTCGTCATCATCATCCTCATCATCATCCTCTTCATCATCATCCTCATTACCGTCATCATCCTCTTCATCATCATCATCAGCAGGAGGTGCATGAGCAAATCTACCACCAAAGTACAGAGAAGGATCAAAGTTCTGGAACATCTCATCAGTGAGAGGAGGCATCTCCCAGTCTTGTGCATGGACAGGCTCCAACTCAGGGCCAGGAGGAGGGATAGGCACATTCCTAGCAGCCATGAACTCATTTTGGCGCCTCCTTGTCTCTTGGTTCAAAGAGAGACTTTGATGTGCAACATCATGTGTAGTTTTGCACATCTGCCATAAGCGAGAGAAGAACCGTGCGACACCACGCTGTGGGCGACGAGAGGAGCTGGAGCTAGCATGGTCATGGCGTGCCTTGGACCGGCGCTCAGAAGGCATCATTTCAGGAACATCCGGGTTATCACCTTGGGCAGGGATTTTGAACGCTTCCATCCTGACCCGCTCACCTAAAGTATTGAGAGGTGCGGGCACAACCTTGTTGATGAGCAGCTGAACGTACTGGGCAAGGTTAGGAGTCAACCTCTCGCGAACACAGCGCCGTAACTCGCAGTAGATGAGATCACAGCCATCAATAGGTTGCCGGTGCTCAGGGAGACAGTAGTACATCAAGTTCAGATGATATGCACGGCATTCACTTGTATCGCCGGACTTGCTGATGAGAGTCTCACGGAAGAGCTTGGCAAGTAAGAGGTAGGAGTAGTACATCCCGGAGATGGTGGGAGGTCCAGGTGTGGGTTCCGGCGGATAGCAACCAGCAATGTCCCCACGGTTGAACTTCTGCTGAGAATATATCTTGAAGCCAGAAGTACGCCCTCCACCAAACCCCAAGGCTTCACAGAAATCAAGATAGTTGCAAGTGTATTTCTGTTTGCCCGTCATCCAAGTCATAGTCCGAGCTGCATCATCATGGAAAAAGACTGTGCAGTGAAACTGTCTCACCAAGGTTGGACAATAGCACCCATCAGTAGGTGTCAAGCACATAAGATCATACAACCCCATCCGCCTCAAGGTCGCAACCACAAAGCGGAACTTGGTGGCTTCATACATTCCAATGACATCCTTGATGGCCTTGGGCATAACAATGGTGCCTTTCTTCATGTACTCGCGGGAGTCATAGAATTCTTCCCACATGACTTGCTGTGTGTTGGTCCAGAAAAATTGATCTCCCCCTGTGTAAGTGGGTTCCTCAAAGCGATAGGGGTTGGACTCTCTGAGTCTTCTCCATGCCCCAATATGCACACTACCAACATGGAAATCTGGCAGGACCTCATCACCATCCTGTGCTGCCTGTTTATCTTTCCTCTTATTGGCAGATTTCTTGATTCGGCCCCAGCTGAGCTGCCACCCGTGGTCTGAGGAGCACGACCAGTAGAGCGCCGGGGTGGAACCCCGGAGCGCCTCCCTCTCTTGGCAACATGGCCACGGTCCGCTCAGTCCATTCATCACCTGTGAATCAGCATAATAGGGAGAGGATAGCAAAGAGGTAAGTGTACATGTCATCAGCATATGTGAGGAAGCCAAAAGCATAGCCTATATTCAAGTGTCTCGACGAGATCATGCGAAAAAGCTGGGCGAGCCGGCGCAGGAGCCGGTCCGACCGGACGACAGACCCGGTTGGCCATCCGGTTGACCGGGCGGTGCGCCGGACCAGCCGGTCGAGAGGCCGGTCGACCGGGCTGTAGACCGGGTCATGCTGAGTTGTGATGTTTGCCCAGAAATTCGACACAAAATCATGCAAAAACTCACAAACTTGAACATAGATTATACCAGGAGAGTGAACAATGTGCATAGGAGGGGTGTGACACTCTAGGTGGCATGAGGACTTACTAACCCTAACCCTAACCCTAACTTTTCTCAACTTTCCTCAACAATGGGCAATGGGAGAGGGAAAGCAAGAGGGAGAGGGATAGGGAGAAAGATTTACCCGAAGACATTGTCCTCTTGGCCCAAGTGAGCAAGAGGAACTCGTGAAGAAGGCTTGAGGACCAAATCCCCACGATCTCCCAAACTAGCTTGAGAGGGACCAAATGCTTTGGTGAAGATGCTTGCGAGATCCCGATCTATGTTTGTGTGAAGTTTGGGGAGAATCTAGTGGTGGGAAGTGCCTAGGATGTGGTGGAGATGGTGGAGGCGGCGGCCATGGAGGTTTGAGAGGTGGGGGATAATGAGGAAGAAGATCCCCAAGGGGTATCCTCTTCAAAACATAACAGCCCGCACGGCCGGTCGGGCACCCGGTCGACCGGGCCAGTGACCGGACGACCCGGCGCACAGGCCGGTCCGACCGGGCCAGTGACCGGCCAGAGACAATTTTCCCAAAAATGTGTCATTTTGCCTCGTTTTGCCCCTATTCTTTGTGTAAATGTGTGTGAGTGCTCATATGATGACATGTACATATAGATAGATAGATGATGATGAGATGAGCATAGACATGGGATTGGAAAACACAAAGTTCTCTAGGCATACCCATTGGAGTGAAAATGCAAACAAGATACAAATAGCTACAATGGGCATGATTCGAAGTATATCAAGAATCATAAGAGCATTTTGAAATAGTTTTTGCAATAAGATCATTTGGCCTTATATAGTCAAATCAAGTTGTAATGAAGGCTCAATGAGGGGCGGGGGATTACTCCCCCTATGTGAAAGCGCAAATGTCATGAGACCTCGAAGAGACATGCTTGGGTCCATATAATGACATTGGGTCTATTTATGTTGCACACATAGGTATGCATCATACCAAGACATGGTAAGATGACTATCCCCATATGTGCTATGCCTCTAAGCTAGATAGCAAGATAAATGCAAGAATATAGTGCAAGAAGTTAATCAATCCAAGTTTTTAGGATCAAGAATACCAAGTTCTCCTCTCAAGTTAACAAAGCGGGCTTCATCCAAAGGCTTAGTGAAAATATCCGCCAATTGGTAGGTTGTTCCCACATGAGTGAGATCAATATCCTTATTGGCAACATGATCACGTAGGAAGTGATGGCGAATGTCAATATGTTTGGTGCGACAATGTTGAACCGGGTTGTTGGCGATCTTTATTGCACTTTCATTGTCACAAAGAAGAGGCACCGTACCAAGAGACACACCATAGTCTTTCAAGGTTTGCTTCATCCATAACAATTGAGTGCAACAAGATGCCGCGGATATGTATTCGGCTTCGGCGGTGGATAGGGCGGTGGAGTTTTGTTTCTTGGATGACCAACTCACCAATGACCGGCCAATAAATTGGCAAGCCCCGGAGGTAGACTTCCGATCAACCTTATCACCGGCCCAATCGGAATCCGAATAGCCAATGAGTTCAAAGGTTGACCCCTTTGGATACCATAGCCCGAGAGTAGGAGTGAGAACAAGGTATCTTAGTATCCGTTTGACCGCCACTAAATGGCTCTCCTTGGGAGCGGATTGAAAACGAGCACACATCCCTACACTTAGCATGATATCCGGCCTAGAGGCACAAAGGTAGAGCAAGGATCCTATCATGGAGCGGTATACCTTTATGTCCACATCCTTCTCACCGTCACATGAACCAAGTTGCCCCTTTACGGGCATGGGTGTCTTCATTGGACTTGCATTGGTCATGTTGAATTTCTTGAGCATGTCCTTCACATACTTTTCTTGAGAGATGAAGGTGCCTTTTGCAAGTTGCCTCACTTGGAAGCCTAGAAAGAACTTCAACTCTCCCATCATGGACATCTCAAATTTCCTAGTCATCAATAGCTCAAAAGCTTTGTTATGATTGGGGTTAGTTCCACCAAAAATAATATCATCAACATATATTTGACATATAAAGAGGCCACCCCCTTTAACCCGCTTGGTGAAAAGGGTGGAATCGACCGTACCCATGCAAAACCCATCATGTAGTAAGAAATCCCTAAGGAACTCATACCAAGCACGTGGAGCTTGCTTGAGACCGTAGAGTGCCTTATGGAGTAAATACACGTGGTTGGGTCGGCATGGGTCTTCGAAACCCGGGGGTTGAGCCACATATGCGGTTTCTTTTAGGGGACCATTCAAAAATGCACTTTTCACATCCATTTGATATAATTTGAAATTGTGGAAAGATGCAAATGCAAGCAAAAGACGAATAGCTTCAAGACGGGCTACCGGCGCAAAGGTATCCTCAAAATCCATACCTTCTATTTGGGCAAACCCTTGCGCCACTAACCTTGCTTTGTTTCGTATAACAATGCCATTCTCATCTTGCTTGTTCTTGAATACCCATTTGGTCCCAATGACATTGATGCGATGATCCTTGGGTCTCTCAACTAGAGACCATACTTCATTACGAGTGAAACACTCCAATTCTTCTTGCATGGCAATTACCCAATCCGGATCAACCAAGGCTTCATGTACCTTAAGTGGTTCAAAACTAGACACAAAAGCATGATGTTGACAATAAGTGATAAGTAATGCATGGTGTCTACGAGTTACCACTCCTCTTGAGATGCTACCAAGGACTTGATCCACTTTCATGTCACTTGCCCTTGTAGCGGCCTTGATCTTCCGAATGGTTCCTTCATGATCAATGAATTCATCTCTTGCAAGTACTTGATCATGAGGGACCACTTGAGCTTGATCATGAGTTGAGGATGTTTCTTGATCGTCATCATGATCTTGCTCCATGGAATGAGGATCTTCTTCTTGTTCTTCGGATTGAGACTCATCTTGAGTGGAGGATGGTTCTTGAGTTGCACTTGATGGTTCGGCTTGAGTTGAGCTAGGCTCTACTTGTGGCGTGCTTGAGACATCTACTCCATCATCTTGATCATCGTTATGAACCTCCATGGGCCGGATGTGTCCAATGCCCATATGCTTGATGGCACTAGATGGATCAACATCATTACCTGCAACACATGGAACAACTTGCTCCACTTGGGAGCCATTATCCTCCAAGAACACCACGTCACAAGATACTTCAATAGTCCCGGAGGACCGGTTGTAGTATCTATAGGCGTGAGAGTTCTCCGCATATCCAACAAATATACCCTCTATGGTTCTAGTTTCAAATTTACCGAGCTTTCCTTTGTTGTTCTTAACAAGGCATTTGCATCCAAAGACACGAATATACATGACATTAGGCTTGTTACCGGTAAGGAGCTCGTATGGGGTTTTGTTGTGGAGGGGACGGAGGAAGAGCCGGTTGGAGTAGTGGACGGCCGTAGAGATGGCTTCTCCCCAAAAGTTGTGGGGTGAGTTGAATTCACTCAACATGGTTCTTGCCATCTCAATGATAGTCCGGTTCTTCCTTTCAACAACACCATTTTGTTGAGGGGTGTATGGCGCCGAAAACTCATGCTTGATGCCCTCATCATCCACAAACTCTTGCATAGTGTAGTTCTTGAACTCGGTGCCATTGTCGGTCCTAATTGCCTTGATCTCGGATTCATACATACGTTGAGCTTTCTTGGCGAAGGTGATGAACTCTCTATGGGTCTCGTCCTTAGACTTAAGGAGAAAGACCCAAGAGTATCTTGAGTAATCATCAACAATGACAAGTCCATACTTGCTTCCACCAAGAGTATCATAGTGTGATGGCCCAAAGAGGTCCAAATGAAGGAGCTCCAAAGGCCTAGATGTGGTAACAATACTCTTGATGGGATGCTTCTTCTTGAGTTGCTTTCCGGCTACACATGCACTACAAACACGATCTTTCTCAAAAGAAACACCGGTTAGTCCCACAATATGCTCACCCTTTAGGAGTTGTTTAAGATTCCTCATGTTAACATGACCAAGGCGGCGATGCCACAACCATCCTTCGTCATGCTTGGCCGCCATTAGACATGTGGAGAAGGAGGGGCTCTCTTTCGAGAGGTCAACCACATAAAGGTTGTTCTCCACAAATCCAACAAGGACCAATTTGAGATTGTCACTCCTAAAGACTTGCACATAATATTTAGTGAAATATGAATTGTAACCGGCATCGGCAAGATGATATATAGAAAGTAAGTTATAGCCAAGGTGTTCAACAAGCATAACCGTCTCAAGGCACAAGTCCTTAGAGATTGCTACCTTGCCATACCCAAGTACCTTTCCCTTTGAGTTGTCACCAAAGGTAATGCTTGACTTCTTGTGGATATCTTCAATGAATTGATCAAGCACACCTTTTCCTCCGGTCATATGATTGGTGCATCCACTATCAAACACCCATTTTGGACCACCGGAGGAATACCCCTACAAGATCAAGTAGAGGATTTAGGAACCCATCGATTAATGGGTTCCTTTGCAATGGCAACAATATCTTTTGGTACCCAAATTGAGTACTCTCTATAAGCATAGCCATTAGGAGGGCCAACATAGTTAGCATAGACATCACCATAATAATCAACAAATAATGCATAGTGATCGTTTGGCCCCGTGTGGGCACCACTAGTGGCTTTGCCCTTTGAGGCTTTGCCATTGTTAGTGACCTTCTTGTTCTTATCTTGAGCGGGTTTCTCCTTCTTGTAGTTGTTCTTCTTGTGAGACTTGGGAGTATATCCAAGTCCATACTTTTGATTGTTTGACCTTTGCTTACTCAAGAGGTCATCCAATCCCATCTTGTTCTTGGCGGTGGTGAACTTTGCAAGTTCCTTTGTTAGCCTAACATTTTCCTCAAGAATAGATGCTTGCTCACAAGAAGATTCATTAGGATGATAGTCAAGACCATATTTGGTCACCAAGGACTCAAGATATGCATTGGTCTCAACATGCAAAGAAAGTTCCTCTTGTAAACGAACATGTTCCTCAACAAGTTTAGCATGCTCACTAGTAAAGGAAATGGAGGAACAAGCAAGCTTTTCAACATCAATGGGATCCTTCATTGATCCAAGAGCCTTTTTGTAGGATTCTTGAAGTAGATCATGATTCTCTCCAAGTTTCTTGAGCTCATCCTTGACAAGCTTGTTAGCTCTTTCAAGGTGGTCAAGATCCCTAGTGAGAGAAGCATGAGCAACTTCAAGTTCCTCCTTTGAAGCATTGAGCTCTTGGGTCAATAATTGAGCCCTATCAATAGTTTCTAGGTCCTTAACTTTATCAAGTTCATAAGTTTCAATTTGTTGCTTAAGGCCTTGAGATATGCACCTTTCGGTTTTTAGCTCTTGTCTTAGGAGATTGAATCTCCGTTCCTTCTCATTCAATTGATATTCTAATTCCTCAATGGACTCATCCTTTTCTTTGAGTGAGTCCATCAAGAAATCAAACTTGACAAGAGCTTCACCACGAAGGGTGCATCTAACATCATAGAGTTCCTTAAGCATAGTTAATTCTTCTTGATCTTCGTTTTCATCATCAAGAACACTAGATAGGGAAGGTGGAGGTTCCATTACCTTGGTTTCCCTTGCCATAAGACAAGAGCCAATGATTGGAGAGGAGGGAGAGTCATCGGAGTCATCATCTTGAGTTGTTCTTGCCATGAAGGAAGAGCCAACATCATTCTCCGTGGAGTAATCTTTGGAGTAGTCATATGTGAAGAGTGACCCGGGCTTAGAGTATGCTAAACCGGCCACTCCGGCCTCCTTCTCCTCATCTTCCTCTTCTTCATCGGACAAGTACTCGGCCCCAACAAAAGCTCTTCCCTTGTTCTTCTTGTACCGATCGTTGATTGGGTTCGGCTTCAATCTTGGTTTGACCCCTTTGATGAACTTTGGCTTGTCTACCCTTTTCTCATAAGGGCACTCATTTGCAAAGTGGTTATCTTCATCACAATTGTAGCAAGTTCTCTTCTTCTTCTTGTCATTGAGGAGCATTGGGAACTTTGCCTTGTACTTCTTGGCAAAGAAAGCAAAGTCGGTAGCAATGTCACTAGTTGAAGTCATCTCTTCATCTTCTTCAATCTCATAGTCTTCTTTGCTTTCATGGTCGGCTCTAGCTTTGAGAGCAAGGTTGTGTGACGCTTCATGGTTGTGTGAGGCTTCATCAACACGGTTCATTGCCTTGAGCCTCTTCCCGGCTTTGGCCATGCTTTCATTGGCGGCCACATAGGAGACTAGATCATCGGAGTTGAGATCGGCACTCTTGGTCATGATTTGCAAGTTGAGTCCAAGGTTGGTGTCTTCTTGTTTGACGGCAATCATAGCAATGACCTTGGATTTTATGAAGGCTTCGTTCATCTCAAATCCGTCATTGTACTTCTCAACACCAAGTCCCTTGACCCTTACTTTCAGAGCACCAAGCCTAGCATAGGCATCAAATATGGATTCTCCATCCCGAATCATGAATTGGTAGGCCTCTTGCTTTGCGGTCTCATAGAGAGCTGATTGGATCAAATCGGTTCCCTCTTGTAGTACTACGATCCGATCCCACAACTCTTTAGCGGAGACAATGTCATCGACTTGATCAAGAAGCTTGCGGTTGATGCCACTTCTAATCTTGTCACGTGCGGATGCATTGAGTTGACGGTTGTAGAACTCGGTGGATGTCAACCGAGTGGGATCTTGTGGCTCCGGATATCCATGAACAATGAGCTCCCATAGCTCCACACTGCAGCTGCGAATATGAGATTCCATAGCAGATTTCCAATGTGGAAAGTGAGTTCCATCGTAATGGGGAACGGTCCCACTATGGTTTATATGAGGCATGGGTGAAGTGTTTCTAGGATAGTTATAGTTAACATCATGGTAGGACTCCTTAGAGACCGAAGCCCCACTAGAAGTTCCACCCGCAGTTAGGTTCTTAAGCATGGCAGTCATTTCTGCCATTTGGTTTTGTAGCTCATCCTCCTTTTTCTTCTTCTCGGCCTCATATGCCAAGAATCTAGATTTCATCTCTTTAACCGAAAGGTTAGAGTCTTCATCTAGACCCTCGAAGAGTTTATCCATCTCACTCTTAAGGCGGTGAAGCCCTTAATAAGAGTCCAGGCTCTGATACCAATTGAAAGTATAGAGATGGTAAACCTAGAGGGGGGGTGAATAGGTTTCTACAAATTTTAATTCTTTCTTTGCAATATTAGGCTTTGCGGAATATAAAGATGAGCCTAATGCAAACTAGGTGAAGCAACCTATATGAGGATACAACTAACTCGAGCACGAAGGCTCTCACAGGCAGTTAAATCACAAGTAAGGAGTTCGGTTAGAGATAACCGATAGCACGCGGAGACGAGGATGTATTCCCGTGTTCCCTTGCTTTGCAACAAGGTACGTCACGTTTGGAGGAGTGGAGGTCCCACGAAGGATTCCCCGCGCCACGAAGGCTCACCCTATTCTCCGGAGCCTATCCCACGAAGGAATAGCTCACTCACTTGTGGTAGACTTTGAGGTAGCCTCCAAACCTTCACAATCTTGCCCGGAGCAAATCCACAGCCCGGATGCTTCCGGACTCCTCTTGCCTACCTAGGGTTTCCAAGGAACCCTAGGAAGCAAGCTTCTCAATGAATACAAGGGGGAATGAGATTTGGCTTGGTAGAACGGTAGATCGGGTCCTCCTCTAATGATTCCCCGGAGGGATTTGAGTTTGGGTGGAGGAGGAGGGAGATCTGAGGCTTTTGGTGTTTCTAGCAATGGAGTATGAGAGAGAGAGCTCAAGAACAGCTTGTAGTGTAGTGCCTAACTGTTCAGAGGTAGGAGAAGACCTATTTATAGTGTTCTTCGAAATACGGCCGTTGGTCACTTGCCACATCAGCAGATTCTTCGAGAAACCCGGTCAACCGGATTTTGCGCCGGACAGGCCGGTCCACAGCCCGGTCAGACCGGGCCACAGACCGGGCCGGCCGGTTTCCAACCGGAGCTGGGACCGGGACTTGACCGGGCAGGCTTCTGGGCTTACTGGATGTGGCCCGGATGTCACAGGCGCAGAAACCGGTTGCTGACCGGGCCGCTCGGTCAGGCGCCCGGTCAGACCGGGCCGTGGACCGGAGCAGCCGGTCCGAAACCGGGCTGGTGACCGGACGCGCGCCGGATGGCTTCGTTTCTTTACTGGATGTCGCCCGGATGGCACCGGTTCAGGGTCCGGTTGGCGACCGGGCTGCCCGGTGCCAGGGCCGGTCCGACCGGATCTGTGACCGGCCTGGCTCAGAAAAACTAGCTGATTTTTCGTCGAATTGGGGGGGTCTCCCGTTGCCTTTTGTTCCATTGCTACACCATCATACCTCTTTGGCTAATACCTGAAAGTCATCTTGTAGGCATGTATTAGTCCAAATACTCTAGCACGGTGTCATAGATACCAAAATAATGGATAAGGGTAAAATACCCTTACAAATAGACACGTAGGTCTTAACAAATTTAAAGACAACCATTAGGCTCCTGCCGGTTGCCATAATACAATAATGAACATCTCATACATTAAATATAATCATCATCACATCATGGCCATATCACATCACCAAACCCTGCAAAAACAAGTTAGACGCCTCTAATTTGGTTTGCATATTTTACGTGGTTTAGGGTTTTCGAGTAAGATCCAATCTACCTACGAACATGAACCACAACGGTGATACTAGTGTTGACAATAGAAAGTGCAAATTGCAATCTTCACTATGGTGGGAGAGACAGACACCCGCAAAGCCACTTATGCAATACAAGTTGCATGTCAAGCGTGGGTCATGTAAAGTTAGCCCGGCCGCTTCATCCCACCATCCCGCAAGATGCAAAGTACACAAACTAAAGCAACAAAAGCATCAACACCCACAAAACCATTGTGTTCTACTCGTGCAACAGATCTATGCATAGACATGGCTCTGATACCACTGATGGGGTTCGTCGCATAGAAAACAAAAAATTTCCTACCGTAAAGACGAATAAATCCAAGATCTAATCTATGGAACACCCAAGATCTAATTTACAAGATCGGAGCAACGAGATTGATGTGAGACTAACCCTTGAAGATTTCCAAAGCCTACGAGATTAGATCTCGTTGTTGGTGTAGACGATCATCCCGTCTGCAATCCGACAGCATTTCCGTACTCGGTCGCGCGTACGGTGTTGATGAAGCCCGTCCTCTCCCCGTTCCAGAGGGCAGAGGAGGTGTGGTAGATCTCCTCGGAATCCCAGCAGCACGACGGCGTGGTGGTGGTGGAGGAGGAAAAACTGCAGGGCTTCGCCTAAGCCGGAGCAGTGTATCGGTGGGAGAGAGAGGCGACCAGAGGGTCAGGGATGAAGGAGAGCTGCCCCCCTACTCCCTCCCCTCTTTATATAGGGGGTGGGGCGGCTAGGGTTTGCTTGGCCCCTCCTCCAAGCCCTTAGGCCGGCGGCCAAGATGGGAAAAGGGGGGAGACTTGCCCCCCAAGTTGACCCCCCTAGGGTTTTGGGGAAACCCTAGGGGTTGGCCGGCTTGGGCCTTGAGGCTTGGTGCGCCTGGCCCATTAGGGCTGGGAAGCACCCCCTCGGCCCATGTGCGCCCCTCTAGGTCGTGGGCCCCATGGTGGACCCCTCCGGAACCTTCTAGAACCTTCCAGTCTTTCACCGGAAAAATCCCGAACTTTTCCGAAACCTAGAAATCAACTTCCCTTATATGAATCTTATTCTCCGGACCATTCCGGACCTTCTCGTGATGTCCTGGATCCCATCCGAGACTCCGAACAAACTTTGTCTCCATACCATATTCCAAATCTACTTATGCGACATCGAACCTTAAGCGCGTCACCCTACGGTTCGTGAACTATGCAGACATGGTCGAGACTCCTCTCCGAGCAATAACCAATAGCGGGATCTGGAGATCCATAATGGCTCCCACATATTCAACGATGACTTAGTGATCGATTGAACCATTTACATACGATGCCGATTCCCTTTGTCACGCGATATTTTACTTGTCCGAGGTCATCGGTATCTCCATACCTTGTTCAACCTCATTACCGACAAGTACTCTTTACTCGTACGTGGTATGTCATCTCTTATGATCCAATCATATGCTTGCAAGCTAATCAGACGACATTCCACCGAGAGGGCCCAGAGAATATCTATCCTTCATCAGGATGGACAAATCCCCCTATTGATCCATATGCCTCAACTCACACTTTCCGAATACTTAATCCCATCTTTATAACCACCCATTTACGCAATGACGTTTGATGTAATCAAATTACCCTTCCGGTGTAAGTGATTTACATGATCTCTTGGTCGAAGGACTTAGGCAACTATGTGTCGAAAGCTTATAGCAAATTGAACTTAATGACTTGATCTTATGGTACACTCATTTGGGTGTATGTCCATTATATCATTCACCCAATGACATAACCTTGTTATTAATAACATCCAATATTCATGATCACGAAACCATGATCATCCATTAATCAACAAGCTAGTTATACAAGAGGCTTACTAGGGACTCCTTTTTGTTTACATAACACACATGTATCAATGTTTCGGTTAATACAATTATAGCATGGGATGTAAACATTTATCATGAACACTAAGATATAACAATAACTAATTTATTATTGCCTCTTGGGCATATCTCCAACACTTTGATGTCAAGACATCAACCATGCTAAATGTGCATGGTTCTTTAAGGAGGATTTAAAGCTCATTATGCATAGGGATAAGCCTAGCTTGGAAGAAGGAATGCAACAATGGCTTTAAACTTTGTAATTTTACTTTATAGAACATTGTAGCACCCACTTGTATATATTTTATAAATGAAAATTACCATATTAGGAAGTTTTCCAGATTGTTTTTCTGTGGAAAAATCATATCAATTGTGAGAGTGTCCCATTTCACTCTCATCTTCTATGCTCTTGTTTCACATACATGGGAACATCAACAACATCAAATATATCTAAGTTTTTTTTTGTATTTTCGTGAACTGATATTGATTTTCTATGGCTCTCCCTTTTTACCACCAAAAGATTATCATTCATGGAGTTTGAGATGGACCACATGAAGGTGAGAATATTTTTTAGGGATGCATCGTGTGGGACATGTTGAGAAAATTTAGAATGATTTATGTTAAGGAAATTGCATTTTAAGTAATGAATTCAGTTATGATATACCCGATGTGTGCAATTGCACAAGTTTTTTGAAGCACAATTTCATGGAATTATTCTTCCGGTTGTATATCATCCCAGCAAGGTGTTGTGGTGAGTGCTTTAATATATGATTGTTTCGGTCACACCAAGGTGTCACAATTTCAAGTAAATTGGCCGCATGCAATTAAATTGACGTGAAACTAGATTATTCGTTGAAAGATTGATAGAGTAAAAGCTGCAAGAAATAAATAACATAAAAGCGAATCTTGAAATTAAACATTTGTTGTCTTCAATGAAGAAGTTGAACATGTAGAGATTCAGTTCATGGTGATAGTGAGTGTTTCTCTAAAATAAAATGTGATAAATATGTTAGGAATATGCCCATAGGCAATCATGTGTGATGTAATTCTCAATATATTCATTATTAAGTTGTCCTTGTATGAATATCTGATATGCATCATTGAATATCTGATTCGATTGTGAAAGTGTATATTCATGTTGTTAATACTAGATTGTGCTTAGTCATCGAAGTTGTGATGGACACATAACTTAGACTAATGTGTACGTCGGTTGATGACTCGGTTCCACTTGTCATGGGCATGGTGATGCTATTCCGACTTACACGGATTCGGCTAAAGAGTTTAGCATGAGTTGGACAGACTCATATTGAGATACAACGAACAAGTCGTTATTTGTATGTCTCAATCATTGTAATCCTTAGGCGTGAGTTTGTCGCATGATGCATTGTGGATGAACCGGCTTAGGTTCTGTCAAGCGTTGTTCCGTAACAGGATAATTGTAAATTAAGGCAGGGTTCAGGCCAGCTAAGAAGCAAGCTGCGTGACATGGATAACCAAGATGGGATTTTGCCCCTCCAACTGGAGAGATATTCTCTAGGCCCTCTCGACTGATATGATTCGGAAAGCATGGTCATGCACGACTCGGTTAAGTGTTAATCGAGGCGATCGACTAAGTTTTAGTCGGGTGAATCATATATCACAGATCGAGAAGAGAGTTGAGCTATTAAAGGGGTGGCGATGATTCGCCTATAGCTCGACAAGGTATATCGTGAGGCAAAAGGGACTCAGACGTAAGTCGCATTGGAAAGGCATGTCGTCATGACACTATGGGACTTGGGAGTCGGCACATTCTGCTAGGAGCCGCTACCGACTGATCGATTGAGAGTGAGACTCCAATCGTGTCCAAGTCGCTATGGGCATGTGGGGTCACACACTTAAGAGCGGGGGCAAGCAGTTTGGGTTGAACCTGAATTGGACACTGGCTGAATCCATGATTTGGATTCGCGGTGATTAGAGTAAGTGAATTAATGGCTGGGCCAAAATCGTTGATTAAGCCCACTGTCACTCCACAAGTGTTGTGGAGCGAGAGCTCACTATCACCCTCTATATATGTGGGGCGTAGGTGATGTCTACGCACGCTTCTATTCCTGTAGACAGTGTTGGGCCTCCAAGAGCAGAGGTTTGTAGAACAGCAACAAGTTTCCCTTAAGTGAATCACCCAAGGTTTATCGAACTCAGGGAGGTAGAGGTCAGAGATATTCCTCTCAAGCAACCCTGCAATTAAGATACAAGAAGTCTCTTGTGTCCCCAACACACCGAATACACTTGTCAAATGTATAGGTGCACTAGTTCGGCGAAGAGATAGTAAAACACAGGTGGTATAGATGGTGGTAATATTGCAAGAAGTAAAGATGCAGTAAAATAGTAAACAAGCGATGTTTGCAGTATTTGGAAACAAGGCCTAGGGATCATACTTTCACTAGTGGGCACTCTCAACATTGATCACATAACAAATAAATAACTTCTCCTCACTTGTGCTACATACACTCTCTTGTTTGATAACAAACACCATTCATTGTGTAGGGCTACAAGAGCTCCCTCAAGCCGGAGTTAACAAGCTCCACAACATTCGGAGTTCATATTTAAGTAACCTATAGAGCATAATAGAACGTTGCAATTTAGACCGAGTACTAACATAGCATACACATTGTCACCTTTAGGCTATGAAAGGGGGAATAGATCACATCAATACTATCATAGTAATAGTTAACTCCATAATCTACAAGAGATTACAATCATAACCTACGCCAAGTACTACATGATGCACACACTATCACCTTTACATCATGGAGGAGGAATAGACTACTTTAATAACATCACTAGAGTAGCACATAGATTAATAGTGATACAAAGCTCATCATATGGATCTCAATCATGTAAGGCAGCTCATGAGATCATTGTATTGGGGTACATGAGAGATAGATTAACCACATAGCTACGGTAGAGCCCTCACCCTCGGGGGAGAACTACTCCCTCCTCATCATAGGAGACATCAATGGTGATGAAGATGGCGGTGGTGTCGATGGAGATGCCTTCCGGGGGCAATTCCCCGTCCCGGCGGCGTGCCGGAACAGAGACTTCTGTCCCCCGAACTTGGCTTCGCGATGGCGGCGGCTGCGTAACTTTTCTCGTCCCGTGGCTTATCTTCTTAGGGTTTTCGAGGCGGAGAGAATATATAAGGGCGGCCTCGGAGGAGCCAGGGGGTGGCCCCCTGATGACCCACAAGTATAGGGGTGTATCGTAGTATTTTTGATAAGTAAGAATGTCGATCCCAACGAGGAGCAGAAGGTGTTGACAAGCAGTTTCGATGAAGGATTCACTGTAAATGCTCACAGACAAGTATTCGGGGGTTTAGATGTAACAGTTGAATAAAGTACGAGTAAGTAAAGTGCGAGAGTAACAATTGCAGCGAGTGGCCCAATCCTTTTTAGCACAAAGGACAAGCCGGTTTGTTTACTTATAATGACCAAGCGTTCTCGAGGACACACGGGATTTTAGTCTAGTGCTTTCGCTACATACGGCTAAATAATCTTCATTGTTATGATAAGTGTTGTGTGGGTGAACCTATGCTAATGCACCGCCCTTCCTAGGACTAATACATACTTGTGATTATACCCCTTGCAAGCATCCGCAACTACAAGAAAGTAATTAAGAATAAATCTAACCACAGCCTTAAACTCTGAGATCCTGCGATCCCTCCTGCATCGATATACCAACGGGGGTTTAACCCCGCAATTAGCAAACGAATACAAGATGCATTCCCCTAGGCCCATAAATGGTGAAGTGTCATGTAGTCGACGTTCACATGACACCACTAGAAGAATAACACCACAACTTAAATATCATACCATTGAATATTACTCAACCATAGTTCACTACTAACATTTAGACTTCACCCATGTCCTCAAGAACTAAACGAACTACTCACGAGACATCATATGGAACATGATCAGAGGTGATATGATGATGAATAACAATCTGAACATAAACTTGGTTCAATGGTTTCACTCAATAGCATCAACAACAAGTAGAGATCGATACCGGGAGAGTTTCCCCTATCAAACAATCAAGATCAAACCCAAATTGCTACGGCGGTGACGGTGTCCAGCGGTGGAGACGGCAGTGATGATGGTGGAGATGATGATGATGGTGATGGAGATGATGTCCAGCTTGATGACGGTGACGATGGCGTCGATTTCCCCCTCCCGGAGGGAATTTCCCGGTTCCGCCCGCCGGAGAGCTCTTTTCTCTCTAATGTTCTCCGCCCCGGAGGCGGCTGTAACTCTTCGCGAGGTACCCTCTGTGGCTTAGGTTTTCGGACGAAGGATTTCGCGAAGAAAAGGAGGCGAAAGGGGTCGTGGGCCCCCCAAACCACATGGCGGCGCGGCCAGGGCATGGGCCGCGCCGCCCTAGGGTGTGGGCCCACCCTGGGTCCTCCTGGCTCCTCCTTCTGGCTTCCTTCGTCATCTTGAAAAATAGGATTTTTGGTATAATTTCCTTCCACAGTTGATCTTCCGAAATATTGCGTTCTGACGGTGCTTTTTCCAGCAGAATCCTGGCTCCGGTGCTTGATCCTCCAATAATGATGAAACATGCAAAATCGATGAAATAACATAAGTATTGTGTCCCAATATGAAATATATCAATGAATAACAGCAAATTATGATATAAAATAGTGATGCAAATTGGACGTATCAACTCCCCCCAAGCTTAGACTTCGCTTGTCCCCAAGCGAAACTGAGCTCGATAAACAGGACCACATGTTTATGGAGTGAAGAGTCGATAAATAAAATACGGACAAGAAGCATCATATTCATTCACACAAGACATTATAGTAAACACCCTCTTATAATTCAACTTGAAACAAGTATAAGGTAATCACAAGTAAAGGTGCATAAGAAATCATAATTGGTGATGGCAAACTTCGTTCTTGGTCAGAGAACAATTAACAGATTATATTTATCTCATTGAGCAGCGCTCTCATGTTAAAGTTTATAAGGCACAACTTGCATACTCAATCATAATGGTCTTTTCATAATCATTGATAACTTGCAAAGCTATATTCATTCAGATAAAACTTGTACTAAACAAGGAAGAATAAAAGACATGATGAAGCAAATCACAATATAATGGTTTGATCACAACTACTCAAATGCTTGCTTGAGATGGAGGGAAATAGGTTTGACTCAACATAAAGTAAAAGACAGGCCCTTCGCAGAGGGAAGCAGGGATTAAATCATGTGCTAGAGCTTTTTCAGTTTTGCAATCATATAAAGAGAATAAAAGTAACATTTTGAGAGGTGTTTGTTGTTGTCAACGACTGGTAGCGGGTACTCTAACCCCCTTGCCAAACAACCTCCAAAGAGCGGCTCCCATATTATTTTCATTTTGTGTGGCACTCCTTCCAACCTTTTCTTTCACAAACCATGGCTAACCGAATCCTCGGGTGCCTGCCAACAATCTCATACCATGAAGGAGTGCCTTTTTATCTTAGCTTTATTATGATGATGACACTCCCCTCAACCTTTGCTTACACAAGCCATGGCTAACCGAATCCTCGGGTGCCGTCCATCAATAACATACCATGGAGGAGTGTCTATTTAGTTTAATTAATTTGGGACTGGGAATCCCATTGCCAGCTCTTTTTGCAAAATTATTGGATAAGCGGATGAAGCCACTAGTCCATTGGTGGAAATTGCCCAACAAGATTGAAAGATGAAACACCACATACTTCCTCATGAGCTATGAAACATTGACACAAATAAGAGATACTAAGTTTTGAATTGTTTAAAGGTAGCACATAAAGTATTTACTTGGAATGGCAGAAAATACCATGTAGTAGGTAGGTATGGTGGACACAAATGACATAGGTTTGGGTTAAGGTTTGGATGCACGAGAAGTA
Source organism: Lolium multiflorum (assembly GCA_030979885.1). Taxonomy (NCBI): domain Eukaryota; kingdom Viridiplantae; phylum Streptophyta; class Magnoliopsida; order Poales; family Poaceae; genus Lolium; species Lolium multiflorum. The sequence goes on from CM061750.1 coordinate 404,716,280, forward strand.
TTCCCTCTCAGTACAAGTCTTTGGCTAGCAAGGCTAATTAGCAAGCATAAGAGTTGAAGGAAACAAACAAATATACATGTGATAGAAACAATCATGCATCTTCCTTGTAAGCACAAACAATTTTAACTTCAGAATAATAAGCTATGAGCTAACAAGAAAGAAAGACAATGAAACAACTACATGTATTTCTCTTTTCTACTTAAACCTCAAAGTGTTGTTGCTATTGACCAATGCTAAGTTTGCCAAAACCAAATAGATTTATTCAATGCTCCCAAAGTGATACCAATACTAACAACAAAGTAAATCATATAATAGAGATTGCAAACTAGAATAAGATGTGCAATATATAAATGATAAGACTTCTCATTAATATTCCATAACGATAACTCACACCAAGGGATACATAGATAACCAACTAAAGGAGAGATACTTCCAAACGCAACCCATCTTATATGATAACTTCCCTACTCATGATATGACACTACTTGACAATAAAAAGTAAAAGATAGTGATGATGTGATACCGCGGCACTCCCCCAAGCTTGGAACAAACCAAGGGGATGCCAATACCGATGATGAATTACTCCTGCGGCGATGGTGGTGATGAACTCCCGTCATCAAACTTCCAAGGAAGAGGCTCTCCATCAAGAAACGACATCTTGGTCTCGGGAATCCTGAAACTAGCAGCACGGCTTATGTATTTAAACCTGTTTTCATACTCACAGTTCTGATTCTGAACGTCATAGAGTTGTGCTTGGAGCTTGTTGGTGGTGTCGTGAAGTGAGAGGATATCGCCCCAAAGCTTTGCAGTTTCCTTCTCATGTTCAGCAATGAGTTCAGACACAATCCTGTGGAAGATATCCACCTCACGCTCAGCCATCTTCTTGTATTTGAAAACCTCTTGTTCTAGCTTCTCCATCCTGTCTTCCAAGCTTCCTTCTCCTTTAGGACCCTGGACATCCTTGATCTGCAGTTCTCCCTCAACGAGCAGCAACTCCTTGGGGTGCATCCTCAGCTCCTCCATGTACAAGTTGCCAACATCCTTGCAGGAGCTGTCCTTCGGAGTTTCCGACGAAGACATGATGGCTCTAGATCCGAAGCAAATCCTGGCAGAAACAGCTCAAAACAAAACACGTCGAGAAAACGATATACGGGCCTCCAGGGGTCCGGGGGATTATATAGCAAAAATTTCATGACAAACGGAAAGTACCAGATCGAACCAGAGTCGGAAAGGGGCGACGGGCGGCCAGACCATAGGTCGGCGCGGGCCCAGTCAGGCCGCGCCGCCCTATGGTGGCACCCCCTCGTGCGTCCTTTCCACTCCGTTTCGAACTCGTAATTTTTCATATTTTCCAAAAACAGCAAAAATATTGTTCGGAAAGTAAATTGCGTACTTTTCATTACCAGTACTGTTACCTATTCAAAGTCGAGTTCTGGCGGACTGTCAATTTGCCCTTTGATGAAAGCCTCCGGTGTTTCCACTTGAATAATATCAACATCAACATTATAAGAATCACCCGAGATATAATGTTTGAGTCTTTGTCCATTCACCACTTGCGTGGCATTGCCTTGGAGAGAGCTAATTTTAATTGCTCCTGAACGATACACCTCCTCAACAACATACGGTCCTTCCCATTTCGAGAGTAATTTCCCTGCAAAGAATCTGAGACGAGACCGATACAATAGGACTTTATCCCCAATATTAAATTCTCTTTTAATAATCCTTCTATCATGCCATTTTTTAACTTTCTCTTTAAAGAGTTTAGCATTTTCATAAGCTTCGCTTCTCCATTCATCTAGAGAACTTAATTGCAACAACCTCTTATCACCGGCAAGTTTAGGATCTTTATTTAACTCTCTAACTGCCCAATAAGCTTTGTGCTCTAGTTCTAAAGGTAAATGACAAGCTTTCCCATAAACCATTTTATAAGGTGACATTCCCATGGGATTTTTATAAGCAGTTCTATAAGCCCATAGTGCATCCTTCAATTTACTAGCCCAATTCTTTCTAGTTTTATTAACGGTCTTTCCCAAAATAGATTTAATCTCTCTATTTGATAATTCTACTTGACCACTAGTTTGAGGATGATAAGCGGAAGCAATTCTATGATTAATACCATACTTAGCAAGAGTTTTTCTAAAACCTCCATGAATAAAATGAGAACCTCCATCAGTCATAATATATCTAGGCACTCCAAATCTAGGAAAAATAATGTCTAAAAGCATTCTTAAAGAGGTCTCACCATCAGCACTTTTTGTAGGTATGGCTTCCACCCATTTAGTAACATAATCAACAGCAACAAGTATATGAGTGTTACCTTCTGAAGACGGAAAAGGTCCCATGAAGTCAAATCCCCAACAATCAAACGGTTCAATAACAAGAGTATAATTCATAGGCATTTCATTACGTCTAGAGATATTACCAACCCTTTGGCATTCATCACAAGATAAAATAAACTTTCTCGCATCCTTGAAGAGAGTTGGCCAATAAAAACCTGATTGTAGAACCTTTTGCACGGTTCTTTCTCCGGCGTGATGTCCTCCATAAGCACTACCATGACATTTACTCAATATCTCTTGTTGTTCATATTCGGGAACACATCTTCGCATAATACCATCCACTCCTTCTTTATATAAGTGTGGGTCATCCCAGAAATAATGCCTCAAGTCATAAAAGAATTTCCTCCTTTGCTGAGCTTGAAAAGGTTGGAGGCAAGTACTTGGAAACAATAAAGTTAGCATAATCAGCATACCAAGGACTGTCTCGCGAGCTCACCTTTATTACAGCCAATTGTTCATTTGGAAAACTATCATTAACAGGAACAGGATCATAAGCAATATTTTCCAATCTAGACAAGTTATCAGCAACAGGATTATCAGCACCTTTCCTATCTACAATATGTAAATCAAATTCTTGCAAAAGAAGTACCCATCTAATAAGCCTAGGCTTAGCATCTTTCTTTGTCATAAGGTATCTAATTGCAGCATGATCAGTATGAATAGTAACTTTTGAATCAACAATATAAGGTCTAAATTTATCGCAAGCAAAGACTATAGCTAATAATTCTTTTTCAGTTGTAGCATAATTTCTTTGAGCAGCATCAAGAGTTTTACTAGCATAATGAATAACATTCAGTTTTTTATCTACTCGCTGTCCAAGAACAGCGCCTACAGCAAAATCACTAGCATCACACATAATTTCAAAGGGTAAGTTCCAATCAGGAGGTTCAACTATAGGAGCAATTGTTAAGGCTTTCTTAAGAGTTTCAAAAGCTTCCTTACAATCATCATCAAAAACAAAAGGTACGTCTTTTTGAAGAAGATTAGTAAGAGGCTTTGAAATCTTGGAGAAATCTTTAATAAATCTCCTATAAAACCCAGCATGACCAAGAACACTACGAATACCTTTAACATCCCTCGGATAGGGCATCTTCTCAATTGCTTCAACTTTAGCTCTATCAACTTCAATACCTCTCTCAGAAATTTTATGTCCCAATACAATTCCTTCATTAACCATAAAGTGGCATTTCTCCCAATTAAGAACAAGGTTAGTTTCTTCACATCTCTGCAAAACTTTATCAAGGTTTCGCAAGCAACTATCAAAAGAATTCCCATAGACGGAAAAATCATCCATGAATACCTCTACAATACTTTCACAAAAACCATGAAAAATAGCAGACATGCATCTTTGAAAAGTAGCAGGAGCATTACATAAACCAAAAGGCATACGTCTATAAGCATAAGTTCCATAGGGACAAGTAAAAGTGGTTTTCTCTTGATCTTTAGCTTTAACAGCAATTTGTGAAAACCCAGAATAACCATCAAGAAAACAAAAATGAGTATTTTTAGACAATCTTTCTAGCATTTGATCAATAAATGGTAAAGGGTAATGATCTTTCTTAGTAACTTTATTAACTTTTCGAAAATCAATGCACATTCTATACCCTACAACTACTCTTTGAGGGATGAGCTCATCATTATCATTAGGCACAACAGTCATTCCTCCTTTCTTGGGAACGCAATGCACAGGACTAACCCATCTACTATCAGCAATAGGATATATAATACCAGCTTCAAGAAGTTTTAATACCTCATTCCTTACCACTTCCTTCATCTTCGGAATTAGACGACGCTGATGTTCAACAACAGGCTTTGCATCATCTTCCATATTAATAGCATGTTGGCAAATAGAAGGAGAAATCCCTTTCAAATCATCAAGAGTGTAGCCAATAGCGCCTCGGTGTTTCTTCAATATTTCCAATAGCCTTTCTTCTTCAAACTCTGAAAGCTTAGAACTAATAATAACAGGATATATTTTCTTATCATCAATATGAGCATATTTAAGATTATCAGGCAAAGGCTTTAAATCAAAAACAGGATCTTCCTTTGGTGGCGGTGTTGTACCCAAATCTTCCACCGGTAAATCATGCTTGAGAATAGGTTGGCGAAGAAAAATTTCCTCAAGCTCATCTCTTTCTTTCCTAAAAACTTCACTCTCGCTATCCTCCAAATGTTGCTGCAAAGGATTGTTAGGAACAAGAACAATAGATGCACATTGCTCCATTTTAAAATCATCACTAGGCAAATCAGCTTTATAAGGAGTTTTGGTAAATTTAGAGAAATTAAACTCATAAGATTCACCAGCAAATTTAGTCAAAATTTTCTCTTTCTTGCAATCTATAATAGCTCCACAAGTATTTAGAAAAGGTCTACCGAAAATAATAGGACAATAATCACTAGCAGCAGAACCAAGTACCAAAAAGTCAGCAGGATATTTAATCTTACCGCATAAAACTTCCACATCTCGAACAATACCAATTGGAGAAATAGTTTCTCTATTAGCCAGCTGAATAACCACATCAATATCTTCAAGTTCACAAGAATCAATTTCGTGCATAATCTCCGTGTAAAGCTCATAAGGAATAGCACTAACACTTGCACCAATATCACATAATCCATAATAGCAATGATCACCAATTCTAACAGATAGCATAGGAACACTAGCTTGTTTGGGTTTATTAGGATGTGAAACAATATTAGAAGCATCTTCACAGAAAATAATATGACCATCCTCCACATTTTCAGTCACAAGATCTTTAACTATTGCAACAGCAGGTTCAACTTTTATTTGTTCTTCAGGTTCTACAGGTTTCTTTTCACTTTTATGAACCGCACTATTTATAACAGAGTACTCCTTCATTTTAGCAGGGAAAGGAGTTTTTTCAATATAAGCTTCAGGAATAACATGATTTTCAACTACAACGCATTTATTAATAGATGAATCAATTTTATCTTTATACGGTTCATGATACTTATCAAAATTCTTCTTTGGCAATTCATAATGAGAGGCAAAAGCTTTATAAAGATTTACAGCAACTTGAGAATCAAGACCATATGTAGCACTCATATTACGAAATTTATCAGTATCCATAAAAGCTTCAATGCATTTATAATCATAAATTATACCTGATTCTCTATCCTTGTCATTCTCCCAACCTTCAGTATTTTCTTGGATCCGATCAAGAAGGTCCCTTTTAAACTCTTCTTTGTTGCGTGTAAATGATCCAGAACAAGAAGTATCCAGCAAGGTCTTGTCTTGAAAAGAAAGTCTTGCATAGAAATTATCAATAATAACATTACCAGGAAGCTCATGAATGGGGCATTTGAGCATTAAAGACTTCAATCTCCCCAAGCTTGGGCAATACTCTCTCCATCATGAGGCCAAAAATTATATATGCGATTCCGATCCTTGTGAATCTCACTTGGAGGATAGAACTTAGAATAAAACCGGGGCACAATATCATTCCATTCAAGAGAATCCCCATTATCCAGTAATTTATACCAATGCGCCGCCTTACCGGACAGCGATAAAGAGAATAGTTTCTTCCTCACTTCATCCATAGCAATACCTGCACACTTGAATAAACCGCATAATTCATGCAAAAACAGAAATGATCACCAGGATGGACAGTTCCATCCCCTTCATAGCGGTTATCCATAACACGTTCAATAATTTTCATAGGTATTTTATATGGTATCACTTCCTCACCTGGCGCCTCATCCACTACCGTTGCAGTAGTAGTAGATTTCCCAAATAGAAATTGAAGAGAAGATCTCTCCATAATGACTTATAGCAGCAGGCAGAAATAAAATCAGCACAAACAGTAAAGGTTTTCCTTACCAATTCCACTTACCAATAGCGCTTCACTCCCCGGCAACGGCGCCAGAAAATAGTCTTGATGACCCACAAGTATAGGGGGTGTATCTTAGTATTTTCGATAAGTAAGAATGTCGATCCCAACGAGGAGCAGAAGGTGTTGACAAGCAGTTTCGATGAAGGATTCACTGTAAATGCTCACAGACAAGTATTCAGGGGGTTTAGATGTAACCGTTGAATAAAGTACGAGTAAGTAAAGTGCGAGAGTAACAATTGCAGCGAGTGGCCCAATCCTTTTTAGCACAAAGGACAAGCTGGTTTGTTTACATATAATGACCAAGCGTTCTCGAGGACACACGGGATTTTAGTCTAGTGCTTTCGCTACATACGGCTAAATAATCTTCATTGTTATGATAAGTGTTGTGTGGGTGAACCTATGCTAATGCACCGCCCTTCCTAGGACTAATACATACTTGTGATTATACCCCTTGCAAGCATCCGCAACTACAAGAAAGTAATTAAGAATAAATCTAACCACAGCCTTAAACTCTGAGATCCTGCGATCCCTCCTGCATCGATATACCAACGGGGTTTAGGTTTCTGTCACTCCGGCAACCCCGCAATTAGCAAACGAATACAAGATGCATTCCCCTAGGCCCATAAATGGTGAAGTGTCATGTAGTCGACGTTCACATGACACCATTAGAAGAATAACACCACAACTTAAATATCATACCATTGAATATTACTCAACCATAGTTCACTACTAACATTTAGACTTCACCCATGTCCTCAAGAACTAAACGAACTACTCACGAGACATCATATGGAACATGATCAGAGGTGATATGATGATGAATAACAATCTGAACATAAACTTGGTTCAATGGTTTCACTCAATAGCATCAACAACAAGTAGAGATCGATACCGGGAGAGTTTCCCCTATCAAACAATCAAGATCAAACCCAAATTGCTACGGCGGTGACGGTGTCCAGCGGTGGAGACGGCGGTGATGATGGTGGAGATGATGATGATGGTGATGGAGATGATGTCCAGCTTGATGACGGTGACGATGGCGTCGATTTCCCCCTCCGGGAGGGAATTTCCCTGCCCGCCGGAGAGCTCTTTTCTCTCTGGTGTTCTCCGCCCCGCAGAGGCGGCTGTAACTCTTCGCGAGGTACCCTCTGTGGCTTAGGTTTTCGGGACGAAGGATTTCGCGAAGAAAAGGAGGCGAAAGGGGTCGTGGGCCCCCCAAACCACATGGCGGCGCGGCCAGGGCATGGGCCGCGCCGCCCTAGGGTGTGGGCCCACCCTGGGTCCTCCTGGCTCCTCCTTCTGGCTTCCTTCGTCATCTTGAAAAATAGGATTTTTGGTATAATTTCCTTCCACAGTTGATCTTCCGAAATATCGCGTTCTGACGGTGCCTTTTCCAGCAGAATCCTGGCTCCGGTGCTTAATCCTCCAATAATGATGAAACATGCAAAATAGATGAAATAACATAAGTATTGTGTCCCAATATGAAATATATCAATGAATAACAACAAATTATGATATAAAATAGTGATGCAAATTGGACGTATCACCCCCATAGGCTGGCGCGCCCTCGCGCGCCGCCATGTGGGGTGGGCCCCTCCCTCTGGTCCCTCTCGGCTCTCTGGAAGCTTCCGTGAAATATAAGATCGTGGGCGTTGATTTCGTCCAATTCCAAGAATATTTCCTTTGTAGGATTTGAAACCAAAAACAGCAGAAAACAGGAACTGGCACTTCGGCATCTTGTTAATAGGTTAGTTCCGGAAAATGCATCAAAACGATATAAAGTATGAATAAAACATGTAGGTATTGTCATAAAACTAGCATGGAACATAAGAAATTATAGATACGTTGGAGACGTATCAAGCATCCCCAAGCTTAGTTCCTACTCTCGAGTAGGTAAACGATAACAAGGATAATTTCTTAAGTGACATGCTACCAACATGATCTTGGTCAATACTATTGTAAAGCATATGAGATGAATGAAGTGATTCGAAGCAATAGTAAAGATAATGACTAAACAACTGAATCATATAGCAAAGACTTTTCATGAATAGTACTTTCAAGACAAGCATCAATAAGTCTTGCACAAGAGTTAACTCATAAAGCAATAGATTCAAAGTAGAAGGCTTTGAAGCAACACAAAGGAAGATATAAGTTTCAGCGGTTGCTTTCAACTTCAACATGTTTATCTCATGGATATATCTCATGGATAATTGTCAACTCAAAGTAATATGATGAATGCAAATAAGCAAGTATGTAGGAATCAATGCACAGTTGACACAAGTGTTTGCTCCTAAGATAGAAGGGGATAGGTAAACTGACACAACATAAAGTAAAAGAAAGGCCCTTCGCAGAGGGAAGCATGGATTACTATTTTTGTGCTAGAGCTTTTATTTTAAAAACATAGAAACAATTTTGTCAACGGTAGTAATAATTCATATGTGTTATGTATAAGACATCCTATAAGTTGCAAGCCTCACGCATAGAATACCAATAGTGCTCGCACCTTGTCCTAATTAGCTTGGATTAACACGGATTATCATTGCATAACATATGTTTCAACCAAGTGTCACAAAGGGGTACCTCTATGCCGCCTCTACAAAGGTCCAAGGAGATAGATCGCATTTGATTTCTCGTTTTTGATAGATCTCAACTAAGGACATCCATACCGGGACAACATAGAAAACAGATAATGGACTCCTCTTTAATGCATAAGCATTCAACAACAGATAATATTCTCATAAGAGATTGAGGATTAATGTCCAAACTGAAACTTCCACCATGATTCATGGCTTTAGTTAGCGGCCCAATGTTCTTCTCTAACAATATGCATACTCAAACTATTTGATCATGATAAATCTCCCTTACTTCAGACAAGACGAACATGCATAGCAACTCACATGATATTCAACAAAGGTGTAAAAAGTTGATGGCGTCCCCAGAAACATGGTTACCGCTCAACAAGCAACTTATAAGAAATAAGATACATAAGCTACATATTCTTTACCACAATAGTTTTTAAGGCTATTTTCCCATAAGCTATATATTGCAAAGACAAGGAATGAAATTTTAAAGGTAGCACTCAAGCAATTTACTTTGGAATGGCAGAGAAATACCACATAGTAGGTAGGTATGTTGGACACAAATGGTATAGGTTTTGGCTCAAGGTTTTGGATGCACGAGAAGAATTCCCTCTCAGTACAAGGCTTTGGCTAGAAAGGTTGTTTGTAAGCAAACACAAGTATGAACCGGTACAGCAAAACTTACATCAGAACATATTGCAAGCATTATAAGACTCTACACTGTCTCCTTGTTGTTCAAACACCTTAACCAGAAAATATCTAGACTCTAGAGAGACCAATCATGCAAACCAAATTTTAACAAGCTCTATGTAGTTCTTCATTAATAGGTGCAAAGTACATGATGAAAGAGTTTAAACATGATCTATTGAGCAAAACAATTGCCAAGTATCAAATTATTCAAGACAATATACCAATTACCACATGAAGCATTTCCTGTTTCCAACCAAATAGCAATTAACGAAGCGGTTTTCAACTCCGCCATGAACAATAAAAGTAAAAGCGAAGAACACTAGTGTTCATATGAAAAAGCGGAGCGTGTCTCTCCCACACAAGCATGAATTTATTCAGAGAATGAAAATAACAAAACAAAAATAAAAACACACAGACGCTCCAAGTAAAGTACATAAGATGTGACTGAATAAAAATATAGTTTCACTAGAGGTGACCTGATAAGTTGTCGATGAAGAAGGGGATGCCTTGGGCATCCCCAAGCTTAGATGCTTGAGTCTTCTTGAAATATGCAGGTATGAACCACGGGGGCATCCCCAAGCTTAGACTTTTCACTCTTCTTGATCATATTGTATCATCCTCCTCTCTTGATCCTTGAAAACTTCCTCCACACCAAACTCAAAACAAACTCATTAGAGGGTTAGTGCATAATCAAAAATTCACATGTTCAGAGGTAACACAATCATTCTTAACACTTCTGGACATTTCCCAAAGCTACTGGAAGTTAATGGAACAAAGAAATCCATTCAACATAGCAAAAGAGGCAATGCGAAATAAAAGGCAGAATCTGTCAAAACAGAACAGTCCGTAAAGAAGAATTTTTCTGGGGCACTTAACTTGCTCAGATGAAAAAGCTCAAATTTAATGAAAGTTGCGTACATATCTGAGGATCACGCACGTAAATTGACAGATTTTTCTGAGTTACCTACAGACGGGGCTGCTCAATTTTGTGACAGTAAGAAATCTGTTTCTGCGCAGTAATCCAAATCTAGTATCAACCCTACTATCAAAGACTTTACTTGGCACAACAATGCAATAAAATAAAGATAAGGAGAGGTTGATACAGTAGTAACAATTTCCAAGACTCAACAAAACAGTAGCAAAATAAAAACATGGGTTATCTCCCAAGAAGTGCTTTCTTTATAGCCATTAAGATGGGCTCAGCAATTTTAATGATGCTCGCGCAAGTAATAAGAGTTGAAGCAAAAGAGAGCATCAAAAGAAAATAAGAAACACTTTTAAGTCTAACCCACTTCCTATGAAAAGGAATCTTGTAAATAAACAAGTTATTGAAGCATAATGCAACAAGCATAGAAAGGCAACACAAGCGCAACTTCAAGATTCTCAACACAAAGAGGGGAAACTTAATATTATTAAGATGCAAATAACCATGTTTCCCTCTCTCATAATAACTTTCAGTAGCATCATGAACAAACTCAACAATATAACTATCACATAAAACATTCTTATCATGAGCTACATGCATAAAATTATTACTCTCCACATAAGCATAATCAATTTTATTAGTAATAGTGGGAGTAAAACTATCACAACCATCATTGTAATTATCATAAATTGCAGGCATGGTATAATCATAATAAACTTTATCCTCCATAGTAGGTGGCACCAAAATACCACTATAATTATAATCATCATAAATAGGAGGTAAAGTATCATCAAAGAAAATTTTCTCCTCAAAACTTGGGGGACTAAAAATATCATGCTCATCAAAACCAGCTTCCCCAAGCTTAGAATTTTCCATAGCATTAGCAACAATGGTGTTCAAAGCATTCATACTAATAACATTCCCATTATCATGCATATAAAGTTCCATGGGTTTTTTAATTTTCTCTTCAAACACCTCATGTCCTAACTCAAGATAAATATTATAAAGATCTCTAATTTTTTTGTTGTTTTCCATTAAGCCTAACTAGTGAAAACAAGAAACAAAAAGATATAATTGCAGGATCTAAAGGAAATACCTTCGAGCACTCACACACCGGCAACAGTGCTAGGAAATAGCTTAGTAGTCGGAGGATGTGAATACCTTTTACCTTACCTCCCCGGCAACGGCGCCAGAAAAATAGCTTGTTGCCGTGGGAGGCAATTCTCTGTGGTGTAACTTTTCTTTCGATCCCCGGCAACGGCGCCAGAAAATAGCTTGATGTCTACGCACGCTTCTATTCCTGTAGACAGTGTTGGGCCTCCAAGAGCAGAGGTTTGTAGAACAGCAGTTTCCTTAAGTGAATCACCCAAGATTTATTGAACTCAGGGAGGTAGAGGTCAGAGATATTCCTCTCAAGCAACCCTGCAATTAAGATACAAGAAGTCTCTTGTGTCCCCAACACACCCAATACACTTGTCAAATGTATAAGTGCACTAGTTCGGCGAAGAGATAGTAAAACACAGGTGGTATAGATGGTGGTAATATTGCAGGAAGTAAAGATGCAAAAAACAGTAAACAAGCGATGTTTGCAGTATTTGGAAACAAGGCCTAGGGATCATACTTTCACTAGTGGGCACTCTCAACATTGATCACATAACAAATAAATAACTTCTCCTCACTTGTGCTACATACACTCTCTTGTTTGATAACAAACACCATTCATTGTGTAGGGCTACAAGAGCTCCCTCAAGCCGGAGTTAACAAGCTCCACAACATTCGGAGTTCATATTTAAGTAACCTCTAGAGCATAATAGACCGTTGCAATTTAGACCGAGTACTAACATAGCATACACACTGTCACCTTTAAGCTATGAAAGGGGGAATAGATCACATCAATACTATCATAGTAATAGTTAACTCCATAATCTACAAGAGATTACAATCATAACCTATGCCAAGTACTACATGATGCACACACTGTCACCTTTACATCATGGAGGAGGAATAGACTACTTTAATAACATCACTAGAGTAGCACATAGATGAATAGTGATACAAAGCTCATCATATGGATCTCAATCATGTAAGGCAGCTCATGAGATCATTGTATTGAGGTACATGAGAGAGAGATAAACCACATAGCTACCGGTAGAGCCCTCAGCCTCGGGGGAGAACTACTCCCTCCTCATCATAGGAGACAGCAATGGCGATGAAGATGGCGGTGGTGTCGATGGAGATGCCTTCCGGGGGCAATTCCCCGTCCGGCGGCGTGTCGGAACAGAGACTTGTCCCCCGAACTTGGCTTCGCGATGGCGGCGGCCGAACTTTCTCATCCCGTGGCTTATCTTCTTAGGGTTTTCGAGGCGGAGAGAATATATAGGCGGAAGGGCGGCCTCGGAGGAGCCAGGGGGTGGCCCCCCATAGGGGGCGCGCCCCCTTGGCCACGCCGCCATGTGGGGTGGGGCCCCCAGGGCTCCCCTCTGGTCCCTCTCTGGCTCTCTGGAAGCTTCCGTGAAATATAAGATCGTGGGCGTTGATTTCGTCCAATTCCGAGAATATTTCCTTTGTAGGATTTCTGAAACCAAAAACAGCAGAAAATAGAAACTGGCACTTCGGCATCTTGTTAATAGGTTAGTTCCGAAAAATGCATCAAAAAGATATAAAATATGAATAAAACATGTAGGTATTGTCATAAAACTAGCATGGAACATAAGAAATTATAAATACGTTGGAGACGTATCAGTAGGCTACCCAGAGGGGGTTAGACCAGTCCATGCGTTGGAACCACTATCATATTCAGTCCAGCCGACGTACTGGACCTAGCAACCCACCGCTGGCACTCCTCCTCGTACGTGTTGACAGAGGCACTATACTTCAGTGCTTCGACGATCGCGGGATCGGATCAGATCGGATCATGGGACGATCGGATCATCTGCACTGCTTAACGCGCTTCATTGAGTTTCCGCACCTACGCGTCTGGCGGTAATCATCGTGGCCTTTTACCTCGGCTAGATCTTGAGAGTTCCGTGTAAGGTTTAATTTTTTTATCACCTCGCGATCCAACAAAATACTCTTCATATTGAATGGCATGGCTGGTAGGCAATTCACACGCGTGTCAAACACCTTCTTGAGAATTTTTTAACACTATTGTCCCAATTCTTGTTACCATGCACAATGGTCAGCTCGGCAGTTAAGGTCGTGAGACCATGCCAACAATTTACATTTGATGGTTTTCGGTGCTATTTGTATTGTCTTCGTTGCTTGTTGATATTAACATCTATCACCTTGATGTCACGGATTTGCTAAACAATAATTATTTACCCATGTAGGTACATGCATAATGTCGGATGAGCCCTTAAATTAGACAACACACATTATGTAAACCATGGAATCCTATAATCAATACTTAGAATATTCTCACAAAGTAGATGGAATGATGTTAGGGCCAAACACATGTCATAAATCTCATGTCCCACAACCAGGGGATTTACCAGCACATGAGAAGACGAAGACAACATGATCCAAGTATGAAAAAATAACCAAATCAAACCCACAATAAGAATGACCCCCCTCCTCTATATGTAGGCGGTGATGGTGATGGTGATGGTGGACCGATGGATATGGAATAAGACAATTCAGGAGTAAATGAAGGTAAATGCACTTCTCCTCCAAGTCACTTCTTCTCTATTCTGGCTCTGTATGGCGACGTTATGTATGTCTTTCCTCCCTTTCCGCTTCACAAAAGTTACCCCGTTCACGATACGAAGGAGGAGGTGTATAATATGACGGCGCGATATGGTTCATGCACCCGGTACTGGGTGGTCTATAAGAGATTGGACTAATTGAATTTATTCCAACTAGAAAGATGCTTGAAAGCTCCAAATCCTCTTTTTATGGATTAATGTCTTTCTTAAAGTGGCGTAGATGAAGAAGATACGAGTACACGATCTTTTTATTTTCTAAATATATTTGTTGGTGGAGATGCAAAAACATAGAAACCAAAGTAAAACTAATAAAAAAGCACCTCAGAAATCTCTATGTTAAATTGTCACCATCAATACTAGGGTAAGCTGAACCATGCTGCTTTTACAAAGTGACACGTGAAGAAGAGGTGGGCACCATGTGTTCATTTAGGATCTTGTGTGCACATGTAGCACAATTTACTTATGTGTTTTGAGCACTTTCCCAATTAAAATGGCATTGCTGACAGATTGTGAAGCAAAAGCTTCTATCGTTTGACAAGATAACTTTAGATTTCCACACCTGATTTAGAAGGTTAGTAGTACTCCCTCCTTACTAAAATGTAAGACACTTTATTTTGCACAATCTTCGACGCCCAACTTTGACCACTAATATATACCAAATTATATGGATTCATAATGTATAAATTGTATATTTGTATCTCTCTTGCAAATTTATTTTGTTGCATATATGTTTATACTAATTTGGTGGAAATATTATACCTACCATTCATAGTCAATCTTTGATCATGGGATCAACCAGTTTGAATTGATATTGTGAGGGGTTTATTACTAGCGGGGGTGAATTTATAGCCGCGGGAATTGAACACGAGTTGGCCGGGGAAGGGATCAAGGGACGAACCACAGCCACTGCCATGTTGGTTCGGTTGTTAATCGAACTCAATTTCTTCGTTTTCGTGTTCGTTGCCTGCGCTATATGTAAATTGGGCCTTCATATGGTTTGGCTTATGATAAAGAAAAATAGGTCAGATAAAAAAAAAAAGCATGCAAGTGACGGATGCTCGTCTTCATGTAAAGGCTGAGTTCAAATCATGGATGAGTGATGGATGCGTACGCGGAGAGCACCTTAATACAAGCAGCACAGTACAAAGCAGAATCGCGAGCCAAAAACAAATGAATACAAACAGTGTTGTGACTGAACCATAATTGAACCTTTGGCGTCAGCATCACCGATCGATCGTAGTGCCCAGACCGGAATCAATTGCGCGATACGATACGACGCCTGGGCAGCGCTAGCTGCAACCCTACACCATCAAGGCATCCACCTCTCTTTCTTCCCCCGCCCAATAACTCCATAGCTGCAGACCTAGAAAGAGCACTATGCACGCGCGCAGACGCAGGCATGGCGTCGAGCCGGTACAATTCATACGCACGCACGTACACGTACCTTCGCGCTCCCTCTTAAATTGCAGGGCGCAGAAGCCAGTGTGAGCTGCGGGCGCGCCTCCGATTTGCACGTACACCAAAGGGATCCTACCAGTGCTGTGCATGCATGCGACGAAGCGCACGGCCGCTCGGGCCTACGGTGGATTTCCGGCTAAAAATCCACTCCTAGGGACCTAGCCAGGGAGATGCCATGCACATTGCACACGAGGGTAGGGATGACAATAGGTACTTAGGGCATCACCAACCATGCGACCCAAACGGACGCGCTAGGCCGTCCGTTTTGGGTCGTTTGGGTAGCCGCGTGGACATCCGGACAGCGACCCGCGTCCGCGTATCCGTTTGGATCGTACGCTGTGCCCAACGCGCGGACGTAGCGCAAAATGTAATAAAATAAAAGAAAATGAAAATGAAAAGGGAAAACAACAAAAAATAAATTGAAACTATTGGTTCATTAAATTTAGCCCTATTTTGGGCAATTTTTACACAAAAGAAAGCCTTATAAACTAAAAAAAAAAGCAAACCCTAGCCAAGGTTTGCGAGCACGGTGGCCGCCGGAAGTACTACTCCTAGTAGTACTCGTCGTCGTCGCCGTCGATGAGGACGACGCCCCCTGGCGAGCCATCTCGAGGAAGGCCCACGCCTCCGCCTGGGCGTCCTCCTGGGCCTTCCTGGCCATCTCCTCCAGCGCGGAGGCGCGCAACGTCTCGCGAGGTGCGGCCATTTGGCCAGCTCGCGAGGTCGCGCTGCCGGGGGACGCCGCGAGCGCCGCCTGCAGCTCGGGGTCATCCTCCTCCTGGGGCTGGGGATGGGCCTGTGGCGCCGCCGCGGTCTCGTCGATGTAGAGGTCGCCGGGGCGGCGGCCAGCCCGCCTTGCAGGAGTTTGCGGGTGCGCGCGAGGCCGCGCCGTCGCGGACGTGAAGCACGTGCGCCGGCGCGCGTCATGCTCCACCTCGAACCACAAGTCCCTGTCGCCGTATGCGGGGTGCCCCTGGAGGTCCACCGGCAGCTGCGCGCGGCGCCTCTGGATCTCCGTGATGCGGGCGCGGCCGGAGCCCGGGATGGGCAGCACCGGAACCCGATCTGGGCTCAGCTGCCAGCCGTGGGGGAGGTGCACGTCCCCCGACGGCATTGGGACGCCGGCGTCCCAGAACATCTGCGCCACCGCTACGGTGACGTAGATCCGGTCGCGGCTGGGAGGCCGGCGGCCCCATGTCGAACACCGCCGGCGCGATTCGCCGGCTGCTGCCGACCTCGTGGTCGTTCGCGGACGGGAGGAACTCCCTCTTCGGGGCCATGGCGGCGCGGAAGCTCTAGGTCGCTCGTGCGTGTGGCCGGAGTGGAGAGTGGGGACTGGATAGGGACAGTCCCCCTCCCCAGTCCACATTTAATAGGACTGGGGCACCGATAGCTGGGCCAGCCATGCGGACCAGGCGGACACGCGAGGACGCCGCGTGCCACCGCGGCCACGCAAACCGGCCGATTTGGGCCGGGTTTGCGTAGTTCCGGACGCCGCGGCCATCCGCATTTGCGGTGCGTCGCCGCGTTGGGCGGCGTTTTCGTCCGGCTGGACCCATCCGGACACGCGGGCGCGGGATGGGTCGCCGCGTTGGAGATGCCCTTACTACTTTATTTTAGAGTGAAAACTTTCACAAAACTTCCACATTATGAGACGCGCTCATTACATCAAAAAGCCCGTTTTCTCTCTTTTTGGATGAAACCAGTGGCAATGCATTCATGAAAATAACATTTTAGAGTGAAAACTTTCACAAAACGACCACAATTAATTGGAGTTTTGGGTTGCTCATAATCACCAATCCATTAACATTTAACTAATAAGTACAACTACCATGTCAACACTTCGCATAACATAGATAGATATGTTTCATGTGTAAATTAGCAATTATGTTAGCAGGGAACGGGGTGGTAGATTAAGGACTGGGACAAACTTGAAAACAGACTAAACATTGGTTAAATACATGCAGAAACCCAATGTTTTGACCATTCCTGTTTTTTTTATAGTTTTCTGAAAAGTAAAAGTTTCATCAAAAGAGTGAAACTTCGCCCATTTTAAATTTAAATAATCGATTGGTCATTTGCATAATGGATTCAACATCTCGATGTAGAAACCATTTGTGATTCTTTCGTGGTTTGGATTTCCAACCATCGGTAATCCATCAATACTGGAATTCTTACATACCGGTATGATATTAGGACACGAATTGATCGGTCCTACGGTTCCGATATCGTTTAGACAACTGCCATGTACCATGAAACTAACAACCTCCATAAATGTACCACTTTTTTTTTTGCTATAATGAAAGACTCGACAAATTTCACGAGACAAACCCTTCCTTCTTTACTGGAACAAATTAGATCTCAATAGAGAACGGAGTCTCAAACTGAAAATGTTGAAAAATTTGAGCCTCAATTTTCTAAGGAGCTCGAGTGTTCTAGATCCTCAATATATAGAGAACCGAGGCGCAAACTGAAAATGTTGTAAAATTTGGGCCTTAAATTTCCATTGAAGGAACTCGAGCGTTCTGAGGGCTGGTGTGGGACAAGCTAGTAAGAGCATCTCTGCGTCCCCGCGTCTCCAAGGATTTGGGGCGCGAGGGACAAATACGTTGCCCGCGTCAAAGCCCATTTTTGTCTAGCGCGCCCGATACGGTGTCCGGCGCCCGAGCCCGTCCCCGTCCCACGGGGGACGCACCGGGACACACAACGAAAAGCGAGGCGGGAGTGGCGGGGTCGACCCGTCAGCGGCACAGTTAATTTTAACCTAACCGTCGCCTACCTCGCGACGGAAGTTATTCGCGCGCAGTGACACACGGCGGCAACTTTGCCTTAATGGCGACGGAGGGGCAGGCGAGACGTCTCGTCGGTGCTGCGCAGCCTCCACGCGTCGCCGGCGTTCGCACGCCACCGCCCGTTCCCGCGCGATCTTCCCGCCTCTTCTCGCTTGTTCCCGCGCTTTCTTCCCGACGCCGGCGTCTATAAAAGGTCTCCCGGCTCAATGGTAGCCACCACACCCCGCCGGCAACAAACACAGCCCTCGTCGCCCACCGCCGTCTCCTCCACCACCAGTGGCAATGGCGAACCGCCCCGGCGCTGGCCACTTCCCTCCACCGCCGTCTCCTCCACTTCCAGTCCCGGAATCGCAGGTCGACACCGACCGCGCGGCCCGGGATGCGCGGCGGCGGCGAGGGACACCGCTGGCGTGCTCACCGTCAGCAGCGGCGGGAGGCACTCGACCAGCAGCGTGAGGCGGCGCAGGCGGCGGATCTAGCGGCGTTCTGCGCCCCCCCGCTGCTGGCGAGGCCGCGGCGGCAGCAGCGTGGCACGAGCAGCAGTGCGACACCGTTGCGGCGTTCGACGCCTCGACGGGAGAAGAGGCGCGACGGCGCCGGTACCGGGAGGAGATGGAGCAGCGGTGGGCTGACGAGCGCCGGCGCCAGCGCGTTGAGCGGGATGCGCTGTACCGTGAACGGCGGGAGGCGATCGAGCGCCGGCGGCAGGAGTCGATCGAGCGCCAGCAGCAGCTGGCGGCGGAGGAGCGTCATCAGCGGGAGGCGGCGCTGAAGGCGTTATGGGGGAGGCGGGCGGACCAGTTGGCGGCGGCGATGATGGAGGCGCCAACAGATGTGGAGGAGGAGGCGCCAATGGAGGAGGAGGCCGAGGCGGAGGAGACCGAGGTGGAGGACGACGACGACGACGAGTTCGAGTGGTCCGACGACGACGGGCCGCACCCGGACGAGACGGCCGATCAGCAATGCGCGCTCGTCGAGTCCTTCGAGTCGGAGAAGCTCCGGACGACGCCCGTGCCCGCGAGCGCGGTCGTCGCGCCGTCGAGCTCTCCCTCCAGGCGGCGCAGTAGGGAAGGGTGGAGGAGGAGGACGCGCGGCGGGAGCGGAGCCGTCTGGCCACCGCCGAACGCAACGAGAGGAGGCGCGCGGAGGAGGAGGACGCGCGGCGGGAGCGGAGCCGTCTGGCCACCGCCGAACGCAAGGAGAGGAGGCGCGCGCAGGAGGAGCTGCGGCGTAGGGGAGGCGACGACGGGGCGGGGCCGTCGAACGCACCGCCGGGCGGTCATAGTCTAGGTTTAGATGAAATCTAGCCGTTTTCATTCAAACTTTGTAATATATAATCAAAATTGAATGAAAACCTTTATTTTCGTGCACCAATATTCATTTGGAGGAGTCGTTTGGGGGACGCGGCTGGGGAGTGACGTCCCCCAAACGGGTTACGAACAAAACACGTCCCCGCGATCCGGCGGTTTGGGACGCTTACGCGTGGAGATGCTCTAAGGTTTTCCATTGAAAACCGGAGTTTAAAACATGTTCCAGAGTACTAGTCCTACTTTAATGTTGCCGCGCGTGTCCTGCCGGCAAATTCTGAAACTCCAATTCAAATGCATGCCGCCTCTCTTTATTTGCACCCAGTACTCCGTATCTTTACCCGTACTTGGAGGATCATTATTTCCAGAGGACACGCTTCCCCCCGAAACTGCTTTTAATTTGATTCAGGTAATCCATACGGTCTCGACTGTGGCAGTGCACGTAGCCGAAGTTGACAGGAGTAATTAGTAAAGGCAAGTTTGATGGAGAACATACGGCGCTGAAGCTAACTTTTTTCCAAACTTTATCCATCGTTTTGTACTCCTTTTCACTCTGTAGCTAATGGCAACCGGTATCATCTCCTAAAGGATGCAAATGGACGTACCACACAGAACGACGTCCCTCTGCAGTTCTTTTCCCAATGTCAGAGGATCTCGTTCCGTTGCACTGAATTTATTTGGGAGACCTCGGAATTAGATTGGCAGATACACAATTTGATCATGGCACATCACTAATACACGTCGTGGTCTGTCAATCCGGTACGTCCTCGTCGTGGTTGGTAACATTGAAGGGTCACGAGAAGTTTCCGAAAGCATGTGAAATAATTGTGAACAACTCAAACTAGGAGTGTATAAATATAGCGGGAGAACTTTATTCCATCTTGACAGAAATTTTGATGTTGAGAATTTATGCCAAGATGAAAAGACCATTTGCTCTTAGTTTGAATTCTCACCCAGTATTTGAAGCTCTAAACATGAAAAGAGGATTTGACTAAATGGTTGATCAATCTGAGCTGAAATTTTAACATTTCAAGAGAAGTTTGGATTTTCAACTATTGTTAATTAAACCATGTCTATTAATTAGGTCCTACGATTTCGATCTTCTATACAATAGTAGTACTATAATACACACAACAAGTAATGGTCCCCATCAATATACTTAGCAGCTCGATAAATATATCATGACTCTTTTCCCTAGAATGTCAATGAAATTTCACCCAAAAAAAAATCAAGAGCGATTCGTAAATAAACATTGAACTCACGTCCTTCAAATAAATTCACACCATTTTAGTTCGAGCCCCGGTACTCCTTTGAAGAAAGTGGAGTTTTCTTCAGCGCTGGTGCTACAAGTCACTGGTTTTCTTCAACGCTGCAGTACAAAGCGGAGTTTAAAACATGTGGAGAGTTTCCTATTTCCTCCGATTCATATTACTTAATTAACACTATTATAGATGTACCTACACATATTTTAATTGTAGATACATTAATTTTAATGGCAAGTAGTTCCTCCATCTCAATTTAACAGGCGTGCACAAGTCTAAAAATTGCTTTGAACATTATTTTGGTTAATAAAATATAGAATATATGTTTAAAAAAATTATATCATTCGAAACCTTTTTTTAATACGAATCTAATGGTACACATTTTGCAAACATATAATTTGTATTTTGTTGCCAAATTAATGATCAAACTTTATCTTAAACTACGTGCTCAAATTAGTACTTCCTCCGTCTATAAAAAGATGTCTCAACTTTGCCAATATTTTCATGTATCTATAAACTAAAATATGTTTAGATACATGTATATTTTAATAAAGTTGAGACATCTTTTTTGTGCACAGAGGTAATACTAAGAATATATTCCTCCATGGAGGGGGCAGGTTACATAACATCGAAATTATATAGAAAACATCATTCAAATATAAATCTAATTGTATATATAAAAACGGATGGAGTGTATTTCAAAAAAAAAAAAACGGATGGAGTGTACACACTTCCGTTGATGCAGGAATAGTTGGTTATCAGGCCTTCGTTCTAACCGGCCAGGCTTCCGACTAGAACTAGTTTAAGATCATCCTTTAATGGTACTGGCATACTGTTACCATGTCAAACACTCGAACTAGGGTTGTGTGTGTATGCGACGTCATGGAATGGCCATATGCGCGCCTAGGTACCCGTGGGGCGAGATGGCAATATCGGCGGGTCAAACAATGTGAGTGCCGATAACGAACACTTAATTAATTTACACTTGACAGGCATGGAAAGGCGTTAATCTAAATGGCGCACACGTACGGATGTACCACCTGCAGCATGCGTTCGCATGTGCAAGCGCAACAAAATTCCATGCTTCATGCACACCTATTTACATGTATGAAAATTGCTGCATTTCACAGGGCAACGATAATTTCTGAAAAATTATTTGATAGACGTTATTGTCTTTAAAAGAAGAACTTGATCCTCGCAAAAAGAAGAAGACAAGAGGAGCATGATAGTAGTTGTTGTAGAAAGAAAAAAACGGGTCTTTTTTTTCGACAAAGGAAGTATATTAATATCGCGAAGAAATCAAACACATCTATCATCTGCGTCAACAAAATGTGCGAAAGACATTGAGGATGCACAAAACCAACTACTGAAAGAAGAAAAAAAAAATGCATGGCTCACCACGGTGGTCAACCACTCTTAACAGGACACAAACCACCACCAAAAACAAGACCCGAACTAAGAAAGAGGTTCTCGGAAAACCATACCTCGAGAGGGGACCCGTCTAGAAGCATCGTTGTTGCCCAACACATATTTTAGCTTTTCACCCCGGAGAAACTAAAGGTCTCAAAAGAATGCCTTTAACAACACAATTGCCATGTACAAGCAATGCAGTTAAGACCTTAGGTATTCACCCAAGAAATCCTCAAAGGCTCGGTACTTGAATAACACCACAAAATAAATGATTCCTCTAATGTTGCCACCCGTGCTTGTGAATGCCGCTAGTTCAAGTCACCAAAAACACTAGGCTCACATGTAACATGTGTCCGGTATGTACGAATATTCCAAAGCCATGCCATAAAACAGCCTGTGAACCAAATACTTCACCGGATCCAAGACCCCTTCCACCATTACTTGCAGTCCCCAAACTCAGGACTAATTAAGTCTTGGTATTTGCAAATTTGTTAATACAAGTCAAAAAAACAAAATGCTCACGCAGATGTACACATTTGCTCAGAGAGGCAAAATCTGTAGCATATTTTCTCGGAGTACAAGTCTCGATTCTGGATTAGATCCATGGTTCTCAGCACCGAATGCTTAATCCGGTTTTCACAAGAAAAAAGGAGAAAAAAAAAGGAATGCTCACTCCGGTGAGGAAAACCAAAAGAAAAAAAAAAACTTGCACAAGTAGTAGATGTGTAGTATGAATCACCGACCAGTTAAACCTCAATTTGTACTATTTGTTTGGTAAAAATGTGACTTGTGTTTCGAATCCAAAACTTAGTAGTCAACTAGTCATGCATGCACTCCGGCTCAAGTTTATGCAGCCATTTGCATATCCTCCCACAATGCGGCGCAGAATCATAAGATTCGTAATGTTTTGTCCTAACTCCTAAGCATCACGTGTCTCCGCCAACGCACGCGCGTGGCGAACCGCCTACCTACGGCTATGGTGGTTGTTGATCCATGGAGCCGTTGCGCTCGCTTCTTCGGGGCGATTTACAAAAAAATAACCCTTTGTTGCAACTATAACATAGATTGACCCTCCGGGCAAACTATTTCACCCATTTAACCCTTTTGTGTGGCGTTCCTCCCATGGGCGCCACACATGGCAGTGTGGCGCCCGTGCCTGCGGCGCCACTCTCCCAGCCGACGTGGCGCCCTCGACGCTGAGCTGGTGCGCCGATCCGACGTGGCAGGATGTGTGGCGCCCATGGGAGGGGCGCCACACTACTCTTTATATATAATGTCTGTCTAGAGATAACAGAAGACTGTGGTAGCTCAATCGGATGAAGCCTTTGCTTCCCAATCCTAGGTCATGAGTTCAAACCTCCTCACCACCTGAATTTATTTTTATTTTTAAAAATTATGCTAGACATTGTAGTATGTTTAAAACATGAAATCTAGCCTCGTACTGTTTTGTAGAGTTTTTTTTTATCTTCTCTTACTTGCAAACTGAATAAACTAGTAAAATCAAATTGGAACAATCCCAGGTCAATTACTACTTGAAGAAAATAATCTGCTACCAATACTTGCATTTACGTAAAGGTCAATCGGATGAAGCCTTTGCTTCCCAATCCCAGGTCATGAGTTCAAACCTCCTCACCACCCGAATTTATTTTTATTTTTAAAAATTATGCTAGACATTGTAGTATGTTTAAAACATGAAATCTAGCCTCGTACTGTTTTGTAGAGTTTTTTTTATCTTCTCTTACTTGTAAACTGAATAAACTAGTAAAATGAAATTGGAACAATCCCAGGTCAATTACTACTTGAAGAAAATAATCTGCTACCAATACTTGCATTTACGTAAAGGAGCTAGACAGGGTTAACTGAACACACTAGTGATAAGCTACTGAAAACTCTAGCCGTCTGCAAGCAACAATACTGTCAACATCTAACCATGGATTATTTGTCAACATTATTGAACAATACATAAGTATCATCGGTATTTTTGGGATGTCCCGCTTGAGGCCAAACCAATGTGTTCACATGAATGTTAGATTCTCAAAGGAAAAACAATGCTCTTTATACACTTTCTTTGCACAAATGTGTCCCTGTACACTCAGTATTACTGTGGTATATACAGCCTTGAATATTATCTGGATGGTTTCTTGATGTAGTAAGAATCTGCAATATGCATGGATATAACTAAAATGGTTTTCAGTATAACTGACTCTGGAGTGCAATTTTTATGCATTGTAATTGTCATCATTTAAACTATAAAAGCTTCTATATTGCAACTCATAGTAGTAGTTCAACTGTGTATCTATTTTACTGACTAGAACAAACTGAAATGGCTTCATAGTAATTACATCACTCAATTCATTTTTTTTATCAAGAAATCAGCTCAATTCATTTATCAACTTGTTTCTCTCCTTGAGCAGCCAGAGGAGTTGATGGGTAGGAGTCAATGGGTTGGATAAATCGATGGAGATTATGTGTAAGTTCTCAGAGCAGTACGCACAGCGGTCAAACACCTTCTTCCACCACCCATGGCGGTACTACTTTTCCCCCTTTTCCGCTGTGACATAGCCTAGTTTCTCATGGTGCCAACTAGCTTGCCTCTGTGTAATGCGCCATTGTTTTCCAACTTATTAGTATGTGTTCTGTGCCAATACATGGTTGAGACTGAGCTGAAAATGTGGCAACCTTTTTGTTTGCATACTGGAGATATATTGTTGGGTCGCTGGACATGAAGCAAAGGACGTGACCATGGAAGCCATGCCACAAGGTAATCTTGTGTCCCCTCTGCGCTAGTTCGAACCAACTCTTTTCTGTTCTCTAATCTGCTCTCGCTGATTCTTGTTGCCATGAGGAAGCTGCTGAGCATCAGACCAAGGTGATCCCGCTCAACGTCAATCATGTATCTAGTAAAGATAGGTACGATACAAACACATTCCTTAGCCTGCTACACAGACAGAGCATTCTTGTTATGGATTTGGATCCACTCAAAGCAACCATTGATTTTTTGTCGAGGCATGTAAAAGCCGTCAAATCTTTGGTGCTCGAGCTAAGCAATTTGTCAAGCCATGTCATTATCATGCATATTTTGTTAGTTTATTCAGTTTAGCGGTGAAGAAGCAGAGGAAAGATATGATATTGAAGTAATTGACCTGGGATTGTTCCAATTTCATTTTACTAGTTTATTCAGTTTGCAAGCAAGAGAAGATAAAAAAAACTCTACAAAACAGTACGAGGCTAGATTTCATGTTTTAAACATACTACAATGTCTAGCATAATTTTTAAAAAGAAAAACAAATTAGGGAGGTGAGGAGGTTTGAACTCATGACCTGGGATTGGGAAGCAAAGGCTTCATCCGATTGAGCTACCACAGTCTTCTATTATCTATAGACAGACATTATATATAAAGAGTAGTGTGGCTCCCCTCCCATGGGCGCCACACATCCTGCCACGTCGGATCGGCGCACCAGCTCCCGGCGACGTCGGCTGGGCGAGTGGCGCCGCAGGCACGGGCACCTGCCATGTGTGGCGCCCATGGGAGGGGCGCCACACAAAAGGGTTAGATGGGTGAAATAGTTTTTGGGAGGGTCAGTCTGTGCTATAGTTGCAACAAAGGGTTATTTTTGTGTAAATCGCCCTTCTTTGGCCCGGCCAATGTGTATACTATACGCCGTGGCCGAAACTGCAATTCAAAAGCAGAGATCGACGCAGACTAGAAAATCCGTCATGTCTCATCGTGGTTGGTAACAGTTAGAGTCGCATGAATTTTCGAAAAACATGTGAAATTTTTGTGAACACCTCATTAAACTTCAAACGGAGGTCAAGCTACATGTAGCTCTTTAGTTTTAATATTCAGAATTCGTGTTTTAAAGATTCAAAAAATCTGCAATGGTGTAAAATCTCTACACATTTGAAGACTATAAAATTTGTCAAAATTTGTTAATTTCGTATACCTTAGAATACAAATTAAATTGCATTGAGAATTTACACCATTCTAGCATACATCATTGACTACCTCTAGAATTTTATTTT
The DNA here is from genome assembly GCA_030979885.1 of Lolium multiflorum. NCBI lineage: Eukaryota > Viridiplantae > Streptophyta > Magnoliopsida > Poales > Poaceae > Lolium > Lolium multiflorum. The sequence goes on from CM061750.1 coordinate 404,742,623, forward strand.
AGATTTTTGAAACTTTAAAATACAAATTTTAACTGTTTAAAATAAAAAGCTACATGTAGATCGGCCTCCAAAAAGCCACACCTCAGAGTATATAAATATGTTCCTACTTCTAGCCTCATTATGCATCTTGAAGGGCATCACCAATAAGACATATCAATGTAGGGTCCATCATGCAACCCATGATTTCAAACAGTGTTCAGATTGGCAGAAATTTTGATGGTCAACTCGATATACCATTTATTCTCAGTTCGAATTATCACTGAATGTTTGAAGCTCTGAGCATGAATAACGAATTTGACTAAATGCTTGGTCAGTTTGAGCTGAAATTTAACATTTCAATAGAAGTTTGAGTTTTTAACCATGCTAATTAAACCATGTCTACTAGTTAGAATCCTAGAGTAGAAATATTTTATAATAAGATACCTCTAGGTTTTACGATTCCGATGTTGTATACACACAATCAATGTTGCCCTATCAAATTATGATGTACTACCTCGATAAGTTAATCATGTATTTTTGCTATAATATCAATGAAATCTCATCAAAATTCTTCCAGGAGATTCCTAGAAACATATTGATCTTACATCCTTCAAATAAACTTCACGCCGTCTTCGTTCAAGCCTCGGTACAAACATGTTCGAGAATTTACTACTATTTCCACTTTAATGTGTCCGCGGGTGTCCTGCCGGCAAATACTGAAACTCGTACTGAACCTGTAAACTCCCATTCAAATCACCTCTCTTTATTTGCACGCAGCAGTAGTACTCCCGTATCTTTTCCCATACTTACGGACGACGCCACGCTCATTATTTCCAAAGGACAGGATTCTCCCAAATGTGCATGCTTTTAATTTGGTGCAGGCAATCCATGCATGCGGCCTCGACCGTATGTCAGCGTACGATGTGGCTGTACTGTAGTTGACAGGAGTGATTAGCAGAATTTTGAATGGAGAAGATACGGCGGCACTGGAGCTAACATCTGTTTCCACAATTAACCAAGTGTTCTTTACCACCTTTGTACTCCGTACATCTCTTTCTCTCTAGCTAATGGTAACCACTATTTGCTAATTCATACGAGTGTACAGTATTTGCTACAGGAGTACCACACTACCACTGTACAACGAAATTAATTTGGGAGACTGCAGAGTGAGAGAGGATGGCCGCCGGGCAGTACATACTCCCGTCGAAGCACGAATAGTTGAAGTAGGAAGGCTGGTGCCAACGGGGGCGGGAGTGGAGGCGCTACCGCCCAGCGCGGGGCGAGTGGCAGGCGGGAGAGGGGCGGGACGGTAGCGTCGGGCGGTGGCGCGGGCGCCCGGCGTTAGGGCGCGGTACCGCCCGCCTATAGCCCGCGTTGGAGGCGAGAGCGGGCGAGAGGGAGGCGATAGCGGTGCTAGTGGGGGCGGTAGGGAGAGAGTGAGAGCTGGCACTATAGCCCGTGCACTGGCACCGTGGGGTGAGAGTGAGGTGAGAGTGGGGTGAGAGTGAGGGAAAAGCTGACGTGGCGAGGCTATAGTGGGGTGATGCATTGGCACCAGCCGAGTAGTTGGTGCTCAAAGTATCTCCGGTCGTTTTTTCTATACAACCTGCAACAACATCGCTGATTCAGGCGTATGAGGGTGCCGGCATGATCGCCCTCCTATGGAAGGTGTTCGCGCCCCCAATAGGGTGACGACAAAAGGGTTTATTGACGATTTTTGTGTGTGCAAAAAACATGATATCCTTTTTTTTGAACAAGAAAGGTCCCGAAGGACCGAGAGCTGCATTAATTCCACACGGTTACAGACCAAATTACAAAAAGGGCCACTAAGAAACAAGAAATAAAAGACAATCCCTCAGAGTTGACCCTAGCGAAAACACTGAAAACGCGATTAGGTCCCTGGTCTTCGCCGGAGGAAGGACTCCGCCATCGACTGCTTTCCGCGCCGCCGGGGAGCAAGCCACTTGGGGCGCAGTCAGCATGGTACATCGACGAGCCCGCTAGAAGCCTCCCTGTGGAGGTTGATATCCTGGAGAAGGGCCGCCCTTCGGCCATCATGTGCAGGGGCAGGGCGGTGACGCCGGCAAAGGTCCCCTGATGAAGAACTTCCAAGGAAGAATGCCGCTTCAACAGCGACGTTGACGAAGCAGTAGCTGCTCGAACGCACTTGTGGTGCCGCTTCGAGTGCGGGGAAGCAGCAACACCCTTGCTGTCCTCGCCCTCGCCTCCATGGCCGGCCGAGAGGAACAACACCGATGTGCTACCTCCACACCAGAAGCAGCAGAGATACAACCTCCAAGAAGCAGACGAGATGGTGACGACATAGTTGTGCTCCTCCTCGCCTCCACGGCCGGCCAGGAGCTCGTCGACGTCGTTGTTCTCCGGCGCGCGCACCCTTTCCCCCTCGCCTCCAAGGCCGGCCAGGAAAAGGCGTCGCCCATCGGTTCCATGCAGCAACAGGTGGAAAACCACCGCTTTTTTTATTGAAAGAAGCATCGGTCTCCTGCTTCCCTCTCCCCTCCGACCACCGGAGAAGAGAAGAAACCAGAACGACCCTAAAGCAGGTGAGATTCAGGCGGCCAGATATCCTCCTCCGCTTCCACTACCGGGCATCCAGCCACCTACCGGCAAACTGCCACTAACCCTATCTAAAATATATACTCCGGCGCCTCCCTCTGCCCATCTCTACCGGCGTCGCCGGCGAGATCGTCCGGGTCGGCCCGGCCCCTCCAAGGAGCTCTCAGCTACTGTAGATAGGAGAGAGAAGTGAGGGGGGGGGGAATGAGCGCCTCTAAAACATGATATCCTGCAAAGTTTTAATTCATAAAAATCAATAGAAATGAGTTCTACAACAATTAAAATAATTCAGACTATCCAAATGAACTAAAGTTCAAGCGGAGGCTCCTTTAAGAGCCCACATTTTCTCTACCAGATTATTTTGCAGCTCGTGATGAAAAATTCAAATGGACTAAATGTCTCATCCACCTTGTGGAAGAGGTCTCAACCTGGCGATAGGCAAGGTGGCGGCAAAAATGGGCTAGTTCGCTGGCTGATGGCGTCATCCTATTGGTGGCATCGCTAACGCCTACTGTCCGACGCCCCTAGGACACCCCCTGTCTGTAGGATTCAGCCTAGATGTGCCAGAGAATTATGTAAGCTACACTGGACCGAAAACACCTTTAGGAGCCACGACTGGACGTGAATTTTCGTCCGACGTCCCTCAAAGGGCTCGCTTCACCTGGACCAATAATCAGAGGAACCCGATTCGGTTTGTACTGGACAGGGTGTTTGTCTCGCCATCATGGGAGACTCTCTTCCCCCTATGCTCGCTTACGGCCATCACTAGGATTGGCTCAGATCACTGTCCTCTGATTTTGGATAATGGCGAGAAGGGGCTCAAGAGAACACAGAGATTCTTCTTCCAGACTTGGTGGTTTGGGGTCCCGGGCTTTGGGGAGCTTGTTAAAGGGAAGATCTGTGCGGGGTTGAACGGGTCAACAAATCAAGGTGTAGCATTGACCGGCTGGGGGTATTGCCAGGTCTACCGCAGGTTCCTCAAGGGGTGGGGAGCGAACTTGGGTAAGCAGCGGCGGGCTCTTAGGGTAGAGCTGCTTGACCAGGTGGCGAACTTGGATGGGATCGCCGACTCGACCGGTTTGGATGAGGACGGCTGGGCCCTCCGGTACCATTTGGAAGATCAGATCATCCATCTCGATAGCATGGAGGAGGATTATTGGAGACAGCGTAGCAGGCTCAAGTGGACACTCCATGGGGACGCGTGCACGGCTTACTTCCATGCCTTCGCCAATGGGAGGCGCCGAAAGTGCATGATTCCGCGCTTGATCACGGATGTCGGGGAGGTATCGGAGCAGCAGGACCTGGTGGAGCACATATATGAGTTTTACCAGGGTCTGATGGGGTCCGTGGGGGAGGATAGGGCGTTCTCGTTGGCCCAAGACCTGTGGCCGGATGACAGGAGGGTCTCCGAGGAGGAGAACCTGGGGCTGGAACTGACCTTCACTCCTGAGGAGCTAGGCGAGGTCTGGCAGGGATGAAGCCGGACTCGGCCCGGGACCGGATGGGCTTCCGGTTGCTTCTTCAAAGTTCTGGGAGAATCTTAAAGGACCCATTCTCCAGATCCTTAATGATTTCGCCCTAGGGAGGGTCGACATTTCCGCCTTAAACTTTGGAGTCATTTCTCTTATCCCGAAAGTTAAGGAGCCGACACCATCAAGCAGTTTAGACCTATTGCTCGTATCAACGTTATTTTTAAATTCATTGCCAAGGCTTACGCTACCCGACTTTCCCCCCTTGCGCATAGGACCATTGACCGCAGCCAATCGGCCTTCATCAAAGGGAGATGCCTGCACGAGGGTGTGCTCGCCCTGCATGAGATCGCCCATGAGTTGAGGGTCAAGAAACTCAAGGGCCTCCTCCTCAAACTGGACTTCGAGAAAGCCTTACGACGGGTGAACTGGGAGTTCCTTGAGAAGTTCTGCTGAGAAAGGGTTCTCAGCAGGAGTGGTTCATCGCCTGATGCAATTGGTGGTTGGAGGAAAACAGCCATCAACATCAATGGTGAAATTGGGCCATACTTTAGGAACGCGGGGAGTGCGACAAGGGGATCCACTTTCCCCGTCCTTTTCGACTTCATGGTGGATGCCCTTGCGGTATGCGCCAGGGCCAATGAAGCCGGCCACATCCGGGGTGGTTTCCCACTTAATTCCCGGGGGGTGACGCATCTTCAATATGCGGATGACACTATGATTCTGATGAGCCAACACCACCGGGTTGGCTAACCTCAAGTTCCTTTCTCTGCTTTGAGAATATGTCAGGGCTCAAGATCAACTTCACCAAGAGTGAAGCGGTGGTGACAGGGGTCACGGAAGGAGGTCAGGGTGGCGACGCCTCAGCAAGCTGGGCTCCCTCCCCATGTCGTACCTCGGGCTACCGGTCTCCGACAGGTCTTTATCGGTTGCAGACTGGTACTTCCTCACGGAGAAGGTGGGTCATAGGGTTGACCCTTGGCAAGGGCTTTACCTTGCCTCGGCAGGCATACTGGAGCTGACGAACTCATGCCTTTCGAGCCTTCCGATGTTTGCCATGGGGGTCTACCTACTTCACGAGTCTACTCATGGTCTGATGAACAAGGTTCGGTCCGGTTTTTGGGAGGGAGTAGGTAATAAGCGGAAATACCACATGGTGGATTGGGCCACGGTGTGTAAACCCGGGAGTGTGGGGGATTGGGAATCCTCAACACCAAACATCATGATCGCCCTGATGCTCAAATGGATTTGGAAACTCTACCAGAATGCGGAGGGCCGTGGGCGGATCTTCTCGGGCCAAATAGCAGGATGAGGACTTGTTCTCCCCGGGGTGCCAACGAAAGGATCACAATTTTGGAATGCCATCCAGAAGATGAAATGGTACTTCAAGTTGGGAGCGAAGCACCTTGTTCAGATGGACGCCGGACCTACTTCTGGCTCGATTGGTGGACGGGCAGGGGCCCCTTACGGGAGAGATTCCCCCGTCTGTTTCGCATGCTGTGACAACCACTTCGCGACCGTGGAAGGGGTTAGGTCCAACGATGGCTGGCGATCCGCTTCAGGAGAACCTTCGGCCTTGCGGAAGGGTGGAGTGGGACAACCTTGTAGGATCTTCGACCTACGCCAGCCGCTGAGGGCGCGAGATGAGGTGTCGTGGGCCCTGGAGCCTCCGGAGAGTTCTCCACCTCCTCAATGTACTCCAAACTGTCCCGGGGTGGGCGGTTACACATTTTAAGGAGGTTTGGAGGCTAGGGTGCCCCAAATCAAAGTCTTTCTTTGGCAGCTCATTAGGAGTAGGCTACCCTCGGGGTTCAGGTGGCAAGAGGAATGGCCCTTCTAATGGGGCCTGCCCCCTCTGTGGGGACACGGAGGACTGCGACTGGAATCCAACAGGGGTTGGTCATTTCATCGCCATTGTCCACTTGGCAAAGATGATGTGGGCGGGTATTAGGGATCTCCTACACTGCGACTGGAATCCAACAGGGGTTGGTCATTTCATCGCCATTGTCCATGGTCTCTCGGGGTCTCTTCGTAGGCTAGCTTGGTTCGCCTTCGCGGCTCAGTCTTGGGCGCTTTGGAACATACGGAACAAGTTAGCGATAGAAGGGAAACTCATCAATAACCCCGCTGATGCTATTTATCATATGCACATGTACATGCAGAGATGGAGGGTTCTGGTCAGACCGAGGGACCGGCCGCTGCTGGACGCGGCGATGGGCGAGCTTAGGAGGCTTCAGGCGACTATCAGGATGGAGGAGGCTGGATGAACATGCCTTGGGCGTGCTTTTACCCTCGCCTTGATGTTGTGTGATGTAATCCTTTTCATGTGTGATGTGGGCATGTCTGGACTTGTTACAGCTCGGGTTTCAGTTATCAGGTTGTGCTAGTGGACTGTTTAGAACTCGGGTTTCAGATATCGTGTTCGGCTTGTGTGCGTTGTATCGGATCTTATGGTCGTTTGCTTTATATATAAAGCTGGGCCTGTTGGCCTCCTGTTTAAAAAAAGCGTTTTGAGGAGAGATTCTCTCATGCCTTCGTTCTCGCCGGCCGGACATGCTCCGACGAGAACTAGCTAGCTACCTTGGGTTCATCCTAGATCTAATGGTGCTCGCACCGTGTCAAACACTCCGAACTAGGGTTGTGTACTTGTGTGTGTATGCAACGCCACGGAATGGCCATGCTCGCCTAGGCACGAGTGTTAGCGAGTAAAGTACTAAACTACTACCAACGTCGAGATGCCAATCGGCGGGTCAAACAATGCGGGTGCCGAACACTTAATTATTTAACTTGACAGGTACGGAAAGCTCTTAACCTGGAGTATGGAGTATACTATGGCGTGCACGTACGGATGCATGCAGTAACACCTGCAGCGCACGTTCGCATGTGGAAGCAGAACAGATTTCATGCTCTCATGCACACGTATTACGCACGTAGACGAACTTCTTTTGTGAATTCCCCGCTTTGTGCGTGCAATTGCCTGATCCATAGCCCAAAACTTGTACTACCTCTGATCCATATTATTTGATGCTAAAATAGTTGTATCTACAACTAAAATGTATTTAGATACATTTATATTAGCATCAAGTAATATGGATCGGAGGGAGTACCATAATGTTTTCTTTAGGATGCAAGGTTGAGGTTTCTGTTCGTCAAGCAGTGCCCGTGCAATACCCTAAACACTAGTAGAAAACCTCTCATCCATCTAAGCCATTAGTACCGGTTCCCTTACGAACCGGTACGGCGTTATTAATACCGGTTGGGGTGGGACATCTATACCGGTTTGTTATGGACCTTTAATACCGGTTCGTGTTACGAACCGTATGAAAGGGTTTCTGCCCAGTTTCCAGGCGGTGGTGGGGCCAAGGCTGCACCTTTAGTACCGGTTCATGTAAGGAACCGGTACTAAAGGGTCCATGCCCTATATCAGCGCGCCGCCGCGCGCCCGAGCTCCCTGCATATCTCATTTCCTTCTCATCCTCTCTCACATTTCCAAATATTTTGCACCTCTCACACTCCAATAATCTTCATTTTTCTCCACCATTTTAACAAGATTAACGGCACCCATCTATCTAAGGGTTAGCAATATCATCCTTCCTTCCGGCGTTCCTAATTTAGCTCATTTCTTTGGTAGTTTTAACTCGTACTATTTTGTAGTGCAAGCAAGGTGTTCGATGAAATGCCTAAGTTAGTGATTTTATTTTTTTATATGCAATTTGAGCTGAAATTATGGTATGTTTTGTAGGTTTTAATTAGTATCATCCCCGTCCTTACCGCCGTCGATCGCCAGCGTCGTCCCCTAGCCGGCACGGTACCACCTCGGCGAGCCCCTCTTCTTTTTTATAAAAAACAATTAGTTTTATGTGATGAACTTGAATATTAATTAATTAAGTTGGTCACTCATATATCCATGATGTTGTGTACTTAATGATTTTTGATATACATATAAAATGCAGATGAGTCGACAATGGATGTACGGTGACCGGTGCCATCCCGAGTTCATTACTGGCATGCATTATTTTCTCAACGTGGCTGAGGCAAACAGGCGGTCGAATGGTTTCATATATTGTCCATGTAGTTCCTATAAGAATATGAAGGATTACTCTACCTCGAAGACCCTTCACGTCCACCTGCTGGAGAATGGTTTCATGCCCAGCTATAATTGTTGGACCAAGCACGGAGAAAGAGGGGTTATATTGGAAGACAACGAAGAAGAAGAGGATAGTGACAACTATCCCTTATTCACTGAAGACGGTGGTAGTAGAATGGGGGAAGACGAAGCTGAAGAAGAGCTCATTTTCGATGAGCCGATTTTTGATGACCCGGATGACGATTTGGGTCGGGCCATTCTTGATGCGAAGATGAACTGCGGAAATGAAAAGGAGAGGTTGAAGTTGGAGAAAATGTTAGAGGATCACAACAAACTGTTGTACCCAAATTGCGAAAATGGTCAGAAAAAGCTGGGTACCACGCTGGAATTGCTGCAGTGGAAGGCAGAGAATGGTACTTCTGACAAGGGATTTGAAAAGTTGCTGAAAATAATAAAGAAGATGCTTCCAGGGGAGAACGTGTTGCCCTCTAGCACGTACGAAGCAAAGAAGGTTGTCTGCCCTCTAGGATTAGAGGTGCAGAAGATACATGCATGCATCAATGACTGCATCCTCTACCGCGGGGAGTACGAGAATTTGAATGCATGCCCGGTATGTAGTGCATTGAGGTATAAGATCAGGCGAGATGACCCTGGCGATGTTGAGGGTGAGTCCAACCCAGGAAGAGGGTTCCTGCGAAGGTGATGTGGTATGCTCCTATAATACCACGGTTGAAACGTTTGTTCCAGAACAAAGAGCATGCCAAGTTGTTGCGATGGCACAAAGAGGACCGTAAGAAAGATGTGATGCTGAGACACCCCGCTGACGGGTCGCAGTGGAGAAAAATCGACAGAGAGTTCAAGTCATTTTCAGATGACGCAAGGAACTTAAGATTTGGTCTAAGTACAGATGGCTTTAATCCTTTCGGGGAGCAGAGCTCCAGTCATAGCACCTGGCCAGTGACTCTATGTATCTATAACCTTCCTCCTTGGTTGTGCATGAAGCGGAAGTTCATTATGATGCCAGTGCTCATCCAGGGCCCGAAGCAACCCGGCAACGACATTGATGTGTACCTGAGGCCATTGGTTGAAGAACTTTTAGAGTTGTGGCGTGACGAAGGTGTACCTGTGTGGGATGAGCACGAACAAAAGGAATTTAACCTACGAGCGTTGTTATTTGTAACCATCAATGATTGGCCTGCTCTTGGTAACATTTCAGGGCAGTCAAACAAGGGATACAATGCATGCACACACTGTTTAGGTGAGACTGATAGTAATTATTTGGGAAACAAGAATGTGTACCTGGGGCATCGTCGATTTCTTCCAAAACAACATCACGTAAGAAAGAGAGGAAAGCATTTCGGAGGTGAGGCAGATAACCGAACGAAGCCTACCCGCCCTAATGGGGAAGTTATATATGATATGGTCAAGGATTTAAAAGTGATCTTTGGAAAGGGTCCCGGCGGACAATCTGTTCCGCATGATGTTGACGGACACGTACCCATGTGGAAGAAGAAGTCGATATTTTGGGAGCTACCCTACTGGAAATTCTTAGAGGTTCACTCTGCAATCGACGTGATGCACGTGACGAAAAATCTTTGCGTGAACCTGCTAAACTTCTTGGGCGTGTATGGGAAGACAAAAGATACACCGGATGCACGGCAGGACCAGCAAAGTATCCACGAAGGAAACAACCTGAATCCAGAGAAGTATCAAGGTCCTGCCAGCTATGCTCTTACCAAAGAGGAGAAGGAGATCTTTTTTGAAGTCCTGAGTAGCATCAAGGTCCCGTCTGGCTTCTCGTCGAATATAAAGGGAATAATAAACATGTCGGAGAAAAAGTTTCAAAACCTAAAGTCTCATGACTGCCACGTGATTATGACACAATTACTTCGGGTTGCATTGAGGGGGCTTCTGCCGGAAAATGTTCGAGTACCCATTGTGAAGCTATGTGTGTTCCTCAATGCAATTTCTCAGAAGGTGATCAATCCACTTACTCTACAAAATTTACAGAAGGATGTGGTCCAATGTCTAGTCAGCTTCGAGTTGGTGTTCCCACCATCCTTCTTCAATATTATGACACATCTCCTAGTTCACCTGGTCGAAGAGATTGGCGTTCTCGGTCCTGTATTTCTACACAACATGTTCCCCTTTGAGAGATTCATGGGAGTCTTAAAGAAGTACGTTCATAACCGTGCTAGGCCAGAAGGAAGCATCTCCAAGGGCTATGGAACAGAGGAGGTCATTGAGTTTTGTGTTGACTTTATTCCTGACCTTAAGCCGATCGGTGTTCCTGAATCGCGCTATGAGGGGAGACTGCGTGGAAAAGGCACGCTAGGAAAGAAATCAGCAACGTGTATGGACGGACATTCTTTCACTCAAGCACACTACACAGTTCTACTTAATTCCATCTTGGTGGCTCCGTACAAAGAGGAACACAAGGAGATCTTACGCTCTAAATACCCGGAGCAACGTGAAGATTGGATTGATGGAGAACACATGAAGACTTTCGGCGGTTGGTTGCAAACACGTCTCATGAATGTCACCGATGACGAGCAGCTGTACTTGTTGGCCAAGCAACCATCTTCTACTATATCGACTTTTCAAGGGTACGAGATTAATGGGAACACATTTTACACTTTCGCCCAAGACAAAAAGAGCACCAACCAAAACAGTGGTGTCCGCTTTGATGCAGAAGATGGCAATGGGAACAAGGTCACATATTATGGGTACATAGAGGAGATATGGGAACTTGACTATGGACCTAATTTCAAGGTCCCTTTGTTCCGGTGTAAATGGTTCAACCTGAAAGACGGGGTACAGGTAGACCCGCAGTACGGAATGACTACAGTGGATTTCAAGAATCTTGGGTACGACACCGAACCATTCGTCCTAGCCAGTGAAGTGGCTCAGGTTTTTTATGTGAAGGATATGTCTAGCAAACCGAAAAAAAGAAAAGAAAGGCAAGAGGACACATCATACGATGAGCCAAAGCGGCACATAGTTCTTTCAGGAAAAAGAAACATCGTGGGAGTAGAGGACAAGACAGACATGTCAGAAGATTATAATAAGTTTGACGATATTCCACCCTTCAAGGTAAAAATTGACCCAAGCATCATCTTAAACAATGAAGATTGTCCATGGTTGCGTCGCAGTAAGAAGAAAGGGAAACGAGCGAAGAAAACTCAGAAGACTAGCTAGCTACATATAGGGATCATAACTTGTGTATCTCAATATGGAAATCACTTTTGTGTAATGATGTTACTGTATGTAAGATATTAACAATGGAGATGGTTGGCTTGTTTTACTAGTTAAGTCACGGGCTTGCAGGGAAATTTTTCCGAGGCGGAACTTCCGAATATGCCATATATAGGGCATGTGCACCAAGGGCATATTCGAGAAGTTCCGCCACGGGAGATTTCCCAACCCTTTCCGCAACATTGTTAGAGGAGATGGAGTCTTCCACGGGCTTGCAGGAAAAAAATTCCGAGGCGGAACTTCCGAAGATGCCATATGGCGTGTGCACCAAGGGCATCTTCGACAAGTTCCGCCACGGGAGATTTCCCAACCCTTTCCCCAACATTGTTAGAGGAGATGGAGTCTTCCACGGGCTTGCAGGGAAATTTTTCCGAGGCGGAACTTCCGAAGATGCCATAGGGCGTGTGCACCAAGGGCATCTTCGACAAGTTCCGCCACGGGAGATTTCCCAACCCTTTCCTCCATCCATGGTGATGAAACTCTCCATCCATGTTGGCTTGTTGAGCTGCTTCCCATGGTGTATCGATGCTCCTTTTATAGGCAGAGCATCCTGCTTTAGTACCGGTGAGACACGAACCGGTCCTAAAGGTTACCCACGCATCCTTATCCCACCGACGGGCGTCGTGCGCTACATACTTTATCTCATCGAGCAGGGCGTCCTTATCCTGCCGACAGCTTTAGTACCGGTTGCGGACACGAACCGGTACAAAGGTTACCCACGCGTCCTTATCCCACCGATAGGCGTGGTACACATAAATCTCATCGAGCAGGCGTCCTTATCCTGCCGATAGCTTTAGTACCGGTGCACGAACCGGTACTAAAGGTTACCCACGCGTCCTTATCCCACCGAAGGGCGTCGTGCGCTACATAATTTATCTCATCGAGCAGGGCGTCCTTATCCTGCCGACTGCTTTAGTACCGGTTGCACCCACCAACCGGTACTAAAGGTTTGCCTCGTCTTCCCGCCTATTTTCTTCCCACGCTTTCCACCGGTTCCCGCCTTTGTCTTCCCGCCATTTTTCCACTATATATATGTAGGCTTGGCCACCATTTACATATCACATCTAGACTCATATTTGCAAACCTCATCATTCTCTCCCATGGCTTCCATCGCATCTCTAACCCCCCGGGAGGCGGAGGCGCTTTGCGCCTCGAACTACCCCTGCCCGCCGGGCTACCGCGTCCCGACCGGCTGGTTGCTAAGCGTCGGAGGCGTACCGGTCCCTCCAGTCCCTCTAGGTGTGGCGCGCGAGATGGCCATCACGAACCACTACTACTTCGAGCTCACGCCAGAGCAGCGGAGGAATCCCTAGTGGCATCCCGACTACAGCCCAACTTGGGAAAGCTTCTTCATCAATCGGCGTGAGAGGGCGCTTGCCAGGCACGAGGAGGGCGGCCCGCCTCCTTCGAACTTCAACGAGGCCGGCCGTCGGCTGTGGTGGCGCGGCCGGACTCTCCAGGGCGTCATGGCCTACCGTGGCCCCCGCCTGCGCTACCCTCAGTCCCAGCCCACGCGTGCTCACCCGCCGACATTCGAGTACCGCGACCCCGATGCCAGCGACGATGATGACGGTGACTACGACGACTACAGTGGCGACTACTACAGGGCTAGGCACGAGTATGACTGAATGACTCCAACAGTAGAATTTGGCCATGTATCTTTAATTTTCAGTTAAGCTATGTACTTTTAATTCGAGTTCAATCGTAATAAAATTTTATTCCCGCCCTTTCTTTCCCGCCTTTTTCCGTCGTACGTGGCGGGAAAGTTTCCCGCGCGGACGGCGTCGTGGCAAGAGTAAAGAATAGAAATAGATAATATATAGAAAAGAATTAGAAAATATATAGAAAAGAAATATAAAAAAGGATATAGAAAACAAATAGAAAAGAAAACAAACGGAAATAGAAAAAGAAATAGAAAAGAAATAGAAAAGAAAAGAAATAGAAAATAAAAAGAAAAGAAAAGAAACACAAAAGAAAAGAAATATAAAAAAGGATATAGAAAAGAAATAGAAAAGAAAACAAACAGAAATAGAAAAAGAAATAGAAAACAAATAGAAAAGAAAAGAAATAGAAAATAAAAAGAAAAGAAAAGAAACACAAAAGAAAAGAAAAAAACAAAAGAAAGAAAAAACAGAAAATAAAAAAGAAATAGAAAAGAGACAGAAAAAGAAAAGAAAACAGTAAAAGAAAAAGAAAACAAAAAAAAACCATTTGGTACCAGGTACCACCAACCGTACGAAAGGTCTTTCGTACCGGTTGGTGGTAACCGCACCGGCGGGTCTTCTCCACACTTAGCGCGCGGGCCAAAAATCCCCAAATCGCCCGCATTTCTTCGACGCACACGCGCGCGTCGTCGCTCGCCGCTGCGCCGTCGCCGCTGCCCTTCGTGACCGCCAAGCCGACCACGCCGCCGCCCCATCGGCCGCCGTCACCGGCCGCCCCTACGCAACCAGCGGTAATCTCCCGCTCCTCCCTCTCCTCCGACATCGCCTCCCTCCCCTCTCTGGTAGTGCCTCCCGCCGCTGCGGCCCGCCGCCTTCGCCGCAGCAACCGCCGCCTCGCTCCCTGGGCTTCAACCGCAGCCTACGCCACGCAGCAACGGAGGACGCGCGCGTCTGCGGGCATGGCGCGTGCCGGCGCCCTCTCAACCGCGGCCGCGCACCACGTATTCGACGAAATGCGGCCATGGTGGAGGACCGCTGCGGCAAGCTCCAGGGGCCGCGGGCGAGGTGGGCGGCCATGGCGAGTTCCGCGAGCGAGCAAGTGCGGGAGCTCGCAAGGACGCTGGCGCGCGAACGGGCAGGCGCAGGTGGCGCAGCGGCTCGGGCACGGGATGGCCGCTGCGAGCTCCGGCAGGCCACCCACGCGCGGGCCATGGCAGTGGCGGCCGTGGAGAGCTCGGGCAGTGACGGCCGCGGGCGAGATCAGGCGGGGACATCCACGGTTGAGGCCGCGGGCCGGGCGAGATCAGGCGGAGATCAGGCTGTGGAGCTTGCTGCGCCCATGGTGCGTGTTGGCGATGATGTTGGAACGGGCTTGTTGCCAAGGCAGATCCCTTCGCCGAGGAAGCGCTCTAGAATCATGACGCCGCAGCCGCACTTCTCGGTGAGCCGTGAGAGGGCGTCCTTGTAGTGTTGCTGGATCTTCTCGAGGGCGTCTGTGGTGCCCGCTGCGGCACCACAGTTGATGTTGTTGCGTGCCGGGAGTCGTCGTGGCGATGTTGAGTTTGTCATCGCCGGTGACCCGCACGTCTTGAACCGCTGGAGATGTTGTGTTATTGTCGCCGGCTGTTCTATTGCTCTGATTAAAAAACCAAATAGTGCATCGATCAGTTCACGTGATTCAGTGAAAAATAGTGAAATAATCCATCAATGTGTTGATCGAACGGGAGCATGCTACTGCATGCCAATTGATGCATATCTATTGATTATTTTCAGCATGTATGCATCGTTCATGGTCAATTTCCGTTAGGGTTTAGGGCATAGAGAGAAGAGCGAGAGGAGGAGGGGGAACACCGTGTCTGTGGCCGTGGCGGTCCGTTAGGGTTTTTTTTGCTTTCTTCATTTCAATTGTTATCCATCTAGCAATCTGTTATATGATCATTACATGATGAATGAAATATAATTGCTTTCTTCATTTTGTAGTGACATTGAGGTATGGAGGACGGCACCTTCGTCCGAGATGAGGAGGGGGAAGAAGCGGTGCAGAAATTGATCTATGAGAGTGCCCGTGGTCCGGAACCCGACGATGGAGATGACAACGAGTACCAAGACTTTCTGAATGATTTTGGCGAGGGACTTGAGTCTGAACAAGTTAGAAAAGACAATGAAGTGTCCATCACAAACTCCGGCGAGGTGTATATCTATGTATCAATTAGTCTATATGTTCATCCCTAGATGCATTCATTTATTTGTATTGCACTTATTAACGAATAATTTTTTCTTTTAGCCTTCTGGATCATCGAGCAAGTCTGTTAGATCAAAACGAGGCCCGACGCGGGTGCTAAAGGGCGAGGGCAGGTTAGCCCTCACGGCATTCAAGGATAATGGTGAACCAGTGGAGCCCAAGGAGTTTTGCCGCAAATTTACAAGTCAATCCGGAGTTATTGTTAGGGACCATGTACCGATCAGCATTCAAGAGTGGCATAAGCCGAAGAACCCGGAGAGTGGTGCTAGTTATGTCAACGACAAGATGAAAAAATTTCTTTGGGACACGCTACTGACAAAGTTCAGCCTACCGGAAGACATGACGGAAGGCCAGAAGAATAAAGTCAAGGAATGGACATGGAAGAAGATGGCCATACAATTCCAGAGCTTCAAGAAAAATTTATGGGACAAATATAAGAATGAAGATCCAATATTCGATGATAATCTAGTGAAGATAAAAGATCACTGGGCCGCATTTAAGGAGTATAAGAAATCGTCTACTTTTGTGTCCCGATCGAAGAAAAATACCGAAAATGCTGCAAAGAAGAAACTTCCGCATCATTTGGGGTCAGGTGGCTACAAGAGTGCCATTCCGAAGTGGACAGCGTTTGAGAATAAACTGATGGATCATGGAATCACTCCACAGACATGGGACTGGCCCGAACGGTCCAAGTTCTGGTTGTTCGCTCATGGGGCAGGGTTGGACCCAAAGACAGGGTTGATCGTTGCGAAGGGAAAATGGAAGGAAAAAATTGAGGGAATTGTACCGAAGCTTGTAGATGCAATTGAAAAGGTCAGAAAGGGAGAGTACATTCCCGATCGAGAGAATGACGAGCTGACACTCGCTCTGGGGAACCCTGAACATGTTGGACGGGTACGAGCTCGCCCAGGTCTCACCATGAAGGAAGCGTGGCCGGACAGCGCTGACACTTATAGAAGCCGTTCGCGAAAGAAGAAGAAGGACGCCGACATTGTAACGGAGTTGTTATCTAGGGTGGAGGCTCTTGAGAGAAATCAGAGGGCACCTGATCAGCCGCTGTTTCTACAGGATCCACAAGCCGATGCTGCCCCATCTCAGCGAAGAAGCAGTGTCGGTTCCTCGCATCTTGACGGATGTGGAGGAAGCTACCCCGTGGATTATGTCACGGAGAAGACAGATTGCGAGCTACATATGTTAATCAGGACCGCGTCTGTTAAGGTGGCGGTCGGCTATGTGTACCCAAGTGAAGATGGAGCAATGCACCATCATATGCCCATTCCACCTGGTTGTGTTCGTGTCGGGGTGGATGAAGTTGTTTCGGGTTTTGAAAAAGTGGAGCTTGATATTCCTAGAGGTGAAGATGAGAGGACACTGGCCGATGTCAAGCACGGTTTCGCCCTATGGCCGAAGAAGTACGTCGTCCTTTTGCAAAGGCCACCGACTCCTACACATGAGCAGCAAATGCCATCGACTCCTCCTGGTGAGCAGCCAAGTCCACACCTACCTGAGAGGGACCCCAGCGTGAGTCCACCATCTCGAGATCCTCCGCGTAAGACAGCGTCCGTTAAGCGGAACGGTACGCCGCCTAGGAAGAAAGCTAGAAAGGAGAAACAACTGCCGCCTATTGAGAAGTTACCTTGGGAAAAAACTCCAGAGGAAAACGCGGAGGCCGTTCAGGCCGAGGTGAAGAAATTTTTTGCACCGAAAGTGCCAGAGATACCTTTCGAGAAGACACTAGATCGGGAGAAAGTTGTGCGTACCGTTGACAATCTATATGACCCTGTACCATCGCCGCCATCTGACTATGCGCGTTCTATTGAAAGGTCGTATGACAAGATGATCGAGGCGACAAAACCCGTTCAATCGGGTATCAGGGAGATAAAAGGGATACACAGTGTCTACCAGCTCGGACAACAACCCGTTCAATCGGTCGCCCCTCTCAAGGTGTTTGACGGGAAGACCGTTCAAAGTTCTCGACAAGACGCAACTGATTACGCCTTAGCTGAACGAGCATATCAGTTTGTTCAAGGGAAAGATTTGGTCGAGAATCTCAGGAAGGTACCAACATGTATGCGTAACTTGCATTCGTGGTACCTTAAGGCCTCAAAGGAAGGGATCCAGACTATCATGGTGCGAGTTAGGGAAGAGCACTACTTCCAGGAGTACTGTGTGAACGTTGACTTCGCCGAACTCTTTCAGTTATACAATCTCCGGGCCCTCGACAAATCAATCATCAGTTGCTATTGTCTGTAAGTGATTTATTTATTTAATTTGAGAAGTCGTTCATTGTCTGCAGATTATAATCTTTTGTGCGCTATATTATGCAGATCGAAGATGCTCGAATGCAAAAGGGACGATATCACAGACATTGGGTTCATTGACCCGAACACAATGCATGTTAAAACCATAGAGAATCCCCTCTATAACAAGGATACACCGCAGACTTTGCTAAGGTTTTTGAAGCGACAACGTGACAAAAAGCTAATACTTTGGCCTTACAACTTCGAGTGAGTCTTACTGTCTTATAACACATTATATTTTGCTCACCGTATGTCAAAATTTTAACTAATGACTTATATATATGACACTACATATTGAAACGTGCGTAGGTTTCACTTTATTCTTCTCGTCATCAATTTGGAAATTGGAGAAGTTGAAGTCTTGGACTCACTAAGCAAAAAAAAGGATCTATACGTGTCTTGTTTTTTAATGCTCAGAAGGTAATTTTAATTCTTATCGGTTTGTTTCGTTAATTTTGTCGAGCAGCGTATGACTCTTTTATGCATTTTCTTTTGTCGAGCAGCGTATGGCAAACTTTCATCAAGGAAGATACGTCCCGTGAATGGACACCGAAGCTGCGATGGCGTGCGAAAGTAAGTAGTACTACCTAGGTCCACACACCTTTTAATTATCATACTTGACTATTGTTTGATTGAATTATATTCTTGTAAAGAAATGCCCGCAACAACCTCCGGGGACCGATCTCTGTGGATTCTTCGTTTGCGAGTACATCCGCAGAATTGTCAACGAGAGAACGAATAATGAAAGAAATAAAGAGGTACAAAAACAATCTTCACAAATTTGTTTTGTTATCATAAGTTGTGCTGAGTTTCAGTAATAGTTGTTTCATGTATTCATTTGTATCTTATTCTTTTATAGTTGGCAAGAAAGCGGAACAAGCTCTCAATCGATGACCGCTTCATAGCAATAGGCGAGGAATTGGCGGGATTTTTCCTTCGGGACGTCATACCACAACTCGCAGAGCACCACTATGAATGAAGATGTACATGTTACATATATAGTTGACTCGAAGAGTACCACTATGCTACATGTAATAGACATATATAGAGTACGCCTCGGAGAGCACCACTATGCATGAAGATCGATCTTCATGCATAGTGCTACTTAATTTGCGATCTCATGCAATAACATGTGTGTTATATTATATGCACCAACTTGCTATGCATCATCTTGATCTTCATGTACTACCTAAACCCAAACGCGTTTCTGGTGCATCGACGCGATATGAAACAAACCGATATCCCTAAACCTCTCCAAAACCCTAAAAAGCCAATTCTCTGCCGCGGCAGAGATTTGGGCAAATTCCCTGCCGCGGGGGGAACCTTTGGTACCGGTTCGTATTACCAACCGGTACCAAAGATCCTTAGCCAGCTCTCCTGGTGACCCACGTGGAGGCCCCTTTTATACCGGTTCGTAAGCAACCGGGGGGGGGGCTTTAGTGCCGGAAGTTTTATACCGGTTGCAAAACCGGTACGAATGCCCCTCTAGAACCGGTACGCATGGACGTTTTTCTACTAGTGAAACCACTTTTCTGGTATCCTTTAATGGATTTATTTACGGAATCTGATCTCCATCCTCGTTATTTGTTTGGTAAAAGGTGTATATGTGCCCTCACGCCATGCACTCCAGGCACCCAAAGTTGTGGATATGCTTCCAAAAATAAAATAAAAATACGTATATGTGATTTTAAAAATAAAAGGTGTGAGCATCAAAACCCAAAAGGTGTATATGTGCCATCATGCCATGCACTCTAGGCACCCGAAGTTTATCCCGCCCCTCTCACAATATGGCGTGGAATCTTAAGGGGCATCTTCAGTGGCTCTACGCAAACGGATCAAAATCGTTTGTTTGCGTCTGCGCAGAAAACAAATTGGCCGCATTGATCAGGGAAAACGGGCGAGAGGTCAGTCATTGAAAAATACTCATTTTCGCGTTTGTGGCTTAACGCAGACGGACACAAATCGAATCTAAAATACGGTAGGCAGATGGAGATGCCCTAAGATTCTCAATCTTTTGTCCTTAGCAGCGATCACAGGTTTGCATTAAACCATGCGTGGCAGCAACGGCGAACAGCGATTTGGACGATGAAGCCGTTGTGCGATGCTCTCGCTTCTGCACTACTCTGGGGCCCGGATCAAAATCAGAGTAGTGATAATACGCAGAGAAAAAGATCCGATGGAAGCAGGCATATCCCCATGGGGATCAATCACGCAAGGGACAGTTCGACGCGGACGTGCGCGTGGCTGTGGCGACACCGGCGCGGCGCCCACCGGAATCTCCGTGCGCGCGTGGGTGGAGTCGCCGGGCAATTATCGCCGCCCCGGCTAGGTTATGGCAACGTGCACGGTTCTCGACGCCGGAGAGACGTCAGAAGTTGAATGTACCGGCGCGGCGGCCGTCCCTTCCATCCGCGTCGTCACCACGTGCGGCGTCGTCGTCAGACGTCAGGGGTATCCAATGCTTGCCATCACCGGAGGCGGCACCACGTGCGCGCGCGCGTTTCTCGCTTTCATTTTTTCACCGTGCCTCCTTCCAGCCCGCGCTCGCATTCCCTTGGCCGCTAGGCTGGTGGACCTCATCTACACCCTCCTTCCACAAATAGGAGCTCCTATAATTTTAGCTATTACTCTAAGTTAACTTTTTCTTTCAAAATTAACCAGATTTACAGAATAAAGTAGCAACACATGTGGAATTCAATTGGTATATTATGTAACTACATTTCAAATCATCTGCTGAAAATAATTTAGTGTCATAAATGATACTACGTATCCCTATAAAGTTGGTCAAATCCTTAAAAGTTCGAATCAAGGCGTTCCGAATATAATTTCATTTGTTTGTCAACAGAGAAAGTATGGTGCAACTCATGTCTCCAAAGACAATCTCTAGAGGTATATCTATTTGTGGACGGAGGGAGTATGGTGCAA
This sequence comes from Lolium multiflorum, assembly GCA_030979885.1. Classification (NCBI taxonomy): domain Eukaryota; kingdom Viridiplantae; phylum Streptophyta; class Magnoliopsida; order Poales; family Poaceae; genus Lolium; species Lolium multiflorum. The sequence continues at coordinate 404,763,121 of CM061750.1, forward strand.
CTCATGTCTCAGAATCAAGTGTGACGATGGAAACTAAATTAGTTGAACATGTTGGCTTTACTATGCTATCATCCTCTCTCCTAGACCCTCTGAAACTTGCTCCCTCCCTTGGATATGGGCCGTTAGGCCCATCCCCTCTCTTCTATAGCGGACGCCCGCATCGAGCTAGGTGAGGGACCCCTTCCTCTACAGCTCTAGTAGCTAGTTCTAGCGTTTGAGTCATATATGGCGCATGTCGTTATGATGTTAGCAAGTCGAGCTTTGGCATTTTCGAGCGGCGTCTGGAGCCATCTGGTCCTCTTCCTCCTCCTACTCACAATGCTCCGGTGGCCCGAGCCTAAGGTGCTGGGGAGCTAGAAGGACATAAAATTGGTCAATAAGCTAGATGAGCCCTTAGATATGGGAGTTGGTTGCCTAGGTTCTGCCAGTTCTTATCTTTGTGTTGTCATGGCGGCAACAAGGAGAGGGAGTGCGTTGAAGCTGTTGCGGCCAGACATGGGTGGTAAGGAGGTGGTTATACTACAAGATGGAGAAAAATCTCGGTGGCCCAAGTGGTCTTGTCCCAGGCGCCGTAGTAGAATGGTGAAGCTGGAGTTCGACCTGCGGTAGTGGAGGAACCTATTGCTTTTTCTTGATCTTGTTTTGGGTCTTCGTTGTAAAGTTAGGAACTATTCTGTTGTTGTTTACTTTTTTATGCCCCTTTTGTAAAATCTACCCTCGCCACTTGTAATTCACTGGTAGAAAAAAGGGCTTCGGTCGCGGTTCGCAACTGCCATTGGTCGCGGTTGCGCAACCGCGACCAATGCGACTAAAGGCCCCCTTAGTCGCGGTTCCTTACGAACCGCGACTAAAGGCATGTCCACGTGGCCGCCAGCAAACCCGGAGGACCTTTAGTCGCGGTTCTCCTAGCCAACCGCGACTAAAGGCGCCGCGGGTCCCCCCCCCCTAAACCTGGTTTCTTTTTAATTTGTATTGTTTTATTTCTTTTGGGTTTTAATTTTGAAGGAGTTTCACATATTCTACGGTACTACATACATGCATATGAATGTACAATTTCAAACAAATTTGAAATTAGAACCAAAAAGAATTCAAGAGGAATATACAATATATATTCAATATCGGATGACCATATACAATTTTGAACAAGTTTCCATACATAATTTAGTGCATATGAAGTTCTACGTCCTCTACATAGTGTTCTCCTCTAGGATCGATGACTTCCCTCGCGAACCATCCAGCTAGTTCCTCTTGAAGTGGTCGGAAGCGAGCTTCTGGACTAAGCGTCTTCCGGAGGTTATTCCTCTTGATGTTGTTCTCAGACGGCTGCCGCTCAGTGGTGTATCTCCGGATCCTCTCACAAACATAGTATCCACATAGATTGGTCCCCGGTGGCTGAATATCCCCAGTCCCAGACACTGCCCTTTTAAATTGTAGCTCTTTTTTGAATTCACCGACCTTTTCATCTACGAACCGTCTCCAAACCCTACGAGGCAAAGAAAATTAAATGAACAAGAGAGTTATTAGTTATTACTTGATATTAGGAAATGAACGAAATAGGCCGATCGATATAGAGCGCAAATGAATGAAAATAATTACTTTTGCATCATTTTTCTCATGTCGGCCCAAAGCGCCGGATCCATATTCAGAGAGTCGTGGACGAGAACTGTGGAGGTGTGAAATTGAATTACTAGCAGAATCCAGTGGAACCTGCGGACACGATACATGCACAGTCATGCATAACTCATCGATTAGCCACATACCATGCATGGAGTAAACAAAAGAGAATGTGCTCAAGACAGAAACACTCACCCAAAATGGTAAGGAAATAGAATATCACTTTTGAGTTCTTGTTTTCTAAGAAACCGCCACAGGTCTTCCTCCACGTCGGCGGGGTGGTGTTCTAACACATATGAATTAACGATGTGTGGGTCAATGAACCCAACATCATGGATGCTCCTTATTCGCATTTCCCGCTTCTTCATTCTGCATAATAGCGTACACAACAAGATAGTTAGGACAATATATATATATAGTGCAGGCAATGAACGAGATGGGGTAGAAATTAATAAATCACTTACAGAACGTAGCAACTGATGATAGATTTGTCGAGCTCGCGCAGATTGAACAGCTGGAACAATTCACTCCGATGAATTGTTATATAGTAATGTTTGAAGTGATGCTCATGTCTAACTTCCGCATAAATATAGTCTTTGGCGTTTTTAAGTTTTATGTAACCCTTGTACCAATTTAGCAGACCTTTCATTTGTCGAGGTAGATCCTCTTCCTGCGCAGGCTCGACGAGAGGCCCATTCCGCACATATGTAAATACTACGTCCTTCATTGGCGCCTCATCAAGGCCTAACAGTGCACGAAGAGTGATACCTAAGTTGGCCGCTTGTTCTCTGGCACTCGTTACAGTCAATCCATGTGCTGCCGCAGCTGCTATGATATCGGGGGCATCCGGACCGGCGGCTTGCACTATGAGCGGGGCGATCGATTGTTTACTTTGTTCCCCGAGCTGGGCAACTTCTTTCCCCCCTTTTATACTTTCTAATTTTTTCTCGGCCTCCTCCAAGGCTTTCTTCTCCTGCTTCTCCGCCAACTCTTTGTTCCTCTTGAACGTGAGTGCTTGCCTACGAAGTTCACGTGCATAGTCGTCAGGCAGATTCTTCGCGGCTTGGGACGGTGTGTTCAAAAATGACTTAGCCCACTGCTTTTGCTTGTCAGAAAATACTGGCTCGGGCTCACCCTCTCTTTTCTTCTTGCAGTCTGCCTTTCATTTCTCATAATCAGCAGCCGCGTGTGCGTCGACTTTCTCGGCACTACGTTCCCAAGGCCTTGTGGGGAGAGGCTTCAGTGATGGCTCTGGTATCTTTGTGGTTCTAGGTACATAAGGGTCCGGGTTAATAACCCAGGACTGCCTGCTTCTTCGCCGGAGGTGGATTGGGGACGGCGTCGATCACCCGCCGGACGAGGACTGGGGGCGCGTCGCTACCGCCGGAGGTGAATTGGGGCGGCGGCTGCGACGTGAAGGAGGTGTAGGTGAACCACCGCCACCACCACCGCCGCCGCACCACCACCACCGGAGGGTGGACTTGTTTGCCTTGGCGCCTCGCCTGGAAACTTGATAAACTTCTTTTTCCATAGAATGAACTGGCGCTTGACACCTCCAAGTCTTCTCTCCCCTTCGGGTGTAGCAATGTCAATCTCCAGGTCCTCAAACCCTGGGACTATTTCCTCCACCGTGACACGAGCATAGCCATCTGGAATGGGGTTGTTGTGGTGGAGTGCTCCAGGCTCACATGGTAAAGCACTGCCGATGGCTACCTTCGTGGACATGTTCCCAGTAGGATAATGCAGATGACATTCTTTCATCTCCTTTACATCGTCCACGGGGTAGCGAGGAGGCTCCGGTGCAGTAATTTCGACCGCCGTTGCATTATCAGTAGCCGGCGGGTTCTCCGTGGAAGCCACGCTGCTTCTCATCCGCTGCTGGCTTCCGAGATCCGCTGGATGATCTTCATGCGCCCCAGCTGCCGATCTTTCTTGTACTAGTATACTCACGGTTTTCTTCATCGTATCGAATTCCGATACCAACCGCGCCACAACATCTGCATCCCGATCCATCTTTCTCTTACGGCTTCTGTAACCGTACGGGTCATCGTTCTGGGAGAACCCTATTTTCCACGGAATGTTCCCCATGCCTCGTACACGTCCTCCGTGTTCAGGTTTCCCGAGGGCTTTTGTCAGCGCGTCGTTCTCTCTGTTGAACTTGATCTTCCCCAGTTGAGCATCCCTCATTGCGTCAATAAGGGCTTGGGTGGGTTTAAACGTTTTGTTCTTGTGAACACACGCCCCTGTCTCCGGGTCTAGCGTTCCCCCATGCCCGTACCACCAGCTTTTGGCCCTTGGGTCCCATCCCTCCGTACCTGGACGGATTCCTCGCGCCCTCAGCTCGTTCTCCATCTTCTCCCACCTAGGCTCCCAAAGGCGATACCCTCCTGGCCCCATAATATGATTGTACTCCTTCTTAGCCGCATTTTCCTTATTTTTTCGATATTTCAATGAACTGCTCCGATTTCTTCTGCTTCACAAATTCTGGCCAATCATGTTTCAGTTTCTCATATTGTCCTTTGAAATCCGGAGTCTTGTTCTGGTTGACATAGTCACGGGCTAGATTTTGCTTGAATTTCCGGAATGTTTCGGCCATCTTATGAAGAGCGAACTCTTTGACTAGCCTCCTCCTCTTCTTGTTTTCCTCAATCTTGTTACCCTCCTCATCGAACTTGTGGTATTCCGGAGGTAGGACGAAATGTTCCATAAGCTTTTTCAAGCAATCTTTTTTTGTTCTCTTGTCGACAAAAGTGAAACCAAGACGTGCCTTCTTTGGCTCATTCCACTCCTGGAGGGTGATCGAGACGTTGTCTCTAACAACGGCTCCGCATTGGTTGATAAACTTGGTGGCGTGCTTGCGGGGCTCCAGCGGCCTGCCGGTTGCACTGTCGACAACCTCGATGGTATATGTTTCTCCTTGTTTCAGCGTCTTGGTTGCGCCACGCTTTGACGACGTACTCGATTGTTTCAACGATCCGGCCGAGGGCTAAAATAAGAAAGAGAGTCGCGCGCGTTAGTACACACATATTTATTCAAATCAGTAAGTTTGTATCACCAGAGGCTCAATGTATATATATACCTCGGCGCCGGAGCTGGTTGCTACTTGCAATTGAAGATCGTCGTTTATCGACGTTTCTTCCCCATCATCTTGCTGACGGCCTTCATCTTGACCGTCAAGATTCAGATAAGAAGAAATATCCTCTTCTTCATCTTGTTCGGTCGGCACATAAATAATATCGCCTTTTATGATGCCAAATAAATGTTCTTCAGCTTCTTGATCATAGTTGTCCATAATCGGGTCAGCTCTATCGTCCGCCATATGTCAGTCCTGAAAACATGTAGTAAAAACTAATTAATTAAGAAAGAAGGGCGGTGGCGGTGGTGAAAGGGGCGGCGGAAGGTGGCGGTGGCGGGCGGCGGGCGGTGGCGCGGGGCGCCGCCCCTCTCGTATATACGCGGGGTCGGTGTGTTTCTGTCTCTCCTCTCTCACCAAAAAATACAAAAAACAAACCGCGCGTATACGGAGGGGGCGAGGGGGCGGTGCAGCTGCCGCCCCCTCCGTATACGCGCGGGTTTGTTTCTTTTGTTTAAGTTACAAATTTTAAGTTACAAATTTGAAGTTACAAATTTTAGTTATATATACAAGTTACAAATTTTAGTTTTTAATAAGTTACATTTCAAAACATTTGCACACGTAACATATGTTGATACAAAAGTTACAATTTTAGTTAGTTAAAAAAAAAAAAATCGGCCTTCCTCTCTCTCGATCTCTCTCTCATGTACACGTACGGGCGGGCGGCGCGCCGCCGGCCATCATATGGCGAACGGGCCGGGCAGGGGCGCGCGGCGCGCAGGGCAGAGCTCGAGCGCGAGCGCCACACAGGCGCGCGGCGGCCGGCGGCGCGGCCTCGGCCAAGCACCACGTACGCGGAGAGGCCGGCTAAGGACGTCGCAGGGCGGAGAAGGAGGAGGGGCGCAGGGCGGAGAAGGGCGGCGCGGAGACGAACGGCGGCGTGGCGCGCTCCGGCGGCATGTGTACGACGGCGTGCGACGATCCTCCGGGCGGCGTGGCGACGATCTCCTCTCCTCAGGCGCGCGATGAAGACGAAATGGCGAACTGTTCGGCGCGGCCGTTCAGCGCCGCTATATAGGGACCCTTTGGTCGCGGTTGGTGTGGCCAACCACGACTAAAGAGTACTTTAGTCGCGGTTGGCCACACCAACCGCGACCAAAGGCATTTGCCCGAATCCGGCGTTCTCGCGGAAATAACCTTTAGTCGCGGTAGCCAGCCAACCGCGACTAAAGGTCCTTTTCAAAATTTCTTTTCATTTTCAAAATGTTGGAAATACAAATAATATATCAAAAAATTCATAAAAATAAAACTAATTCAATTCAAAATGTTAGAAATACAAATAATATATCAAAAAATTCAGAAAAATAAAAATAATTCAATTCAAAATGTTAAAAATACAAATAATATATCAAAAAAATCAAAAAATAAAACCAATTCAATTCAAAATGTTAAAAATACAAATTATATATCAAAAAATTCAGAAAAATAAAACTAATTCATAAAAAAATCATAAAAATACAAATAATATACCAAAAAATTCAGAAAAATTAAACTAATTCATAAAAAATTTATACAAATACAAATAATATAATAAAAAATTCAGAAAAATAAAACTAATTCATTTAAAAATCTTACTACATTTCTTCCTCTTCTTCCCGCCATTTCTTTCCTATCTTCCCGCCTCTTTTCTTTCTGCCTCTTTCTTCCCGCCACTTTCTTCCCGCCTCTTTCTTCCCGCCACTTTCTTCCCCCCTCTTCCCGCCATTTCTCACTACATTATGTCCCCCGTGCGACGTGTAGCCACCGCTTCCACGTGCCTCGCCCCGCCGACGCCGGCGTGCGACGTGTGTAGCCGTGGCTTACACGTGCCATGCCCCGCGTGCGCTATATAGAGCGACGAGTGCGGGCGCAACCACACGTCGCCACCGCCTCCGCTCATTCATCTCCGGGATGCCTCCACGTCGTCGAGGGGCGTCCGGTTTCCGTGGCGTTCGAGTGCGTCCGAGCGGTAGGTTCACCGCCGAGATACGCGCCGGTGGCTTCCGCCTCACCCTCGGCACGTACAACACGCCGGAGCTGGCGGCGCGCGCTTACGACGCGGCGGCGTGGCGCTTTCGGCGGCCAGGGCGCGACATGAACTTCCCGGATGTTGAATCGCTAGAGGAGGCGGAGTTCCTCGCGCCACCGCCGTGCCTCGTCGACGACGAGGACCGTCGCCGATGATATGTCGCAAACGTATCTATAATTTTTGATATTCCATGCTTGTTTTACACCAATTACTATATGTTTTAAGGGACTAACCTATTAATAATTGCAAAAGTGCACAAGTTCTTGGTTTCAACTTTGTTGTGCAGGAAATAGGCAAATATGGAAGGAAATAGCTCATTATGGTGAAATCTGGAATTTCCCGGAATCTGTCCCTGCTGAACACTTTTCAAAGATCGCTTCGAAACTCCATCAAAACGACGTCCAATGGAAAAGTCGTAAACTACAAAGTTGTAGAGAATTTCAAACCGAACAATTTGGACATCTTATTCGTCCAGAACGGACAACGGATGCATCCGGCAGAGCAGAATTACTGCAGAGGTTCGTGCAGTCTCGGGACTCCGAAAGTTGGTGACGTATTTGACACAAACTCTTTCCATACCTGGATATTTCGGCCCAGCCACGAGTTGTGAGGCTCATGAAGGACAGAGGGGAGTCCTAGGAAGGTTCTAGAGGTGCCCAAGAGCCCTTGGATCAAAGGGGCATCCATCCCATGGCCTAGATTGCATCTCCAACACTATATATTGATGGGAAACCCTATTTTTGGAGGCCCCCAAGCATTGTCACGAAAATCCTCCTCCTTGGCAGCAGCCAAGGAGGGGGAAACACTCATCTACACCAGCACCAACTCAAGGAAGAAGAAGGCTAAGGGGCGGCGCTCCCCCATGATGCCGGCGGCGGGGAAGGAGTCCCCCGCGCCGCCGCCGCCGCCCACGCCTCCGCCTCCCGGCGCTCCTCGCTGAGCCCTCCAACGTCTTCACCGCCATCTCCATCACCAACTCCTCATTGTATTCAGTGGTCCATCCTCTCACAAACCTCTGTACCGTCCTATGTAAACATGGTGTTTGATGCTATAAGTTATAATCCTATGATCTATGTCATGTTGCCATAGTTTATTTGTTCTTTGATTGATTGGTTGTTTCTCTTTGGTTCATTAGAGTTGTATGTTGATATGTTACCGTCCTTGGTGCCCATTATATTTGTGCGCGCATGGATCAAGCACCATAGGGTTGGTAGTACTTGTATACTAGAAGGGGGAAGTTCTGCCGGAGTGACAGAAACCTAAGGACGCGAACCGGATAGTTGCATGTATGGGAGTAAGAGGACCATTTACTTAAGGCTATGGTTGGGGAAACCTTAATGCTTGCTAGTATTTACGGATGTTTGCTAGCAAGCCAATCATATAGTACTTGTAATCCCGGAGGGAGAGCATGTATATTTAGCCTCTCCTACATAGAAAGCTGCATCGAAGACATTGAACCCAAGATCTTCACTAATTGATCTTGGACAAAGCCACCACTATTACCACCGCCTTTCCACACTCATGGTACTGTTAGTTTAGTTTGTTTTATTGCTGCAGCACTAACATTTATTCCGTGTATTTTATTGTTCTGCAAAGTCACCTCTCATACCCGTTATCGCTCTAGTTTTATTTCCTAGATATTGCAAACGCTTAGTGTGCGTAGAGTTGTATCAGTGGTTGATAGAACTTGAGAGAATGTTTATCCTACCTTTAGCTCCTCGTTGGGTTCGACACTCTTACTTATCGAAAAGGCTACACGCGATCCCCTATACTTGTGGGTTATCAAGACCTTTTCTGGCGCCGTTGCCGGGGAGCCATAGCGTAGGTGAATATTTTCGTGTGCACTTGTTTGCTTTATCTCTAAGTAGTTTTACTTCCTGTACCTAGTTGTTCTCTATCTCTTGTATGGATAGGGAATGCGAATTACAAAAAAAATTAGTTGTACTTCTTATATAAAAAAATAAAAAAATGTTTTCAGAAAAGAAAAGTGATTGGAAAGATGAGTAATGGTGAAGTGGGGGTCGACCTTGAACACTTGTGTTCATGCCTGCGAAACCAAAACAATTCTTTCCATGGAAGCTTTTCATTAAAAACTTGTAAATAGTGTATATAGTGTATATAGTGTACATATCCCGCTGTAAATAGAATGTATAGATAACCCCTAGTTTGTTATGCAAGTTTGTCACTATGCTGCCTAGAAAACAGATTTCCTGTGCTCCACTGTAGAAAATTTTAAAAATCACCAGAACGTGATCTTGATCTGAAATTTCTTGAGTGCATAGTAGTGCTTGCTATCTAACTTTCGTTAGTTTTGACTTTTCTGATTTGAGGTACGTAGACAGATCTAATAATTCAATCTTTACGGACTGATTCTGTTGAGACAGATTTCCTGTGCTGTGCTGCAAAAATTCGTGAAAAATCTCAGTATGGCATTTTGATCTGAAATTTTTTGTGCATAGACCTGAGGTTATGATCTGTCTTTCATTAATCATGAGTTTTTCGATTTGAGCTACGTAACTATCTCATTGAGTGACATCTTTACAGAGTGTTCAGTTTTGACAGATTTCTATTCTCTTTGTTTAAATATTGTACTTAGGATTCAAAAGTTTCCTTCGTTTTCGACGTACGATTGAAATAATAAGAAACCTCAGTATTACAGTGGCTAAATATTTGATAGATTTTATAGAAATTAGGGATACTTGAACACTTGTGGATTTTATTTAATGAGTACTAACCTACTAATGAGTTTTGTGAAGCTTTATGTGGATGCAGTTTTTAAGTTCCAATCAATATGGTGATATGAGATGAGCAAGAGGATGCAAGAGCTCAAGCTTGGGGATGTGTAGATGGATCCCAAGAGAATATTCAAGAAGATGCAAATATCTAAGCTTGGGGATGCCCAAGGCATCCCCCTATTCATCAACCAACATGAGGTTGTCTCCTTCAAACTCAATATTACCCATCCACATGTAAGCATTGTATATAGTTGCTTTTATTATCTTTGGTTTTATCCTATTTAGTTTTATTAGGTTCTTTATTTGGTTCTTGTTTCTTTGTCAGTTTCACTTATAATTGGAAAACAACAAAAAAAGGGGGTTTGAGAGCTCCATCAAATAATCATGCCCATCTTAAATGGCTATAAAGAAAGAGCTTTATGGGAGACAACCCAATATGTTTATATTTCTGTTATTTACTGCTTTGTTGAGTCTTGGAAGTCATTACTACTGTAATGACCTCTCCTTATCATGTTTGTTTTGTTTTTGTGCCAAGAATTGCCTCTAATGGTAAGAAAGTGGTATTTGGGGGATTTGCAATCTTGTTTACTGTTTCTGGTTCGTCACGAGAAAAATCGCCAAAAATCACCAGAACGTAAGTTTGAGCTGCCAATTTACGAGCATCTTCCCCAGGTATTTATCTAACTTTCATTAGTTCAGAGTTTTTCGAGTTACGCAGCGTAACTATTTTTCAAAAATCAATTTTTACGAACTGTTCTGTTTTGACAGATTCTTGCACTGTTTTGCATTTGCATCTTTTTGCCCACCTTTTTGAGTTCTCTTGATCAAAGAACCTTATTGAAGTTGTGCTACAGTAGCTAATGCTTATTAAAATGCTTTTCATATGTCATACTGAACTTTGTAGATTTGATTAATATTATCATTGCACTAACGCTGCTAATGAGATTTGTGATGAGTTTTGTATGAAGGAAGTTTTCAAGTGTAGGAAAGAAGAATGATGAGATGAGATGAAGAATGGACAAAAGCTCAAGCTTGGGGATGCCCATGTCACCCCAAGATATATTCAAGAAGTACAAGCGTCAAAGCTTGGGGATGCCCAAGGCATCCCCTTCTTCATCAATAAAAATATCAGGTCCTGTTTCTGTTCACTATATTTTTATTGCTTCATATACTATGTGTTATTCTTGGAGCGTCTTTATTTTCTGTTGTGTATTTTATTTTCAATAAAGTGGGCACCATCATACCATGTTTGTTTGGGAGAGAGACACGCTCCGTTTTAATTGTATGAACGCTCTAGTTTTCACTCTTATTGTTCAACGAGCGTTTTATTTTTGCTAGTACTGCGTTTAGCTCTGGTTTTTCACTCCTATTTTGTTTAGAGCTTGTTAGTATGCTTCAGTTATATATGATTAGCTCTCTGATCTTTAATGAATATTATAAATGAGAGTTGTTTCAAATAAGTTGATTGGTGTTGGATACGAGTAAAAAGGTTTCATATTAATAGTGATGCAAATGGAAGATCTCCTCTGATGTTTCAATTGGGTTGAATTGATCATTTAGTTTAGACTTTTAATATCACCATATGCTTTAATTAATAAGTTTTGTCGCTATGCATGATTATGACCATTATTGCTCTCTTAGTTGGTCGCTATCTTTCTTTTTGCTAGCCTTCATTCTGTACTGAGTATGATCTCTACTCGTGCATCCAACCACCAAAAACCAAAATATGCCAAAAGTGTCCACCATACCTACCTATATGTGGTATTTCACCGCCACTCCAAGTAAATTTACATGTGCTACCTTTAAAACCTTCAAAATAATTCCTTGTTTTTGCAATACATAGCTCATGGGAAAGTAGCCTAAAAAATATTGTGGTGAGGAATATGTCACTTATGTATCTTAGTTCTTATAAGTTGCTTGTTGTGTGGCAACCATGCTGACATGGGGACACCATCATCATATTTTTGATAAATATCATGTGAGTTACTATGCATGTCCGTCTTGTCTGAAGTAAAGGAGATAACCATGATAAAAGGTTAGAGTATGCATATTGTTAGAGAAGAACATTGGGCCGCTAACCAAAGCCATGTTTACATGGTGGAAGTTTCAGCATGGACATTAAAACCTCAAAAATCTCTTATGAGAAATTTATGTTGCCAAAAGCTTTAAGCTTAAAGAGGAGTCCATTTGTCTGTTGTCCATGTTGTCCCGGTATGGATGTCTAAGTTGAGAATAATCAAAAGCGAGAAATCCAATGCGAACTTTCTCCTTAGACCTTTGTACAGGAGGTACCCCTTTGTGAAACTTGGTTGAAACATATGTAATGCGATGATAATCCATGGAAATCCGAGCTAATTAGGACAAGGTGCGGGCACTATTAGTATTCGATGCATGAGGCTTGCAACTTATAGGAAGTTTTATACATAACCTATATTACTTATTGCTACCGTTGACACAATTGCCTCTCTTAAAATTTTATATCTCTATGTTTTCAAAATAAAAAGCTCTAGCACATGTTTAATCTCTGCTTCCCTCTGCGAAGGGCCATTCTTTTACTTTTATGTTGAGTCTTCATCTTCTAAGTTATATGCACCGTCTTATGAGAGCATAGTTGTCATTCTTAGTTCTATGTGCATGGTCCCAAAATTATTATTGATTGAATCATGAATGTGTTATTACTTGTTCTTAAATTATTTGTATCTAGTCATCCTTTGAACTTTGAAGGTGCATGTCACCTCAAAAATTATTCTTTTTATCACTTACCTACTCGAGGACGAGCAGGAGTTAAGCTTGGGGATGTTGATACGTCACAAACGTATCTATAATTTTTGATATTCCATGCTTGTTTTACACCAATTACTATATGTTTTAAGGGACTAACCTATTAATAATTGCAAAAGTGCACAAGTTCTTGGTTTCAACTTTGTTGTGCAGGAAATAGGCAAATATGGAAGGAAATAGCTCATTATGGTGAAATCTGGAATTTCCCGGAATCTGTCCCTGCTGAACACTTTTCAAAGATCGCTTCGAAACTCCATCAAAACGACGTCCAATGGAAAAGTCGTAAACTACAAAGTTGTAGAGAATTTCAAACCGAACAATTTGGACATCTTATTCGTCCAGAACGGACAACGGATGCATCCGGCAGAGCAGAATTACTGCGGAGGTTCGTGCAGTCTCGGGACTCCGAAAGTTGGTGACGTATTTGACACAAACTCTTTCCATACCTGGATATTTCGGCCCAGCCACGAGTTGTGAGGCTCATGAAGGACAGAGGGGAGTCCTAGGAAGGTTCTAGAGGTGCCCAAGAGCCCTTGGATCAAAGGGGCATCCATCCCATGGCCTAGATTGCATCTCCAACACTATATATTGATGGGAAACCCTATTTTTGGAGGCCCCCAAGCATTGTCACGAAAATCCTCCTCCTTGGCAGCAGCCAAGGAGGGGGAAACACTCATCTACACCAGCACCAACTCAAGGAAGAAGAAGGCTAAGGGGCGGCGCTCCCCCATGATGCCGGCGGCGGGGAAGGAGTCCCCCGCGCCGCCGCGCCGCCCACGCCTCCGCCTCCCGGCGCTCCTCGCTGAGCCCTCCAACGTCTTCACCGCCATCTCCATCACCAACTCCTCATTGTATTCAGTGGTCCATCCTCTCACAAACCTCTGTACCGTCCTATGTAAACATGGTGTTTGATGCTATAAGTTATAATCCTATGATCTATGTCATGTTGCCATAGTTTATTTGTTCTTTGATTGATTGGTTGTTTCTCTTTGGTTCATTAGAGTTGTATGTTGATATGTTACCGTCCTTGGTGCCCATTATATTTGTGCGCGCATGGATCAAGCACCATAGGGTTGGTAGTACTTGTATACTAGAAGGGGGAAGTTCTGCCGGAGTGACAGAAACCTAAGGACGCGAACCGGATAGTTGCATGTATGGGAGTAAGAGGACCATTTACTTAAGGCTATGGTTGGGGAAACCTTAATGCTTGCTAGTATTTACGGATGTTTGCTAGCAAGCCAATCATATAGTACTTGTAATCCCGGAGGGAGAGCATGTATATTTAGCCTCTCCTACATAGAAAGCTGCATCGAAGACATTGAACCCAAGATCTTCACTAATTGATCTTGGACAAAGCCACCACTATTACCACCGCCTTTCCACACTCATGGTACTGTTAGTTTAGTTTGTTTTATTGCTGCAGCACTAACATTTATTCCGTGTATTTTATTGTTCTGCAAAGTCACCTCTCATACCCGTTATCGCTCTAGTTTTATTTCCTAGATATTGCAAACGCTTAGTGTGCGTAGAGTTGTATCAGTGGTTGATAGAACTTGAGAGAATGTTTATCCTACCTTTAGCTCCTCGTTGGGTTCGACACTCTTACTTATCGAAAAGGCTACACGCGATCCCCTATACTTGTGGGTTATCAAGACCTTTTCTGGCGCCGTTGCCGGGGAGCCATAGCGTAGGTGGATAGCAGTTGCACCCAACGATGTCGACAACACCGACGCGTTCTTTGCTAACCTTAGGGCACAACGCAGGTCCAACAGGCGCCACCGTCGGGCCGTCGCCGCCTTCGAGCTCGAGAACCCGAATACAACTTGGACCGAAAACGACCCTCGGTGGGATGACATTTGGACGGAGACAACCTCCGACGACGAGTAGAGACTAGACTAGTAATTTATCTATTTTATTGTAATTTCAATAAAGTCGTTGTCGGTTCTATTAGTTTAAATTTAGTTTATAAAGTCGTTGTCGGTTGTTTTTGTTCAATAAAGTGGTTGACACGAAATTTATTACGATTGAACTAAAATTAAAGTACAGAGCTCAACTGAAAATTAAGATACATGGCCAGATTCGAAGGAGGCGGCTCTGTCTTTCCGGCGCCGGCCCCCTCTTCCCGCCTCTGTCTTTCCGTCGGCCCCTCTTCCCGCCTCTGTCTTTCAGCCGGCCCCCTCTTCCCGCCTCTGTCTTTCCGCCGACCCCCTCTTCCCGCCTCTTTCTTCCCGCCACTTTCTTCCCGCCTCCTGTCTTCCCACTCCCATTTTTCCCGCCACTTTCTTCCCGCCTCCTGTCTTCCCGCCTCTTTCTTCCCGCCACTTTCTTCCCGCCTCCTGTCTTCCCGCTCCCATTTTTCCCGCCATTTCTCACTACATATATGTAGCCCGGCTTGGCCAGCATTATCACATCTCTACAATCTCTCATCACTCTCTCATGGCTTCCACCGCACCCACTCTAACCTACCAGCAGGTGGAGGAGCTTTGCGCCTCGAACTACCCTTGCCCACCGGGCTACCGCGTCCCCGCCGGCTGGAGCCTAAGCGCCGGCGGCGTGCCGGTCCCTCCCCTCCCTCAGGGTACTGCGCGCCGGGCGGCCATCACGAACCACTACTACCTCGACCTCACGCCGGAGCAGCGGATGAATCCCCGCTGGCATCCCGATAACCAGCATACTTGGGACGCCTTCTTCATCAATCGGCGTGAGAGGGCGCTCGCCAGGTATGAGGAGGACGGTCTGCCTCCTGGGAACTTCCACGAGGCCGGCCGTCGGCTATGGTGGTACGGCCGGACTCTGCAGAGCGTCATGGACTACATCACGGCCGGCGATATCCCCCGCCTGCGCTGGCCTCAGTTCGAGCCACGAGCGCCGGCCGACGACAGCGACGACAGCAGCGACGACGACGGCGGCAACTTAGAAGGCGACGACTACCAGTACAACGGCGGCGACTATGAAGACTACGAGTATGCATATTACACGCCTAGGCAGGAGTATGACTAAATCACTCCAAATTTCATGTATCATCAGTGCTATCTCGAATCAATCGAATCATTCGAAAATGGACACCAGAACACATCACGGATAATATAATTCACATGATCCATTCAACAAAGTTTGGTACAATAAATTATTACACATCATTTCTTCCCTTGTGTCCCTGCTTGCTTACGATTGGGCCGTATCCATGGAGCATCCTCATCATTTAACTTAATGCTTGGGTCGGTGTTCACTTTGAAGGGCGGAATTTCACCAAACATATTATAATCTTCTGACATGTCTGTCTTGTCCTCCACTCCCACGATGTTTCTTTTCCCTGAAAGAACAATGTGGCGCTTTGGATCATCGCATGATGTACTGATCGTTTTCTTATCTTTCCGTTTCCTCGGTTTGCTACTCATGTCCTTGACATAGAAAACCTGAGCGACATCTTTCGCTAGGACGAATGGTTCGTCAAGGTAACCAAGATTGTTGAAATCCACCATTGTCATTCCGTATTGCTGGTCCACCTTTACCCCACCTCCTGTTAGCTTGAACCATTTGCACCGGAACAAAGGGACCTTAAAGGAGGGTCCATAGTCAAGTTCCCATATCTCCTCTATGTAACCATAATATGTGACCTTTTGCCCATTCTCGGTTGCTGCATCAAAGCGGACACCACTGTTTTGGTTGGTGCTCTTTTTATCTTGGGCGATCGTGTAAAATGTATTCCCATTTATCTCGTACCCTTGGAAAGTCGTTATAGTCGAAGATGGTGTCTTGGCCAACATGTACAGCTGATCTACAACCTTATTGTCATTCATTAAATGTTTTCTCAACCAACTGCCGAAAGTCTCCATGTGGGCCTTCCTAATCCAGGATTCAGGCTTCCCCGGGTTGTCCGAGCGTAAAATATTCTTGTGTTTCTCAAAGTACGGAGCCACCAAGCTGGAATTGGTCAGAACTGTGTGGTGTGCTTCAGTCAGAGAATGGCCATCCATACATATCGTTGATTTCCTTCCGATCGTGCCTTTTCCACTTAGTCTCCCCTCGTGCCGCGATCGAGGAAGACCAATCGGCTTAAGGTCAGGAACAAAGTCAACACAAAACTCAATTACCTCCTCATTTCCATAGCCCTTGGCGATGCTTCCTTCTGGCCTAGCACGGTTACGAACATATTTCTTTAATACTCCCATGAACCTCTCGAAGGGGAACATATTGTGTAGAAATACAGGACCGAGAATGGAAATCTCTTCGACTAGGTGAACCAGGAGGTGCGTCATAATATTGAAGAAGGATGGCGGGAACACTACAAGAAAAGTTGCCATGGTCGACGAAGTTGAAGTCGCGCCGTGGTTGCTGGTGACCATGGCCGACGATTTTTGGTCTCTCCGTTGTGCATGTCAAAACGTTTTTTCTCGTTTTGAGGCCACCTAGCCCGACGAAAACGGCCAAAACGTGGTGTATGGTGTCCCGGGACGTGGTGCATCTCGAAATCTCGGGTTCGCCGGCCGAGTCAACGCAAATCCGCACCGCCGAGGGATGTAGGGCCCAGATGGCAGCCTCTCTGGCATTTTTTTTCTCGATCGCGCCATCTCGTTCAACGCTCTCCGATCGAGCCGTTTACGATGCAGGATCATGGGTCCCGCATGTCATCCTCTATGAACCAAAATTCTTTCTATTCTTGGATTTTTTGACCCCCTGATTTCTGGCTACTTCCTTTTTCTTTTGATCCCTTGCCGCCTTGGAAACATTGAGACCGCTGCTGCTAAATGGGACCCGCATGTCATCCTCTATGTGCAATCAACTTTCTTTTCTTGGAGTTTTTTTTGCACCTCATATTTGGTCACTTGCCTTTTTCTTTCGATCCCTGCCGCCTGATACCGCTGCTAAATGGGACCCGCATGTCATCCTCTATGTCAATATTTCTTTTCTTGAATTATTTTTGGCACCTCATATTTGGTCACTTGCCTTTTCTTTCGATCCCGCCCTCTCAAACGGTGATACCGCTGCTGCTAAATGGGACCCGCATGTCATCCTCTATGTACTATAAAACTATCTTTTCTTGAATTATTTTTGGCTCCTCATATTTGGTCACTTGCCTTTTTCTTTCGATCCCGTGCAGCCTCTCAAACGGTGATACCGCTGCTGCTAAATGGGACCCGCATGTCATCCTCTATGTACTATAAAACTTTCTTTTCTTGAATTATTTTTGGCTCCTCATATTTGGTCACTTGCCTTTTCCTTTCGATCTCATGCCACGTTTGAAACGTTGAGGAACCTGCTGGCTCATGGGACCCGCATGTCATCCTCTATGTACTATAAAAGTTCATTTCTTGGTTTTTTTCACCCTCTGATTTTTGGCTATTTCCTTTTTCTTTTGATCCCCTGCCGCCTTTGAAACGTTGAGGACTCTGGCTCATAGGTCCCACATGTCAGCCTCTATGTACAATCAAGTTTCTTTTCTTGATTATTTTTGGATCCTGATATTTGGTCACTTGCCTTTTTCTTTCGATCTCATGCCACGTTTGAAACGCTGCTGGCTCATGGGACCCGCATGTCATCCTCTATGTACAATCAACTTTCTTTTCGATCTCAAGCCGCATTTGAAACGTTGAGACCGCTGCTAAATGGGACTCGCATGTCATCCTCTATGTACAATAAAGTTTCTTTTCTTGGATTATCTTTGGCTCCTGATATTTTGTCACTTGCCTTTTTCTTTCGATCTCATGCCGTGCTGGCTCATGGGTCCCGCATGTCATCCTCTACGAACAATAAAAGTTTTCTTTCTTGGAGTTATTTTTGACCCCTAATTTCTGGCTATTTGCCTTTTTCTTTGATCTCCTGCCCCCTTCGATGAGGACGCTGTTGGCAGGTCGGTCCCACATGTCATCCTCTATGAACAATAAAAGTTTCCTTTGGTGGATTTATTTTGAACCCCTAATTAATTTATGGATATTTCCCTGCCGCCTTGGAATCGTTGAGGATGCTGCTGCCTCATGGGTCCCGCATGTCATCCTCTCAGAACGAAAATGTTTCTTTTCTTGGATTTTTACCAACAGATTTTTGGTTTATTTTTTCTTTCCATCCCCTGCCGCCTTTAAAATGTTGACGACGCTGCTGGCTCATAGGTCCCCGATGTCAGCCTCCTCGTACAAGAAACATGTGATATCTTGATTATTTTGCAGACAATAAACAGTGTATTTCGCTCTGAGCTATTGCAAACGGATAAATTAAATCTTTATTTTTATATAAACAAACTTATATGTTGAATCTCCTTGTTTTGTGTTTTTGCGAAGCATAGGACTTTCCTGTTTTTTTTAGAAAAATCCGAACTTTCCTGTTTTGGAGTGGGCTGAAATTGTACGAGTCAAAAGGCCCAGCATAGTTCGAAGGCCCAGATGTCCAGATGCAGCCCAATTGAAATCTTTCTTTTCTTGGATTTTTTCACCCCCTGATTTCTGGCTACTTCATTTTTCTTTTGGTCCTGTGCCACCTTGAAAACGTTGAGATCGCTACTGCAAAATGGGACCCGCGTGTCATCCTCTATGTACAATAAAATTTCTTTTCTTGGATTATTTTTGGCCTGATATTTGGTCACTTTCCTTTTTCTTTCAATCTCATGCCGACTTTGAAACGTTGAGGAAGCTGGCTCATGGGTCCCGCATGTCATCCTCTGAACAATAAAAGTTTCCTTTGTTGGATTTATTATTTACCCCTAATTTCGCTATTTGCCTTTTTCTTTTGATCCCCGCCCCCTTTGAAACGATGACGCGCACGGGTCGGTCCCACATGTCATCCTCTATGAACAATAAAGGTTTCCTTTGATAGATTTATTTTTGACCCTAATTAATTTCTGGCTATTTCCTTTTTTATTTTGATCCCCTGCCGCCTTGGAATAGTTGAGGATGTGCTGCCTCATGGGACCCGCATGTCATCCTCTTAGAAAGGTAAATGTTTCATTTCTTGGATTTGTTTACCAACTGATTTTTGGCTTATTTTTTGTTTCGATCTCCTGCCGCCTTTAAAACGTTGACAACGCTGCTCATGGGTCCCCAATGTCAGCCTCCCCATACTGCAAATCCTCTTTCTGCAAAGGTTGTATTTCTAGCTAGATAGCTAAGGTGGATTCGAATCTGCCGTGGTTCAGGCAGCTCAGGTAAGCCTTCTTGCACTGATTAATGGAACTAGTGTATAGCAAGGTCAAGACATGTGGCTCGGTGTAATGAATCTATTTGAATCATGTTGTGGATTCAATCTGATAGTTCTCTAACAGGTCAGCCAAAATAGAAATTAAGTTTTTTTCTAAAACGGAAATGCAAATTAAGATGAACACAAACATTAGTTATCATAATAGCTGATCATACATACATACTTGCTAAGAGCAAAAGCTTGCCAGAGTTTTACCACCCATACAATTAATTAGCAGTTCAGATAAGATAACCTTATATAAGTATAACTACAAATGCATTTGCTAAGGGCTCATGGGACAACAGAACTAGACAACCGCAAACTTTATGACCAGCATGTCACAGCGGCATCGAAAGATCTTGACCTTCAACTTTGATCCAATGCGAAGTTTGGCACCGTCAATGAACTTTTTCCACCTGGAAGTAACAGCCAAGCGGCCATCTGTGGGACTGATACCGTCCCTCCACGGTGAGACCTTCACTCTCCATGACGAGGGAAATCTTGCCCCTTCGGCCAGCATTGAGATCCTTGGAGATACTTTTAGGCAATTTCTGATTCAAAGCAAGAGATACCACCAAAAATTAGTCAATGGCACCAATGCACTGAAGACTGAACCATGTGAGACTTTGAGTAGAGAAGACATCAAGATAAGAGAAGTTATGCTGTCATATACTCACGAACATAGCCTTCAGATGCATCATGGTCACCACACGGGTGGCCAATGAGCTGAGACCTCGGTGATCTGGGCCGGGCAGTGAGCCTGGCTGGTACACGGCTGGTGCTGATGCAGGAGACTGGGCAGGTGCAAACGGTGCCTCTAGAGGAACCGGGATACGTGAGGGCAGGTGCAGAACGAGTGGAGGAACCAGGTGGATGCAGGGACTCTGGGTAGATGCAGAAACGAGCTGGTACAGGAACCGGTGCTGATGCAGGAGAGTGGGAAGCCGGTGCCGGTGCTGGTGTGGGTGCCCTTTGTGACATCCGCTCCTGTTCCATCAGGGGATCTGTAACTTTGATCATGTTAAACCCAACAAGCTAGAACAGAGGGAATGGTTTAGAACAACTGCTCAGAATGCAGTAATCAAAGGATATGAGTACAAAAAAGTTACATAATATATATTTCGAAGTGTCTCCAACTCTGTAAGCAGTTACGTATATCTGCCCGTTTGAGTTTCTGATCCTCAGCTCGTCGCCCTTCTTCAGACCGTAGTCAAAAGCAAACTTTCTCCAATCATGTCCATACAAATATGTGATGGCCTGCGTCTTGTAGACATACACCTCATAGACCGTGTAGGTGTTCATCAATTTTCCATTGCCATGCATAGTGAAAGACCCTTCATGCGGACACATCTGGTTAATCATTGGACGAAGTTCACAAGGTACAATCTGCAGGTGAAAATTGATACTAATGTAAGAAGCAGGAAGACTAAAAACAAGACTTTACTATATGCCAATTCATGCTAAACCACTGAGAATACATACCTGTAACTCTGTGAAGGAGTTATTAGAAAGGTAGATAGAGCCATAGGAGGTGTTATATGCGGGGTATGTACATGGGCCCGCCATATTCCCGCAAGCTCGGCATCGGGATGGTGAAGGAAACATGGGAGGTACTACTGGTGCGTAGCGCTGAATGTAAGTGGAAGAATTAGGTTGTGTAAAGTGCATAGTTCAGAGCAATGCAAATGTTGACAAGCGAGTGCATAACACTATGTTACAAACTGAACAGTCAAAATTTAGTGTATGATGAATATAAGCATGCTAATTTGGCGTTTCCGAATTCCAAAAAGCATTAGACAGAGCCGGTGATAATATCAGACATAAATCATGGCATGTAAATGTGGCTTAAGAAAATATACCCGAACCCTTGGATGGTTACGGCCCGGCTGGTCCTTGGACTTGAGCTTATATAAGCATCCAGAAGGTGGGGCTGACAGTAACTTGGTGGCAGCCTCTGCAGATGCCTCATCAGCAGCAGTTGCAATCCTTTTGACCAATGAAGGCTTAGCAGTTTCAGTCTGCATATGAAAATTGAAGAGCAACAGACATCAGCAGTGATATATAAAATGAATCTATGAGACACTGATGCATATAGTGCTGGATGTAAGTGGAAGAATAGGGTTGTGTGTGTTTCTGAACTATTGGTAAGCATTAGACAAAGCCGGCAATAAACAGACAAATCAAATCATGTATGAGGATTAAGAAAATATACCTGCTTAAAAAGGATACCACCCAGCTGGCCCGTGGCCTTGTGCTTGAGGAGGTTTTCAGAAGATGGTAGCGGCACCATCGTCTTCACAGCAGCCTCATCAGGATCATTTTTTTCCATTTGAGTAGAGGCACAGAAGCTTCATCCTGCATATGAATAGCAACAGAACTCATCATTGATATTTAATAAATCTATGAGATAGACTGATGCAAATAGTGCGGGATGTAAGTGGAAGAATAGGGTTGTGCATAGACAACAGTTGACAACAATGTAAATGATTACAAAAGAAGCCAATGGAACTCAACAGTTTATATACTGGATGAGACAGACTGAAAAGTGAAAAATTAGTGCATGATGATTGTAAGCAAACGCAGTGTTTCTGAACTTTTGGTAAGCATTAGGCAAAGCCAACAGTAATTAAACAGATAATAATAAAATCATGTATGTGGATTAAGAAAATATACC
This sequence comes from Lolium multiflorum, assembly GCA_030979885.1. Taxonomy (NCBI): domain Eukaryota; kingdom Viridiplantae; phylum Streptophyta; class Magnoliopsida; order Poales; family Poaceae; genus Lolium; species Lolium multiflorum. Next base: position 404,785,233 of record CM061750.1, read on the forward strand.
AGATTCATTAAAAGGTCACCACCCAGCTGGCCCATGGCCTCGTGCTTGTAGAGGTTTTCGGATGATGGTGCCGGCACCATCGTCCTCACAGCAGCCTCATTTTGCATCCACTTGAGTAAAGGCGCAGCCAGCCTGCATAAGAATGGGAACAGATCTCAGCAGTGATATTGAATGACTCTGAGACAGACTGATGCATATAGTGCTGGATGTAAGTGGAAGGGTATGGCTGTGTATGGACAACCGTTCACAACAATGCAAGGGTGTGTTCGGTTCTGAAACAGATGGAATGGAATGGAATGGTTCCATTTCAGAGGAATGGAATGGTTACATTTTTGTTCGGTTGGGAAAAATGGAGAGCAGAACAGGTCGAGGTTAAACTAATCATTTGTCTCAAAATTGTAATTAGCAATTGTAAATGACATTTTAATCTCAAAGTCATAATTAACAGCGCCTAATGGTGCTCTTTTAATCTAAAAATCGTAATTAACATCGTTTTTTGTTGGGTTAGGGGAACTGGAGAGTAGATGAACATTACTGTATGATGATTGTAAGCAAACGAATTTGGTGTTTCTAAACTTTTGGCTTCGAGATCTTATGGGCTTCAACTCTAGCCTACCCCAACTTGTTTGGGACTGAAAGGCTTGGTTGTTGTTGTTGTTGTAAACTTTTGGCAAGCATTAGAAAAAAACGACAATAAACAGACAAAAATCAAGGCATGTTTTGTGGATTAAGAAAATATACCATATTCATTAAAAGATCACCACCCAGCTGGCGCGTGGCCTTGTGCTTGTAGAGGCATTTAGAAGATGGGGGCGGCATCAACATACTGGCAGCCTGATCAGCCGCAGTTTTGATCTTCCTTTTGAGTAAAGGCCCTAAAGTTTCAGTCTGCATATGAATAGCAAAACAAAAGGCAGACCTCAGCAGTGATATTGAATTACTGTATGAGATAGACTGATGCATATAGTGGATGCTCTTAGCCTTTTGCACCATGAACACTAGCTATATGGACAGACAAAAAAAACTAGTTGACTCAGCTTTGTCTAGATACCTCCATCCCAAAGCTTAAGGCTTATTTATTTTTGAGAAATCAAAACAAGTAAAGTTTGACCAAAATTTTAGAACATTCTATCAACAAATATAATATTGTGTAGATACCGTAGGAAAATATATTTCACAACCTATTTAATGATATTAATTTTGTATTTTGCATGTTAATGATTTTTGGTAAAAGCTTGGTATAGTTTGACTTTCTAAAAATAATATAAGCCCTAAGCTTTGGGATGGAGGTAGTAGTATCTAGAGCTAAAACACATCTAGATACATCCGTATCTACAGATAGTTGAGTCAATTAATTTGGATCTGAGGGAGTATCAGATTCAGACTACATGGTAAGTTGGTTAAAAAATTACCCCTGGGCGGTCCCTGCCCAGCTCGGCAGTGGCATTTCGCTTCTTGTGCTGCAGATCTGGCCATGCTCCTGCAGCAGGTGGGGCGCTATCGTTCCCCATAGCCTCAGCACGGAACCTGGAGGTACCAACCTGATACAGAAAATATAGAGCATGGTGTCACAGAGGCTTTACGCACAAACAGCTGAAGACATGTGCTACTTTAAGCATTTTCCAGAACAGGAACAGATTGAGGATGCAGACAAACAGAGTGGATAAGCAAACGGAGTACCTGCTTTGCGGGGCTGGGGACGCAGCTCAGGCTCAGCCAACTGCCCACATGCGTGGTGGCCTTACGCTCCATTGCCCCCCCACCACCACCACCGATCGAGGTCTTCCCTTTCCTGTACAAGCTGACAAAAGATACATTGAGGATCAGCAGAGACTACAAGGGTTGCAAATGTCGACAAATAAAGGAAGAACACCCCAATCCAAGCAAAGGTAGCCCCCGCCCCCCACACCCCATCAATCACCCCAAGAGGAAGGTGATGCAGAGCAAGTTTTCCCTCAGAAAGAAATCAAGGTTTATCGAACCAGGAGGAGCCAAGAAGCATGTTGAAGGTTGATGGCGGCGAGATGTAGTGTGGCACAACACCAGGGATTCCGGCGCCAACGTGGAACCTGCACAACACACCAAAGTACTTTGCCCCAACGAAACAGTGAGGTTGTCAATCTCACCGGCTTGCTGTAACAAAGGATTAGATGTATAGTGTGGATGATGATTGTTTGCAGAAAATAGTAAAGAACAAATATTGCAGTAGATTGTATTCGATGTAAAGAATAGGACCGGGGTCCACAGTTCACTAGAGGTGTCTCTCCCATAAGATAAATAGCATGTTGGGTGAACAAATTACAGTCGGGCAATTGACAAATAGAGAGGGCATGACAATGCACATACATGATATGATAAGTATAGTGAAATTTAATTGGGCATTACGACAAAGTACATAGACCGCTATCCAGCATGCATCTATGCCTAAAAAGTCCACCTTCAGTTATCATCCAAACCCCTTCCAGTATTAAGTTATAAACAACACAATTGCATTAAGTATGGTGCGTAATGTAATCAATAACTACATCCTCGGACATAGCATCAATGTTTTATCCCTAGTGGCAACAGCACATCCACAACCTTAGAACTTTCTGTCACTGTCCCAGATTTAATGGAGGCATGAACCCACTATCGAGCATAAATACTCCCTCTTGGAGTTAAGAGCAAAAACTTGGCCAGAGCCTCTACTAATAACGGAGAGCATGCAAGATCATAAACAACACATAGGTAATAGATTGATAATCAACATAACATAGTATTCTCTATCCATCGGATCCCGACAAACACAACATATAGCATTACAGATAGATGATCTTGATCATGTTAGGCAGCTCACAAGATCCAACAATGAAGCACATAAGGAGAAGACGACCATCTAGCTACTGCTATGGACCCATAGTCCAGGGGTGAACTACTCACTCATCACTCCGGAGGCGATCATGGCGGTGAAGAGTCCTCCGGGAGATGATTCCCCTCTCCGGCAGGGTGCCGGAGGCGATCTCCTGAATCCCCGAGATGGGATTGGCGGCGGCGGCGTCTCTGAAGGTTTTCCGTATCGTGGCTCTCGGTACTGGGGGTTTCGCGACGGAGGCTTTAAGTAGGCGGAAGGGCAGGTCAGGGGGCGTCACGAGGGGCCCACACGCTAGGGCCGCGCGGCCAGGGCTTGGGCCGCGTCGCCCTGTTGTGTGGCCACCTCGTGGCCCCACTTCTTATCTCCTCCGGTCTTCTGGAAGCTTCGTGGAAAAATAGGCCCCTGGGCGTTGATTTCGTCCAATTCCGAGAATATTCCTTACTAGGATTTCTGAAACCAAAAACAGCAGAAAGAACTGGCTCTTTCGGCATCTCGTTAATAGGTTAGTGCCGGAAAATGCATAAATATGACATAAAGTATGCATAAAACATGTAGATATCATCAATAATGTGGCATGGAACATAAGAAATTATCGATACGTCGGAGACGTATCAGCATCCCCAAGCTTAGTTCATGCTCGTCCCGAGCAGTAAACGATAACAAAGATAATTTCTGGAGTGACATGCCATCATAACCTTGATCATACTATTGTAAGCATATGTAATGAATGCAGCGATCAAAACAATGGTAATGACATGAGTAAACAAATGAATCATAAAGCAAAGACTTTTCATGAATAGTACTTCAAGACAAGCATCAATAAGTCTTGCATAAGAGTTAACTCATAAAGCAATAAATCAAAGTAAAGGTATTGAAGCAACACAAAGGAAGATTAAGTTTCAGCGGTTGCTTTCAACTTATAACATGTATATCTCATGGATAGTGTCAATGTAAAGTAATATAACAAGTGCAATATGCAAGTATGTAGGAATCAATGCACAGTTCACACAAGTGTTTGCTTCTTGAGATGGAGAGAAATAGGTGAACTAACTCAACATAAAAGTAAAATAAATGTCCTTCAAAGAGGAAAGCATCGATTGCTATATTTGTGCTAGAGCTTTTATTTTGAAAACATGGAACAATTTTGTCAACGGTAGTAATAAAGCATATGTATCATGTAAATTATATCTTACAAGTTGCAAGCCTCATGCATAGTATACTAGTAGTGCCCGCACCTTGTCCTAATTAGCTTGGATTAACACGGATTATCATTGCATAACATATGTTTCAACCAAGTGTCACAAAGGGGTACCTCTATGCCGCCTGTACAAGGGTCTAAGGAGAAAGTTCGCATTTGGATTTCTCGCTTTTGATCATTCTTCAACTTAGACACCCATACCGGGACAACATAGACAACAGATAATGGACTCCTCTTTTAATGCTTAAGCATTCAACAACAGATAATATTCTCATAAGAGATTGAGGTTTTATGTCCAAACTGAAACTTCCACCATGATTCATGGCTTTAGTTAGCGGCCCAATGTTCTTCTCTAACAGTATGCATACTCAAACCATTTGATGGTGAAAACCGCCCTACTTCAGACAAGACGAACATGCATAGCAACTCACATGATATTCAACAAAGAGTTGATGGCGTCCCCAGAAAACATGGTTATCGCACAACAAGCAACTTAATAAGAGATAAAGTGCATAAGTACATATTCAATACCACAATAGTTTTTAAGGCTATTTTGTCCCATGAGCTATATATTGCAAAGGCGAATGATGGAAATTTTAAAGGTAGCACTCAAGCAATTTACTTTGGAATGGCGGAGAAATACCATGTAGTAGGTAGGTATGGTGGACACAAATGGCATAGTGGTTGGCTCAAGGATTTTGGATGCATGAGAAGTATTCCCTCTCGATACAAGGTTTAGGCTAGCAAGGTTATTTGAAACAAACACAAGGATGAACCGGTGCAGCAAAACTCACATAAAAGACATATTGTAAACATTATAAGACTCTACACCGTCTTCCTTGTTGTTCAAAACTCAATACTAGAAATTATCTAGACTTTAGAGAGACCAAATATGCAAACCAAATTTTAGCAAGCTCTATGTATTTCTTCATTAATGGGTGCAAAGTATATGATGCAAGAGCTTAAACATGAGCACAACAATTGCCAAGTATCAAATTATTCAAGACATTTTAGAATTACTACATGTAGCATTTCCCGATTCCAACCATATAACAATTTAACGAAGAAGATTCAACCTTCGCCATGAATACTATGAGTAAAGCCTAAGGACATATTTGTCCATATGCAACAGCGGAGCGTGTCTCTCTCCCAGTGGATGCAAGGATCCATTTTATTCAAACACAATGAATGCTAGGATCCATTTTATTCAAACAAAAACAAAAACAAACCGACGCTCCAAGCAAAGCACATAAGATGTAATGGAATAAAAATATAGTTTCAGGGAGGAACCTGATAATGTTGTCGATGAAGAAGGGGATGCCTTGGGCATCCCCAAGCTTAGACGCTTGAGTCTTCTTAAAATATGCAGGGGTGAACCACCGGGGCATCCCCAATCTTAGAGCTTTCACTCTCCTTGATCATATTGCATCATTTCCCTCTCTTGATCCTTGAAAACTTCCTCCACACCAAACTCAAAACAACTCATTAGAGGGTTAGTGCACAATAAAAATTTACATGTTCAGAGGTGACATAATCATTCTTAACACTTCTGGACATTGCACAAAGCTACTGGACATTAATGGATCAAAGAAATTCATCCAACATAGCAAAAGAGGCAATGCGAAATAAAAGGCAGAATCTGTCAAAACAGAACAGTTCGTAAAGATGAATTTTAAAGTGGCATCAGACTTGCTCAGATGAAAATGCCCAAATTGAATTAAAGTTGCGTACATATCTGAGGATCACTCACATAAATTGGCATAATTTTCTGAGTTACCTACAGAGAATTAGGCCCAGATTCGTGACAGCAAAGAAATCTGTTTCTGCGCAGTAATCCAAATCTAGTATGAACCTTACTATCAACGACTTTACTTGGCACAACAATGCACAAAACTAAGATAAGGAGAGGTTTCTACAGTAGTAAACAACTTCTAAGACTCAAATATAAAACAAAGTACTGTAGTAAAAACATGGGTTGTCTCCCATAAGCGCTTTTCTTTAACGCCTTTCAGCTAGGCGCAGAAAGTGTATATCAAGTGTTATCAAGAGATGAAGCATCGACATCATAATTTGTTCTAATAATAGAATCAAAAGGTAACTTCATTCTCTTTCTAGGGAAGTGTTCCATACCTTTCTTGAGAGGAAATTGATATTTAATATTACCTTCCTTCATATCAATGATAGCTCCAACAGTTCGAAGAAAAGGTCTTCCCAATATAATGGGACAAGATGCATTGCATTCAATATCCAAGACAACAAAATCAACGGGGACAAGGTTATTGTTAACCATAATACGAACATTATCAATCCTCCCCAAAGGTTTCTTTTTAGCATTATCAGCGAGATTAACATCCAAATAACAATTTTTCAATGGTGGCAAGTCAAGCATATCATAGATTTTCTTAGGCATAACAGAAATACTTGCACCAAGATCACATAAAGCATTACAATCAAAATCATTGACCCTCATCTTAATGATAGGCTCCCAACCATCTTCTAACTTTCTAGGAATAGAGGTTTCAAGTTTTAGTTTCTCTTCTCTAGCTTTTATGAGAGCATTTGTAATATGTTTTGTAAAGGCCAAATTTATAGCACTAGCATTGGGACTTCTAGCAAGTTTTTGTAAGAACTTTATAACTTCAGAGATGTGACACTCATCAAAGTCTAAATCATTATGAGCTACAGCAATGGGATCATTGTCCCCAATGTTGGAAAAAAATTCAGCAGTTTTATCACAGGCAGTTTTAGCAGTTTCCGGCAGTTTTGCAGGCTTTGCATTAGAAGTAGAAACATTGCCAACACCAATTCTTTCACCATTATTAGTAGGAGGTGCAGCAACATGTGGAGCATTAACATTACTAGTGGTGGTAATAGTCCAAACTTTAGCTACATTATTCTCTTTAGCAAGTTTTTCATTTTCTTCTCTTTCCCACCTAGCATGCAATTCAGCCATTAATCTTATATTCTCATTAATTCTAACTTGGATGGCATTTGCTGTAGTAGCAATTTTATTTTCAATGTCCTTATTAGGCATAACTTTCAATTTCAAAAGATCAACATCAGAGGCAAGACTATCAACCTTAGAAGCAAGAATATCAATTTTATTGAGCTTTTCCTCAACAGATTTGTTAAAAGCAGTTTGTGTACTAATAAATTATTTAAGCATAGCTTCAAGTCCAGGGGTGTGTTCCTATTATTGTTGTAAGAATTCCCATAAGAATTACCATAACCGTTACCATTATTATAAGGATATGGCCTATAGTTATTACTAGAATTGTTCCGATAAGCATTGTTGTTGAAATTATTATTTTTAATGAAGTTTACATCAACATGTTCTTCTTGAGCAACCAATGAAGCTAATGGAACATTATTAGGATCAACATTAGTCCTATCATTCACAAGCATAGACATAATAGCATCAATCTTATCACTCAAGGAAGAGGTTTCTTCGACAGAATTTACCTTCTTACCTTGTGGAGCTCTTTGTTGGAGATATGCCCAAGAGGCAATAATAAAATGGTTATTATAATATATCTTTGTGTTTATGATAAATGTTTATATACCATGCTATAATTGTATTAACCGAAACATTGATACATGTGTGTTATGTGAACAACAAGGAGTCCCTAGTAAGCCTCTTGTATAACTAGCTTGTTGATTAATAGATGATCATCGTTTCATGATCATGAACATTGGATGTTATTAATAACAAGGTTATGTCATTATGTGAATGATATAATGGACACACCCAATTAAGCGTAGCATAAGATCACGTCATTAAGTTATTTGCTATAAGCTTTCGATACATAGTTACCTAGTCCTTATGACCATGAGATCATGTAAATCACTTATACCGGAAAGGTACTTTGATTACATCAAACGCCACTGCGTAAATGGGTGGTTATAAAGGTGGGATTAAGTATCCAGAAAGTATGAGTTGAGGCATATGGATCAACAGTGGGATTTGTCCATCCCGATGACGGATAGATATACTCTGGGCCCTCTCGGTGGAATGTCGTCTAATAGCTTGCAAGCATATGAATGGTTCATAAGAGACCACATACCACGGTACGAGTAAAGAGTACTTGTCATGAGACGAGGTTGAACGAGGTATAGAGATACCGATGATCAAACCTCGGACAAGTAAAATATCGCATGACAAAGGGAATTGGTATCGTATGTGAATGGTTCATTCGATCACTAAAGTCATCGTTGAATATGTGGGAGCCATTATGGATCTCCAGATCCCGCTATTGGTTATTGGTCGGAGAGAAGTCTCAACCATGTCTACATAGTTCGCGAACCGTAGGGTGACACACTTAAGGTTTGATGTCATTTAAGTAGATATGGAATATGGAATGGAGTTCGAAGTTTTGTTCGGAGTCTCGGATGGGATCCGGACATCACGAGGAGTTCCGGAATGGTCCGGAGAATAAGATTCATATATAGGAAGTCACTTTCCAAGTTTGGAAATGATCCGGTGAATTTATGGAAGGTGGTTTCTAGAATTATCCGGAATAAATCACTATGGAAGGAGGAGTCCCGGAGGGACTCCACAAACCCTAACCAGCCAACCAAGTGGGAGGGTGGAGTCCATGGTGGACTCCACCTCCTTGGCCGGCCAAGAAAAGGGGAAAGGGGAGAGTCCCTGTCCCTCTAGGTTTCGTCCATAAGGCAGTTTTTCTGTTGGGGTCTTATTCGAAGACTTTGGGCAAACCCTTGGGGTTCCACCTATATAATGAGGAGGAGAGGGAGGGGGCAGCCCATGACTTGGCCGCACCACCCCACCTAAGGAAAAGGTGGGAGTCCCACCTTGGGTAGGAATCCCCCCTTGAGTAGGTTTCCCACCTTTGGGAAGTTTTGGTGTTGGGGTCTTATTCGAAGACTTGGACTACAACTCTTGGGGCTTCCACCTATATAATGAGGGACAAGGGGAGGGTGGCCGGTGATACGCGTACAACACGCGTCCGTTGGGAACCCCAAGAGGAAGGTGTGATGCGTACAGCGGCAAGTTTTCCCTCAGTATGAAACCAAGGTTTATCGAACCAGTAGGAGCCAAGAAACACGTTGAAGGTTGATGGCGGCGGGGAGTGCGGCGCAACACCAGAGATTCCGGCGCCAACGTGGAACCCGCACAACACAACCAAAGTACTTTGCCCCAACGAAACAGTGAGGTTGTCAATCTCACCGGCTTGCTGTAACAAAGGATTAGATGTATAGTGTGGATGATGATTGTTTGCAGAAAACAGTAGAACAGTATTGCAGATTGTATTTCAGTAAAGAGAATTGGACCGGGGTCCACAGTTCACTAGAGGTGTCTCTCCCATAAGATAAACGACATGTTGGGTGAACAAATTACAGTTGGGCAATTGACAAATAGAGAGGGCATGACCATGCACATACATATTATGATGAGTATTGTGAGATTTAATTGGGCATTACGACAAAGTACATAGACCGCTATCCAGCATGCATCTATGCCTAAAAAGTCCACCTTCAGGTTATCATCCGAACCCCCTCCAGTATTAAGTTGCTAACAACAGACAATTGCATTAAGTATTGCGCGTAATGTAATCAGTGACTACATCCTTGAACATAGCACCAATGTTTTATCCCTAGTGGCAACAGCACATCCGTAACCTTAGTGGTTCTTGTCACTCCTCCAGATTCACGGAGACATGAACCCACTATCGAGCATAAATACTCCCTCTTGGAGTTACTAGCATCAACTTGGCCAGAGCATCTACTAATAACGGAGAGCATGCAAGATCATAAACAACACATAGACATAACTTTGATAATCAACATAACAAGTATTCTCTATTCATCGGATCCCAACAAATGCAACATATAGAATTACAGATAGATGATCTTGATCATGTTCGGCAGCTCACAAGATCCGACAATGAAGCACAACGGGGAGAAGACAACCATCTAGCTACTGCTATGGACCCATAGTCCAGGGGTAGACTACTCACTCATCACTCCGGAGGCGACCATGGCGGTGAAGAGTCCTCCGGGAGATGAATCCCCTCTCCGGCAGGGTGCCGGAGGAGATCTCCAGAATCCCCCGAGATGGGATTGGCGGTGGCGGCGTCTCAGTAAGGTTTTCCGTATCGTGGCTCTCGGTACTGGGGGTTTCGCGACGCAGGCTTTAAGTAGGCGGAAGGGCAGGTCAGGAGGGGCACGAGGGGCCCACACCATAGGTCGGCGCGGCCAGGGCTTGGGCCGCGCCGCCCTATGGTGTCGCCACCTCGTGGCCCCACTTCGTCTCCTCTTCGGTCTTCTGGAAGCTTCGTGGCAAAATAGGACCCCGGGCGTTGATTTCGTCCAATTCCGAGAATATTTTGTTACTAGGATTTCTGAAACCAAAAACAGCAGAAAACAGGAACTGGCACTTCGGCATCTTGTTAATAGGTTAGTTCCGAAAATGCACGAATATGACATAAAGTGTGCATAAAACATGTAGATAACATCAATAATGTGGCATGGAACATAAGAAATTATCGATACGTTGGAGACGTATCGCATCCCCAAGCTTAGTTCTGCTCGTCCCGAGCAGGTAAAACGATAACACGATAATTTCTGGAGTGACATGCCATCATAACCTTGATCATACTATTTGTAAAGCATATGTAGTGAATGCAGCGATCAAAACAATATATATGACATGAGTAAACAAGTGAATCATATAGCAAAGACTTTTCATGAATAGTACTTCAAGACAAGCATCAATAAGTCTTGCATAAGAGTTAACTCATAAAGCAATAATTCAAAGTAAAGGCATTGGAGCAACACAAAGGAAGATTAAGTTTCAGCGGTTGCTTTCAACTTGTAACATGTATATCTCATGGATATTGTCAACATAGAGTAATATAATAAGTGCAATATGCAAATATGTAGGAATCAATGCACAGTTCACACAAGTGTTTGCTTCTTGAGGTGGAGAGAAATAGGTGAACTGACTCAACAATGAAAGTAAAAGAATGGTCCTCCATAGAGGAAAAGCATCGATTGCTATATTTGTGCTAGAGCTTTGATTTTGAAAACATGAAACAATTTTGTCAACGGTAGTAATAAAGCATATGTATCATGTAAATTATATCTTACAAGTTGCAAGCCTCATGCATAGTATACTAATAGTGCCCGCACCTTGTCCTAATTAGCTTGGACTACCGGATCATCGCAATGCACATGTTTTAACCAAGTGTCACAATGGGGTACCTCTATGCCGCCTGTACAAAGGTCTAAGGAGAAAGCTCGCATTGGATTTCTCGCTATTGATTATTCTCAACTTAGACATCCATACCGGGACAACATAGACAACAGATAATGGACTCCTCTTTTATGCATAAGCATGTAACAACAATTAATAATTTTCTCATATGAGATTGAGGATATTTGTCCAAAACTGAAACTTCCACCATGGATCATGGCTTAAGTTAGCGGCCCAATGTTCTTCTCTAACAATATGCATGCTTAACCATAAGGTGGTAGATCTCTCTTACTTCAGACAAGACGAACATGCATAGCAACTCACATGATATTCAACAAAGAATAGTTGATGGCGTTCCCCAGAAACATGGTTATCGCACAACAAGCAACTTAATAAGAGATAAAGTGCATAAGTACATATTCAATACCACAATTGTTTTTAAGCTATTTGTCCCATGAGCTATATATTGTAAAGGTGAACGATGGAATTTTAAAGGTAGCACTCAAGCAATTTACTTTGGAATGGCGGAGAAATACCATGTAGTAGGTAGGTATGGTGGACACAAATGGCATAGTGGTTGGCTCAAGTATTTTGGATGCATGAGAAGTATTCCCTCTCGATACAAGGTTTAGGCTAGCAAGGCTATTTGAAACAAACACAAGGATGAACGGCGCAGCAAAACTCACATAAAAGACATATTGTAAACATTATAAGACTCTACACCGTCTTCCTTGTTGTTCAAACTCAATACTAGAAATTATCTAGACCTTAGAGAGACCAAATATGCAAACCAAATTTTAGCATGCTCTATGTATTTGTTCATTAATGGGTGCAAAGTATATGATGCAAGAGCTTAAACATGAGCACAACAATTGCCAAGTATCACATTACCCAAGACATTTATAGCAATTACTACATGTATCATTTTCCAATTCCAACCATATAACAATTTAACGAAGAAGAAACTTCGCCATGAATACTATGAGTAGAAACTAAGGACATACTTGTCCATATGCTACAGCGGAGCGTGTCTCTCTCCCACAAAGTGAATGCTAGGATCCATTTTATTCAAACAAAACAAAAACAAAAACAAACCAACGCTCCAAGAAAAGCACATAAGATGTGATGGAATAAAAATATAGTTTCAGGGGAGGAACCTGATAATGTTGTCGATGAAGAAGGGGATGCCTTGGGCATCCCCAAGCTTAGACGCTTGAGTCTTCTTAGAATATGCAGGGGTGAACCACCGGGGCATCCCCAAGCTTAGAGCTTTCACTCTCCTTGATCATGTTGCATCATACTCCTCTCTTGATCCTTGAAAACTTCCTCCACACCAAACTCGAAACAACTCATTAGAGGGTTAGTGCACAACAAAAATTAACATGTTCAGAGGTGACACAATCATTCTTAACACTTCTGGACATTGCATAAAGCTACTGGACATTAATGGATCAAAGAAATTCATCCAACATAGCAAAAGAGGCAATGCGAAATAAAAGGCAGAATCTGTCAAAACAGAACAGTTCGTATTGACGAATTTTAAAATGGCACCAGACTTGCTCAAATGAAAATGCCCAAATTGAATGAAAGTTGCGTACATATCTGAGAATCACTCACGTAAATTGGCATAATTTTTTGAGTTACCTACAGAGAATTTAGCCCAGATTCGTGACAGCAAAGAAATCTGAAACTGCGCAGTAATCCAAATCTAGTATGAACTTTTCTATCAACGACTTTACTTGGCACAACAAAACACTAAACTAAGATAAGGAGAGGTTGCTACAGTAGTAAACAACTTCCAAGACACAAAATAAAAACAAAGTACTGTAGGTAAAAACCATGGGTTGTCTCCCATAAGCGCTTTTCTTTAACGCCTTTCTAGGCGCAGAAAGTGTGTATCAAGTATTATCAAGAGGTGAAGCATTGATATCATAAGCTCCCCCATCTGTAGTGGTACTAAGGGCTTTGTCAATTTTAGGCCTATAGTAATATTTCTTTGGTTTAGGCACTTTAGAGACATACATAAACTTTTGCTCCTTACCCACATAAGCTTTTTCTCTAAACTTTATAGATGAAAAGGTTGAACCCAAGGTTCCCATAGCTTTTTCAAGCTCACCAATCCTATTGATTTGATCATCATGGACAACACAAGTTCCTAGGACACTAATTCTTTCATCAATTCCTCCTAAGGATTTATCAAGTTCATCAGTTTTATCAAGTAACATCTCCAATTTAGTTTCAACACTCGGAAAATTTTTCTCTATGGTTTCCAATTTTTTCATAACATCCTCAAGAGAGATTTCAATTTTAGTTTCATTAACAGGTGGTGTTCCAAATAAACTCTCAATAATGCAACTAGCTTCTAAAGCGGGAGCGCCTAGGAAGTTACCTCCCGCGAGACAATCAAGAACATATCTATTCCAGCTAGAGATACCAACATAAAAATTCCTGAGTAGGATAGTGGTGGAGTGTTTCTTAGTGCACCTATTATGGGCATCACTGATTCTATACCAAGCATCTTTTAAACATTCTCCCCCTTGTTGCTTAAATGAACGAACTTCAACTTCAGGATTACTCATTTCAGCAGTAGTAACTAAAGCAAACTAGATAAAGTAAATGCAAGTAACTAATTTTTTTGTGTTTTTGATATAGCAAACAAGATAGCAAATAAAGTAAAACGAGCAACTAATTTTTTTTGTATTTTGATTTAGTGCAGCAAACCAAGTAGTAAATAAAACTAAGCAAGACAAAAACAAAGTAAAGAGATTGGGAAGTGGAGACTCCCCTTGCAGCGTGTCTTGATCTCCCCGGCAACGGCGCCAGAAATTTGCTTGATACGCGTACAACACGCGTCCGTTGGGAACTCCAAGAGGAAGGTGTGATGCGTACAGCGGCAAGTTTTCCCTCAGTATGAAACCAAGGTTTATCGAACCAGTAGGAGCCAAGAAGCACGTTGAAGGTTGATGGCGGCGGATGTAGTGGCGCAACACCGAGATTCCGGCGCCAACGTGGAACCTGCACAACACAACCAAAGTACTTTGCCCCAACGAAACATCAAGGTTGTCAATCTCACCGGCTTGCTGTAACAAAGGATTAGATGTATAGTGTGGATGATGATTGTTTGCAGAAAATAGTAGAACAAGTATTGCAGTAGATTGTATTTCAGTAAAGAGAATTGGACCGGGGTCCACAGTTCACTAGAGGTGTCTCTCCCATAAGATAAACAGCATGTTGGGTGAACAAATTACAGTTGGGCAATTGACAAATAGAGAGGGCATGACCATGCACATACATATTATGATGAGTATTGTGAGATTTAATTGGGCATTACGACAAAGTACATAGACCGCTATCCAGCATGCATCTATGCCTAAAAAGTCCACCTTCAGGTTATCATCCGAACCCCTCCAGTATTAAGTTGCTAACAACAGACAATTGCATTAAGTATTGCGCGTAATGTAATCAGTGACTACATCCTTGAACATAGCACCAATGTTTTATCCCTAGTGGCAACAGCACATCCGTAACCTTAGTGGTTCTTGTCACTCCTCCAGATTCACGGAGACATGAACCCACTATCGAGCATAAATACTCCCTCTTGGAGTTACTAGCATCAACTTGGCCAGAGCATCTACTAATAACGGAGAGCATGCAAGATCATAAACAACACATAGACATAACTTTGATAATCAACATAACAAGTATTCTCTATTCATCGGATCCCAACAAACGCAACATATAGAATTACGATAGATGATCTTGATCATGTTAGGCAGCTCACAAGATCCGACAATGAAGCACAATGGGGAGAAGACAACCATCTAGCTACTGCTATGGACCCATAGTCCAGGGGTAGACTACTCACACATCACTCCGGAGGCGACCATGGCGGTGAAGAGTCCTCCGGGAGATGAATCCCCTCTCCGGCAGGGTGAGGCGATCTCCTGAATCCCCCGAGATGGGATTGGCGGCGGCGGCGTCGCAAGGGTTTCCGTATCGTGGCTCTCGGTACGGCGGGTTTCGCGACGGAGGCTTTAAGGCGGTGGGGGCAAGGCACGAGGGCCCACACCATAGGTCGGCGCGCCGGGCTTGGGCCGCGCCGCCCATGGTGTCGCCACCTCGTGGCCCACTTCTCTCCTTCGGTCTTCTGAAGCTTGGCAAAATAGGACCCTGGGCGTTGATTTCGTCCAATTCCGAGAATATTTCGTTACTAGGATTTCTGAAACCAAAAACAGCAGAAACAGCAACCGGCACTTCGGCATCTTGTTAATAGGTTAGTTCCGTAAAATGCACGAATATGACATAAAGTGTGCATAAAACATGTAGATAACATCAATAATGTGGCATGGAACATAAGAAATTATCGATACGTTGGAGACGTATCAGCCGGCCACTCTTGCCTCCAACCTTGGCTGCCCCCTTCATGGCCGGCGCCCAAGGCACCCCTCTCCCCAAACCCTAGCACCCCTCCTCCACATACAACTCCCGCATACGCTTAGGCGAAGCCCTGCCGGAGTTCTCCATCGACACCGCCACCACGCCGTCGTGCTGCCGGGATTCCAAGGAGGATCTACTACTTCCGCTGCCCGCTGGAACGGGGAGAAGGACGTCGTCATCAACACCGAACGTGTGACCGAGTACGGAGGTGCTGCCCGATCGTGGCACCGTGATCAAGATCTTCTACGCGCTTTTGCAAGCGGCAAGTGATCGTCTACCGCAGCAATAAGAGCCTACTCTTATAGGCTTTGGAAATCTTCAAGGGTGAGTCTTGATCATCCCCTCGTTGCTACCGTCTTCTAGATTGCATCTTGGCTTGGATTGCGTTCTCGCGGTAGGAAATTTTTGTTCTTACCTTGTGGAGCTCTTTCCGTGTGCCATTCAGAGTAATTAATCATCATATTATCAAGAAGCTTTGTTGCTTCACCAAGAGTGATGGACATAAAGGTACCTCCAGCAGCTGAATCCAATAGGTTCCGCGAAGAAAAGTTCAGCCCTGCATAAAAGGTTTGGATGATCATCCAAGTAGTCAGTCCATGGGTTGGGCAATTCTTTACCAAAGATTTCATTCTCTCCCATGCTTGAGCAACATGTTCATTATCTAATTGTTTAAAATTCATTATGCTACTCCTCAAAGATATAATTTTAGCGGGAGGATAGTATCTACCAATAAAAGCATCCTTACATTTAGTCCATGAATCAATACTATTTCTAGGCAGAGATAGCAACCAATCTTTAGCTCTTCCTCTTAATGAGAAAGGAAACAATTTTAATTTTATAATGTCATCATCTACATCCTTATACTTTTGCATTTCACATAATTCAACAAAATTATTAAGATGGGCAGCAGCATCATCAGAACTAACACCAGAAAATTGCTCTCTCATAACAAGATTCAGTAAAGCAGGTTTAATTTCAAAGAATTCTGCTGTAGTAGCAGGTGGAGCAATAGGTGTGCATAAGAAATCATTATTATTTGGTTGTGAAGTCACACAACTTAGTATTTTCAGGAGTATCCATTTTAGCAGTGGTAAATAAAGCAAACTAGATAAAGTAAATGCAAGTAACTAATTTTTTTTTTGTGTTTTTCATATGGAGAACAAGACAGTAAATAAAGTAAAGCTAGCAACTAATTTTTTGTGTGTTTTGTTTAAGTGCAGCAAACAAAGTAGTAAGTAAAATAAAGCAAGACAAAAACAAAGTAAAGAGATTGGATTGTGGAGACTCCCCTTGCAGCGTGTCTTGATCTCCGGCAACGGCGCCAGAAAATGTGCTTGATGCGTGCAATTAACACGTCCGTTGGGAACCCCAAGAGGAAGGTGTGATGCGCAGCAGCAAGTTTTCCCTCAGAAAGAAACCAAGGTTTATCGAACCAGGAGGAGACAAGAAGCATGTTGAAGGTTGATGGCGGCGAGATGTCCGGCGCCAACGTGGAACCTGCACAACACAACCAAAGTACTTTGCCCCAACGAAACAGTGAGGTTGTCAATCTCACCGGCTTGTCAGTAACAAAGGATTAGATGTATAGTGTGGATGATGATTGTTTGCAGAAAATAGTAAAGAACAAATATTGCAGTAGATTGTATTCGATGTAAAGAATAGGACCGGGTCCACAGTTCACTAGAGGTGTCTCTCCCATAAGATAAATAGCATGTTGGGTGAACAAATTACAGTCGGGCAATTGACAAATAGAGAGGGCATGACAATGCACATACATGATATGATAAGTATAGTGAAATTTAATTGGGCATTACGACAAAGTACATAGACCGCTATCCAGCATGCATCTATGCCTAAAAAGTCCACCTTCAGGTTATCATCCGAACCCCTTGCAGTATTAAGTTGTAAACAACAGACAATTGCATCAAGTATGGTGCGTAATGTAACCAATAACTACATCCTCGGACATAGCATCAATATTTTATCCCTAGTGGCAACATCACATCCACAACCTTAGAACTTTCTGTCACTGTCCCAGATTTAATGGAGGCATGAACCCACTATCGAGCATAAATACTCCCTCTTGGAGTTAAGAGCAAAAACTTGGCCAGAGCCTCTACTAATAACGGAGAGCATGCAAGATCATAAACAACACATAGGTAATAGATTGATAATCAACATAACATAGTATTCTCTATCCATCGGATCCCGACAAACACAACATATAGCATTACAGATAGATGATCTTGATCATGTTAGGCAGCTCACAAGATCCAACAATGAAGCACATAAGGAGAAGACGACCATCTAGCTACTGCTATGGACCCATAGTCCAGGGGTGAACTACTCACTCATCACTCCGGAGGCGACCATGGTGGTGAAGAGTCCTCCGGGAGATGATTCCCCTCTCCGGCAGGGTGCCGGAGGCGATCTCCTGAATCCCCGAGATGGGATTGGCGGCGGCGTCTCCGTAAGGTTTTCCGTATCGTGGCTCTCGCTACCGGGGGTTTCGATGGAGGCTTTAAGTCGAAGGGCAGGTCAGGGGGCATCACGAGGGCCCACACGCTAGGCCGCGCGCCAGGGCTTGGGCCGCGCCGCTTGTGTGGCCACCCGTGGCCCCACTTCTTATCTCCTCCGGTCTTCCGGAAGCTTCGTGGAAAAATAGGCCCCTGGGCGTTGATTTCGTCCAATTCCGAGAATATTTCCATACTAGGATTTCTGAAACCAAAAACAGCAGAAAACAACAACTGGCTCTTCGGCATCTCGTTAATAGGTTAGTGCCGGAAAATGCATAAATATGACATAAAGTATGCATAAAACATGTAGATATCATCAATAATGTGGCATGGAACATAAGAAATTATCGATACGTCGGAGACGTATCAGCCCCCCCGCCCCCCATCCCCATCAATCACTCCCAGCGCGAGGGTGACCAGAAAGACACCCCTTCGCCCAGAATAGGAAATAGATGCGCAAGATATCGAGGTGAGGAAAAAGGAACCGATATCGAGAAAGGATAGAACATTACTAGTAGAGTACTACCTAATCCGCTTGGTCTAGATGCAGCTTGCCCCTCCAAGCTGGATGCCTGGACGGTGGAGGCGAAAGGAGGGGATCGAGCTAGCGGCTTGCATCCGTCGGCTGTCGGCACTCGATCGGGAGAGACAAGGGGGCTACATAAAGGGGAGGGGTAACATATTTTATTACACAGTGAACTTACTGATGTGACTAGTCATTACATGTCTCACTGAAACTGGGGCCCATAGTGTGGCACCCCAAATTCACTTGAACCTCCCCGGCGGGACACATTGGCGCGTCAAGAAACCCCCGAATTGTAGCGGGGAAATGAAACATTTCACAAAAATTCGAAATTCAAGCACACCGCCACGCGCCAAGCACGCGGCTGTTCCTTCCTCTTCCTCGGTTCCTCCTCCCCTATCCGAAAAACCCCAAATCCCAAGCTCAAACAACAACAAAAAACCCCAAATCCTGGCCGCCATGCATGTCCTCGTTAACCCGCTGGAGATCGTTCCGGACGAGGCGGACCCCCGCCCTGAGATCCCGAGTTCGTCCGTTCCGTCCACCTCGAGGCACTGCGTGCTGTCTCGCAGCGGCGGCTTGAGGGCGCTGCAGAGGAAGTTCCACCGGAAAGTGCTCATGGCAACCGTGCAAGCTCACCGGCATGCTGTATCCCGAGAGGAACTGGTCAAAGCTTTGCTATTCGCAAAAAAAAACGGGCCAAGATCTGGTCAAAGCTTTGTCGATGGCTTGCCGCGAGAGGCTTGGAGTCCAGAGTCAATAAACTAGCTGCTCGAGGACTTGGGCGGTTTACACCGATTCATATTAACTGACTCAAGTTTGTTAGTCTAGTTAACAAATGCATCTAGATACATCCATATCTAGACAAAATTGAGTCAATTAATATGAATCAGAGGGGAGTGCCTGAAAGTGTTTCATGCTACCAATTAATGCGCTGGCAGGACTCGCTGTAGAAGTAATTGTGCTACTACTCATACGATGAACTGATTGTGTGGGTGTCAAATTTTGCAACGCGATCATCCACTGAATGCTTAATTATAGTTCTAGCGCCAAAGGCGTACAAATCATAACAAAGATAGTACATACTACAGCACCAGAACATAAGAGTACGAATCATAAAGTAGCTCAACATTTTGCATTAGGGCTGGGTGGTCCTGAGACTACCGGGACGCCCCTGATGATCTCCGGGCGTGCATCCACTTCAACGCAAAACTGTGTACTCGGTCCACGGCCTCCTTCTGTAGGCTGGATAATCTCAGGTGCAGGACCTTCGTCTATGAAAGGCTCGTCATCAGTACCATCCACAGGTGCATCGGGGCTGGGTGGTCTTGAGACTACCCGGACGCCCCTGATGATCTCCACAACGCAAAGCTGTGTACTCGGTCCACGGCCTCCTTCTATAGGCTGGATAATCTCAGGTGCAGGACCTTCGTCTATGAAAGGCTCGTCATCAGTACCATCCACATGTGCATCAAACTGAGATTCATCTTCAAATCTCCCATCAAACTGAGAGACCTCTTCAACTCTATGCTTCTGCAATTAGTACATCAACAGATTAGACAAACATCTAAGGGATGCAACCTGAACAAATGTCGTTTTACATATTTACCTTCTCATCTGGCACAGCACATGTCCCAGAGCTGAAACCCGTTTCCTGAAGCAAGCGCTTTTTCTCTCCTTCCCGTCCATCCATCTGCAACAAGTTAAATTTGAGTACAGAACCTTGCACAGCAATGCAAACTATTGATCGAAACAGCGGCAGCATCAATATAAATAATTAACTACATATGCCAGCACACATACAGTGTGAGCAAGATCTGCTTCTCCCGCTGAAGGATCATTATATGGTTCACCATGATAAACCCACCTAACATATGTGCGGTCCATCCCAAAAATGTGTAAATGATCTTCCACTACATGGTGAGGCCTCTTCTCACCATTCATACATGTGCAGCGCGGGCATACACGTCCAGGTTGTGACCTTCATGAGCTCTAATAAACCCCATAAAGGGTTGAACACCATTTATATATGAAGGGGAACATAAGTGTCCATGCAGTATCCAAGTTCTGTCCATCTGTTTAATTATGAGATACAATGGTTGGTGATTAATTTTTAAGGCGAAGTAGGAAATGTATATCCATCGAGTACAAAACTATACTACATGATTATGCATTTCAGCAATCATGTCGAGTACAAAACAAAAAATGCCCATCGACATTTTAGCAAACAGATCGTGTACAAAACTCTGCCATGGCATTTCAGCAAATTAACGGATCGAGTGCAGAACTGACTCTATATGCCCACGCAAATGAACAAATTGATCGAGGACAAATCGAGCGGAAAACTATAAAGTGCCAATTAGTTCGAGCATACTGACGAATTTTTTTAGCAGCATCAAGAAAATATAAATCGTTAGGCCGTCTTGCCCGATGCATGATTGAGCTAGAGATAGCAGCCCTACCGTGGATCAACTTGACCACCGGTGCGTCTCGAGAAGAACGACGGGGAGGGGAAGCTTCTTCTTCGCACGGACGGGACGGGGAGGGGAAGCTCTTCGCACGGACGGGGATAAGTTGTGTAGGGGTGGGTGGGGGGTCATGCGGCCGGGCCGCCCGGTAGGTGGTGTTTAATGGAGTTGCGTGTGTAATTTGCCGTGCACAAGGTTGAGGAATAGGCGGTTCCCTTTGCCGCGCGCACAATTCAAACTATCCCGCCCATGTAGTTTAAATTCACCATATTTTCGTTAAATCGACATAAAGTCATGTGAGTGGGTGGAAATTAGCAAAGTTGCTTGAAAAATAGTAAAACTCTGGAATTGTCCTTTAAATATGCTCTACTTCGTGTGAAAATTGGGGTGTGGAGGCATGTTGAGCTGTTTTATTTGTACTTTCTTCATTGAAACTCCCATTTTATGCACTTTGGATGGAAAGAAATCATTTGTACATAAATTTTGACAACGCCATTTGCAAACATTAATTGTTTTACATGCCAAGATGCACCCATCCACCAAATATGGGGCAAAAGTTTATCACAATCTAGATATATATGTATAATTAGTGAGGGACCCCTTTTGATTTTGTGCAATTTCCACTAATTAGCTAGAGAGAAGGGGTCAATTAATTAGGCCATGCATGTTAGGGGCTATGTGTTTTAGATTAGGGTTGTGTGGATTCAAATACAACTTCTTTATTTGTGTGCTATGATTAATCAAAACTAGATCGATCGAATGCGCACACATTATTAGAGGCACATGCCTTTGCGCGCACAAAGTGCAGGTTAGGGTTTAGGGTTTAGTGTTTAGGGTTTAGGGTTTAGGGTGTAGTGTTTAGGGTTTAGGGTCTAGGGTTTAGGGTTTAGTGTTTAGGGTGTTTAGGGTGTACGTTTAGGGTATAATTCGGGATTAGGGATATTAGGGTTTTAGGGTTTAAGGTTTAGGGATCATCGATCGAGTGCACACACACATTATTAGATGCACCCGCGCCTTTGCGCATAAAGTGCATGCGTATATAAAAGTGTGTGTTTTGGCCACCAACGATATATAGATCGAGAGAGAGATTAAAATATATATATATCCCCAAGAATATGTTCAGATATATATTGAAATATATGCACGAATGATATGTGCAAGGTATGACATGCGCGCATGCACACACTAATTGTATATATATTATGAGGCAACTTAATCAAATGTGTTTTCATATATTCGAGAGAACTTGTCAAAATTCAAGTTAATTAATTTATCAGCACTAATTAGTTGGTCGCCTGCTTGATGCGCAATGAAGTGTCGTTGGCCTATATATATATGTAGGGTTTATTAGGGTTTAGGGTTTAGGGTTATCTAGCTAGGGTTTTAGGGTTAGGGTTAGAGTTAATTAGGGTTTAGGGTTTAGGGTTGAGGGTTTGGGGTTTAGTTTTAGGGTTTAGGGCGTAGTGTTTAGGGTTTAGGTCTAGGGTTTAGGGTTTAGTGTTTAGGGTGTACGTTTAGGGTATAATTAGGGATTGGAGATTAGGGTTTTAGGGTTTAAGGTTTAGGGATCATCGATCGAGTGCACACACACATTATTAGAGGCACCCGCGCCTTTGCGCATAAATTAAGTGCATGCGTATATAAGTGTGTTTTTTGGCCACCAACGATATATAGATCGAGAGAGAGATTGAAATATATATATCCCCAAGAATATGTTCAGATATATATTGAAATATATGCACGAATGATATGTGCAAGGTATGACATGCGCGCATGCACACTAATTGTATATATATTATGAGGCAACTTAATCAAATGTGTTTTCATTCGAGAGAACTTGTCAAAATTCAAGTTAATTAATTTATCACGCTAATTAGTTGGTCGCCTGCTTGATGCGCAATGAAGTGTCGTTGGCCTATATATATGTAGGGTTTAATTAGGGTTTAGGGTTTAGGGTTATCTAGCTAGGGTTTTAGGGTTAGGGTTAGGGTTAATTAGGGTTTAGGGTCTAGGGTTTAGGGTTTAGGGTTTGGGGTTTAGGGTTTAGGGTTTAGGGTCTAGGGTTAGGGTTTAGGGTTTAGTGTTTAGGGTTTAGGGTTTAGGGTGTAGTGTTTAGGGTTTAGGGTCTAGGGTTTAGGTTTAGTGTTTAGGGTGTTTAGGGTGTACGTTTAGGGTATAATTAGGGATTAGGGATTAGGGTGTTAGGGTTTAAGGTTTAGGGATCATCGATCGATCGAGTGCACACACACATTATTAGAGGCACCCGCGCCTTTGCGCATAAAGTGCATGCATATATAAGTGTGTGTTTAATTTTGGCCACCAACGATATATAGATCGAGAGAGAGATTGAAATGTATATATATCCCCAAGAATATGTTCAAATATATATTGAAATATATTCACGAATGATATGTGCAAGGTATGACATGCGCGCATGCATGCACACTAATTGTATATATATATTATGAGGCAACTAATTAATCAAATGTGTTTTCATTCGAGAGAACTTGTCAAAATTCAAGTTAATTAATTTATCAGCGCTAATTAGTTGGTCGCCTGCTTGATGCGCAATGAAGTGTCGTTGGCCTATATATATGTAGGGTTTAATTAGGGTTTAGGGTTATCTAGCTAGGGTTTTAGGGTGTACGTTAGGGTTAGGGTTAGGGTTTAGGGTCTAGGGTTTAGGGTTTAGGGTTTGGTGTTTAGGGTTTAGGGTTTAGGGTCTAGGGTTAGGGTTTTGGGTTTAGTGTTTAGTGTTTAGGGTTTAGGGTTTAGGGTTTAGGGTTTAGTGTTTAGGGTTTAGGGTCTAGGGTTTAGGGTTTAGTGTGTTTAGGGTGTTTAGGGTGTACGTTTAGGGTATAATTAGGGCTTAAGGATTAGGGTTTTAGGGTTTAAGGTTTAGGGATCATCGATCGAGTGCACACACACATTATTAGAGGCACCCACGCCTTTGCGCATAAAGTGCACGCGTATATAAGTGTGTTTTTGGCCACCAACGATATATAGATCGAGAGAGATTGAAATGTATATATATCCCCAAGAATATGTTTAAATATATATTGAAATATATGCACGAATGATATGTGCAAGGTATGACATGCGCGCATGCACACTAATTATATATATATTATGAGGCAACTAATTAATCAAATGTGTTTTCATTCGAGAGAACTTGTCAAAATTCAAGTTAATTAATTTATCAGCGCTAATTAGTTGGTCGCCTACTTGATGCGCAATGAAGTGTCGTTGGCCTATATATATGTAGGGTATAATATTAGGGTTTAGGGTTAGGGTAGCTAGGGTTTTAGGGTTAGGGTTAGGGTTAATTAGGGTTTAGGGTTTAGGGTTTAGTTTTGGGTTTAGGGTCTAGGGTTTAGGGTTTAGGGTGTATAGTGTTTAGGGTTTAGGGTTTAGGGTGTAGTGTTTAGGGTGTAGGGTCTAGGGTTTAGGGTTTAGTGTTTAGGGTGTACGTTTAGGGTATAATTAGGGATTAGGGACTAGGGTTTTAGGGTTTAAAGGTTTAGGGATCATCGATCGAGTGCACACACACATTATTAGAGGCACCCGCGCCTTTGCGCATAAAGTGCATGCGTATATAAGTGTGTTTTTGGCCACCAACGATATATAGATCGAGAGAGAGATTGAAATGTGTATATATATATATCCCCAAGAATATGTTCAAATATATATTGAAATATATGCACGAATGATATGTGCAAGGTATGACATGCGCGCAGCATGCACACTAATTGTATATATATTATGAGGCAACTTAATCAAATGTGTTTTCATTCGAGAGAACTTGTCAAAATTCAAGTTAATTAATTTATCAACGCTAATTAGTTGGTCGCCTGCTTGATGCGCAATGAAGTGTCGTTGGCCTATATATATGTTGGGTTTAATTAGGGTTTAGGGTTTGGGTTATCTAGCTAGGGTTTTAGGGTTAGGGTTAGGGTTAATTAGGGTTTAGGGTTTAGGGTTTAGGGTTTGGGGTTTAGTTTTAGGGTTTAGGGTCTAGGGTTTAGGGTTTAGGGTTTAGGGTGTTTAGTGTTTAGGGTTTAGGGTTTAGGGTGTAGTGTTTAGGGTGTAGGGTTTAGGGTTTGTGTTTAGGGTGTTTTGGGTGTACGTTTAGGGTATAATTAGGGATTAGGGACTAGGGTTTTAGGGTTTAAAGGTTTAGGGATCATCGATCGAGTGCACACACACATTATTAGAGGCACCCGCGCCTTTGCGCATAAAGTGCATGCGTATATAAGTGTGCTTTTTGGCCACCAACGATATATAGATCGAGAGAGAGATTGAAATGTGTATATATATATATCCCCAAGAATATGTTCAGATATATATTGAAATATATGCATGAATGATATGTGCAAGGTATGACATGCGCGCATGCACACTAATTGTATATATATTATGAGGCAACTTAATCAAATGTATTTTCATTCGAGAGAACTTGTCAAAATTCAAGTTAATTAATTTATCAACGCTAATTAGTTGGTCGCCTGCTTGATGCGCAATGAAGTGTCGTTGGCCTATATTTATATGTAGGGTTTAATTAGGGTTTAGGGTTTAGGGTGTAGTGGTTTAGGGTTTAGGGTGTAGTGTTTAGGGTTTAGGGTCTAGGGTTTAGGGTTTAGTGTTTAGGGTGTTTAGGGTGTACGTTTAGGGTATAATTAGGGATTAGGGATTAGGGTTTTAGGGTTGAAGGTTTAGGGATCAACGATCGATCGAGTGCACACACACATTATTAGAGGCACCCGCGCCTTTGCGCATAAAGTGCATGCGTATATAAGTGTGTTTTTTGGCCACCAACGATATATAGATCGAGAGAGAGATTGAAATGTATATATATCCCCAAGAATATGTTCAGATATATATTGAAATATATGCACGAATGATATGTGCAAGGTATGACATGCGCGCATGCACACTAATTGTATATATATTATGAGGCAACTTAATCAAATGTGTTTTCATTCGAGAGAACTTGTCAAAATTCAAGTTAATTAATTTATCAGCGCTAATTAGTTGGTCGCCTGCTTGATGCGCAATGAAGTGTCGTTGGCCTATATATATGTTGGGTTTAATTAGGGTTTTGGGTTTAGGGTTATCTAGCTAGGGTTTTAGGGTTAGGGTTAATTAGGGTTTAGGGTTTAGGGTCTAGGGTTTAGGGTTTAGGGTTTGGGGTTTGGGGTTTAGGGTTTAGGGTCTAGGGTTAGGGTTTAGTGTTTAGGGTTTAGGGTTTAGGGTTTAGGGTGTAGTTTTTAGGGTTTAGGGTCTAGGGTTTAGAGGTTTAGTGTTTAGGGTGTACGTTTAGGGTATAATTAGGGATTAGGGATTAGGGTTTTAGGGTTTAAGGTTTAGGGATCATCGATCGAGTGCACACATATTAGTGGCACCCGCGCCTTTGCGCATAAATTAAGTGCATGCGTATATAAGTGTGTTTTTTGGCCACCAACGATATATAGATCGAGAGAGAGATTGAAATATATATATCCCCAAGAATATGTTCAGATATATATTGAAATATATGCACGAATGATATGTGCAAGGTATGACATGCGCGCATGCACACTAATTGTATATATATTACGAGGCAACTTAATCAAATGTGTTTTCATTCGAGAGAACTTGTCAAAATTCAAGTTAATTAATTTATCAGCGCTAATTAGTTGGTCGCCTGCTTGATGCGCAATGAAGTGTCGTTGGCCTATATATATATGTAGGGTTTAATTAGGGTTTAGGGTTTAGGGTTATCTAGCTAGGGTTTTAGGGTTAGGGTTAGGGTTAATTAGGGTTTAGGGTCTAGGGTTTAGGGTTTGGGGTTTGGGGTTTAGTGTTTAGGGTCTAGGGTTAGGGTTTAGGGTTTAGGGTTTAGGGTTTAGGGTTTAGGGTGTTGTTTAGGGTTTAGGGTCTAGGGTTTAGGGTTTAGTGTTTAGGGTGTTTAGGGTGTATGTTTAGGGTATAATTAGGGATTAGGGTTTTAGGGTTTAAGGTTTAGGGATCATCGATCGAGTGCACACACACATTATTAGAGGCACCCGCGCCTTTGCGCATAAAGTGCATGCGTATATATATATAGTGTGTTTCTTGGCCACCAACGATATATAGATCGAGAGATAGAGATTGAAATCCCCAAGAATATGTTCAACTATACGCACACACATGAATTACTAGAGGCACCCGCGCCTTTGCGCATAAAGTGCATGCATATGTGTGTTGTTCTGGCCACCAACGATAGATCGAGAGAGAGAGAGATTGAAATCCCCAAGAATTAGAGGACCCCCTTGCACAAGTGTTGGCCATCTATATATAATATGAATCCCAATAATGTTCATACATGATAGGGCATATGTGTGAAGCAATTTTTTTCGAGAACTTGTAAAGATTCAAATTTATCAGTGCAAATGGAAACTAGTGCACATTAGAGGACCCCCTTGCACACGTGTTGGCCATCTATGTATAGTTTGAATCCCAATAATGTTCATACATGATAGGCTATATGTGAATCAATTTTTTCTTCCAAGAACTTGTCAAGATTCAAATTTATCGGTGCTAATGGAAACTAGTGCGCACTAGACGAGCCCCTTGCGCAAGTGCTGGCCATTACATATAGTAGTTTAAATCTTAAGAATGTTCATACATGATAGGCCATATGTGCAAAGAATTTTTTTTCCCGTGAACTTGTCAAAATTCAAGTTTATCGTTGCAAATGGAAACTAGTCCAAAAAATTACATAGAGGTCCAAAAGAACTAGACAATAACTAATAGGACCTGCAACTTTACAAAAAGGACCCCAAAACATATAGAAGAAAATCAATCGAGTCCTTCTGGACCGCACATCAGATCTCTGCTCCGCATCCTTTCCAGCAACTACGTCGCCGGGGACGCACCACTTGGGACGGTGTCGCCGGTAGTCGCCAGGACGAAGGAGAAGAATGGCCTCAGCAACGGCATATTGGCTCTGAGAAGGGCCGCTGAAAGGCCAAGATGTTCACGGGCAAGACGGATGACGCCATCGTATGCCCCGAGCTTGTGAACGTTAGCAGCTTGACTTCCCCGTTGGCCAGATCTGAAGCACTGACCAAAGCAAGCCTCACCGTTAGCGCCATCACCTTGATGGCACCAGATCGGGGTTTGGCCGGCAAGATCCGCCAGATCTGATCACCCATAGGCCAGATCTGAAGCCGATGACGAGATCCCCGACTCCATTGCGCCATTCTGCTCATGGGAAACACTGGATCTAAGCTTACAACAACACTAACTCCCTCGGATCCAAATTAGCTGACTCAACTTTGCTTATCTAAATATGGATGTATCCACACATGTTTTTACTCTAGATACATACACGTCTAAGGAAAGTTGAATCAATTAATTTAGTTCGGAGGGTGTACGATATACAGAGAGAAGTCGGCCTCGTCTCCGGCCGGCGAGGCCGCCGGAGAGAAGGGGGAGAGGAGCCGGGGGAGTGAGAGAGACTCGAGAGAGAAAGAGAAGAGGAGAGCTCCCTGGGGAAGAACATTATTTTTGTCGTTCTGCTCGTAGCTTGAAACTGAAAATTTCGGCCCCGCGCCAAATCATCCCGCCGAATCCATTCGAAAATCCCGTGACCAGTTTTACCCTTTTAACCCTGGTCCGGAAGTTACAACCCACCGACCATGGAGGGCTCATTCGGTAACAATGAAATATCTTGCCTAGATCCCGAACCCTCCCCACAGGCCCACACCCACCCACCAACCATTCGCCCCATTAGCTCAAAAATACTCTCACACGCCAAAGCTCTGACTCTCTACAGTACTAGATCTGCTTCGCCGCCGGCATACTCCTCCACAGCGTAGCCTTATCGTGTTGGCTGTCCACCCACCTGATCCGCTCCCCCGCCGCCCTCGCCACCGACGGATCTGCTTCACCGCCGACCTCGCCACCGACGGATCTGCTTCAACGCCGACCTCGCCACCGACGGATCTGCTTCACCGCCGACCTCATCCACAGCATAGCAATCAACGCCTTTCCTGTCGACGCACCGGATCCTCTCCAACGGAACCGGGTCTACTTCACCGCGCCCCCCCTCCACAGAAGCCGATCTATTCCACCGACTAGCTCGGCGCAGCGGCTGTATCAACTTCACCGAATCCCTTGCCAGCCAACCAGATCTGCTTCACTAACGCCCGCTTCTACTGAAATAGGGTCGACTCATCGTCTCCCGCGTTCGCCGCCGCTGGAATGCAAGTTGCCGCCCCCGTCCACCCCGCCGCAGCTTGGTTAGTACGCTGGCCCATTAGATCGCGGTGTTTCTTTAGCCATGTTTTGTGTAGTTATTTGCAGATCTCATATGCCATTAACTTTCTTGATGTGTTGCTTCGCATGAAGTTCGTTTAAATATTGTACAGTACAAAAGCATTATCCGGTCGCTACCATCCTGTTCATTCTACTGACACCTGTGTGCATCCACATACTTATAGCCTTATACCCATTCATTTGCTGCCAACTGTTTTTGTACTGCATGCTATTCCTTTTATAGTCATGCTATGGGCATTTCCAATCTGGTTGTTCTTATACCACGTCATTAGCTCACCGCTAGCCGCTAGCTGTTTTCTCGTGCCTGCTATTCTCACACTGCTTTTATAATCATGCTATGTGCATTTCCAATCTGCTTGCTCTTATACCTCGTCTTTAGCTTATAGCTATTTTTTTCCATGAATGCTCCTGTCGCACAGCTTGTATAGTTATTGCTGCGTGCATGTCTGGTCTTTGTATTATCGTAGACTAACTTGTCAATGTTATTTTTCCTAGGGATTGATCATGCGAACCACTTATTAGAATATCCAACATTAACAGCGGGGACGCTAGGGAAGGTTGGAATCTGAGTTCTTGGTTGGTAATTTTGGCAGTTTACTTCCGTCATTATCTATAACCTATATGCATTGTTCCTTATGCAAGAGATTAACACTTGGAACCCTGCCATAGCAATGCCATTCATGCTTTACTATGTTTCTGCCTATTTGATATGCTTGTCTTGGAGCAACTGCGAAGGTGATTTGAACCTGACATTTGGTCATTCTTAATGCCAGTTTACTTTATGTGGAAAACCTTGGCATTACCCTACTCTAAATCTGAATGTCTGAAATTCGTATCTCATGAAAAGCAACATATAGTTGGTTTTAATCTGATATCTGGTAAATATTGGCTTATTCATTTGGCAGCTCAAGTTTTTTGTTATTTGAAACCAGCTGACTTGGTCTTAAATGTGATATCTAAACATAGATTAAGGACAATGGAGCAGGAGGATTAGCATTTCACTTGATGGCTGAACCTAAAATGACAGGCATGTCGACCACGACTAGTGCACGCAAGAGAAGGACCTGCAGCGAGCCAGTATGTGCTTAGTACATGCATCTTATCTTATCTTGTGCTTATTTCTGCTACATGTTGTTATCTGATCTCTACATTGCGTAATACATGTTTGAATAGTTAATTGTTGTAACTATGTTTGCAATATTACCAGAATGCAGTTGTAATGAAGCAGTCATCATTAGAAGATAGTCGCCAAAGCGACCCTGTGCAACATTATGATGTAAGTCTGTGCTTAGTACAAGTTCCATACATTGTCTTATTTATGCAACTTGTTATTATCTTATATCTACATTGCATAATAAATGTTTGAATAGTTCACTGTTGTAACTATGTTGCAATATTACTAGAATGCAGGTGTAATGAAGAAGTCCTTAGTAGAAGATAGAGCGCAAAAAAGGTTCCGGGGTGAGCCTATGCAACGATATAATGTAAGTCTGTGCTTAGTACTTGTGACTATCTCATATCGACAATGCTTAATACATGTTTGCATAGTTCATCGTTTAACTCTTTTTGCATTATTATCAGAATGCAGTTGTGATGAAGCAATCTTCATCAGAAGAGAGGCCCACAAAAAGTTCTGATCTTTCTTCTGATGCATCCTCTCATAGCCGTCAACCTAGACCATTCCTTTCATCAAACAGTAAATATCTCAAGGCTGTACTTTATAAAAGACATGGTATTGCTGCTTTAAGATCTGTAGCTGATATGTTGACCAAGAGTACACAAGATTCAATCAAGGCGATTGCCAAATGTCAACGTGTTATTGATGATGCTAATAGAAGTCCTCAATGATTCTATGTGATTTTTTTATTTGGGCACATTAATTGCCTTGTAATTTTCCTAGTTATTTTATTTGTGTATGTAATTGTGTGTATCATTGATACCAGATTTTAGGCTCATGAAATTTAATGCAAGTTGACTAGTCAAACAACCAGGGCCCTACAACAGATTGGGCCGGCCCACTTACAGTAGTGTGGGACCCACTTTCATTTTGGGTCGGCCCACCTACTTATTGGGCCGGCCCGTTAACAGGAAGTGGCCCCACTGCTTATTGGGCCGCCCACTATCTTGTTGGGCCCACTTGCTATATGTGGACCCCACATACTAAATGGGCGGCCCTTCAACAGAAAGTCGGACCCACCTGTGTTTTTGGCCGGCCCACTATCTTGGTGGGCCGGCCCACTGCTATATGGTGGACCCCACATACTAAATGGGCCTGCCCTTTAACAGAAAGGGACCCACTGTGTTTTTGGCCCGGCCCACTATCTTGTTGGGCCGGCCCACTTGCTATATGGTGGACCCCACATACTAAATGGGCCGGCCCTTTAACGGATTGGGACCCACCTGTGTTTTTGGCCGACCCACTATCTTGTTGGGCCGGCCCACTTGCTATATGGTGGACCCCACATACTAAATGGGCCGGCCCTTTAACAGAAAGTGGGACCCACATGTTTTTGGCCCGGCCCACTTTCTTGTTGGGCCACCCATTTGATCTATTGGACCCCACGTACTAAATGGGGCCCGATAGCAGAAAGTGGGACCCACATGCGGGCCGGCCCAATAACTTGGGCCGGCCCCTTGTTTTAAGGTGGACCCCACTAGGTAAATGGGCCGGCCCGATAACAGGAAAGTGGGTCCCACGTGTCTTGTGGGCCGGCCCTTTTGCTGTTGACCGGTCAAAGTGCATTCGACCGGCCCACATGCTTAGTGGGCGGCCCATTAAAGTTTTGACCAGTCACCCTTAGAGGTTTGGCCCGGCCCACGTAACTAATGGACCAGCCCAGCTATATAGTTGACCGATCAAACTAAGTCAGCTGGCCCGGCCCGCAAACTTAATAGGCCGGCCCGCTTAAGACGTGGCAGTAGCTAGATGGTTGTCTTCTCCCCATTGTGCTTCATTGTCGGATCTTGTGAGCTGCCTAACATGATCAAGATCATCTATCTGTAATTCTATATGTTGCGTTTGTTGGGATCCGATGAATAGAGAATACTTGTTATGTTGATTATCAAAGTTATATCTATGTGTTGTTTATGATCTTGCATGCTCTCCGTTACTAGTAGATGCTCTGGCCAAGTAGATGCTTGTAACTCCAAGAGAGTATTTATGCTCGATAGTGGGTTCATGCCTGCATTGAACCTGGGACAGTGACAGAAAGTTCTAAGGTTGTGTTGTGTTGTTGCCACTAGGGATAAAACATTGATGCTATGTCTAAGGATGTAGTTGTTGATTACATTACGCACCATACTTAATGCAATTGTCTGTTGCTTTGCAACTTAATACTGGAGGGGGTTCGGATGATAACCTGAAGGTGGACTTTTTAGGCATAGATGCAGTTGGATGGCGGTCTATGTACTTTGTCGTAATGCCCAATTAAATCTCACTATACTCATCATGATATGTATATGCATGGTCATGCCCTCTTTATTTGTCAATTGCCCAACTGTAATTTGTTCACCCAACATGTTGTTTATCTTATGGGAGAGACACCTCTAGTGAACTGTGGACCCCGGTCCAATTCTCTTTACTGAAATACAATCTACTGCAATACTTGTTCTACTGTTTTCGCAAACAATCATCTTCCACACAATACGGTTAATCCTTTGTTACAGCAAGCCGGTGAGATTGACAACCTCACTGTTTCGTTGGGGCAAAGTACTTTGGTGTGTTGTGGTTCCACGTTGGCGCCGGAATCAGGTGTTGCGCCGCACTACATCCCGCCGCCATCAACCTTCAACGTGCTTCTTGGCTCCTACGGTTCGATAACCTTGGTTTCATACCGAGGGAAACTTGCCGCGTACGCATCACACCTTCCTTGGGTTCCTAACGGACGCGTGTCGAACGCGTATCGCTGCTTTTCGGCGCTCGTTGCCGGGAGATCAAGACACGCTGCAAGGGGAGTCTCCACTTCTCAATCTCTTTACTTTGTTTTTGTCTTGATTAGTTTTATTTACTACTTTGTTTGCTGCACTAAATCAAAATACAAAAAAATTAGTTGCTAGTTTTACTTTATTTGCTATCTTGTTTGCTATATCAAAAACACAAAAAAATTAGTTACTTGCATTTACTTTACTTGATTCATCATGTTTCCTTTTAATTTTACCACAAAAGACATACCGGTAGGACGTGGGTCTATAGTTGGAAGAAATAATATAGAAGAATTTTTCAATCATGTTAGTACCGTTGAAAATTTTGAAGATAGACACTTGGTAGACCTTGCGCCTACTTATGAAATTGCTGCTGCGCATTTAGTTCGCCTGTTGGAAACTAAATTTGTTAATCTTAATCCTATAATCCAACACATGTTTTTCACACTTGGTGATATGGAAGAAGGGGAAAAGAAAGATTTTGTTTTAGAAACCCTTCTTAGAGAATTTGGTGGTCTAGCAAGAGAAGCTAGAAAGGTCTTTGCTAAATTTAATATGCTTGGTTCTCATACTAATTTTGTTAGTCTCCTTGAAAAGATGGACATGGATAGAATAAGATACACTAATAATATTGATGATGGTGGGGAGATCAAAGCACCAATACCATGTAAGCTCCTAGCTATGAATGATGCACTAGAAAATAACTATGCTTGGCTTGTTCCTGAAAATTTGTTTGATGAGAGTAGCAAGCCCAAGACTAATGAAAAGGGAGCCTCTGAAACTCACATAGAAAAGATAGTATGCATAGTTGAGAAAACTCCACATCCCGCTGAGAATGCACCACCCTCCGATAATACTTGATGCACACTTTCTGCGCCTAAAAAAGGCGTTAAAGAAAAGCGCTTGTGGGAGACAACCCATGTTTTTACCTACAGTACTTTGCTTTTATTTTGTGTCTTGGAAGTTTTTTACTACTGTAGCAACCTCTCCTTATCTTAGTTTAGTGTTTTGTTGTGCCAAGTAAAGTCTTTGATAGTAAAGTAAGTACTAGATTTGGATTACTGCGCAGAAACAGATTTCTTTGCTGTCACGAATCTGGGTCTACCTCCCTGTAGGTAGCTCAGAAAATTAAGCCAATTTACTTGAGTGATCCTCAGATATGTACGCAACTTTCATTCAATTTGGGCATTTTCATTTGAGCAAGTCTGGTGCCATTTTAAAATTCGTCAATACGAACTGTTCTGTTTTGACAGATTCTGCCTTTTATTTGCATTGCCTCTTTTGCTATGTTGGATGAATTTCTTTGATCCATTAATGTCCAGTAGCTTTATGCAATGTCCAGAAGTGTTAAGAATGATTGTGTCACCTCTGAACATGTTAATTTTTATTGTGCACTAACCCTCTAATGAGTTGTTTCGAGTTTGGTGTGGAGGAAGTTTTCAAGGATCAAGAGAGGAGTATGATGCAACATGATCAAGGAGAGTGAAAGCTCTAAGCTTGGGGATGCCCCGTGGTTCACCCCTGCATATTCTAAGAAGACTCAAGCGTAGCTTGGGGATGCCTGGGCATCCCCTTCTTCATCGACAACATTATCGGTTCCTCCCCCGAAACTATATTTTTATTCCATCACATCTTATGTGCTTTGCTTGGAGCGTCGGTTTTTTTTTTTGTTTTGTTTGAATAAAATGGATCCTAGCATTCACTTTATGGGAGAGAGACACGCTCCGCTGTAGCATATGGACAAGTATGTCCTTAGTTTCTACTCATAGTATTCATGGCGAAGTTTCTTCTTCGTTAAATTGTTATATGGTTGGAATTGGAAAATGATACATGTAGTAAATTGCTATAAATGTCTTGGGTAATGTGATACTTGGCAATTGTTGTGCTCATGTTTAAGCTCTTGCATCATATGCTTTGCACCCATTAATGAAGAAATACATAGAGCATGCTAAAATTTGGTTTGCATATTTGGTTTCTCTAAGGTCTAGATAATTTCTAGTATTGAGTTTGAACAACAAGGAAGACGGTGTAGAGTCTTATAATGTTTACAATATGTCTTTTATGTGAGTTTTGCTGCACCGGTTCATCCTTGTGTTTGTTTCAAATAAGCCTTGCTAGCCTAAACCTTGTATCGAGAGGGAATACTTCTCATGCATCCAAAATACTTGAGCCAACCACTATGCCATTTGTGTCCACCATACCTACCTACTACATGGTATTTCTCCGCCATTCCAAAGTAAATTGCTTGAGTGCTACCTTTAAAATTCCATCATTCACCTTTACAATATATAGCTCATGGGACAAATAGCTTAAAAACTATTGTGGTATTGAATATGTACTTATGCACTTTATCTCTTATTAAGTTGCTTGTTGTGCGATAACCATGTTTTCTGGGGACGCCATCAACTATTCTTTGTTGAATTTCATGTGAGTTGCTATGCATGTTCGTCTTGTCTGAAGTAAGAGCGATCTACCACCTTATGGTTAAGCATGCATATTGTTAGAGAAGAACATTGGGCCGCTAACTAAAGCCATGATCCATGGTGGAAGTTTCAGTTT
Organism: Lolium multiflorum; assembly: GCA_030979885.1. NCBI lineage: Eukaryota > Viridiplantae > Streptophyta > Magnoliopsida > Poales > Poaceae > Lolium > Lolium multiflorum. Next base: position 404,821,223 of record CM061750.1, read on the forward strand.
TGGACATATATCCTCAATCTCAAATGAGAAAATTATTAATTGTTGTTACATGCTTATGCATAAAAGAGGAGTCCATTATCTGTTGTCTATGTTGTCCCGGTATGGATGTCTAAGTTGAAGAATAATCAATAGCGAGAAATCCAATGCGAGCTTTCTCCTTAGACCTTTGTACAGGCGGCATAGAGGTACCCCATTGTGACACTTGGTTAAAACATGTGCATTGTGATGATCCGGTAGTCCAAGCTAATTAGGACAAGGTGCGGGCACTATTAGTATACTATGCATGAGGCTTGCAACTTGTAAGATATAATTTACATGATACATATGCTTTATTACTACCGTTGACAAAATTGTTTCATGTTTTCAAAATAAAAGCTCTAGCACAAATATAGCAATCGATGCTTTTCCTCTATGGAGGACCATTCTTTTACTTTATTGTTGAGTCAGTTCACCTATTTCTCTCCACCTCAAGAAGCAAACACTTGTGTGAACTGTGCATTGATTCCTACATATTTGCATATTGCACTTGTTATATTACTCTATGTTGACAATATCCATGAGATATACATGTTATAAGTTGAAAGCAACCGCTGAAACTTAATCTTCTTTTGTGTTGCTTCAATACCTTTACTTTGAATTATTGCTTTATGAGTTAACTTTTATGCAAGACTTATTGATGCTTGTCTTGAAGTGCTATTCATGAAAAGTCTTTGCTATATGATTCACTTGTTTACTCATGTCATATACATTGTTTTGATCGCTGCATTCACTACATATGCTTTACAAATAGTATGATCAAGATTATGATGGCATGTCACTCCGAAATTATCTTTGTTATCGTTTTACCGCTCGGGACGAGCAGAACTAAGCTTGGGGATGCCGATACGTCTCGACGTATCGATAATTTCTTATGTTCCATGCCACATTATTGATGTTATCTACATGTTTTATGCACACTTTATGTCATATTCGTGCATTTTCTGGAACTAACCTATTAACAAGATGCCGAAGTGCCAGTTTTTTTTGCTGTTTTTGGTTTCAGAAATCCTAGTAACGAAATATTCTCGGAATTGGACGAAATCAACGCCCAGGGTCCTATTTTGCCACGAAGCTTCCAGAAGTCCGAAGAGAGACGAAGAGGGGCCACGAGGGGCCACACCCTAGGCGGCACGGCCCCCCTTGGCCGCGGCCCTGTGGTGTGGGGCCCTCGTGCCGCCTCTGACCTGCCCTTCCGCCTACAAATAGCCTTCGTCGCGAAACCCCGTACCGAGAGCCACGGAAAACCTTCCGAGACGCCGCCGATCCCATCTCGGGGATCCAGGAGATCGCCTCCGGCACCTGCCGGAGAGGGGATTCATCTCCTGGAGGACTCTACGCCGCCATGGTCGCCTCCGGAGTGATGTGTGAGTAGTCTACCCCTGGACTATGGGTCCATAGCAGTTGCTAGATGGTTGTCTTCTCCCCATTGTGCTTCATTGTCGGATCTTGTGAGCTGCCTAACATGATCAAGATCATCTATCTCTAATTCTATATGTTGCGTTTGTTGGGATCCGATGAATAGAGAATACTTGTTATGTTGATTATCAAAGTTATATCTATGTGTTGTTTATGATCTTGCATGCTCTCCGTTACTAGTAGATGCTCTGGCCAAGTAGATGCTTGTAACTCCAAGAGGGAGTATTTATGCTCGATAGTGGGTTCATGCCTCCATTGACACTGGGAGTGCAAAAGTTCTAAGGTTGTGTTGTGTTGTTGCCACTAGGGATAAACATTGATGCTATGTCTAAGGATGTAGTTGTTGATTACATTACGCACCATACTTAATGCAATTGTCATTGCTTTGCAACTTAATACTGGAGGGGTTCGGATGATAACCCGAAGGTGGACTTTTTAGGCATAGATGCAATTGGATGGCGGTCTATGTACTTTGTCGTAATGCCCAATTAAATCTCACTATACTCATCATGATATGTATGTGCATGGTCATGCCCTCTTTATTTGTCAATTGCCCAACTGTAATTTGTTCACCCAACATGATGTTTATCTTATGGGAGAGACACCTCTAGTGAACTGTGGACCCCGGTCCAATTCTCTTTACTGAAATACAATCTACATGCAATATTGTTCTACGTTTCAAACAATCATCTTCCACAATACGGTTAATCCTTTGTTACAGCAAGCCGGTGAGATTGACAACCTCACTGTTTCGTTGGGGCAAAGTACTTTGGTTGTGTTGTGCGGGTTCCACGTTGGCGCCGAATCTCTGGTGTTGCGCCGCACAACATCCCGCCGCCATCAACCTTCAACGTGCTTCTTGGCTCCTACTGGTTCGATAACCTTGGTTTCATACTGAGGGAAACTTGCCGCCGTACGCATCACACCTTCCTCTTGGGGTTCCCAACGGACGCGTGGGACCTTCATACTGCTCAGGCATTCAAAAAAGATGACCTTCTCTTCTTTGGTCAGCGTAGCTGGCACGACCTTGAAACCATTCCGGATGCCGGTCATCAGGGTCTTTCAAACGTTGCTGGTCCTGCCGTGCTTCCTTTGTATCATTTGTCTTCCCATACACGCCCAAGAAGCTTAGGAGGTTCACGCAAATATTCTTCGTAACATGCATCACGTCGATTGCAGAGCGGACATCTAGGACTTTCCAATATTCTAGCTCCCAGAATATAGATTTCTTCTTCCACATGGGTGCGTGTCCGGTAACGTCGTCATTGATTGTCCGCCAGGACCCTTTCCAAAGATGACTTTCAAATCCTTGACCATATCAAATACCTCAGCACCAGTGCGTTCCGCAGGCTTCGGCCGGTGATCTGCCTTGCCGTTGTAATGCTTGCCTTTCTTTCTTACTGGATGAATTTTCGGAAGAAATCGACGATGCCCAAGGTACACGTTCTTCTTACAATTTGGCAAATGTACACTTTCAGTCTCATGTAAGCAGTGCGTGCATGCATTGTATCCCTTATTTGATAGTCCCGAAAGGTTACTAAGAGCAGGCCAATCGTTGATGGTTACGAAAAGTAACGCTCGTAGGTCAAATTCCTCTTCTTTGTGCTCATCCCACACACGGACACCAGGTCTGCCCCACAACTGTAAAAGTTCATCAACTAATGGCCTTAGGTACACATCGATGTCGTTGTCGGGTTGCTTCGGACCTTGGATGAGCACTGGCATCATAATGAACTTCCGCTTCATGCACAACCAAGGAGGAAGGTTGTAGATGCATAGAGTCACGGGCCAGGTGCTATGGCTGGAGCTCTGCTCGCCAAAAGGATTCATGCCATCTGTACTTAGACCAAATCTTATGTTCCTTGCGTCAGCTGCAAAATCTTTAAACTGTCGATCTTTCTCCATTGCGCTCCATCTGCGGGGTGTCAACTCCCCGTCCGACTTACGGTCCTCTTTGTGCCATCGCAACAACTTGGCATGCTCTTTGTTCCCGAACAGACGTTTCAACCGTGGTATTATAGGAGCATACCACATCACCTTGGCGGGAACCTTCTTCCTGGGTTTCTCGCCCTCAACATCGTCACCAGGGTCATCGCCTCTGATCTTATAACGCAATGCAGTGCATACCGGGCATTCATTCAAATTCTCGTATTCACCGCGGTAGAGGATGCAGTCGTTGATGCATGCATGTATCTTCAGAACCTCTAAACCTAGAGGGCAGACAACCTTCTTTGCTTCGTACGTACTGGAGGGCAACTTGTTATTCTTTGGAAACATATTCTTCAACATTTTCAGCAAGTTTTCAAATCCCGAGTCAGCTACACCTTCCTGTGCCTTCCATCTCAGCAAATCCAGTGTGCAGCCCAGCTTTTTCAGACCATTATCGCATCCTGGGTACAGCGACTTTTTGTGATCCTCTAACATGCGATCCAAATTCTCCTCTCCTTTTCAGCCAAGTCTGTCTCCGTATCAGCAATCCGACCAAGATCATCAGCGGGCTCATCACGTGCCTCTTCTTGATCACCTTCCCCTTCACCTTCCCCACCTTCAGCATCCTCCATGAAAGTATCACCGAAATGATCAAGATAGTTGTCATCGATGATATCATCCCCTTCTTCATCTTCTTCCATTATAACCCCTCTTTCTCCATGCTTGGTCCAACAATTATAGCTTGGCATGAAACCATGCCGAATCAGGTGCAGGTGAACTTCCCTTGAGGAAGAGTAACCCTTCTGATTCTTACAGCCAACACATGGACAGATAACAAAACCCCCCTGCTTGTTCGCATTAGCCACTACGAGGAAATCTTTCAAACCCGTAGTGAATTCGCCGGAGAGTCGGTTAGCGTACATCCATTGCCGATTCATCTGCATTATTATAATATAAAATATATAATTAACCATCATGCATTTGTTAAACTAAATAGAAATTAAACAATGAACTACACACATGCATATTTTATCAATGACACATATGAAAGGTTCAAGTTGCTAACCGCGATCGAGGAGGAAAAAATAAATGAGGAAGCTCGATCAAGTGTGGCTCCGACACTTCATATCATGTTGGTTTCATGCTCTTGGGGCATTTCATCAAACACCTTGTGTGCATAAGAGGAGCCAAAAGCAAACCTACACCCCCTTGTGAAGTTTGTGAAGAGAAGTGGCACCAAATGGCTAAGTGCTGTGGGCTGAACGGTATATATAGGGGAGGGGCTTTAGTCGCGGTTTTCCTGGCCAACCGCGACTAAAGGCCTTTGGGCCAGGCCTGAGGACATTTAGTCGCGGTTGGCCCCGCGACTAAAGCCCTCCCGTCCACCAGCCGCCACCGAGCGCGCCGGGCCCGGCCTTGGTCGCTTCGCCTCCCGAACCGCGACTAAAGAGCCCATTGGTCGCGGTTCCTATAGTTTCGCGACTAATGGGGCTGGACGGAAGCCCTTTTTTCCACTAGTGATTAGAGCAAGAATAATACTACCTCTGGTTGTTTATAAAAATATGTCGTAACTTTATTTAAATTTAGATATATCTAACACTCTAACGTATAGATATATCTAAATTTAGATAAATCTCGAGTATCTTTTTAATGGAGGGAGGAAGTATTACAGGTGCGATGATGAAAACTAGCTGAAGCAGCTGGTTTCAAAAGAATAGAAAAGCGAGCTGAACCCGTAAGCTGAGCAAATCGAAAAGCTTTCGCATGGCCAAACACCCAGCGGCCCACGGTGCACGATCAGGGTATGGTGGCCTGCGGGTGTTGCTGACATTGTTTACGGCTGGCCCTACTCTCGCTGAACATGCACCCTCGTTTGTTTCTGTTGGATTTTGTTCAAAAGCAGTAACCTTTAGCGTTTAAGCCGGACCGCTCGTGCGCATAAAAGGAGGAGCAGTAATCTTTTGGTGCAGGCGTCCGACTTCTACTACCGTTGGTGTGTCATGTGTGTGCATGAGTCGTGTTCTACAGTGATCGTGCTCTGGAAACACGAGTCAGCTTCTGCAGGCTTTGTACTTTGTACGTGGTGGAGTCCTATATGCATATGCAGCACCACCATTCTGGTGCGTGCATCGATCAATGCGACTGTATGCTACGTTAAGAAGTGGCATTGCTACGCAGCATGAACCACATCAGTTTGAAGCCAGTTGAACCGGGACATGGAAAGTTTGGAATGCATGCCACAACAAGTCCGCAACTGTAGGCACAGGAGCTAGCTGTCTGAGATATCTAAAAAACGTAAAATCATATGCAATCTCTGGTCCCACGGAAAAAGTCTACGGCAAAATGAACCCTGTAACATCCCAAAATTATATAAATTTTGAAATGTAAAAATAAATAAATTTAGTTGATTGAATTGTGTGTCTTTATTGAAATTTCACAAGGAATCAAAACTTTTGAGTTTTATTTAAAAGTCTTTCCCAAAATGGAGTTACCACACAGTTTTGCTTTCAAAGTGTTTCCAAACCAAACCTATTTCTATTTTATAGTTCTGAAATCATATAAGATTTTATTTAAGACAAATGCCCCAAATCTTATTTTGGAATATCAATGCCCAAGTAGTCATATAAAGCATTACATGCATAATAACATTCTTGTAATTTGGTTTTGACCATAATAAGTTTTATAAATTCATTTGAGTCGTTTTCGACTACAATATCAAAATCAGTGTTTGAAATAAAACCTTCGTAAGGTTTCAATTTTGGGAAATATTTTAATCGCTTGATTTCAATAAATTTTTAGTTTTCCTAAATAGCATATAAGGCAACTGTGTAAAAATCTACTCTTGTATTTTTATTTTAAACTGATAGAGTAATTCTTAGTGTCCCAAAATCATACCGGGCAGATTACAAATTTAGAAAATTTATTTGAGTTAGTTTAGTAGCCTAAAATTTGAACTAGAAAAGAAAACAGAAAAGAAGGAAAGATGAAAAGAAAGGGAAACAAAAACGACCGGCCAGGTCAACCAGCGGCCAAGCCGGAATCGCACGCACGCGTGCTGGAGCATGCCACGGCTGAACGAGAGCAGCCCTTGACTCTTCCTTTCCCTGTTTTTTTTTCCTGACCCATGGGTCCCGCAATCATCACCAACCCTCAGCCGTTTACTTCTCACGTACCAGTTCGTTCGTACTGACGATATCCTGGCGATTTCTTCGCCAAATCCGTTCCAATTCTTGCCCTCTTTTCACGAAATAAAATCCCTATAAATACCCCATATTCTTTTCTATTTTTGCCCCCAAAAAACCCTAGTTCTCGAGCCACCAGGCCGCCAGAAAAATTACGCCGGAGCTCACCGTTGCCGCGGCCGTCTCCCATCGAATCCGGTGAGTCTGAATCATCCCTGACCTCGTCGTGCACATTATTCTTTCCCTCTTTGACCTTGCGCATCAACTGGTGGCCTCGATTCGCTTATTTCATCACTACAGGAATGGGAGAAGACGCGACGGCTAAACACGCTGACGGCTTATCGGGTTGTCAGACGGCCACGGGGGGCAGCACGAACCCGACCGTCGGCGTACAAATACCGTCGGCGTAGAGGAGGCTACGCCGAGGGCAGCCGTCGGCGTCACCTGGCCTCGGCGTAGCACCGCATCGCCTCGGCCCAGCCCCGCGCCGTCGCCGCCTCGCCACGGCCCAGACGCCGACGGCCACCTCGGCATAGGGCATGGGCACCCTATGCCGACGGCCACCTCGGCATATAGTTTTTTTCCCTCTCTCATATTACTTTATAATATGTTTCTATTATTTATTTACTAGTATGAATTATGTAAAAAATGGTTCTATTTTTTAAGAATTCGTAGATGGCATATGTAGGTCCCATGGGTGACGCTCTTCGCAGACGGGTCAACCGGAGCCACTAGGCCCAACATTTGCTATCGATGTACATATGGGTAGATCCGCGGGGTCCCCGCCCTACGGTTTCCCGAACCCTAACCCTAACTGTAACCCTAACTCTAACCCTAACTCTAACCCTAACCGTAACCCTAACTCTAGCCCTAACCCTAACCCTAGGGTTTCCACATACATTGCTAACTCTAACCCTAACCCTAACTCTAGCCCTAACCCTAACCCTAGGGTTTCCACATACATTGCTAACTCTAACCCTAACCCTAACCCTAACTCTAACCCTAACCCTAGGGTTTCCACATACATTGCTAACCCTAACTATAACCCTAACAGATCACTTGGTAAAACCCTAACCCTAGGGGTCCCGCCCTAGGGTTTCCCAAGAAACAGATCACCGGAGCGTCAGAATTGTTGGAAAACTTGCTTCTGCCCCTAACATACATGTACAAGTGTGATGTAAGGTTTGGCTAACCTTGGATGTACCCGGCGTTGACGATTTCCGCATAATGGGCTACCAGTTGGTAAAATCCAGGATCTGTATGTGGAAACCCCCGCCATGGCTCGAACGGAGCCTATTTTATGGTAAAGTATGCCCAACCTATGGTTTCCATGTACATATGTCCTAAACAAAGCAAAATAAATAAAAAAGTCCACTGGTAAACCCTCGCACGGAGAAAGCTATAGGGGTAGATGTGTGGGGTCCCCGCCCTAGGGTTTTCCAAGTTACAGACCACCGGAGCGTCGGAATCGCTGGAAAACTTGTGTGTGCCCACATGGCATGCACAAAAGTGATTTGAGATGGTTTTATATCCAAGGATACCCCCAAGGTGTGTCCGGCTTCTCGGACAGGGGGTTCCTACACTTAGGCAGATTCTGGATGTATAGGGGGGAACTCCCTCGGAGGTGAACTGGAGAGAAAAGTGATACATTTAAGAACTTAAGACCCAGACACGATACAAAACACTTAAATAACTAGACCCACACACATACCAAAGCGCTTAAAGTACTAGACCCACACACGAACCGAAACACTTAAAGAACTACACCCACACACAGGAACCAACACACTTAAAGAACTACACCCACACAGGAACCAAAACACTTAAAGAACTAGACGCACACACAAACCAAAACATTTAAAGAACTACACCCACACACGAATAAAGCACTTAACGCTAGACACACGGACTCGACACACACACATATTAATCAGAGAAGTCGAAATCTTCGTCCTCGCTGGGGGTGTCCTCTGAAGCGGTGGTTGTGAAGATCCACGACCACCGTTCATCATCCTCCCCCCATGTCGACGCCTCTCCTTTGGCGTACTCTGCTTCAACCGCAGCCTTCCTCTGCCGCTTTCCCGCCCTCCTCTCTCTCCTGTACGTCTGCTTGTCCTTCCAGAATGCGCGCTCTGCCTCGACGGCTCCGGGATGGTCTCTGCGCCACTGTGCCATGAACTGCTCGTCCGCCTCGTGGTATCAATCCGCCGCTGGCCTGTACCGCCGCGCTTCACCCTGTGAGCGAAGTAGCGGCTCGTAGAGAGACTCTGGCTTCCGCCAGAGACCTGACCTCCGGGAAGTTCATTTCGTGGCGCGCCGGCCAAACCTCCAAGCCGCAACGTCGTATGCGCGGGCAGCAGCCTCCTTCGTGTAGAAGGTGCCGAGCCACACACGCGTACCACCGGCGGTGATTTCAGCCGCGAAATGTCCCGCAGGCCGCAGGCGAACGCCGATGAAGCCCGTGTTGCTACGGCGACGAGGAGCCATCTCAGCGGCAGCTCAGCTCAGAGGATTTTGTGGTGCTGTTGGATGAGAGAAGTGATGAGGGGAGAAATGTTGCTGGTGCTGTTAGTGGAGAAGACATGGCTATATATAGGCCGACGAGGGGCTGAAACGGCGGGAAAACTTGGCGGGAGAGAATGGGCAAGAAAACTTGGGAAAGAGAATGAGCGGGAAAGGGGGGCGGAAAACTTGGCGGGAAATCATGGCGGAAAAAAGGCGGGAGAGCAGCGGGAAAGGGTGGAAAAATGGCGGGAGAAGAGCAGGGAGGGAATGGCCCCAAAACTGTGTGTGTCCACATGAATCCACAAAAGTGATTTGAGATGGTTTTATATCCAAGGCTACCCTCAGGTGTGTCCGGCTTCTGTAAGGGGTCCTACACTTAGCATTCTGCATGTATAGGGAACTCGTACGTGAACCGGAGAGAAACTGAGATCATATGGGGTGATCCTTGTTTTACATGAACAAGACCAACCAAGCTCAAATGCAGGCATATGCCCACCGGGGGACCCCGACATGCAGTCAAAGGGGTAGACCGCGCACAATAGAACTAGGGTTTCATCGGAAATCGAGCATCGGATCTAGGGAATGGCCCCAAAACTTGTGTGTGTCCACATGGAATGCACAAAAGTGATTTGAGATGGTTTTATATCCAAGGCTACCCCCCAACCTGTTTCTCTTGGGTTCTCACACTTAGGCATTCCATGTATAGGGGAACTCCCTGAGTTGAACCGGAGAGAAACTTGGGATCATATGGGATGATCCTTGTTTCCACATGTACCTATGACCTAACCAAGCTCAAATGTAGGCATACGCCCACCGGGGACCCCCGATGGGATGCAAAAGGGGTAGACCGCGCGGTCAACAGAACTAGGGTTTCGTCGGAAATCGAGCATCGGATCTAGGGAATGGCCCAAAAACTTGTGTGTGTCCACATGGAATGCACAAAAGTGATTTGAGATGGTTTTATATCCAAGGCTACCCGGTGTGTCCGGCTTTGGACAGGGGGTTCCTACACTTAGCAGATTCTGCATGTATATGGGAACTCCCCGGAGTTGAACCGGAGAGAAACTTGATATCATATGGGATGATCCTTGTTTCCACATGTACCTATGACCTAACCAAGCTCAAATGGAGTCATATGCCCACCGGGGGACCCCCGATGGGATGCAGTCAAAGGTAGACCGCGCGGTCAACAGAACTAGGGTTTCATCTGAATCGAGCATCGGATCTAGGGAATGGCCCAAAACTTGTGTGTGTCCACATGGAATGCACAAAAGTGATTTGAGATGGTTTTATATCCAAGGCTACTCCCCTGTGTGTGTGTCCGGCTTCTCGGACGGGGTTCCTACACTTAGGCGTATTCGATGTTAGGAACTCTTCTGAGGAACCGGAGAGAAACTTGAGATCATATGGGGTGATCCTTGTTTACACATGTACCTATGACCTAACCAAGCTCAAATGGAGGCATATGCCCACCTGGGGACCCCCGATGGGATGCAGTCAAAGGGGTAGACCGCGCGGTCAACAGAACTAGGGTTTCATCGGAAATCGAGCATCGGATCTAGGGAATGGCCCCAAAACTTGTGTGTGTCCACATGGAATGCACAAAAGTGATTTGAGATGGTTTTATATCCAAGGCTACCCCTGTGTGTGTCCGGCTTCTCGGACAGGGGGTTCCTACACTTAGGCAGATCCTGATGTATAGGAGGTGAACTGAGAGAAACTTGAGATCATATGGGATGATCCTTGTTTACACATGTACCTATGACCTAACCAAGCTCAAATGGAGGCATATGCCCACCGGGGACCCCGATGGGATGCAAGCCAAAGGGGTAGACGGCGCGGTCAACAGAACTAGGGTTTCATCAGAAATCGAGCATCGGATCTAGGGAATGGCCCCAAAACTTGTGTGTGTCCACATGGAATGCACAAAAGTGATTTGAGATGGTTTTATATCCAAGGCTACCTCCCTGTGTGTCCGGCTTCGACAGGTTCCTACACTTAGGGTGCATTCTTATTGTATGTATGGAACTCCCTGAGTTGAACCGGGAGAAACTTGGGATCATATGGGATGATCCTTGTTTCCACATGTACCTATGACCTAACCAAGCTCAAATGTAGGCATATGCCCACCTGGGGACCACCGATGGGATGCAATCAAGCGGGGTAGACCGCGGTCACCGAACTAGGTCTTCGTCAAATCGAGCATCTGATCTAGGAATGGCCCAAAACTTGTGTGTGTCCACATGGAATGCACAAAAGTGATTTGAGATGGTTTTATATCCAAGGCTACCTCTGTGTGTGTCCTGGCTTCTCGAATGGGGTTCCTACACTTAGCAAAGATTCTGCATGTATAGGGGAACTCCCTCGGAGTTGAACCGGAGAGAAACTTGATATCATATGGGATGATCCTTGTTTCCACATGTACCTATGACCTAACCAAGCTCAAATGGAGGCATATGTCTCACCGGGGGACCTGATGGGATGCAGTAAAGGGTAGACCGCTGTCAACAGAACCAGGGTTTCGGAAATCGAGCATCGGATCTAGGGAATGGCCCAAAACTTGTGTGTGTCCACATGGAATGCACAAAAGTGATTTGAGATGGTTTTATATCCAAGGCTACCCGGTGTGTCCTAGGGGTCTCTACACCTTAGCAGATTCGCATGTATAGGTAACTCTCTGAGGTGAACCGAGAGAACTTGAGATCATATGGGGTGATCCTTGTTTACACATGTACCTATGACCTAACCAAGCTCAAATGGAGGCATATGCCCACCGGGGACCCCGATGGGATGCAGTCAAAGGGGTAGACCGCGCGGTCAACAGAACTAGGGTTTCATCGAAATCGAGCATCGGATCTAGGGAATGGCCCCAAAACTTGTGTGTGTCCACATGGAATGCACAAAAGTGATTTGAGATGGTTTTATATCCAAGCTACTCCCTGTGTGTGTCCGGCTTCTGGACAGGGGGTTCCTACACTTAGGCAGATTCTGCATGTATAGTGGGAACTCTCTCTGAGGTGAACCGAGAGAAACTTGAGATCATATGGGATGATCCTTGTTTACACATGTACCTATGACCTAACCAAGCTCAAATGGAGGCATATGCCCATCGGGGGACCCCCGATGGGATGCAGTCAAAGGGGTAGACCGCGTCACCGTAACTAAGGTTTCATCGAAATCGAGCACGGGATCTAGGAATGGCCCCAAAACTTGTGTGTGTCCACATGGAATGCACAAAAGTGATTTGAGATGGTTTTATATCCAAGGCTATCCCCCAGGTGTCCGGCTTCTGACAGGTGGGTTCCTACACTTAGTGACTACGCATGTAGGGAAACTCTGAGTTGAACCGGAGAGAACTTGGGATCATAAGGGATGATCCTTGTTTCCACATGTACCTATGACCTAACCAAGCTCAAATGGAGGCATATTCCCACCGGGGGACCCCCGATGGGATGTAGTCAAAGGGGTAGACCGCGCGGTCAACAGAACTAGGGTTTCGTCAAAAATCGAGCATCGGATCTAGGGAATGGCCCCAAAACTTGTGTGTGTCCACATGGAATGCACAAAAGTGATTTGAGATGGTTTTATATCCAAGGCTACCCCCCAGGTGTGTCCGGCTTCTCGGACAGGGGGTTCCTACACTTAGGCAGATTTATGAGTAGGGAACTCCTGAGTTGAACCTGAGAGAAACTTGAGATCATATGGGAAATGTTCCAATGACCTAACACAACACAAAGGAAGAGAAAACTCCATGGGTCAGCTGTTATCGGAGGCCGGTCAAAGGGGTAGATGCGGGGCTCCCAGATTAGGGTTTCGTCTACCGGAGGGAATATTGATGTAAGATAGGGTAATTATTGATACTACATGTTCCAATGACCTAACACAACACAAAGGAAGAGAAAATTCCATGGGTCAGCTGTCATCGGAGGTCGGTCAAAGGGGTAGATCTGCGGGGCTCCCGGATTAGGGTTTCGTCTACCGGAGGAAATATTGTTAAGATGGTAATATTTTTATGCGTATAGCTAGGAAATGTAGAAGATTAAAACATATTTGTATGGACCTACATTAGCATATATTTTATAATATAATTGACATTAACAAAATTTAAATAGAAAATAAATTGAAAATAAAAATGGGGTCTATGCGAGGCCGCCGTCGGCATAGCCTGTCTCGCATAGATAGGGTTAGGGCACGGTTGGGTTAGCCTCGGCCGAGCCGGACCACCATCTCCACTTCCCCGCGCCCCCATCTTCCGTTTCGCTCGCCCGAGCTCCGCTTCGCCGCCGCCGCCAACCACCTCCCGGGCCGCCGCACGCGCTGCCTGTCGCCCTCCTCTCCCACCACCTTCTCTCTCATCCAACCCGCCGCCACGCGCTGTGCCATCCTCCTTCTCTCTCCCCGCTGTGTGCCGTTGCTCCTTCTCCCTTTGTCGTGCTGCTGCCGCTGCACGGTTCCTCGCGCGCCTAGTCTCCTCTTCACTGCCGGCGAGGCCCCTCTCCCGACCCCTCTTCTTCCCCGCAAAGGTAACCGGGTTAGCCACTATTTTTTATTTTTGTTTTTCGTAAAATGTTGATTGGTTGATTAATTGAAACCAAAATGTTTAGTTCCTAAAAAACCAACATGCAATTTATTCATCAAATTGAAATTGAAATTCAAATTGAAATTCAAATTGAAATTGAAATTAAAGAATTACCGTGCGAATAGTTAAACAATATAGTCGAAATAGTAGAAATAAATAGAAATAGAAATGAATTTGTTTAATAATGGAAATAGAAATGCAAATGTGAATTTGTTCTAATAATGTGAATTTGTAATAGGCCATGTCGTGACCGCCTCGTCATGAGCACCCCGGCGTGACGATCCCGGATCTTGACGCGCTTCTCGACGGTCGCCGACATCGACACTCGGTTGTTCGACTACTTCCTCTACAGCCGAGGGTGAGCTAAATTTCCAACTTCTTCTCCGCATTTTCTTATGTCACTAGATTCATTTTCCAAGTCCAGTTGCGTAACCTAGGTGTCACTTCCCGTCCGCGAGCGTTACGCGGATAAATATGCATTAGTGGTCCGCATATTTTGAACCGTAACGCTTGCGGCATTTACGGGACAGTCGGCGGATGCGTAGTTGTCTACGTTTTCCATGTTCTACTCCGGTCCGAGGGATTTCGGCGGCGCCTCCCCGTTGTTCTCCGGATGCACATCCTCTCGGCTTTTTGCCGAGACGTGTATCGGGAGAGCAGCGGGGAGGTGCTGCCGAAATTCTGACTTGGACCGGGGTAGAGCATGGAGAACGTAGCCAACTACGGATCCGGCGGCTGCTAGGAGCCCACCTAGTAGAGATGTAGGTTGATGCATGCGTTTCGCCCGGTAAAATAAATAAAAATATGATGCATTTAATTTCCTATTTGATATAAATGCTATGTCTGTGGTTTGGCTCCCAATAAAGCAGAGGATGGCTGATAATGGATGGATGTACAATGAGCGTGTTAGTGCGACTGAGAAAACAGATGAGTGGACAAGGAAGACCCATTTTCTAGTGAATGAGTTAGCGCGTGGTACAAAGGGGCTGGTTCGGGCACTTTGCCCCTGTGTTCGCTGCGTGAAGCGTCAACGTCGTGGGAAGGATGAAATGTATAGACACCTTCTGCAATATGGGTATATGCATGGGTACGTCACGGAAATCGACTTTGATGAGCGCGAACGTGACAGAGGTGAGGTGATGCGGCAGCGGCTCAATGGCAATGCGTACGATGGAATTAGAGACTTTCTAGATGATCTCGTCCATGCCGATGTCCCGGATTCGCCGCCAGAACCGGAGGCGCCGCCAGAACCGGAGGAACCAGAGCCAACCGCGAAGGCCTTCTATGATATGATTGCCGCGGCTAAGAGGCCTCTGTACGAGGGCGCCGCGATTTCTCAGCTCGATGCCATCTCCCAATGTCTAGCCGACAAGACCCGGTACAACACCACCCGTGAGGGCTTTGAAGCAAGTCTGAAAACAACTGGTAACATGTTGCCCAAAGATCATTGTCTGCCTCAAAGCCTGCACGCGACGAGGAGAATTATGAAGGACCTCAACATGGATTATCAAAGGATAGACTGTTGTCCGAAAGGCTGCGTTCTATTTTGGAGACAGTATGCGGAGGACAAGTACTGTCCCATCTGTAAGCAGTCTAGGTATGAAGAGGTAACGGGAAAGGATGGTCAGGTGAGGCAGTCAAGCACCGCAAAGTCGATTCTTCGATATCTCCCATTCATAAAAAGAATCCAGCGGCTTTACATGCACGAGGAGACAGCCAAACAGATGACGTGGCACAAGTATGGGAAGAGATTCGTGGACGAAAACAAGAAGTTGAAGATGGGACATCCATCCGATGGTACGGCATGGAAGAACTTCGATACAAAACACCGCCTTAAGGCAGCCGAGGCTCGGAATGTCAGAATTGCGATAGCAACAGATGGCTTCAATCCATATGGTATGTCCAATGCCAATTACAGTTGCTGGCCCGTGTTTGTTATTCCGCTCAATCTCCCTCCCGGAGTCCTAATGACGAGGAAGACCATGTTTCTGTCGCTGATCATTCCAGGCCCTCATTACCCGGGGAAGAATTTGAGTGTCTACATGCAGCCGATTGTGGAAGATTTGAACCACTCTTGGCACCACGGGACATTGACGTACGACCGAGCATCGAAGACAAACTTCTGCATGAGAGTTTGGTTGCAGTATACCATGCATGACATGCCCGGGTACGCCCTAACATGTGGATGGTGTACAGCTGGTAAGTGGCCATGCCCAGTGTGCAGGCATCGGCTTGAGTTCCTTTGGCTACAGAAGGGTCGCAAGTATGTTGCGTTTGACACGAATCGACAGTTCCTCAAAAGGAGGCATCCGTTTAGAGAAGACAAAAAGAACTTCAAGAAGGGCAAAGTTGTGCATGAAAAAAAGATGTGCCGAAGTTTGATGGTACACTTGTTGAAGCCGAGCTACGTGCTCTCGTGCCGGCAGCGACGCCAACTGGCCATCAATTTGAGGGATATGGTGTAACGCACAACTGGACTCACGAGGCGGCTTTAACGAAGCTCGAGTATTACAAGGACCTCGAACTTCCCCATAACATCGATGTGATGCACACTGTAAAGAATGTCGCGGAGTCCGTCTTTCACACATGCCTGAACATTCCCGGGAAGTCAAAGGATAATGTCAAGGCTAGAGTCGATATTGAGATCCTCTGTGATAGGGAAAAATTACACATGAAGCGTCCTATTGGCCGTCAAAAGAATTGGTTCAAGCCGCATGCCAACTTCTGCCTTGATTCCATCCAAAAGAAGGAGGCATTCAGGTGGCTCAAATACGTCGTGATGTTCCCTGATGGTTATTGCTCGAATATGAGTAAGGGAGTTAATCTTTCGACGGGAAAAGTCACCGGGCTCAAGAGTCACGACTATCATATATGGATTCAGCGGCTCATGCCGGTGATGCTTCGAGGGTATATCCCCGAGAAAGTCTGGCGAGTGCTTGCGCAGTTGAGCCATTTCTTCCGCACGCTCTGTGCTAAGCAGATATGTCCCGAGGTTATTGCAAAGCTACAACATACAGTGCCGGAGTTGCTATGCAATTTGGAGATGATATTTCCGCCAGGCTTCTTTACTCCGATGGCACATCTCATTGTGCACCTCGCCAACGAGGCACTCTTGGGTGGTCCGGTGCAGTTTCGTTGGCAGTTCTGTATTGAGAGAGAGTTTAAGTATATTCGAAAGATAACTGGAAACAAGGCCAAGATTGAAGCATGCATAGCTGAGGCAATATGCCTTCGGGAGATGGCAGATGCCGCGACAACGTACTATCCCGATGATGTTCCCACTCAGCATAACCCGGTCACTCGTTACAATGTCGACGTGCCCGAGAATGACCCCAAGCTAAAACTATTCCAATTCCCCGGTGGCAAGGCTGGTAAAGGAACAAAATATAAATTGGAGAACGAAGAGAAGGATTGTATAATGCTATATGTGCTTATGAACATGGAGGAAGTGATCCCATTCGTAAGGTAAAATGGTGAACAAATTACTTTGCAGCTAGTAACCTCGTCTCGGTCTAATGCTTATTTTCTCCTTTCAGCGAATTCACGGATGAAATGTGGCCGTATGATGAATTGCCCGAAACCTCGGAGATGGACACTCTACTGAAAGACGGTGCTCCCGGAATTAATAAAAACTTTGTGACATGGTTCATGGAAAAAGTAATTTCTAACCTTTCCTCTTACATTGCAACATGTGACTTGTCCCTCTTATTACACGTAACTAATGCACACAACAAATTTGAAATGTTCTTGTAGGGCCGTGAGAGAAACGTTGATATGATAGATGAGTTGAAATGTGTTTCCCAAGGTTGTAGCCGTGAGGTGACCAAGTATGAGAAGTATGATGTGAATGGGTTTCGCTTCCACACAGAGACGCACCAGAAGGGCCGGGCGAATCCCAAAACGATAAATACTGGGGTCTTCACCAAAGGAGCCAACAACTTTGATTACTACGGAAGGTTACAAAGTGTATACGAGTTGACATTCAATCGTACGAACGTGCAACTCAATATCGTCGTGTTCAAGTGTCATTGGTTCGACCCAATAGGTGGACAGAGAAGTGATAAGTCCATTGGGTTAGTTGAAGTTAAGCCTTCAACCACCTATAGCGGAGCCGATGTCTTTATTGTGGCTCACCAAGCCAAGCAAGTTTATTATTTGCCCTACCCATGCCAGAAAGCGGAACTCAAGGGTTGGGAAGTCGTCTTCCAGGTATCGCCACATGGTAACCTACCGATTCCCTCTGAGGATGATTACAACAACATTGACCCCGTGACATACGAGGGGATTTTCTATCAAGAGGAACAGGACTTCGGGGAATATATTTTAGAACCGTTTGTTCAAGAGGACCTCGGGAACGATGCAGAAACTCGTGGTGAGTCAGTGGTGGATCTAAAGGACATATCTATGCTCGAGAAGTTACTTGAGGCGAATGACAATTATGATGAGCCTCCACCCGTCGACCCTTCAACTTTGTACTCACAAGATAGTGATAGTGATAGTGGGCCAGAGAAAGAGAAAGAGAAAGAGATGGAGTATGAGAGTGAGCGTGAGAGCGATGATGGCTGGTGAGGGTCTTTTATTCTTAGTATTTATTTGTCAACATGCTTCTTAATTGCATTGTGCCTTTTATTCTTAGTATCTTCATTTTATTATGTCAACATGCTTCTTAATTGCATTGTGCCTTTTATTCTTAGTATCTTCATTTTATTATGTCAACATGCTTCTTAATTGCATTGTGCCTTTTATTCTTAGTATCTTCATTTTATTATGTCAACATGCTTCTTAATTGCATTGTGCCTTTTATTCTTAGTATCTTCATATAATATGTCTTTGTGCTTAACTGTTTTATTCTTCTCAATGCAGGTGACTGAACAATATGAGCAGCGGCAAGGCAGACTCCGAGAGCTTGCTTAAGACGCTGGCGCAGGTGAAGAGGAATATTCCTAGAGTGCCTAGACGGAGTGATCGAGCCCCGGTGCAAAATCCGCGTTACGCCGATGGTACCGATGGAGGACGAGGACGAGGAGGACGAGGTGGAGGTCGAGGACGAGGACGAGGAGGACGAGGTGGAGGACGAGGTGGCGGCGGGGTACACATGGACTTTGACGAGCCACCCTCCGCTTCTGGCGACGTGGCTCCTGAGTTGTACCTTGAGGGTCCGTCTAGTGGGGAGGTGGAGATGGAGACGGAGTCTACACACGAGTCGGACTCTAGGGCTGAGTTGGAGGTCATGGAGGGTGAAGGTGCGCCGAAGCCCTTGAAGCTTCGTGGAGAAGCTAGAGTCCCCGATGCGAGGAAGGAGCCGAAGACCCATGATGACAAGGCCCTTATCATTCCTTCGAGCGATGAGTAAGTGTACTACTTCAGAAATTTCGAACATGTATTTTCATCTTGGGCATAATAAACAATTTGGCATGTGTACTAATGTGTGATTTATTTGCAGCAACTGGACATGGGATGCCAAGCCCCCCCGCATGCCTAACAGCTTGCTTGGGGCTCTGATTAAGAAGTTCTGGCCCGGCAGATACACTCCCCTTAGCACGGTCCCCGGTGGCCCGACGAAGCTAGCCACTACTTGGGCGGACTATGAGGATGCCCCTGCCGTAGGCTTCGCGACAGCTGCTGAGGCTGTGACCACCAAGTTCTGGGTAAGGCATATATTTCTCGAGCACCGTTCATAGTTGATGACCCTAATGTGCTAACTCATGACTTTCACAACTGATTTATGCATGATTGAAGTGCTTCTATCGTGTGGACCCGGAGCATGACACGCAGGCGCGTCTCACTTTGCGTGGCGCTTGCGAGAGGTTGACACCGCAGCAGTGGTACAACCAAAAGTTCACCAGCGCTAGTGCCTTCTGGGCTAACAAGGGTAAGAGGGTCAAGAAGGAGTACTATGTTGGTAACGAGCCTACGGAGGAATGGGCAATGACCATTGAGGAGTACATGTCGGTGAGTAAAATGTCAATGAGATTCTACATTGCTGCTAAGTTTTCATTGAATTATCTTGAGTTGAGTATTGCGTTTTCAGGTTTGTCCCGAGTGGGCCGAGCAGCATAGGGAGGCATGGGAGGAGCTGATTAGGGCGAGGTGGCTCAGGCAGGACGAGGAGTTTGCAGCCGTGTCGAGGCGTAACATGGAGAACCGAGGCACCGGTGGCACACACTGCGCGGGAAACCGCGACTACACCCGCTTCAAGGGGAAAAAGGTATGTATATACATGGAACGACCTTCATTCATTTCCCGCCATGTCTCATTTGTGGTACGCTTAACTTTTCTTTTCGCGATGCAGGTGGCCGAGGCACCACCTGGGGTGGTGCTTCATGATGCCCAGATATATGACATGATGCGGACGAAGAAGAAGCCCAATCCCGCATTGCCTCAGCCACAGTACTACGGCAATGCCAAGGCCGCCAAGGAGGACTACTGCGACATGGTCAAGTCTCGTCACCCCGAGGTGGATGACCCCTTGAGCATTCCGGTCGACGAGGAGTCGTTGGTCCTGTCGGGGCACGGGCGTCCGCATGGCCGTTTCCCTTGGCTGAATAAGGCGGTCAAGCCTACCCACTCCACGAGCTACACGCGTCTCAAGCATACCCTCACCGCCGACAGCCCCCAGCCTCGTCCACGGCCTGCTCGTCCACCCGCCTACGATGTAAGTTTTCCTCATTTTCATCCTCTTTCCGGTTTTCCTTCCTACATGGCTAAGTGTTTACGAGATTCATTGTTTCTGAAATTGTAGCCTGAGTTCGAGGCGGCCTTCGAAGCCTGCAATGAAGCGTATCAGCAGGCCGCTGCCCAGTGGAATAGGCAGAATACGGCCTACATGGCGTATATAGGAGTAAGTCTGAATCTTTCTTCTCGCGCAAGTAGATGACAAGTCTCAGTTTGATGCTTTATTTCTGCAAAGCCTAACTTGTAACCTATCTTGCAGGAAATGATGATCTCTATGTCTACTGGTACACCGCCACCGGCTCGAGTTACCGTGGCGGGGGACATGCCTATCATGCCATCGAGGGCAGCTTTCGCTGCGACTTACTACGGATCCACACCGGAGGTAAGTTCTTTGCCAAACCGGTAGTTACCACTTTTCTTTGCCTCGCAAGTTGCTAACATGTAGGGAACATGTAGGGAACGGGATGGTCCGGGAACCAGGCATCGCCGGGTGGGCGCGAGGTCACACCGGTTCATGAAGGTGGTCGGTCTCCTGGGCGTTCTGCTGGTGCCTCTCCGTCGACTACTCCTGGGACTACTCCCGGTGCCTCTCCGTCGACTTCTCCTAGGCGTACCACCGGTCCTTCTCCAGGTGGTTCTTCTGCAGCTTCTACCGGAGCGCAACCCCGGGCTGCTCGTTTCGCCAACGATGTGGGCGGACACACCCCGCCCGGGTCCTTCCTCCGCTAGTCGGCACCGGGCTTCTTGCTTGCCATCATGTGCTACCTACTACTATGTATTGGATGACATGGCACTCTCCTCTTGTATGCTATTACATGCACCATGTATGCTACTATGTGGATTTCATGCTATTTATGTGAATTATGGATGAATTTGGATGTATTTGGATGCTACTATGTGGATTTCATGCTATTTATGTGAATTATGGTGAATTTGGATGAATTTGGTCGATTATATGATATTTATGTGAATTTGGTCGATTATATGAACTGAACTGGATTGCATTGCAACTGGAACTGAACGAAACAGAAAAAATGGCTACGCCGAGGGTAATGCCGTCGGCATAGACCCTGACATAGGGCCATATGGTCAGGTCTATGCCGAGGGGTTGCCTCAGCCCGACGCGCCAGTGTTCTCGCCGCGTGTCCACGGCCTGGCTGCATGGATCAAGCATACGCCGGGGTTGCCCTCGGCGTAGAGGCCCAGTGGCGCGCACGACGGCCACGTCGCCCACCCGCGAGGAGGCCTGGCTGCATGGATCATGCATACGCCGAGGGCCAGGCCGCCGGCGTAGAGGCCCGCTGGCGGCGCCACGGCGGGCCACGTCGCCCACCCAGAGAGGCCTGGCTGCATGGATCATGCTACGCCGAGGGCCAGGCCGTCGGCGTACGGTGGCTTGCCGTTAACGGCGACGGCGCCACGCAACGAGGCGCCGAGGGCAGCGACGCCGAGGGTGAACGCGCACCGTCGGCATAGACGGCGTACGCCGACGGCGGGTACTACGCCGACGGCACTGTGCCGTGTGCCGAGGGAGCTGGACGCCGACCAGATACGCCGAGGGCCACCGTCGGCGTAGCCTACGCCGAGGGCCAGGCGTGGCTACGCCGAGGGCAGCCGGCCGTCGGCGTCTGACACCATTCCTGTAGTGCATGCGCCAGAACGACGTGCGCATCCACGACAGGAGCACGCCATCTCTCGGCCCGTCTCAGGCCGATCCTCCTCGCCACACTAGGACGCGATCGAGCTCTTCGACCACTCCATCGACTTCCCCGTGAATTGCTGCAACGCGCAGACTACTCCACGTCTCCGGGAACCCCAACATCATCGTCGTCGGCAACGACCAGGGAGGTGCCATCCTCGTCTTCGAACAGTACCACCGCTCGGTAATGGCTTCTGAAACATACAGTTACACTACCTCCATCCTTGACCATTGGATTCAAATCCAAGAGTTTCTGTTAGCCCAATCAAATGAACCGGTTATGACTCATTTTTCCGATCGATCGAATCCCATGCGGATTGTACCAACTAGTTCACATAGTAGATTTTTGAAATTTCATAACAATATATCTGGAGCCCCGTTTTAGATGATTTCTCTGCCATTGAGTTCGTCGTTAAATTCTCTACAACTTTCGTATATAAAGTTTCCGGACAACTTTTCGTACAACATCAAAATTTAATCGCGATATGTTTAATCTTGTAAATATTATAGGAAAATATACCCATGACCAAATATAGCAAATAATATACCTCTGTATTCAGAAAAATGAGTAGAATCCAATGATGAAATAAAAATTGGCTTTCGGACAAGTTGAAAATATTCAAATTTAAAGATGTGAATTTGAGTATTTTAACCTAATCCAACTTCTAGAAATATAAAATGAAATGATTCTTTTTGCAAATGGATCATATCAATGTCCTACATCCAATGATATTAATGCCAAAAATATTTGAAACCATTTGCAAATATTCAAATTTAAAGCTGAGAATTTGAGTATTTGTGACATGAAATAAAATGCTTAAATCATTTTTTAAAATGATTCCTTTGCCATTGGTTAAAAGTAATTTTAGAAAACCAGTAACACCAAATTCCCTATCTACTTCAATCCTTTTTCAAATTATTCAAGTTCAAACATGAGGATTTGAGTAATTTTGGCAAAGCTTAAATTCTATAAATATTTTAAGATGATTCCTTTTGCAATTGAATCACTTTGGAACTCTCCATCCAGTAGCACACCTGTTTAGTTTAGTTGATCATATTCACTTCACATGGTTTTAGATTTGAAGTAATATCCTTCTATGTGTCATACGACACAATCCATAAACCCTACTTGATCATATCTTTTCTTTTGAATATGTGTTACTCATCAATATCCATCGGAACCATTATCATAATTAATTTTTGTAAACATTGAGGTTGAAGCTTAAACTTATAATTCATTTTTAGCAAAGTGAATCATATGATCATACCCATCTACCAAAATTATTTAGATATTTTCATCATATCCAGGATCATATCTATCCTAACTATATTTTCCTAGGTCACAATATTCAAAGTACACATAAGTTATTTGGGTAAATTGTGACAAATCTTATTTATAGATTTTCCCTGTGCAAATGTTGTGGAGACACTCTACACATGTGTTGAAACCTTGACATCCTTTAGATTCTTTGATCCACATCTTGAATGACCATTCATGTCTATCCAATCTCATGTCATTTGATCATATTTATTAAGTTTGGGCTATTCAAATTACAAATGAGTTAATTGAGTAATTAAATATACCATCAGTTCGTACCCAAGTCTATGCGTGAATTTTTGCTACTTTGATAAGTGTTTTCGCACAATGTTAAGTTGCATTTTGAATTGCACTTGCGATGCTTGTAAGAGTTTCTAAAACAAAAGCATCATTATAATTATCCATCCTTGAGTAGCAAACAACCATGGACCATAGGTTCTTATCAATCATTTTTATTCTGAGCACCCGACTTAGATAATCACTTTCTTTCCAACCATTCAATATCTCAAATTTATATCTTGCAAGTCATACCTCTGCCATACCTTCAATTTCATAGTTAACCATAAATTTAATGAAAATTAAAATACAATGAATAACAAATCTTTCTAAATTGTTGCCTTGCTTGATTTTGTTGTTGTTTGAATGTGTGTTTATGTTCTGTTACTTTTATGTTATAGTTGTACGGAGAGATACGAGTTTTGATTGAGAGAAGTGCAGAATTCTTCAGTTACCAAAAAGGCAAGTGTCACACACTGTTCTGTCCTATTATTTTTGTATGCACATTGTAGTTATTTTCAGTAGCTATGTATGTGTAGGAGTTTTTCAAATTATATATTGCTATGCCAATAAACCTATCTAGGATAGCCATATGATTCCATGCTTGTTCTTTGTCGCCACCGTACTGTAGTATGCTTAGCGTTGCTATTGTAGATGCGTGGTTGGGATTTCATGATGTGATATGTGGTATGGTGAAAGTATGGTTTTATGTAATAAAACAACCTAAGATAATGAATCATCTGGGTGGAAGTGGTTTGCTTGGTTTATGTTGAGTGGTTACAACGGAGTCATGTCTATGGCGGTCGTGTGTATCACACTTGTGGTTGGCCACCCAGAAACAAAGAGATTTGACAGGTTTCTATTTTAGTAGCTTTCAGTACAACCACATGTCATATGGGCTCTGGCTTAACTAAGTAGGTTGTAGGAACCCGACCTGACGTGACTAGCAGATGTAGGATGTGTTTGTTTAAGCTGGAGCTCCACGGCTGCAGCTGCCACAGCTGCGGCTCTCAGAATCAGCGGTAGCTGCTAGCTGTGGCCGGAAGATTGGAGTTATCTGATGTCTGTTTGTTTCGGTTGCTGGTGTAGCTGTGGCTACGTCTGAAATGTACTGAAATGACTTAGAAGCCCTTGTGGGTCTTTTGGTCGGGTTTAAGGTGCAGATCAAACCTTTTTTCTTACACGAAAAATTGTCTTTTTTCACATGACACTAAGAATGTAGGTTTTCCGTGGAACCACTTTGTAAACATACAAAATTTCGAGATGTACCCATTAAATTTTATATCCAACTTTTCATAATTAAAAAGATGTATTTAAAATAAAAATTAATTGGAACTACAGTAAAAATTAATGAGACGACCCTGCAGTTGAGAAGATCCAGCGGGGCCGTGGTTGGGGGCTCAGCCACAGGATGTCACCATGGAGCTGGGCGGCGAACGCCAAGACCCAAATCTCGGGTGCGGGAGGGCTCTGGGTCGACGCGGCTCTGTTCCGACGGTCGGAGGAAGAAGGGGTCACTGGTGGCCGGAGATCGAGCAGGGCGGCGAGGTGGCGGGATGTCACCATGGAGCTAGGCGGTGAACGCCAAAACCCAAATCTTGGGTGCGGGAGGGTTCGGGGTCAAGGCGAGTCCGTTCCGCCGGTCTGAGAGGAAAGGGGTCGCCGGTGGCCGGAGATCGAGCAGGGGTGGCGAGGTGGGACGAGGCGCTGAAGCTGTCGCCTTCGATCTGTTCGCTTGAGGGAGAAATAGGACGAACCATTCAGGGGCAGATTGTGCGTGTTATGGAGTTTGGTGGGAGGGTAAACTAGTAAAAAAACAATTTGGAGCCGGTAGCCGCTTGAAGAAGCATCAAATTTGCAGCTTCCAGGTTATAGTGCAATTTTTTGGAGCGCTCCAACACAGCGGCTCCGTGGAGCTGGCCCAAAACTTGTTGTTTGTTCGGGCTCCAGCTTCTACAGCCTAGAAGTTGCTGGAGCCGCTGCTGGCAGCCCAAACAAACACACCCGTAGATGTGTAGGTTGGCATGGGTCCGTCCAGATGGCTCGGGGTCCTACTTCTGAAAACGGTCTCGACTTAGTCTTTTCCTGACCATTTGAGCAAATTGAGCATCATGGTAAAAGGGGCTGACTAGGTCATGTGGGCAAAGTGTACATCCTCTCGAGAGTGTCAAACTAAGTACTTAGCCGTGTCCCCGGTTATGGACATTATGAGCAACTAGAGTCTGGAACTGTTTGGAGGATCTCATCATTCCAATTTCATAATAAAACTTGATGGGACAAACAATGGGTTTAGGAGCATGCAAAGCTAGGTTGTCTTGTGTTTACATGGGCCTATGCTAGCATGTCCGTAGATGTTTAGGAGCATATGAAGCTAACTGTCTTGCGACGGCATGGGTTATGCTAATATGTTCCTAGACGATGTTTTTGAAAGAATAAAATTGTTTATAAAAGATAGGGAAACTATTGCTTTTCGCAAAAGATGCTAAACTCCACCTGCCAAATGAGCACGTAGTTGATAGGCGCCATTTATATATCCACCAAAAGTGACATTTGCCAATACAATTCCAAATGTATTGACCCTGCGTGGCTGCAACGTTTTATGTTGCAGATATTCCGATGAACGAGTGAGGTTCGATGGTTAGGGTTACGAGTCTATACTCGACATGCTCGCCTGTGGCACATGAAGACGAAGGACTCCATGCTGTTATGTTTTGTTGTAAACTCTGATATAATGCTAGCTTCGGGCTATGCAAATTTTAATGTTTACTTTGTAATTACTGGATCATGCGATGTAATAAAGACCTTTGTTTCTTGGTATTACATCTTAAACTGTGTGTGCTAGCGATTGATCCAGGGACTAGCACTATTAAGCACAGAGATTCAACCCGTACCGGGTCGGATCGCTACAAACCCGCAACTTTCTATTGTTTATACCTTGAAATATCGGTCTAAGTTAAACCTTGGAGCTGTTTGATCAAATTGATAGAGTCGCATTGGCATCAGAAATTTTAAAAAACCCACATAATTTTCTATTTCAATCACATGGTCCCTACCTCTCTCACAATGTTCTATCTCTAAACTCAACCCACGGACACGCCGCCAACGAGCAACACAGCCACCTCGCCCATCAACATCTCTTGACGTGCGGGGTCACGAGGAAGGCCATCGTGGCTAGGATGGCAAGGAGCACAGTCACATCGATCCTTGCCCTGCTAGTGCTCGAACCTTGCCTTGCCACATGGACACCGCCGTCTGCATAATGGTCCCTCGTCGCTTCTTCGTGTCTAGGCACTATGCCGTGTAGCCATCGTCCTGCACACCTCTTCTTCCTCGTCTGTTGAGGCCTAGCGGGGACGAGCGAGATAAAAGATGAATATAACATGCGAGCTCGTCTAGTCATGAGAGAATGGGTATCCCTGGCCAAAATGATCCTTTCCCCGGTGCGCAAAACACCTACAAGGTTCAATTTAGACCAAGATTCAATAGTTCAAGATACAAACGACACAATTTAATATTCACCCTTTATTCAACCGAACTTCTAAGTATGGAGTTTAACATAAACCTTTTACTATTTTCCTATGTACGCCCCACGCCAATGCATGGATGCGCTCCGCGGTGTATCGCATCGTACAACCACAGCATCTGTAGGTATGCTTGGCATACGTGGCAGAACTAAAACAGCGTACGTACGTACAGCCAGCAGCATGATGACACATTTTAATCAAGTGTGCTGTGTGCAGGATAAGTACGAGATACTAGCTAGTACTCCAGGAAGGCAGCAGCACCCTGTGTGAAATTTACAGAGGCGGGGAAGGAAGGAGTGAAACGATACAGTAGAGACTTAGCTAGAGAATCTTTCGGCTGTAGCATATTCGGCCAACTCGAAGCTCGGTCCAACCGCCAAAAAACCCGTGCCTTTCCCGCCAAAACTTGGCGCCAAGGCGCCACCAGCGGGGCACTTGCGGCCAGCGGCGAAATTGGTCAAACGCCCTACTCATTGGCCGTCGCTCCCTCGCCCAAACGAGAATCGAGGCTGCAACAGTCCGTCAGTGTGCCGGTCAGGCCACCAGTCCCTTCCGGCCTCCGGCCGCCACAAAACAAAACCACCAACTTTGCTCCAGAATCTGAAACAATAGTGCGGGTGCCCAAATTTCACATGATCCCAACACATGGGCAGCCAGAAAAACGGCTGCCAAAAAAAAAAAAACTCATAACTAGTGACGAAGTAGGGAAGAACTCACCTAGTGAAGCGTTTGAGAGCTCGAGCTTATGGGTAGCTCATTATTTTTCTGAAGAAAAAACAGAATCAGCAATTCAAAGTTTTTAATAGGAAAGTGCCACCCCGGGATCGATTTCCCAGCCTGGTCCCCAAATGCCGGATCGGCTATCTTGGACGGTCAGATCTGCTTGTACTGAATGTAGCAAAAAATACTCACAGAAAGAAATAAACCGCTTTTGCTACATTGTAGCAAAAAACGGTTAAGTTACGAAATCAAATAAAAAGGTTGAGCTCGCCGGAGATCTCGCCGGAGAGCTTGTAGCAATTTTTTTAAATTAAAGTAGCAAAACAACAAAACAATTATAGCAAAAAAAATAGCATCACATCGTGATAATATGTTTGCTACGTTGTCTCCGGCGATGTCTCTGACGATTTTCATCTTTGCTACATTATCACATTTTTTTGCTACGTGGTCTCCGGGGAGGTCTCCAGCGAGCCCAGCCTTTTTATTTTTCTTTTTCTGAACGAACCGTTTTTTGCTTCAGTCATTTGCTGCCGGGGGTGATTTTTTGCTGCCGGAGATGTTTTTTTGCTACATGCAAATCTAACCATCAAAATGGTTGATCCGGCGGCTGAGGACCCGGGGGTGGGAGCGCCTTATCCCCCGGGGGCAACGAATCATTTTCCTTTTTAATAATTATAATTATGAAAGATGTAGTTAAAAGATGAATCACACAAGTGTGTGAAATCTCAATAAGAAATACCTTGTACTTTGGGCTCCATGAAAATGAGGTAGCAGGCTTGGCATTGACACTTTACACGATATTACTCTTTGAGTTTATAAATAGATGGCTTAGATTTGGTAAAATTTCCATGTATCTATAATCTATAGTGTATAGATACACTTAATTTTGACTAACCTAAGACATCTATTTTGTTTATATTTCTGACATCAGATTAGAGATGTTGATATCCTATTATTTACTTTGAATTATTATAAAATCTTGTAGCAAAGATATTTAATGCAAAAAATTTGCTTCATTGTTTCTTGAGCTAGATTATATATTTAGCCCTGTCTGAACTCACATATTTAATTTAATTTGCAAAGAGACCGTCGATACATAATACAGATCATGATGGTATGCTTGTATCCAATGGAAAACTCATCGGTGCTTTTAGCACCAGAGAGCTTTTTTTTTTTTGAAACTCTCATTTTTCAATCTTGAAAAAAATATGCAAAAAAATTACATAGCTAGATATATGTATTGAGATTGTACGCCATAAACTCCATTTCAACATACGTTACATGTTGGGAATACAAAATAAAAATTTCTTACAAACAAATACACGTACGTGTATAAATACTGCCAGAAATTTATTTTCCTATAGCCCAAAACATTACGAGCTTTCTACCGAAACTTCGCACGGATATATGGACCATGTATATGTGTTAATAAAATATATTTTTATTCTCAACTATACAATTTTTTTTGCCTAGGGTGTGTGTGTGTCGGGAAGAGGGGGGGGGGGCTTAACTGCACCTACCTATGCCAGTGGTAAATAGTTAGTAACATGACTACACACAGAAAATTTCCAAATAAGGAGGCAACCTTTCCATCCCTATAGTGCGCAATATCGAGGTAGGCTCTCACGCCGGCAGGATTGGCAATGGGTCCTTGTAGGACCTCGACCATCGTCCGCACATCAACATCATCTTCTAGATCCCGATCAACAACGTGCAGAGTGATGGGGACTTCCTGGTTTTCCGCGCCAGACCAGCTCTTTCAGCGGTAGCTATGTGCAATTCGAGAGGGGTCGTTGCCCCCCCCCGCCCCCTTATTCGAAGAAATTTGGCCTAAAATCTTAGCACATTTGACTTTTTAATACTACTAAAATAGCCCCTATTTGGCTCCCAATAGTGGCCCAAAGTGTATTCCTCCTGGCTAAGCTCCGTCACTGGTATTATGCATATGTTGTTTAAATGTGAAGTTGCTCATGAAACAGCTAGTTTTCTTTGTTTCACTTCTAAAAATATTTATATTTTGTCAATGAACTTGTAGCTTTCTTATGAGCGAACTACTTGGAGATGTAACTGTTATCCGGTAAATGTTTCATAAAAAATAGTGCCCCATACAATCTGCACCCACGGACAACAGCCACAAGAAACTTACTCCCTCTGATTAAAATTAGTTGATGCATATTCGCTGAATTTAGATTTTAGGCAGAATTTTACCTAAACCTGCGTTAGTTAATTTGGTTTAGAGGGGAAGTAACATTTTTTTAAACAATGGGCGCGAACTCAAGCGAAAGCTCGCGTGTTGCTGAAGCGCGGCGAGAAACGCAGCGGCCGCCGGCCGGCGCGGCGCACGATCTGGTAGCTGCCTGGCGCGCTTTGCTCGTGCTATTGAACTTGGCTACGCACACACGCGCGCTTTTGTAGTTTCTCTTTGTTCCGTGCGCAAAAGTTGTAACCTTTTGGCTCCTTTTGGTTACTACCGTTCGACCTGTCTATAATAACGTTTGTAAAGCGTGCAGGGCTCTGTGCTACTGTGCTACTGTGCTAAACATGTGAGCGTTAACATGCTCCGTGTATATTAGGGACCCAATGCAATATGCGTGCATACGCGGCAGCGTCTACATGCTCCGTATATATTACGGAGTTGTTCTATGCAAGCGCCATTCGGTGAACATTTTACTCAGGGTGACTTCTTTTGGCTTATGCTAGCTTCTCCGCTTCGGTTTGAAAACGGGTGGCTAGAAGCTCCTAGAAGCTAGTTACTTCTATTCTTTTGGGCTTCTGGAATTAATATCTCATTTGTTGTGGTGAGTTGTAAAATGCTTTATAAAGCCACAAGATTTGTTGTGTGCTTTAAATAAGTGATTATATCATATATACCTTGGTTTTTAGTACATAATGAAGTAGAATTGAATCAAGAAAATTACGAAAAGTCGAACGCCAATAAAAACATGGTGTCATAGTATAATTTAGTACATGCTAAATAAAATAAATGTCTTAGATATCATAAATCAGAAGTGCTAAATAATATAATATCCACCATTTTACATTGTTGCTTATGTTTTGATCAAGATAAAAGTCCGATGTTATGATACAGATACAAAATGATAGCACATTGCAAATCCTCACAGCAATTTATTTTAGCAGGACCAAGAGCACATTGCTGATTGTGATACAGACAAGTTTATTCAGAGAACATTGCTGATTGTGATACAGACTAGTTTTTATAGCAAATCTCACATCAATTTATTTTATTCACATCCACATCAGCAAGAAATTGAGTATACGGGGTCGAACTCGTTGGGGCAGGACAAGGTTGCTGGGGAGGTTGGCGTCCATGGGGAAGGTCGCTGCTGGGGGAGGCAGAGGTCGCCGGTCGGCCGCCGGGCCGGAGCGGAGAGCTCGTCGGCGGCGGATGCAGGGGTGGGCGCCGCCCTTGATGCGGATGCAGGGGGCGGGCGCCGTCCTTGAGTTGGCGTCGATGGGGATGGTCGATGCGGGGGAAGAGGTCGACGGTCGGCCGCCGGGCTGGAGCGGAGAGCTCGTCGGCGGTGGATGCAGGGGCAGGCGCCGTGCTTGATGCGGATGCAGAGGCGGCGACGCAAGGAGAGAAGAGGAGGGACGCGTGGGGGAGGAGGGGCGGCCGCGCTGCTTCCCTGCCGGAGCTGACGGCGGCTGGGTCACCGGCCCAGGAGCGGCGGCGGCGTCGGAACCCTAGCTCGGGGTGAAGATCGACATGCAAGAGAGGAGCGACGCGGTGTGCGGTTTGGAAAGAAAATGTGTTACCGATTCGGTTCGGGGGGAGAAGCTCGGAAACGCTCGGGAGCGCCACACACATAAAATGGGCTTCACGGTGGGAAAGCTCGTAACCGGGCGATCTTTTGGGCTTCAGCGGTTTGGGACCTAGAAGCTGGGGCAGAAGTCCAAAAGAAGTCACCCTCAGTCTACTCAGTACCAGAAGCGAAGACTCCCACCAAGATTTCGCGCCGTGGCCTGAACAAATCGATTCGGGCAGATCACCACGCATCACTACAGGAAAATGGTTATATGCCGACGGCCACCAGCCGTCGGCGTACATGGGCAAGCCGTCGGCGTACTGTTGTGCTGACAGTGGCCGTCGGCGTAAACCCGTCGGCTTATCTCCGGTCGGCGTAGCGGATCTGGCCGTCGGCACATCTCCAACCGTCGGCGTCTACTCCATGCCGACGGTTTTTCTTCGGCCGTAGACCCAGCTCAACCGTCCGCGTCGTATTTCCACGGAGACGGCGTCGACGCGTCGGTGATACACCGATGGCCGGACCGTCGGCACGACGGATGCACGTGGCATCACCTGGTACACCCTTCTACGTTGCCGCTACACCGACGGTGGTGGCCGTCGGCGCCTCTGTTGCACGTGGTGTCACCTAGGTGCACCAGCGTATGGGACGACTGTGGAGCTATGCCGACGGCCGGGCCGTCGGCATACCTCCAGCAGTGTGGAGCACATTCGTAGCTAGGCATAGATCCCCGTGTCGCAATTGTGGTGACCCAGCATACCACTGCATGGTGTAGTATGCAAGTCTGATATGACACCAATGAAACACCGTTCCACTAGTATTATATCGCTCAGAGTGGTACAACAAACATATGCGAGTCCAAGGCATGTCTATAGAATTACACACAGACTCTGTTACATAAGATCTTCACAGCCTCCTACTTTACAATGAGGTAAAACTGCAAATAAACTCCAAAAGAACGACTCGTAGTCTAATCTTATCACGAACTCTATTTGTAGAGTATTTAACTAACTCTAGAGGCTATGAATAGATTCTAGCTAAATAGGAGCTAGGTTTAGGAAACTAGTTCCTTTCTATTGCTAATCTAGGTTTGATCCTTGTTGGAGGTAGTGTTTGACTCTTCTGTCAGGTTCTGGTCCCTTGAAGTATTTGTTGATCCCTCGGTCTTCGAGTTGCACTGTAGATCTCCTTCGATGCCTCCATATCTAAGCAGGGGATTTAAGAGTGGGATGAGTACGAGCGTACTCAACAAGTTCATTATAGGAAAGAGGTGTTTAATGAACTAGCTATAGCATTAGACCAGAAAGTCTAATACTAATGCAGGTTTTCATAACCATTTCTTCAAAAGGTTGCTTTTATTCGGAAGAACTATGTCCGTCAGCCTTCACCGGTTTACTAGAACTTCATGGAGCTCCTTTCCGGCCGCGTTCGCAGTTCCATATCCCGGAACAGGGAGTGACAGGTCACGGTTCTTTACACTCTGCAGAGGTGTGTTGCTTTACCCATAAGAGATCTTAACCTTGGTGCCAACCGAGCCGCGAGCTCGTCCACACTTCCTATGGTGTGAGGCCCGGTATAAGGTCATAGCCAATTATATTCCTCCGCTACCTCGCACACCCACCCTTTGTTGCAAACCCCGACCCTGGGTCCTCGTCGGTCCCATTATTCCCGTAATTTCAGGGTGGACCCCGACCACGACAACAGTTCTGGGCTCTACCATAAACTCCTTCGCCGGCAGTTGCAACCCATCATAGACCACATTACCGTGGGGAATTAGAGTGGGATCCCCACCCTCAATTTGTTCCGCAACCGCTACGGTATGCACAGCATAACCGTGGGGAGTTAGATTGGGATCCCCACCCTCAAGTTGCTCCGCAAGATACAACTGCTACGGTAAGCGCATCCGTTGATGTACAAGAGGTGGAAATACAATTGACTAGTCCGTCCCATTCCAGATCTTATGGTTAACACGGTTATTACGGCACAAGAATCACTGGCGACATTTGTTGTTTAATCCTAGATGGATATAAACCCTTGCAATGGAACCTCCACCATATCAACACAATCCATGGTTCCATTGCCCACCACATAGTCATATTCATAGTTATGAAAATAGTGGTTTTGGTTTTTATGCAATAGTGATAATCATAGTACTTTGCAAGTAATTTGATAAAGATACTCAAATGACATGAGCAAGCGATGAACTTGCCTTTCTTGACTGCAAGATTATGCAAGGTCTTCGTTACGCAATAACTCCAAATTCTGAAATAGCATCATCATCCGGTAAGGACGATGTTTAAAAGATTGGCAAGGATGCAATAATGCATAAGAATGAGATGCAATCGCTCTAAGCGTGATCTAACCCCGATGATTTAGGATTAGTGAGTGGTAATGATTGGTTTAGGGTGTGTTGCACTTTTAGAGTGATTCACATACAAGGTTCTTATTCAGGGTTGTGTTGTTTTAGAATCATAAGCAAGTGGTAAAATGCATAGTAACAATCATACACACCAAGAAATAGTAGTTGTATAATAAATAAAGAGCAGTTGTCAATTTTAATACTATATGGCATGGTTAATGATTAATTGTTACATTCTTTAAAAGAATAACTGTTGAAAAACATGTTCTTTAATAAAGAACAAGTATGACAATTGGGTTTGTAGGGTTCTATGGTTTATTATGGTTTCAACTAGTTTCTGGAGTAAGTAGTAGATGGATCACAACCTAGTTGGATTCATCAGCTACTAGGGCTTGTATGGTTGAATTAAGCCTAAACATCTTAATTACCAATAGTTGCTATCAAGGTGGTATATCTTATTGGTGATAGTTGGCTAGGGTTTGTTGATCCTATTAGGCAGGTTTGATGGCTACTCCTTATTTACTTCAAAAGAATAACTTTTTTCTTAAGTAAGAAGTATTACAATTAGGATTGAGGTTGTATGTGGTTTGCTATTTGATTCACTAAGTAAGGAATAATTGACTCCTAAATAGGATGGTTGATAAATATCCAACACTAGTAGGGTTTAGTGGAGTATGGTATGTAATACAAAATAGTAGGTATGGTTGCTATTAGGGTTCATCACAATGGTGTGATGCTAAGCATGGATAGGTAAGGTTGATGTCTCTGAGGTTTGGAGCTAGGGTTTACATCTGGTCAACCCCATTTGATCATCTAGGTCTGATGAAGATGAACACATGGGCTATCTATCTTATTAGTGATAGGTCTTCTACATTTTATGTGAACATATGTATGTCTTTTAGTTGCGAATGATGGCTCTATGATTTGAAATAAAGTACCATGATCACCTGTTCTAACCTTGGGTTTAGGTTAGAAGCAAATTAGGGTTCACATGTAATAATGGAACTAGGTTCTAAATGAATTTAGGGTTTAGGGTTTCACATGAAATGATAAGGTTGTATTATCATTTAATTTGGAATTTAGGGTTTCTATTAACCATATATTTTTATGATTAATAACTTCATTTTAAAGTTGAAGTTATTAATAACTTTGAAATAAAAATAATATTGAATTTGGCATTTTATTATTTTTAATTAATTAATAATTAGGTAATTATTAATTAGGGTTTAAATCCTTCTAATAAGGATTTGTCAAATTAACAAATAAAGAAAATTAGTTTTAATGTTTTCTTTATTTAATTACTGGTTTTTATTTAATTTGGAAAGTTTTTAATTATTGAATTTTAATTTCAATTAAGAATAAAAGAAAAGGCTAATTTATTAAGTTTAAAACAATTAAATTTTTATTAAAAATAAAAATTTCATATTATATTTTTATTGGATAGATTTTTTTCTTTATAAGAATTTTTATATCTTTTTTGTATTTTTCTGAGCTTTTATGAATTTTCCATAATTATTTGAAGTTTTACATATTTTCTGAATGAAAATAAAAAAACACTAGACACACGTGCTCTGTGCTACTCACAGACACGACAGGTGGGTCCAGTGAGTCAGCTGCCACGGTGGCGTCGAAGGCAACTATAGGCTACCACGGCGCCGCTCAAGGACGACGCCGCGATGGAGGGTTTCCGCGGGGCTCGTGTGTGCTCGTTGGATCCAAACAAGGCGAACCTAATAGTGGCGGCGCCCCCTCCGAATGGTCACCGGAGGGTGGCCGCGACGTGGCTGCGGCGGTGCTCACGGGCTAGCGATGCGGCGGCGCTGGCGCCGTAATCGAGCAAAGCGAGCTTGCCACGAGATCGAGGAGCTCACCTCGAGTACGACGCGCGTGACGGTGTGGTCGATTGAGGGCTAGTTCGCCGGATTTCATGGCGCCGCCCGCCGGAGAGCTGAGCTTGGCGACGGCGCTACGGGCTGCTCCGCTCGATTCCTTTTGCAGGAGGAGCAAGTCGATCATGGTGGTGACGCTGGTGTCCACGGCGAGGCTCGGGGTAGCCCCAGTCATCGGCGATTGACGGTCCCGAGTAGCTAGGTTTCGAGAGGGGAAAATTGGAGAGGAGGCAGAAATCCCGAGCTGCTGTGCTTCGGGGCTTTATACGGCGCACCTCCTCGTCACGTTGCAGATGAAGGAGATGCCGCCAGATCGCAACGAAGTCGAGCACGGCTTCGCCGTGTCGACCATGCGGGAGAAGGGGATGAGGACGAGCCCGTCCCGTGATATTTTGGCTGAAGGGGTACGCGGTCGGTGTTGGGCTACGTCGATGGGCAGATGTCTGCCAGGTGTCTGTTTCTCGGGTCTGCTCGTGTAATCACCTCTCTTCTCTTTTTTCTTTTCTCTATTTTATTTTCTGTTTCTATTTTATTGTTTTGATTTCTGTTTTTAATTCAAATTTCAATCATTCTGTTTTGCAGGTGTTTGACAATTGGTCTTTTATGAAGACTAATAAAAGTATTATTGTAATACTCAATTGTTTTGATTAAACATTTCACATATGTGAGCTTTATTACAAATTGTAATTAATCATGATTTTATGCCCTCATTTTAATTTCCTTTTTCTTGTGTAATCAAATCTATTTTGAATTATTAGGGTTGATAATTTCTACTCTAAGTGTTTTAGAATTTATCATTAGGGTTTGAGCTCTTAATTGAGAATTTAGTTCCCTGCATATGATTTTATGTGATCCTCTATTTATTAAGATCTTGTAATTTTGATTATCACTTTATGTCAAGGTTAGCACTATTATTATATTTTAATAACACTTTGATTTACCTAGAGTAGACATCACTCTCCTCATGGTTGGACTTTGGTTATAAAGATAAGTGGTTGTTAATCACACTTATGGTTCTAATTATAAGATGTATCACAAGAGTTTTCCCAGGTTTAATAATTATAGCTTAAGATTTTATTAATGTGCCATACTAGGTTTCTAATGATATTTACCTAATGGCAATTGGTTTGAATCTTAGTCATGGCCTAGGTTTATATTATGATCACCATAGTGATACATAAACTAGGGTTGAGGTTTAATTCTAGGTTGTGAGATGAGATGACACCATATTGCATGTGCTAGGGTTAATCTCCCCTAACCAGGATGAGATGGTGGCTTAATTAACATTTTATGTTCTCCTTTAGTTACTAAGATATTGAGAATTGGTTTTATATTCTACCAATTAACTTCTATTACTATCCTCAATTTATCACTAAAGTAACTAAAGTTGTTATAGTTCTTTTTATAGTTAACTTTGGTCATATGGATGGATGGTTTCTCACCATATTAAGTATGGGGTTTTACTCTAAGGTTTTCTTAGGTTCTTTATTTTATGAAATATAGGTATGGTAGGATTCTACTTATGATCACCAAATGGTTCACAAGTAAAAGATAAGATATAAACCTAGGGTTGCTTACTAGTTATCTTCCTATAATTTCATGTGGGAATGAAATCTACTTATTCTAGTAGGGTTTAACTTATCCTCACATACTTCAAGAGCATGATCATGGTTAGACATGATTAACTTGTTCTTGATATTATTACCTCAAGTTCTTATGTTTATGATCATCACTCAATTTATAATGATCAAGGTTTGGCTTCCTAAGGTATCTCTCATTAATTGGGTTTCTCACTTCCATGATCAAGCATTGTCTTGATCATCTAGGGTATAGTACTTCTAATTTACCTTCTTGAATGGGACTACTATGGTTGTCTCAATTAATTTATATCCCAGGAGAATGCCTGAGATATTACTTAGGGTTCTTTCCAGGGAATGATGATATAATCATCTGGGTATATGGATAGTTCTTTCCCTCAAATCCAAGTGTTGCCTCACTAACTTGAGTGTAACACCATAACTTGAGCTCTCTTATATAGGAATGGATTATTCTAGGGTTTATGGTGTTCTCACAAGATCTCATTAGTAAAGGGTTAAGTCTCCACCTAGATGCTTAGTTGAATTAGTTGCTACTTTACTTCATCAATTCATGGATATGATCTTACTCCATTTGGTATTGGCTAGCTCACCACTCCCAAATGATATGGTTTAACTCCTAATACTTTAGTTCAAGAGTTGTCCTTTATTCTTAAATAGGTAAAGCTAAGATTGGTATGAGTGGTCTCTCTCTTATTTGGGGAAGGACTTTAATACTAACCTAAGGTTATTCTCCAAAGATAATGATGTAGTCACCAATATCTATGGTTAACATAAATGGGTTCTCTCTCTAGGGAAGGTCTTGAATAATATCCTAGGGTTCCTCTTGAAGATGATGTTGTGATCATATGGATATTTATATTCAAGATTTGTCTCAAGGTTTGTCATTGCTTCCCTAAATAAAATAGGACTCTCACCTCTTTAGGTTTGATGTAAAGCTATTTGGAATAGAGAAGAATATATACTTCTTGAGTTGATCTCCTTGTCTTGTTTCCAAGAATGAAGTATAATGAATACTATGAGGTTCATGGTAGGATCAAGGATTAGTTTAATACATGGAGAAGATAAGTCAAGAATGGTTTCTCCATTATATTGTTACTTGGTTTGTAATTAAATGGATGTTCATATGTTATGTCAAGGAATAGCATGTTGTGATCTTCAAGAAGATCAAGTAGTTGATTTTATGACTAAAGTGTTGTTGTGTTGATTTTACTTCCATTTGATCTAACCCCTTAGATCAAATTATCTCTACCCAAAACAAGGTTTTAGCAAAGTCACATTGAGGTTTATAGCGCTTGACTTGATGAGCTACTTCAATTCCACCAAGGTCAAGTGAAACTTCACTGTGGTGTTTTACTTTAAAGCGCGAAAATTCCCCACTTTTCTATGCATGAATGCAATGCACACATCTATTTCTCTATTTTTGTAACCCCATTACCGGGATATTACAGAACTGAGAGACTGCGCATACGCCACGGGGCTCGTCGCACCTATGGTCTAGTTTATTTTTTTATTTTCCTGGATTTTCTAGTTTTCTTTCCAGGCACAAATGAGCATATATATATTATATATCAGTACAGAAACAAAAGCTCACATATAACAGATAGACAAGCCCACGTAAAGTGCAACGCATAATTAACGGCCACCAATGCATGTGCACACATAGTCCTCATGTCAAATGGCCCAAACACAACGAATTCACATGTATACATGATGACACAAGCACGACAACTTCAGATACATATGTACTTCATGATACATGTCACACGACACAAGCAAGACATTACAAGTCCAACAATCACAAACAACGGACTTCGATTTCCCGCACTTGTCAAGGTCTGCCTCCTAGAGCATCATCACTACATAATAAAGAAAATGAATGATAGCGTGTATACACACGTCCGTTGGGAAACCCAAGAGGAAGGTGTGATACAAAGAAAGTTTTCCCTCAAGAAACCAAGATTTATCGAACCAGTAGGAGCCAAGAAGCACGTTGAAGGTTGATGGCGGCGAGATGTAGTGCGGCGCAACGCCAGGGATTCCGGCGCCAACGTGGAACCTGCACAACACAACCAAAGTACTTTGCCCCAACGAAACAGTGAGGTTGTCAATCTCACCGGCTTGCTGTAACAAAGGATTAGATGTATAGTGTGGATGATGATTGTTTGCGAAAACAAAGAGAACAAGTATTGCAAGAGATTGTATTCGATGTAAAAGAATGGACCGGGGTCCACAGTTCACTAGAGGTGTCTCTCCCATAATATAAATAGCATGTTGGGTGAACAAATTACAGTTGGGCAATTGACAAATAGAGAGGGCATGACAATGCACATACATGACATGATGAGTATTGTGAGATTCAATTGGGCATTACGACAAAGTACATAGACCGCTATCCAGCATGCATCTATGCCTAAAAAGTCCACTTTCAGGTTATCATCCGAACCCCTTCCGGTATTAAGTTGCAAGCAACAGACAATTGCATTAAGTATGGTGCGTAATGTAATCAATAACTATACCCTCGGACATAGCATCAATGTTTTATCCCTAGTGGCAAGAGCACATCCACAACCTTAGAACTTTCTGTCACTGTCCCACATTTAATGGAGGCATGAACCCACTATCGAGCATAAATACTCCCTCTTGGAGTTAAGAGTAAAAACTTGGCCAGAGCCTCTACTAATAACGGAGAGCATGCAAGATCATAAACAACACATAGGTAATAGATTGATAATCAACATAACATAGTATTCTCTATCCATCGGATCCCAACAAACACAACATATAGCATTACAGAGATGATCTTGATCATGTTAGGCAGCTCACAAGATCCGACAATGAAGCACAATGAGGAGAAGACAACCATCTAGCTATTATGGACCCATAGTCCAGGGTGAACTACTCACTCATCAATCCGGAGGCGACCATGGCGGTGTAGAGTCCTCCGGAGATGAATCCCCTCTCCGCAGCCGGAGGCGATCTCCTGAATCCCGAGATGGGATTACGCGGCGGCGCCTCGCAAGTTTTCCGTATCGTGGCTCTCAGACTGGGGTTTCGCGACGGAGGCTTTAAGTAGGCGGAAGGCAACGCGGGGGCCACACGAGGGCCCCACACGCCGGGCCGCGCGGCTAGGCTGGGCCGCGCCGCCTGTTGTGGCGGCGCTCGTGGCCCCACTTCCTTTCCCCTCGGTCTTCTCGAAGCTTCGTGCAAAAATAGGACCCCGGGCGTTGATTTCGTCCACCCGAGAATATTTCCTTACTAGGATTTCTGAAACCAAAAATAAAAACAGCAACTGGCTCTTCGGCATCTCGTTAATAGGTTAGTGCCGAAAATGCATAAATATGACATATAATGTGTATAAAACATGTGAGTATCATCATAAAAGTAGCATGGAACATAAGAAATTATAGATACGTTGAGACGTATCAAGCATCCCTGCTTAGTTCCTACTCGTCCTCGAGTAGGTAAACGATAACAAAGATAATTTCTTAGTGACAATGCTACCAACATAATCTTCATCAATACTATTGTAAGCACATGTAATGAATGCATCGATTTGAAACAATGGTAAATGACATGAGTAAACAATTGAATCATAAAGCAAAGACTTTTCATGAATAGTACTTAAAGACAAGCATCAATAAGTCTTGCATAAGAGTTAACTCATAAAGCAATAAATCAAAGTAGAGGTATTGAAGCAACACAAAGGAAGATAAAGTTTCAGCGGTTGCTTTCAACTTGTAACATGTATATCTCATGGATATTGTCAATGCAAAGTAATATAACAAGTGCAATATGCAAGTATGTAGGAATCAATGCACAGTGTTTGCTTCTTGAGGTGGAGAGAAATAGGTGAACTGACTCAACATAAAAGTAAAAGAATGGCCCTTCGCAGAGGGAAGCATTGATTGCTATATTTGTGCTAGAGCTTTGGTTTTGAAAACAAGAAACAATTTTGTCAACGATAGTAATAAAGCATATGAGTTATGTAATTTATATCCTACAAGTTGCAAGCCTCATGCATAGTATACTAATAGTGCCCGCACCTTGTCCTAATTAGCTTGGATTACCGGGATTATCGCAATACACATGTTTTAACCAAGTGTCACAAAGGGGTACCTCTATGCCGCCTGTACAAAGGTCTAAGGAGAAAGCTCGCATTGGATTTCTCGCTTTTGGTTATTCTCAACTTAGACATCCATACCAGGACAACATAGACAACAGATAATGGACTCCTCTTTTATGCATAAGCATGTAGCAACAATTAATGTTCTCATATGAGATTGAGGATATATGTCCAAAACTGAAACTTCCACCATGATTCATGGCTTTAGTTAGCGGCCCAATGTTCTTCTCTAACAATATGCATGCTCTAACCATTAAATGAGTGGTAAATCGCCCTTACTTCAGACAAGACGAACATGCATAGCAACTCACATGATATTCAACAAAGAAATAGTTGATGGCGTCCCCAGGAACATGGTTATCGCACAACAAGCAACTTTATAAGAGATAAAGTGCATAAGTACATATTCAATACCACAATAGTTTTTAGGCTATTTGTCCCATGAGCTATATATTGTAAAGGTAAAGAATGGAAATTTTAAAGGTAGCACTCAAGCAATTTACTTTGGAATGGCGGAGAAACCATGTGGTAGGTAGGTATGGTGGGCACAAATGGCATAGTGGTTGGCTCAAGGATTTTGGATGCATGAGAAGTATTCCCTCTCGATACAAGGTTTAGGCTAGCAAGGTTATTTGAAACAAACACAAGGATGAAGCGGCAGCAAAACTCACATAAAAGACATATTGTAAACATTATAAGACTCTATACCGTCTTCCTTGTTGTTCAAACTCAATACTAGAAATTATCTAGACCTTAGAGAAACCAAACATGCAAATC
This sequence comes from Lolium multiflorum, assembly GCA_030979885.1. NCBI lineage: Eukaryota > Viridiplantae > Streptophyta > Magnoliopsida > Poales > Poaceae > Lolium > Lolium multiflorum. The sequence continues at coordinate 404,863,598 of CM061750.1, forward strand.
AGATTTTAGCATGCTCTATGTATTTCTTCATTAATAAGTGCAAAGTATATGATGCAAGAGCTTAAACATGAGCACAACAATTGCCAAGTATCACATTATTCAAGATATTATACCAATTACCACATATATCATTTTCCAATTCCAACCATATAACAATTTAACGAAGAAGAAACTTTCACCATGAATACTATGAGTAAAGCCTAAGGACATATTTGTCCATATGCAACAGCGGAGCGTGTCTCTCTCCACACAATGAATGCTAGGATCCAACTTTATTCAAACAAAACAAAAACAAAAACAAACCGACGCTCCAAGTAAAGTACATAAGATGTGATGGAATAAAAATATAGTTTCAGGGGAGGAACCCGATAATGTTGTCGATGAAGAAGGGATGCCTTGGGCATCCCCAAGGTTAGACGCTTGAGTCTTCTTGATATATGCAGGGGTGAACCACCGGGCATCCCCAAGCTTAGAGCTTTCTCCTTGATCATAGTGTATATCATCCTCCTCTCTTGATCCTTGAAAACTTCCTCCACACCAACTCGAAACAAACTCATTAGAGGATTAGTGCATAATCAAAATTCACATATTCAGAGGTGACACAATCATTCTTTATACTTCTGGACATTGCACAAAGCTACTGAAAGTCAATGGAACAAAGAAATCCATCTAACATAGCAAAACAGGCAATGCAAAATAAAAGGCAGAATCTGTCAAAACAGAACAGTTCGTAAAGACGAATTTTTAACAGCACCAGACTTGCTCAGATGAGAAAACTTAAAACTAATGAAAGTTGCGTATATATCTGAGGATCACTCACGTAAATTGGCATAATTTTCTGAGTTATCTACAGAGAATTTCACCCAGATTCGTGACAGCAAAGAAAACTGTTTCTGCGCAGTAATCCAAATCTAGCATCATACTTCTATTAGAGAATTTACTTGGCACAACAATGCAATAAAACTAAGATAAGGAGAGGTTATTCTCAAAAAAAAAAGATAAGGAGAGGTTGCTACAGTAGTAAACAACTTCCAAGACTCAAATATAAAACAAAAATACTGTAGTAAAAACATGGGTTGTCTCCCATAAGCGCTTTTCTTTAACGCCTTTCAGCTAGGCGCAGAAAGTGTATATCAAGTATTATCAAGAGATGAAGTGTCAACATCATAATTTGTTCTAATAATAGAATCAAAAGGTAACTTCATTCTCTTTCTAGGGAAGTGTTCCATACCTTTCTTGAGAGGAAATTGATATTTAATATTACCTTCCTTCATATCAATGGTAGCACCAACAGTTCGAAGAAAAGGTCTTCCCAATATAATGGGACAAGATGCATTGCATTCAATATCCAAGACAACAAAATCAACGGGACAAGGTTATTGTTAACCATAATACGAACATTATCAACTCTCCCCAAAGGTTTCTTTGTAGAGTTATCAGCAAGATTAACATCCAAATAACAATTTTTCAATGGTGGCAAGTCAAGCATATTATAGATTTTCTTAGGCATAACGGAAATACTTGCACCAAGATCACATAAAGCATTACAATCAAAGTTATTGACCTTAATCTTAATGATGGGCTCCCAACCATCCTCTAGCTTCCTAGGAATAGAAGTTTCGCGTTCTAGTTTCTCTTCTCTAGCTTTTATGAGGGCATTTGTAATATGTTTCGTGAAAGCCAAATTTATAGCACCAGCATTAGGACTTTTAGCAAGTTTTTGTAAGAACTTTATAACTTCAGAGATATGACAATCATCAAAATCCAAACCATTATAATCTAAAGCAATGGGATCATTGTTCCCAATGTTGGAAAAAATTTCAGCAGTTTTATCACAGGCAGTTTCAGCTTTAGCTTTCATTTTTTGCGCTTTGCATTAGAAGTGGAACCATTGCTAACACCAATTCTTTTACCATTATTAGTAGGAGGTGCAGCAACATGTGGAGCATTAGTATTACTAGTGGTAGTAATAGTCCAAACTTTAGCTACATTATTCTCTTTAGCTAGTTTTTCATTTTCTTCTCTTTCCCACCTAGCATGCAGTTCAGCCATTAATCTTATATTCTCATTAATTCTAACTTGGATGGCATTTGCTGTAGTAACAATTTTATTATCTATATCCTCAGGTTTAGCAGCCATTTTATTAATTAAAGAAGATTGTGACGCAGACATGTATGAGATTCGGTTTTCAGCATTTGCAAGTTTAGTTTGCAACCCAGAGATCTCCATATTCAGATTTTCAAGTTGATTTCCTATATTCTTCAACAAGGTAGATTGCTCATTCATAGTTTTAGTAAACAATTTATTTTTCTCATATTGTGATTGCATAAAGTTCTTGGTGGATCTTTCAATTTCTAACATCTTTTCCTCATTAGGTGAAACATATCTACCATAAGAGTTACCATTAGCAGGATATGGCCTAGAATCATTGTAATTGTTATTTTTAATGAAATTCACATCAACATATTCTTTTTGAGCAACCAATGAAGCTAATGGAACATTATTAGGATCAACATTTGTCCTATCATTCACAAGCATAGACATAATAGCATCAATCTTATCACTCAAGGAAGAGGTTTCTTCAACAGAATTTACCTTCTTACCTTGTGGAGCTCTTTCCGTGTGCCATTCAGAGTAATTAATCATCATATTATCAAGAAGCTTTGTTGCTTCACCAAGAGTGATGGACATAAAGGTACTCCAGCAGCTGAATCCAATAGGTTCACGAAGAAAAATTCAGTCCTGCATAAAAGGTTTGGATGATCATCCAAGTAGTCAGTCCATGGGTTGGGCAATTTTTAACCAAAGATTTCATTCTTTCCCATGCTTGTGCAACATGCTCAGTATCTAATTGTTTAAAATTCATTATGCTACTCCTCAAAGATATAATTTTAGCAGGGGGATAATATCTACCAATAAAAGCATCCTTACATTTAGTCCATGAATCAATACTATTCTTAGGCAGAGATAGCAACCAATCTTTAGCTCTTCCTCTTAGTGAGAAAGGAAACAATTTTAATTTTATTATGTCACCATCTACATCTTTATACTTTTGCATTTCACAAAGTTCAACAAAATTATTGAGATGGGTTGCAGCATCATCAGAACTAACACCAGAAAATTGCTCTCGCATAACAAGATTCGTAAAGCAGGTTTAATTTCAAAGAATTCTGCTGTAGTAGCAGGTGGAGCAATAGGTGTGCATAAGAAATCATTATTATTTGTGGTTGTGAAGTCACACAACTTAGTATTCTCAGCAGTATTCATTTTAGCAACAGTAAATAAAGCAAACTAGATAAAGTAAATGCAAGTAACTAATTTTTTGTGTGTTTTTGATATAGCAAACAAGATAGTAAATAAAGTAAAACTAGCAACTAATTTTTTTGTGTTTTGATTTAGTGCAGCAAACAAAGTAGTAAATAAAATAAAGCAAGACAAAAACAAAGTAAAGAGATTAGATTGTGAAGACTCCCCTTGCAGCGTGTCTTGATCTCCCAGCACAGCGCCAGAAAATATGTTGGGTGCGAGTTGACGTGGGAGTTAGAGATCTCTGTGCGTAACTTTTCTTTCAGTCGGCAACGCGAAAATATGCTTGATAGCGTGTATACACACGTCCGTTGGGAAACCCAAGAGGAAGGTGTGATGCGTATGCAGTAAGTTTTCCCTCGAAGAAACCAAGGTTTATCGAACCAGTAGGAGCCAAGAAGCACGTTGAAGGTTGATGGCGGCGAGATGTAGTGCGGCGCAACACTGGGATTCCGGCGCCAACGTGAACCCGCACAACACACCAAAGTACTTTGCCCCAACGAAACAGTGAGGTTGTCAATCTCACCGGCTTGCTGTAACAAAGGATTAGATGTATAGTGTGGATGATGATTGTTTGCAGAAAACAGTAGAACAAGTATTGCAAGATTGTATTCGATGTAAAAGAATGGACCGGGGTCCACAGTTCACTAGAGGTGTCTCTCCCATAAGATAAATAGCATGTTGGGTGAACAAATTACAGTTGGGCAATTGACAAATAGAGAGGGCATGACAATGCACATACATGACATGATGAGTATTGTGAGATTCAATTGGGCATTACAACAAAGTACATAGACCGCTATCCAACATGCATCTATGCCAAAAAGTCCACTTTCAGGTTATCATCCGAACCCCTTCCGGTATTAAGTTGCAAGCAACAGACAATTGCATTAAGTATGGTGCGTAATGTAATCAATAACTACACCCTCGGACATAGCATCAATGTTTTATCCCTAGTGGCAACAGACATCCACAACCTTAGAACTTTCTGTCGTGTCCCAGATTTAATGGAGGCATGAACCCACTATCGAGCATAAATACTCCCTGGAGTTAAGAGTAAAAACTTGGCCAGAGCCTCTACTAATAACGGAGAGCATGCAAGATCATAAACAACACATAGGTAATAGATTGATAATCAACATAACATAGTATTCTCTATCCATCGGATCCCAACAAACACAACATATAGCATTACAGATAGATGATCTTGATCATGTTAGGCAGCTCACAAGATCCGACAATGAAGCACAATGAGGAGAAGACAACCATCTAGCTACTGCTATGGACCCATAGTCCAGGGGTGAACTACTCACTCATCAATCCGGAGGCGACCATGGCGGTGTAGAGTCCTCCGGGATGAATCCCCTCCCAAGGTGCCGGGCGATCTGAATCCCCCGAGATGGGATTGGCGGCGCCTCAAAGGTTTTCCGACGTGGCTCTCATCTAGGGGTTTCGCGACGGAGGCTTTAAGGCGGGCAACGCGGGGGCCACACGAGGGCCCCACACGCCAGGCAGCGCGGCGGTGTGGGCAGCGCTCATGTTGTGGCTCGTGGCCCACTTCCTTCTCCCTCGGTCTTCGGAAGCTTCGTGCAAAAATAGGACCCTGGGCGTTGATTTCATCCAATTCCGAGAATATTTCCTTACTAGGATTTCTGAAACCAAAAACAGCAGAAAACAGCAACTGGCTCTTCGGCATCTCGTTAATAGGTTAGTGCCGAAAAATGCATAAATATGACATATAATGTGTATAAAACATGTGAGTATCATCATAAAAGTAGCATGGAACATAAGAAATTATAGATACGTTTGAGACGTATCAATGAACCATTTAGCATTGGCAATTGTTCATGTTCAAAATTTTTGCAAGGCAAATTGTCCAAGTATAGCTTTGATGCTCAAGTTCACATGGAACTAACCTGAAACGGCAAGTCAGCAGGCTCAGCAGAAGCACTAGGACCACGACTACTTCCGGTATGAATCAGGGTGATAGGCCGCGACGGCTAGGCGAGGTGAGGGCGAGTAAGCACGACCAAAGTCGTGCTAGACGAGCTGATCCCTATATGTTAGAGCAATAGATAGCAATTATAAATCTTTGTGTGCAACAAAACCACAAAACCAGAACTAGATCCGCCGTCTTGCAAAGGACTTACTGGAATTCCTGAGGCGACCGAGGCGAGGAATTCTTCTCTCGTTGGGATCCTTGGTAGATGTGGTTTTGGTAGTGGCGGAGATCCCATAGTCGGCTAAACTCCAGTAGTAATATACGCACTACAAAGGAAAACAATTTTTTTGACAAATCACTTTCGTCATGTTAAGGCCAATTTTCGTCAAGGATTACTTCGCGGTGACAAAATTTGATCGTCATGGGGTTCGTCAAGGAAGCTCCGTCATAAAATATCGGGGGTGACGGTATGCATTTTTTCGTCAACGTCAAATGTTTGATGGTGACGACCTGCAAATTCGTCAACATCAAAGGTTCATTGTTGACAGACAGGTTTGTCACGAAAAATTGCAACTTTCGTCAATATCTAAATCTTGGGAAGTTTCTGATTGGTCCAAAAAAAGCATACGTGGCCTTACATGTGGGTCCATTTGGCTTCTGACAACATGGGTCCGACGGCGCTGACATGGATATCTGTCATGTGGGACCGGCATGGTGCTGACTGGTGGGACCCACAAAATATTATGACAAGCTGGACCCACAATATTCTGACCGGTGGGATCCACAAAATTCAGACAAGTGGGACCAGGTTGTTGCCGACATATGGGTCCCAATAATGCTGACTGGTGGGACCCACAAATTCTGACAAGTGGGACCAGAAATTGGTGCCACGTGGTTTCATTTAATAGTGACGTTGTGACATTTTCCGTCACCTTTTGAATTTGACAAAATTTGAGAGCATTTGAATTATTTGCGAAATTTGGGAAACAAAAAAACTGGCGAAATATCAAAAAGTAGACAATAAATATCATACTTAAATGGTGGCACAAGAAGTATATATGTCTCTCACAGACCGAAAGATTCATAAGAAAATTACAATTGGAACACAAAGAAATTAAAAGACCTATGATTAATAATGTTGTAGGACGGTGGTGCAATAGATTAGTTGCCCTGGGATTGAGACATGGATGGTGGCTGGGATGTCCTCAAGAGCAAATTAAGCACGGCATCCATTTCTGTCAGCCTCTTTTCATAAGCCAGAGTCTTTTCTTCTTGGGCTTTCTTCACAGCTTCAAGTTCTTCCTCCTGCTTCTTCCTGATCTCTTCAAATTTTTCATCTTGTTCTTGCAGTCTTGCCTGCATCTCACTGTGGTACGTTTCAGCTGCCTGTATGGAGTTCTGCTCTTGATCTGCCAGTCTTTGTTGTAGCTCTCGGATGCGTGTAGCTGAGACAGAAGACTTCCTGGAACTTGTTGCGACGCCCAATCTTGGTAGGAATGTGCTGTTGCAGGTGGTGGATGGGCTTTTCTCGCTCAGAACTAGCTGAACAATTTGCAAATCAGTCAAATCAGGTTCATCTTCATTGCGTGGCGCCGCTTTTTTTGCCACCATTTGATCCTGCATAAAGATTACAATCATTGCATGGACAACATACAAAACTGGATTATATTATATTGTGCTAATAAGAAATATTTCTTACATATGCACTTTTTGCTTCAGCACTCATAATGTTATCCTTGTTAGTGTGTGTGATTCTAAAAAATTCAATTGGAGAGGTTTCTTCTTCCTGCTGCTTAGCCTTCTGCTTGAAAAAATGTAGAATGCACATTACCATTGTACACTGTGTATGACAGAAGTATGAACTGTATTGGGAAATTCAGAACACTTACTAGATGTTCCCAGTGAGCAACATAGCTTCGAGATCCAGTGGTATGGAACTGTTTCACAGCTTCTCTGTTCTTTCCATTTATTACACACAGTCCCTATGTTCAGTACATGCATTTTATTTATCCAGATCAGAGAAATGTAAGAATTCAGTAGCTGTTATTGAAAGGAATAACGTTTATGTACCTGGTACTTCTCATCAAACCATCTTTTCACCAGTTCTTTCCAGCTTTTCTCTTCTACATGATCTGGCTTCTTGAGATATGCTTGCTCCAGTGTGAGATTTTTAATTTTCGGCCAATACTCCTTTTTAAGCCTATATCGGAACTGCCGAATACTAACTTGCAGCATATCAGTGCACACATCTTGAGCCACCTCATCATTTTTGTCCATATTAAACTTTCCCTTCAAAATAGTGATGCATTAATCAGTAGATTCTTAGATAGTTGATCATGTAGCATACTAATTAGGTTAAACCAAGATTGTACAGGACTCACCGCTACTGTACTTATAGCATGAGGAATGACATGTTTGAGAGTTTCATCTTTCTTGTACTGTGTCCAGTGTGTTGCAAGCGGCATTTTTTCACGGATGTGAATACCAACCTCATTGCTCAGCTTTGCTGACTGGACATAATCCTTGGGTCTCCTGACACCAGCAGTGAATTCAATTGGCATCTTATTGCCACCATGTCTTCTTGTGTACTCATGTAGTCCATGGCCCATGGTACGTCTGCGTCCACCTCTCTTTCTCTTACTACCGCCAGATGTTGTCAATGTCTCTGAAAGAAGAGATATGAAATGATTCTCTTTTATATGAAAATATGCGGTACAGTGTTTAGTTTTTACAAATTTTCATACCTTGCCGCTCAAAGTTTACAATTTGATTGTCCTCAGGAGATGAGGTGCTGCCTCCAGATGTCATGATCTGGTTAGGTGAGGGTGCTCCTTCAGTGTTCAGACCAGCAGTGGCCGTCGGCTCATCAGATGACCCAGCTTCAGGTTCAGTTGTTGCCATTGATCTTGTTGCAATGTTGGATGGTGCAACTTCAGGTATGGATCGCTTCTTCTGTGCAACTATTGCAGAAGAAGCAACTATCTGCAAGCAAAGTAGAGGCTACATTAGTAGGAAACATTTAGCATGTACGTATTTCCTATCATAGTTCAGACATAGTTCCACAGACCTGAGCTGAAGTTTTGCCGACAGTGCGCTGATCCTCATCTGAATGAAGATCATCATCAGCAGTAGCTATCTCTTCTGGATTCGGTTCATACGAAGGGTCCTCTTCGACCTCCATCTCTTCGCAGTCTGTGTCCTTTAGATTGTTACTAGTTCCTATTTGTACCCCACCATACACTAATGTACGTGCAAAACCAGAGAAATCTTTCTGAAATTTGTGGCCAGGTCCATATCTTTCAGCGAAATTTTTTTCCATGCGTACTACATTTTCTTGCATTTGTTTCTCCTTGGCAAGCTCATATGCCGGCTTGACGGGTTTTTGTGTCTCCGCTGAAATAATCGGAAGAGCGGAGCGTGAACAAAACATAAGAGGGGGCCAATTCCATAGAAAACAGCAAATAATTGTCTTTGCAAAATATTGTACAGCAGCAAATGATTGAAAACATAAGAGTCTACGTATGATGTCGGCGAACAAAACATAAGAGGGGGCATATGCCAGGCTAAGGGACATCATGTGCTTTTAGATATCTACTCGTAACAAATAATTGACACATGAGACTCCCCTCGCACACTGAATTATGCATGTCTGTTGATAGCTGGTTTCAGTCTGTTATTGGACAACTACCACCTCACATGGTGGATACTACCCTTCTGGTTGCTTGGCGGGCTTGGTATGCACGTAATGAGGTATCGGTAGTTCAGTCCTATACCGATAGAAGTTCAGATATGTGCTGATAGAAGTTCAGATATGTGCTGATAGAAGTTCAGATTTGTGCTGATAGAAGTTCAGATATGTGCTGAAATTTGATTTTTGACTTTTGAAAGACATAGATAAACAAAAATTGTGGAAATAAATAGACTGATGAAACAAAGTACATGATTAAAAAAACTTCATTACATTGTTAAGACGTGCATTGCACGTGCAAACTAACTAGTTCCATAGAAAACAACAAACAATTGTTCTAGATCAAACTCTGCTTCCCTCTGAAACTGAGGAATAAAAGTCTGAAGCAATGTCGTTGTTCACTGTAGCTCGTCAGGCTGTTTTCGGCAACGGCTGGAATTAGTTCAGTTAAGTGTTTCGGCAAACAATTGTCTATGCAAAAGATTGTACAGCAGCGGGATGGCAAAGATTGTATAGCACGGCATGATTGTCTCTGCAATAAAAACGATAAACCCTATACGTATGATGTCGGGATTGGATCTATCAAATATGCAAGATCTAGATATAGGTCAAACGGGCGTGGTAGACATGTAAAACCGATCTCTCGATCTAACCATCCGAAAAACACAACAACAAGCCGATCACCGACAGATTTACCTTGGCGTTTCTTCGAGCCGGGCGCCTTCTTCGGCGTGTGTGCGCGATTTTCCTTCCCCCCGACGTTTCGACGACTGCCGGCCATGGCGACCACCGGCCGGGGAGATAGATGCGAGATGGAAGAACGTCCGGCGAAGACACCGGATCGGGGTGAGCACGAGAGGATGAGGTCGGGGGGTGGGTAGTTAAGATGCTCGTAAATCATGGGGTAGAGGCACGACGTATATAAGGGAGGGCGAAATATTTGATAGGTGGGGTGCGCGGGAGGAGTGGAGGGAACAAAAAATTTGGGCGTTTTGGCAGCCGGCGTACTACAATTTGGAGGGAACAAGTTTTTGCCGTGAAAGAAAAAATATTACTCTGAAAATGGAACTGTACATGTATATTTTAATTAAAAAATGACAGAAAACGAGTAAAACTCATAATAAATGCTAAATTCAATGTAAAATCATCAGTAACTAGTGGGACTGAGTAAATGTTGTGACATTCATGTGGAAAATTCAAATTGTTCATGCGGTGAAGCAAGTCTCCTTCATCTTCTTTCTCTCTCTTTTGTGCTGAAAAACTCTTTTCTCTCTGAAGATTTTCGTTTGTTTTGAGAGGTAGGAAAATATGTTTGAAACTAAGGAGTATAACTTTGAATCTGGGAATGTTGTTCTCATTCTTTTCAACCAGGGCGGCCGTGGTGGTATTGAAGTTTCAGTTGATATCATATGATATAATCTTTATCATATGATATAATTGTTTTAGTCTACAATTTGTGTGTGCCCATTGTGTGTTTATGTCATATCGCTACCCTGGCCGCTCTTGTGTGAAGGGATTGTATAGTGGGATTATGTAGGGGGTACACTTTACGATTGACTATTTGGTCCTGCATTTTTTCTACTGCCAGTTCAATTTTCACTGATTTTAATTGTTCATTTTTTGCAAATTAATATGTACTTCCCTGGGCCTTGGGAAAAACAGAACAAGCCCACTAGGCTGGAAGTTAAACAACTGGGTATGATTGCCCAGGTTCCAAATAACAAAAGTAGAACATAGTCTTTGAAACATGACATAGTTTAACCATGAACCTCCAGGGGAACAACTAAACAGAAACTAAATTTAGTGGAGAACATGAGGGCCAACAGCTGGACCGACGAGCGGGATGAGGCCAGTCCTGACGTAGTCCCTGAGGAACTTGCCAAAGGCAGCGTGCTTCGCCTTGCTAGCAGGATTGTGCTTCTGCTTGCTACCTTTTCCAACTCCCGTCGCGTGCTGGATCAGACACTCGAGATCGTTCGGGAAAACCCTGCCGCAGAATGGGCAATGTGGCTTTCCGTTACGACGGAAAGGGATCTGGCCAGTCTTCAGCTTCTTCAGAACGAAGCGGCTCTTCCGGTCCCGGTCCTCCTTGTCGCTGTCAACGTCCTCAGAGTCTTCCTGCGATTTTGAAAGTAAAGAAGAAGTGAGAGAAGGAAATTAACTGAAATACAATTGAAGCATTAAATATTTTTGTATGAACATTATTAAGAATTAATCATGTAGAATCAACATTTATGATCCAGATCCAACCATACATAATTACTTCACTAATATAAATAACCACCAATTTAAACTGTTGTCACAACTTGTTCATGGGTAGTCCAATCATTATTTCAGTATTATAACTAAGCACCAATTTAAGAGAAAATGGTGATTATAAATTTCATGGATCAGGGATCAATCATTTGTTCCCTGAAGATGTACTGATTCATAAAACAATATGGATTCATGACGTCAATAAGCAGGAATTGAACAAAAATTATGGTCATAAATTACATGCAACTGATAATTCATTTGTTCCCCAAATTAAAATGATGTACACACTATGGTTTCATCGTATAAATAAGCACCAGTTTAAGACAAATGGTGATTATAAAATCCATGTATCAGATCAATTAATAGTACCTATAATATAATTCTTGTAATCATAATCACTCTGGTATGATTCATATTCGGATGAATTTAAGTTTGAAATGCAGTGAGCGTTACACTAAGCAGGTATGATTCATCACACAAAAGGAATCATTACAGTTGAATCAAGATGTGCATCAAATATTACAGATCTAGTAACTACAAACCATAAATCAGATGAGCAAGAACCCCAGAATCATCAATTTGTACAAGAAGTCGCAGACAGGGCAAATCAATCTACCCTATGAGCAAACCCTATGGTGAACAGTAAGATCAAGAAAAACAGGGGATCGATCGGAATAGTAGAGTACCTCGCTGCAGTTGTCGGAGGCCTCCTCTTCGAACTCGTCGCACTCTCTGGGGCCATATAGCTCGCGGTACTGCCTGGAGTGGCGGTAGAACGGGTCATTCGGATCGAAGCCCTGGTCATCTGCTTGTGCCGCGGGAGCGAGGACGTCTCCCTTGGCCTCATCAGCGACGGCGACCACGGCCGGTTGGGCGGAGCCCTCCACGGTCACGGCGCGGCGAAGAGCGGCTCCAGTTCCGGAAGAAGATCCCGCCTCCGCGACGTCGACTACTACCGGACCCTCGCCGTCGCCTCTGTCGACGTTGACGACCGCACTCGCCTCCGGCTCGTCTCCGCGAACACGCTTCATCTTCGGGATCTTCGGTGGAAGGGGAGGTCGGTGTTGCGCTGGTGGAGGTGCAAGCAGGGTTTTTCGCCAGAGATTGGGGAATAGAAGTTGCGGGTGGGAGAGACGATGGGGCCGATGGATATACAGTAGGTGCTGCCGTTTGGGTTCCTCTGTCTGACGCGTGGGTGTGAAAACGTGGATTGCTGCATGTAGTCAGTCCACTTTCCCATTACTTTGACATGGGTCCCACGCATGACGGATGGGCAGGCACAGAATTTTCAGTATGGGTATTAAAAACTCTAAAATATTTGAAATACGAATTAGTGATCACACATAGCCTCTTCTTGAGTTTAGGGGATGAATTTTTGAAAATTTTCAAACCAAACTGCCAAGATAGCATGCTAGCGTCATTACCCACATGTTGATGCACCCTTATGCCAAATTTCAGTCCATTTCAAGTTATGTACCTCAAAAAATGGTCAAGAACTGCCCGTTCGAGGTAGACGGGCATAATCTTTCACTACGCACCTCACTTTTGTGAGTGCTTTGGTAGGGAAACAATTTTTTTCTAGTTTGTTATTTTCCATGGAAAGTGTTAGCCACACATTGGCCAATACACAAGGTTTGGAAAGATTTCAACAAATTTTCAATTTTATATGAAAGTTTGAGTGTTTGGTGAAACCTAGGTTGACCTAATTGCACTAAGAGGTTGTCAAACCTTTTTCCAAGTGAAACTTCTGTTGTAGGGTAATGTGGTGACTTTAAATGCCCCAAATCCAAGGTGGTTTGGTCAGTTTTTGGCGATTTTCCCCTCTTTTCGTCCGAAAACCCCTCGCTCGACACATGTCCACCATGGGGACACCAAGCCACCAACTCCAAAAAATCAAAACCCATAGCAAGCAAGGTGTCATATCACAATGTGCACAAGGGTGCCAAATCATGCCCCAAATCCATGGTGGTTTGGTGAGTTTTTGGCGATTTCCCCTCTTTTCGTCCGAAAACCCCTCGTTCGACACATGTCCACCATGGGGACACCATGCCACCAACTCCAAAAAATCAAAACCCATAGCAAGCAAGGTGTCATATCACAATGTGCACAAGGGTGCCAAATCATGCCCCAAATCCATGGTGGTTTGGTGAGTTTTTGGCGATTTCCCCCTTTTCGTCCGAAAAACCCTCTTTCGACACATGTCCACCATGGGGACACCAAGCCACCAACTCCAAAAAATCAAAACCCATAGCAAGCAAGGTGTCATATCACAATGTGCACAAGGGTGCCAAATCATGCCCCAAATCCATGGTGGTTTGGTGAGTTTTTGGCGATTTCCCCTCTTTTCGTCCGAAAAACCCTCTTTCGACACATGTCCACCATGGGGACACCAAGCCACCAACTCCAAAAAATCAAAACCCATAGCAAGCAAGGTGTCATATCACAATGTGCACAAGGGTGCCAAATCATGCCCCAAATCCATGGTGGTTTGGTGAGTTTTTGGCGATTTTCCCCTCTTTTCGTCCGAAAACCCTCTTTCGACACATGTCCACCATGGGGACACCAAGCCACCAACTCCAAAAAATCAAAACCCATAGCAAGCAAGGTGTCATATCACAATGTGCACAAGGGTGCCAAATCATGCCCCAAATCCATGGTGGTTTGGTGAGTTTTTGGCGATTTTCCCCTCTTTTCGTCCGAAAACCCCTCGTTCGACACATGTCCACCATGGGGACACCATGCCACCAACTCCAAAAAATCAAAACCCATAGCAACCAAGGTGTCATATCACAATGTGCACAAGGGTGCCAAATCATGCCCCAAATCCATGGTGGTTTGGTGAGTTTTTGGCGATTTCCCCCTCTTTTCGTCCGAAAACCCCTCTTTCGACACATGTCCACCATGGGGACACCATGCCACCAACTCAAAAAAATCAAAACCCATAGCAAGCAAGGTGTCATATCACAATGTGCACAAGGGTGCCAAATCATGCCCCAAATCCATGGTGGTTTGGTGAGTTTTTGGCGATTTCCCCCTCTTTTCGTCCGAAAACCCCTCTTTCGACACATGTCCACCATGGGGACACCATGCCACCAACTCCAAAAAATCAAAACCCATAGCAAGCAAGGTGTCATATCACAATGTGCACAAGGGTGCCAAATCATGCCCCAAATCCATGGTGGTTTGGTGAGTTTTTGGCGATTTCCCCTCTTTTCGTCCGAAAACCCCTCTTTCGACACATGTCCACCATGGGGACACCAAGCCACCAACTCCAAAAAATCAAAACCCATAGCAAGCAAGGTGTCATATCACAATGTGCACAAGGGTGCCAAATCATGCCCCAAATCCATGGTGGTTTGGTGAGTTTTTGGCGATTTCCCCCTCTTTTCGTCCGAAAACCCCTCGTTCGACACATGTCCACCATGGGGACACCATGCCACCAACTCCAAAAAATCAAAACCCATAGCAACCAAGGTGTCATATCACACATGTCCACCATGGGGCCACCATATTATGTTATTGTTCACCACTTTGAGATTTTTTCGATGAAAAATTTCAGATAAATGAGTAAAAGTCATAAAGAAAATTTGAATCACAATTTTTGGTGATTTTTACGTCTGGTATGTTTTGATTTTGAAGAACTCTACTGCTCTGAACATTTAGTTTACTAGCACTTTGAAGTACTAGGATGTACACAACATAAAATTGAAACCTCCCAAGACAATTGTTAACATATCATGGCAAAATATTTACAGTTTCAAAAGAACGGACTACTAGCCAAAAGCACCTCACGCAGGAGGGAGACCAAACCAAAAGATCAGGGGGTCATGCAGCAGAAGAGATGATCAATCCACCATCAGCAGGACTCTGTCGACCACGATCTTGCGGTAGAGCTCGTACGAGACCCAAGCATCAATGGCTGCATACTCGATGTTCATATTTGGAAGTGGGAAGTCCCCCCACAGTCTGTGCCGATGGTGGTGGAACTTCTTCTTCATATCACCGAACCATGAATCAATGAGTCTTGCTGCCATGGTAGCCATGCCAGCCCTCGCATGACCAGTGTACTTGAAGTACTCGTCCTGGAGATCGACGTAGTACTCAGAAGGAATCTCCATGTGCCATGTCCTCCACAGAACTCTCTTGTCACCACGGATGTCAACACTCGCAAACGTAGCGCCTTCTCGAAAGAAATCGCAGATAGCCGGAGACTCCCACCAGTTAGCACTGCAGTAAACAAAGTAATGTACTAGTCACAGATCAGTTACAAATATGCAAGAACCTACAGAGGAGACGAAGATGAAACAAATTAATAAATCGGGAACAATGTGTAGCAGATTTAGATCGGGAATGTACTGCTTTTCTGGAACAATGTGTAGCAGATTTAGATCGGGAATGTACTGATTTTCGGGAACAATGTCTAACGAAAATCAAAGAGAGACAGAACGGCGGCAAGTAAAAAACCCCAATCGAAAGATTAAAAAAGGGGATTAGTTCTTACGCTGCGTAGTGGAACACCAGCACATGTCGACGCATGCAGAGTTGAACCACGGCGATCTTCTTCTCGTCCTCGGCTCGATGGTTGGTGTACTCGAAGTCGAGGCCGACGAACTTGTGCTCGTCCTCCATGAGCCACTCCGTGTACATGTCGAGGACGCGGCGCACTTCCCAGGGGTCGTTGGTGTAGACCACCTCCAGGTCCTCCTCGTCGTGGATGTGGACTGCGCGCGTGCTAGTCCAGTTGTACATTTGCTGCTCATCCATGTCCATGGCGACGCAGCGGCGGGAGACGAAGATAATGAGGGAGAGGAGACGACGAGAAGTGTGGAAACCAGGATGCGGTGCGAATATTGAGACGGTAGGGGAGGGGGAAGGGGATAAATATCATCCCCATTAATTACTCCGTGCGAATATTGACACGGTAGACGAAGAGAAAACTGACGCGGGTCTAGTCCAACTGACGCGCATTCGATCGTGTTGTCACGTCAAAACCCAGCACCGCCCATTTGCACTCCTATTGACCTACCGAAATTTACTCCACGATATAACTTGCCATCATATCACGACCTCCTTCAGCCGCCGCCAGATCTCGCCACGTCTCTCGCCGCCAGATCTCGCCACGTCTCTCGCCGCCACAGCTCGCCACGTCTCTCGCCGGCGAGACTTGTAA
This sequence comes from Lolium multiflorum, assembly GCA_030979885.1. Taxonomy (NCBI): domain Eukaryota; kingdom Viridiplantae; phylum Streptophyta; class Magnoliopsida; order Poales; family Poaceae; genus Lolium; species Lolium multiflorum. The sequence continues at coordinate 404,879,960 of CM061750.1, forward strand.
GACTCTCGCTCCGCGTCGAGACCAAGGATGGCGCCTACTAGTGGAGTACGTAAATAACATGTACGTCTCGCGATCGATCGTTGTTTCCGATTTGTAATCTTTCTTCATATTTTTTGCAGTGTCCAGTTTGCTTTGACAAGAAGGGGATGTGCGGCGGAGGGGGAGTCGCGTTAGGTTTTTTCGTGCAAACACTACAAGAGGGTTTTGAGGAGAAGACGGTACATGCACTTATAAGTTTAAAATTCATTCAGATGTTTTATTAATTCGCCGCCACATCAAAGTTTAACACGTGATCCTAGTAGTTATTGCTAGTTTAGTACTATTATTCAGATGTGTGTAATAATTGTTGGTCACCATATGTATTAACCGCTTATTTATGGTTGAGTTTTACGATAGTTGTGATAACTTTTACGTTCATACCAGTTTTACGATAGTTGTAGCTGTTAGAGATAGAGGTATCGGTAGTTCAGTCCTATACCGATAGAAGTTCAGATATGTGCTGATAGAAGTTCAGATATGTGCTGATAGAAGTTCAGATATGTGCTGATAGAAGTCCAAGATCTGAGACTCGGTGATTATCCGAGTAGACGCATATTTAACTTACTTTTGTATTAACTCTACTGAATTTAGGTCATCCCTTGCTACTATAGACCGTATTTCCTTAAGAAGTATGGTGTCCAGACCTCCCACAGGACAACTTTTGAAGCTGCACTCAAAACCAAAGATGGCCATGCATTTGTTGTTAATGTTACCAACAGAGCTGGCAGAACCTATATCAACGGAAGATTTTGGAACGAATTTGCTAGAGTGTACAATTTTAAGGTTGGCATGGAGTTAATTTTCAGAGTTAACTCATCTGGTCAGGATACTCTTGTAATAACTGTTGGGCCTCCAAGAGCAGAGGTTTGTCCATCAGCAGCAAGTTTCCCTTAAGTGGACCACCCAAGGTTTATCGAACTCAGGGAGGAAGAGGTCAAAGATATCCCTCTCATGCAACCACAACAAAAGCAAGAAGTCTCTTATGTCCCCAACACACCTAATAGGTGCACTAGTTCGACGAAGAGATAGTGAAATACAGTGGTATGAATATATGAGCAGTAGCAACGGTGCCAGAAAAAATAGCTTGCTGGCGTGTAGTTGATGGTGGTAGTATTACTGATAATGCAGTAAAACATAAACAAACGCGATAGCGATATTTAGGAACAAGGCCTAGGGATTACACTTTCACTAGTGGACACTCTCAACATTGATCACATAACAGAATAGATAAATGCACACTCTACACTCTTGTTGGATGATGAACACATTGCGTAGGATTACACGAACCCTCAATGCCGGAGTTAACAAGATCCACAATAATGCTCATATTTTAGTAACCTTTAGTGTAAGATAGATCAACAGATTAAACCAAGTACTAACATAGCATGCACACTGTCACCTTCATGCATATGTAGGAGGAATAGATCACATCAATATTATCATAGCAATAGTTAACTTCGCAATCTACAAGAGATCATGATCATAGCATAAACCAAGTACTAACACGGTGCACACACTGTCACCTTTACACACGTGCAGGAGGAATAAAACTACTTTAATAACATTGCTAGAGTAGCACATAGATAAATTGTGATACAAACTCATATGAATCTCAATCATGTAAAGCAGCTCATGAGATCATTGTATTGAGGTACATGGGAGAGATGAACCACATAGCTACAGCGGAGCCCTCAGCCTCGGGGGTGGATTACTCCCTCCTCATCATGGAGGCAGCGATGGCGGTGAAGATGGCAGCGGTGTCGATGGAGAAGCCTTCCGGGCACTTCCCCGCTCCGGCAGCGTGCCGGAACAGAGACTCCTGTCCCCCAGATCTTGGCTTCGCGATGGCGGCGGCTCTGGAAGGTTTCGTGGGTTTCGTCAATCGCCTCAGGTTTTCGATCCGGGGCTTTAAATAGGAGGCGGCGCAGGAGGGTCGAAGGGCGACGACACCATAGGCGGCGCGGGCCCCGGGCCGCGCCGGCCTATGGTGGGGGCAGTGCCCCCTCGGTCCTTCCGGGTGTTCGGATGCTTCCGGTGAAAATAGGAACTTGGGCGTTGATTTCGTCCGATTCCGAGAATATTTCGTTACTAGGATTTCTGAAACCAAAAACAGAAAACAGAGGCTGGCACTTCGGCATCTTGTTAATAGGTTAGTTCCAAAAAATGCACGAATATGACATAAAGTGTGCATATAACATGTAGATAATATCAATAATGTGGCATGGAACATAAGAAATTATCGATACGTCGGAGACGTATGCATCCCAAGCTTAGTTAGCTCGTCCGAGCAGGTAAAACGATAACCAGATAATTTCGAGTGACATGCCATCATAATCTTGATCATACTATTTGTAAAGCATATGTAGTGAATGCAGATCAAAACAATGTATATGACATGAGTAAACAAGTGAATCATATAGCAAAGACTTTTCATGAATAGTACTTTCAAGACAAGCATCAATAAGTCTTGCATAAGAGTTACTCATAAAGCAATAAATTCTTAGTAAAGGTATTGAAACAACACAATGGAAGATTAAGTTTCAGCGGTTGCTTTCAACTTGTAACATGTATATCTCATGGATAGTTGTCAATGCAAAGCAATATAACAAATGCAATATGCAAATATGTAGGAATCAATGCACAGTTTCACACAAGTGTTTGCTTCTTGAGATGGAGAGAAATAGGTGAACTGACTCAACAATAAAAGTAAAAGAATGGTCCTTCAAAGAGGAAAGCATCGATTGCTATATTTGTGCTAGAGCTTTTATTTTGAAAACATAAAGAGAGCATAAAAATAAGGTTTTGAGAGGTGTATGTTGTTCTCAACGAATGGTAGCGGGTACTCTAACCCCCTTGCCAGACAAACCTTCAAAGAGCGGCTCCCATTTTATTTTATTTTTGGGTGGCACTCCTTCCAACCTTTCTTTCACAAACCATGGCTAACCGAATCCTCGGGTGCCTGCCAACAATCTCATACCATGAAGGAGTGCCTTTTTTATTTTAGTTTTATTATGATGACACTCCTCCCAACCTTTGCTTACACAAGCCATGGCTAACCGAATCCTTCGGGTGCCGTCCAACAATCACATACCATGGAGGAGTGTCTATTTTTGTTAATTAATTTGGGACTGGGAATCCCATTGCCAGCTCTTTTTGCAAAATTATTGGATAAGCGGATGAAGCCACTAGTCCATTGGTGAAAGTTGCCCAACAAGATTGAAAGATAAACACCACATACTTCCTCATGAGCTATAAAACATTGACACAAATCAGAGGTGATAAATTTTGAATTGTTTAAAGGTAGCACTCAAGCAATTTACTTTGGAATGGCAGGAAATACCATGTAGTAGGTAGGTATGGTGGACACAAATGGCATAGTGTTGTTTGGCTCAAGGATTTGGATGCATGAGAAGTATTCCCTCTCGATACAAGGTTTAGGCTAGCAAGGTTGTTTGAAACAAACACAAGTATGAACTAGTACAGCAAAACTCACATAAAAGACATATTACAAGCATTATAAGACTATACATCGTCTTCCTTGTTGTTCAAACACCTCACTAGAAAATATCTAGACTCTAGAGAAACCACTCATGCAAACCAAATTTTAACAAGCTCTATGTATTTCTTCACTAATAGGTGCAAAGTATATGATGCAAGAGCTTAAACAAGAGCACAACAATTGCCAAATATCAAGTTATTCAAGACATCATACCAATTACTACATGTAGCATTTTCCGTTTCCAACCATATAACAATTAACGAAGCAGTTTCAACCTTCGCCATGAAAATTAAGAGCTAAGAACACATGTGTTCATACGAACCAGCGGAGCGTGTCTCTCTCCCACACAAGTATTTATTCAAACAAAAACAAAAACAAGAACACACAGACGCTCCAAGTAAAGTACATAAGATGTGACCGAATAAAAATATAGTTTCATGGGAGGAACCTGATAATGTTGTCGATGAAGAAGGGGATGCCTTGGGCATCCCCAAGCTTAGACGCTTGAGTCTTCTTGATATATGCAGGGGTGAACCACGGGGCATCCCCAAGCTTAGAGCTTTCACTCTTCTTGATCATAGTATATCATCCTCCTCTCTTGACCCTTGAAAACTTCCTTCACACCAAACTCGAAACAAACTCATTAGAGGGTTAGTGCATAATCAAAAACTCACATGTTCAGAGGTGACACAATCATTCTTAACACTTCTGGACATTGCCCAAAACTACTGGAAGGTAATGGAACAAAGAAATCCACCCAACACAGCGAAAGAAGCAATGCGAAATAAAAGGCAGAATCTGTCAAAACAGAACAGTCCGTAAAGACGAATTTTAAAATGGCACCAGACTTGCTCAGATGAAAATGCTCAAATTGAATGAAAGTTGTGTACATATCTGAGGATCACTCACGTAAATTGGCATAATTTTCTGAGTTACCTACAGAGAATTAGGCCCAGATTCGTGACAGCAAGAAAACAGTTTCTGCGCAGTAATCCAAATCTAGTATTGACTTTACTATCAAAGACTTTACTTGGCACAACAAAACACAAAACTAAGATAAGGAGAGGTTGCTACAGTAGTAAACAACTTCCAAGACACAAATATAAAACAAAGTACTGTAGCAAAATAACACATGGGTTATCTCCCAAGAAGTTCTTTCTTTATAGCCATTAAGATGGGCTCAGCAGTTTTAATGATGCACTCGCAAGAAATAGTATTTGAAGCAAAAGAGAGCATCAAGAGGCAAATTAGAAACACATTTAAGTCTAACATGCTTCCTATGAAAAGGAATCTTGTAAATAAACAAGTTCAAGAAAAAGCAAAGTAACAAGCATAGGAAGATAAAACAAGTATAGCTTCAAAAATTTCAGCACATAGAGAGGTGTTTTAGTAACATGAAAATTTCTACAACCATATTTTCCTCTCTCATAATAACTTTCAGTAGTATCATGAGCAAACTCAACAATATAACCATCACATAAAGCATTCTTATCATGAGTCTCATGCATAAAATTATTACTACTCCCAACATAAGCATAATCAATTTTATTAGTTGTAGTGGGAGCAAATTCAACAAAGTAGCTATCATATATAGGAGGTATATTGTAATCATAATCAAATTTATCCTCCATAACAGGTGGTACCAAAAGACTACTATCATTATAATCATCATAAATAGGAGGCAAAGTATCATCAAAGAAAATTTTCTCCTCAATGCTTGGGGGACTAAAAATATCATGCTCATCAAAGCCAGCTTCCCCAAGCTTAGAATTTTCCATATCATTAGCAACAATGGTGTTCAAAGTGTTCATACTAATATCATTGCTACTAGCATGCAAATAAGATTCCATGGGTTTTTAAATTTTCGCATTAAACCATTCATGTCTTGACTCAGGAAATAGAATAAAAAGCTCACAGATGTTGTCCATTATGCCAAACTAGTGTAAACAAGAAACAAAAAGATGCAATTGCAGGATCTAAAGGAAATAGCTTCGAGTACTTACAACGCCGGAAAATAGCTTAGTAGCCGAGATACGGAGTGTGAGTACCTTTTACCTTTCCTCCGGCAACGGCGCCAGAAAAAGTGCTTGATGTCTACGTTCCCCCTCCTTTCCTGTAGACAGTGTTGGGCCTCCAAGAGCAGAGGTTTGTAGAACAGCAGCAAGTTTTCCCTTAAGTGGACCACCCAAGGTTTATCGAACTCAGGGAGGAAGAGGTCAAAGATATCCCTCTCATGCAACCCTGCAACCACAAAGCAAGAAGTCTCTTGTGTCCCCAACACACCTAATAGGTGCACTAGTTCGGCGAAGAGATAGTGAAATACAGGTGGTATGAATATATAGTAGCAGTAGCAACGGTGCCAGAAAATAGCTTGCTGGCGTGTAGTTGATGGTTGTAGTATTGCAGCAGTAGTAACGCAGTAAAACAGTAAACAAGCAGCGATAGCAGTATTTAGGAACAAGGCCTAGGGATTACACTTTCACTAGTGGACACTCTCAACATTGATCACATAACAGAATAGATAAATGCATACTCTACACTCTTGTTGGATGATGAACACATTGCGTAGGATTACACGAACCCTCAATGCCGGAGTTAACAAGCTCCACAATAATGCTCATATTTTAGTAACCTTTAGTGTAAGATAGATCAACAGATTAAACCAAGTACTAACATAGCATGCACACTGTCACCTTCATGCATATGTAGGAGGAATAGATCACATCAATATTATCATAGCAATAGTTAACTTCGCAATCTACAAGAGATCATGATCATAGCATAAACCAAGTACTAACACGGTGCACACACTGTCACCTTTACACACGTGCAGGAGGAATAAAACTACTTTAATAACATTGCTAGAGTAGCACATAGATAAATTGTGATACAAACTCATATGAATCTCAATCATGTAAAGCAGCTCATGAGATCATTGTATTGAGGTACATGGGAGAGAGATGAACCACATAGCTACGGCGGAGCCCTCACTCGGGGGTGGATTACTCCTCCTCATCATGGAGGCAGCGATGGCGGTGAAGATGGCAGCGGTGTCGATGGAGAAGCCTTCCGGGGCACTTCCCCGTCCGGCAGCGTGCGGGAACAGAGACTCCGTCCCCTGATCTTGGCTTCGCGGGCGGCTCTGGAAGGTTTCGTGGGTTTCGTCAATCGCCTCGTGGTTTTCGATCCAGGGGCTTTAAATAGGCGAAGAGGCGGCGCAGAGGGTCGAAGGGGCGACGACACCATAGGGCGGCGCGGCGGGGCCTGGGCCGCGCCGGCCTATGGTCCAGGGGCCCAGTGCCCCCTCCGGTCCTTCCCGGGTGTTCTGGATGCTTCCGGTGAAAATAGGAACTTGGGCATTGATTTCGTCCGATTCCGAGAATATTTCGTTACTAGGATTTCTGAAACCAAAAACAGCAGAAAACAGGAACTGGCATTTCGGCATCTTGTTAATAGGTTAGTTCCAGAAAATGCACGAATATGACATAAAGTGTGCATATAACATGTAGATAACATCAATAATGTGGCATGGAACATAAGAAATTATCGATACGTCGGAGACGTATCACTCATCAGGTCAGGATACTCTTGTAATAACTGGAACTGAACCGCTAATCCATCCAGGTAATTTTCCACCTTTGGACAGAATGATTGATCATATTAATTATTCCATCTTATGTCAGTTATTTTAATTATGCAGCTTACTACCAGTTGTCCCGTACGAAGCGTGACATTGTTGACTCGCTCAGTAGTACTGATGGAACAATGATAAATTGGAGGATGATGCATACCGTCATTCTTCAGGTGGACAACTTGGACTACCTTGTTGAGTACCACAATGCTGGAGATTATGATCAAGGAGCACTAGTTGTCCCAATGCTGCATACTCTGAATTGGACAAACAACGAAAATTACAACAAACACGTGGTAAGCAGTAGATCATATCATTTCATTAAGTTTGCGACCTACATTACGTACAAGTGTTAACTAAACTATGTCCCTACTGTTGGAACAGAAAATCCCTAGCCGTTTGGTTCCTAAAGATATGGAACAATATGGTGCAATCAGTATTGTGTGCCATCCCAGTACTTTGGTGCATGCGTCCTACGCAATTTCTTCTGACGATGGTCGTCTCTGCGTCAGTGGGTGGAAGGAGTTCATGGACAAGGAAAAGCACCTTCAGATGGGTGACAAGATGCTGTTCTTGCTTTACCTGGGAAATGCAGGGGTTTACTTGTTTGCTACCCATGTGCCTGAAATCGATCTGGAGTAGCTAGTCCGTGATTCATGGTGCCCGTGTGTCCAACTATGCAGCCCCTTTAGGTTTAAATTAAGTTGTAAGACTCTTTATGCGATTGTCGATTTTGCTTGTGTTAAAACAATAGTTAGTCATATCGTGCTGCTGGTTGTAATCGTGTCAAGTGTCGATTAATTAAAACCATTGTCAAAGTTATGTTACCGACATGTTGGCTTTCTTATATTTGTCCATATTTTTGCTTATATTAATTTGCTCTTAAACCCTTCTGGATAATTCAATGACAAGTTCGAGATCGTAAACATCTAAATAAGAACATTTCAAATGTTTGGAACAAAACATATAGTTGTATGCATTACATGTTTCTATCAATCTAAATCACTATCTTCTTCTGAATTTTTTCCCTCGTCATCATGTATGTTCTCTTCCAAAATGAGACTATCTTCCTGATTCTCTAGTTCATCTTCGCTCATATCCATGTCAACATTGGGACTATCTTCCCCATTCTCTAGTTCACGGATTGTACGAGCATCATGAATACGTACAACTTCAGCAGCACGATGATCATCCTCCTCTGCTTCCACCTCTGCTTCCTCGTCTAGGTCGACAACATCATGAAATGTATGGTCGACTGAACCTTCATCCTCCTGGTATGCGTCTTCATTCCGTACAAATGCATCATCGTTACCATCTTCTAATTCTGGAACGTCGTACACATGTCTATGGCTGAACTTCTGCACCACTTTCCACGGATCACCAAACTTTGTATCCTCCAAATAGAAGCATGTTTCAGCTTGACTGGCCAATATGAATGGTGAATTCTTGAACCATAGGATAGAAGTGTTAACGCTTTTAAAAAAACCATCATCTTTTATCTTGGAACCCTTGCTCGCAAGGTCGAACCAGTCGCAACGAAACAAGTACACGGACCTGTCACCGTGTTTGTTAGTCCCGTACTGCAGTTCAAGAACTTCTTGCAGAACACCATAGTAGTCGGTCTCATCTGCATCACCAAAAGATCCCTTAGTCGCTACGCCCGAATTTTGAGTCTTCAGGTCTTTATCCCGAGTAAGCGTGCGAAACCTCGCACCCTTTACGTTGCAACCAGCGTATACTACTACACGCCGGTCTGGCCCAGCAGCCAGAGACTTCAAATCTTCTGATGCATTGTCCAACTGTCTCACATGGTTTGCAAACCAACCTGCAAACTCTCTCTGAACCGTCTCCTCGATGTCACGCACACCCCTACCTCCCAATTCTTGTCGGAATTCACTGAAACATAGAAAAAACACATATGAAATACAGGACAATTATGTCTGCAACATTGAGAAGTAGTTATTAAAGTGAAGCTAACTACTTACTTGATATAACGTTCTACATCGTCACAGTTGTTCAGCACATACCAAACCATTTTGTCAAATTCCTTGTCAAAATGTTTCAAAATGGATTTCCCAAGACCTTTAGCTCCAACTGAAAATACTTCCATCTCGTCAGGATCAGGTTTTCTCCGTATGTCTTGGTTCCTATCATCTTTGTTAAATCTTGTTTCTGTGCCATCCTTGAAAAATCTAGAGCAAAAAATCAAACACTCATCAACAATGTAGCTCTCTGCGATAGAACCTTCTGGCCTTGCTTTGTTACGGACCGTAGACTTTAGATAACCTAATCTTCTCTCAACTGGATACATCCAACCATAATGAACAGGACCCCTCGAAAGAGCCTCCTCAGGAAGATGAATAGCTAAGTGCACCATTACATCAAAAAAAGCTGGGGGGAAGAGCTTCTCAAGTTTGCATAGGATCACAACAATTTCAACCTTCAATCGATTCAGCACATCAACTTTCAGGGTTTTGGCACACAGCTCCCTAAAAAATCTTCCTAGCTCTGCAATAGCCACATACATTTCCTTAGATGCAATTCCCTTGAGCCCAGCCGGCAACACTCGCTGCAGAAGTATGTGGCAATCATGCGTCTTCATACCGGTAACCTTACAACCATCAATATTCACACATCTTCCCCAGTTTGCGCAATAACCATCTGGGAACCTAGTGTTTGCCAAATACCTACACAAATGTCTCTTCTGTTCCTTCGAAAGCGTCCATGGTGCAGGGGGCTTCGCATAAGTTACTGCTGCATCATCATCATCCTTCACAATTTTCTTCAACCAATACTTCTTCCACATTTTGAATTTCTTCAAATCAATTCTAGCACTAACAGTGTCCTTATTCCTGCCCTCAAGTTCAAGTAGTGTACCAACAATATTGTCACATATGTTCTTCTCAATATGCATCACATCTAAGTTGTGAGCTATCTTAAGTTCTGGCCAGTACGGTAGATGATGTAAGCTGACTTTCAGGTGCCATGTTGGTTCACCGGGTACAGTTGCACGCTTCCGCTTTCTACTTATTGGATTTTTCCCATGTTCAAAATCCTTAACCCTTTCTACCTTCGCAGCTACCTCTTTGGGTGTGTACTTCCTTGGTGGATCTCTAGTCTCAGTTGTACCATTGAAAAGTCTGCTTTTCCTGTATGGGTGATTTTTATCAAGAAATCGCCGATGCCCAATATATCCAATTTTGTTTTTCAAAGGTTCAGCGCAAGGATTCTCATCGCAATGCACACACGCATGAAATCCTCTTGTGCTTCGGCCTGACATAGTGGCATATCCAGGATAATCATGAATAGACCAAAGAAACGCAGCATGCAATGGGAAATATTCCTCTGTGCATGCATCAAATGTCTCCACACCACTCCATAGCTGCATCATATCTTTTATCAGTGGCTGCATAAATACATGAAAATCTTTCCCTGGGGAATACTTTCCGGGGATTAGCAATGCCATCATGTAATTCGATTGATCCATGCACATCCATGGTGGGAAGTTGTAAGGAATCACAAAAACAGGCCACATACTGTAAGGATTACTCATACTTCCAAAAGGACTGAAGCCGTCTGTGGCAAAACCTAGTCTTATGTTACGAGGATCTTTAGCAAACCAATCAAACTTGCCATCAAAGTGCTTCCATGCCTCACCATCAGCAGGGTGCCTCAGTACATTGGGCTCAACAACCCTCTTCTCTTTGTGCCATCTAGTATGTGTCGACATTTCCTTTTTAACAAATAGTCTCTGCAACCTTTTAATTATAGGAAAGTACCTTAACACCTTGTGAGGGATTTTCTTTTTTCCAGTAGGGTCTCTATATCTTGATAATCCACAAACATGGCAGTTCGTATCGTCCTTGTGATCTCCCCAAAATAAAGAACAATCAAACTTGCATGCATGAATTGTCTCATAACCAAGCCCAACATCAGAAAGAACACTCTTAGCATCAGCATATGATTTGGGAAAGTCCACATCTGGCAAAGCTGTACGTAAAAGCTGAAGTAAGAGATCAAATCCTCTGTTTGTTATCCGGCTGTATGATTTGACATGAAGGAGCTTAATAATGAACGACAACCTAGTGAAAGAGGTGCATCCCTCATAAAGTTCTTTTTTCGCTGACTCAATTAGATTAGCATACAGATTTGGCAGGTCAGGACCTTTATTTCCAGACTTCTGCAGTTCATCGATCATACTAGACGAATCATCAACATAACAATCACCATTGTCTTCCTCTTCATCGTTGTCACTATCATACGCACCATCATCGTTTCTATCCCGCCCTTCGTCATCACTAAAACCTTCCCCATGTCTAGTCCATCTTGTATACGTCATGGACATACCTGAACAATTGCAGTGATCCTCGACTGTTTTTATATCCTGACGTATCAGATTTAGGCAGTCCTTGCAAGGGCACAAGATTGGTTCATCTGTATTGTCCAAGTGTTCTCGCGCAAACTTGATGAAATCCCTAACACCTGCCATGTACTTTGTTGTGAACTTCTTGGTGCCATCAGTTATCCAACTTCGATCCATTGCCTACAATTCAGTTAAGAACATGCCAACGTTCTTCAGAACAGATCTTGACAACTGATTAAAAAATCTAGACCTAACGAACAATCAGGAGAACTCACCGATGATGCGTCTCGCCGCCACCACAATGGAGCCTTCACGGAATTCTTCTCACCTCGACGAGAACCCTAGTCGATTCGACTGTTAGCAAGAGCACCTATATAGGCCGTGTCTGCTAGCGGCGCGACTTAAACGAGGCACCCTCGGCCGACATAAATATTAATAAGGGAATTATTATGTCGTAACATCTAGATCACACCATTGAAATAAATATGTAGAATAGACTAGTTACGGATCCAGATCAAAATTCCATATCTACCTTAGCGGTAAGACTCCGCGTCGGTCACGCCAAAGCCCTTGTTCGATTCTTCCAAACCACAATTTTTACTTAATTAAATATGTTCCTGACAAGTGGGTCACGCATGATATATAAAACTAATAACATTTAATAAAGTAACTTAGTATTATTTCGTCACCACGATCTTTGATTTCGTCACCTATTAACAGACACGATGGAAGCCCTTCCCGCTTGGGTAATGGGTGACGATTTTTTGTTGACGAAAAATCATACCGTCAAGCATTACCTTAAATGCTTGACGAAAGATGAATTCGTCACCTATAAGGACACATCCATGACGGTATGCATTTTTGTCACCAGGGTTTTCGTCAACAAATCCCCCATCTCTTGTAGTGACGCCATCACCACCTGCAAGTTGGTTTAGATGTCACGCGTTGCAAAGAGAAAAGTTAAAACTAGTGAACGTGAAACTTCTCTTGGATAGAATGAGAAAGAACTAACCGCGTTATGGCTGGCCTGGTACGCTGATACGTCTCAAACGTATCTATAATTTCTTATGTTCCATGCTACTTTTATGATGATACTCACATCTTTTATACACACTTTCTGTCATTATTATGCATTTTCCGGAACTAACCTATTAACAAGATGCCACAGTGCCAGTTCCTATTTTCTGTTGTTTTTGGTTCCGAAAGGCTATTCGGCAATATTCTCGAATCGACGAAACAAAGACCAAATAGCTTATTTCACCGGAAGGTTCTAGAAGTCCAAAGACGAAGATGGGCCAGGGGGCCCCACACCACACCTGGGTGCGGGCCCAAGCCTGGCCGCGCCACCAGGTGGGGAGGGTGCCCTGGTGCCCTTCCGACTCCGCCTCTTCGCCTATAAAGTCCCTCGTGACCTAAAAACGCGATACCAATTGACGAAACCCCAGGACCCCTCCGAGGTTGCCCTTCCGCCTATAAAGTCTCTCCGTCACGAAAACCCTAAGGAGATAAGCCACGATACGAGAAAAGTTACGCAGCCGCCGCCATCGCGAAGCCAAGTTCGGGGACAATCTCTTCCGACACGCGTCGGACGGGGAATAGCCCGGAAACCATCTTCATCGACACCACCGCCATCTTCATCGCCATTGCTGTCTCCTATGATGAGGAGGGAGTAGTTATCCCCGAGAGGGCTCTACCGGTAGCTATGTGGTTAATCTCTCTCCCATGGTGTGATCTTTATGTGATCATGAGCTTTGTATCACTATTAATCTATGTGCTACTCTTGTGATGTTATTAAAGTAGTCTATTCCTCCTCCATGATGTAATGTTGACAGTGTGTGCATCATGTAGTACTTGGTGTAGGTTATGATTGTAATCTCTTGTAGATTATGAAGTTAACTATTACTATGATAGTATTGATGCGATCTATTCCCCCTTTCATAGCTATTGTTGATAGTGTGTATGCTATGTTAGTACCCGGTCTAAATTGCAACGGTCTATTATGCACTCTAGAGGTTACTTTAATATGAACTCCGGATGTTGTGGAGCTTGTTTACTCCGGCTTGAGGTGTGCTTTTATAGCCCTACACAATGAATGGTGTTTGTTATCCAACAAGAGAGTGTGAGAAAGTAGCACAAGTGAAGAGAAGTTATTTATTTATGTGATCATTGTTGAGAGTGTCCACTAGTGAAAGTATGATCCCTAGGCCTTGTTTCCAAATATCGAAACACCGTTTATTTAATGTTCTACTGCATGTTTAATTGTTGCCATATTTATTTCAGATTGTTATTACCACTCATATTAATCCATATCAATTGCATTTTACTATCTCTTCGCCGAACTAGTGCGCCTATACATCTGACAAGTGTATTAGATGTGTTGGGGACACAAGAGACTTCTTGTATCGTAATTGCAGGGTTGCTTGAGAGGGATATCTTTAACCTCTACCTCCCTGAGTTCGATAAACCTTGGGTGATTCACTTAAGGGAAACTTGCTGCTGTTCTACAAACCTCTGCTCTTGGAGGCCCAACACTGTCTACAGGAAAGAAGCGTGCGTAGACATCAAGCTATTTTCTGGCGCCGTTGCCGGGGAGGTAAGGTAAAAGGTATTCACATCCTCCGACTACTAAGCTATTTCCTAGCACTGTTGCCGGTGTGTGAGTGCTCGAGGCTATTTCCTTTAGATCCTGCAATTATATCTTTTTGTTTCTTGTTTTTATTTTTCACTAGTTAGGCTTAATGGAAAACAACAACAAAATTAGAGATCTTTATGAACTTTATATTGAATTAGGACATGATGTGTTTGAAGAGAGAATTAAAAAACCCATGGAACTTTGTTTGCAAAATAGTTGTAGCAATGTTATTAGCATGAACTCTTTGAACACTATTATTGCTAATGCTATGAAAGAATTTAAGCTTGGGGAAGCTGGTTTTGATGAGCATGATATTTTTAGTCCCCCAAGCATGGAGGAGAAAATTTTCTTTGATGATACTTTGCCTCCCATTTATGATGATTATAATGATAGTGGTATTTTGGTGCCACCTACTATGGAGGATAAAGTTTATTATGATTACAATATGCCTCCTACATTTGATGATTATGGAGATGAGAATAAAAACGATAGCTACTTTGTTGAATTTGCTCCCACTACAATTAATAAGAATGACTATGCTTATGTTGGGAGTAGTAATTATTTTATGCATGAGACTCATGATAAGAATGCTTTATGTGTTAGTTATATTGTTGAGTTTGTTCATGATGCCACTGAAAGTTATTATGAGAGAGGGAAACATGGTTATATGCATCTTAATAATATTAAGTTTCCCCTCTTTATGTTGAGAATCTTGAAGTTGCGCTTGTGTTGCCTTTCTATGCTTGTTGCATTATGCTTACATGACTTGTTTATTTACAAGATTCCTTTTCATAGGAAGTGGGTTAGGCTTAAATTTGTTTCATACTTGCTTTTTGATGCTCTCTTTGCTTCAAATCTCATCCTTATGTGAGCATCATTTGACAAGGTATCAACTTGTCAATGCCTACAAGTAGTAGACTAGGGTTTCGTTGGATTTAGAGGGCAAGTAGATCTCGAAGGTTTCAGCCGAAAAGTACTCGACGGTTGTAAAACTAGGGGTTGTAAAACAATGATTCGATCCCTTCTTTGTCCCTCGACTCCCCCTTATATAGGAGGCGGAACCGAGGGATTCGTATACACAAGTTTACAGTCCTGGAGGGTTTCGACCCGCCCGCAAGATTACAAATTACACTTCCTATTACAACTCTATCTTTCCATAATAGTATCTTGGGCTTCCGAATCTTCTTATTCTTCGAGTCATGGCCTTGAATAAATCCCGGGTACCATCTTCGGCAGGCCCATTGGGGATGCCTATGTCAGTAGCCCCCGAGATTTTGTTTGAATCGTAGAGTCAAGGAAAATCTCCACCTTTATATTTATTCAATAACTAACTTCACCATATCTTTGCATATAATCTATATTGTACATGGATAATGGTAGTTGGGGCTAGTTCATCTGACGGATCAGGTACTAGTTAACTGCTCTAGTGGCAATCCGCAAAACCTACTTCAAGATCACGTCTCTGGACATGATCCCGGGATACTCGTAAACTTCGACAGGTGCCGCTTAAGGTCTTACCATTCTGTCGAGTCCCATATATTTATCTACCTAACGCGTCCGTTAGGATTTTTCTTCGTATCTGTTGATACGGATAAAAGTAGCAAACCGACGTCAGAGACGGCGCTACGCCACACAGAACGGATCTGGGGTCTTACCTTCGCAAAGTTTTGCGGCATTCAGAAATTATTCGCAACTTTGGCGTTCTGAGAATATATTGTCGAGTGCTTATTCGGCTGTTGGAATAGCACATTTTATTGAGTCAACGGATGACTTATATTGCTTTCCCGATGGGAGTATATGTAGAGTTATCTATATAACTCGAAATAAGCTCCCCCTTTCTTCTTTCTTCTACCTCTCTCTCTTCTTTTCCTTTTTATTTTCATCGGGCACACGAACAGCGTTCCCGATGGGAGTAGCCCCCGAGGCTACAGCCAAGAACTAGTGCTTGGTTGTAGGCTCAAGACTTTAATGCATCGTGTTGCTATATTGTCATTGCTTCTCGAACTTTTTATATCAATCGGGTGCGCGAACAGCGCTCCCGATGGGAGTAGCCCCCGAGTCTATGAACAAATGCTTGCGTTTGATCATAGGCTCCCGCAATTTCTAAATTGTCATACTCGAATTTTTACTTTTTTCCAAAGTAGCCCCCGAGCATTTGGGCAAAAACTTGTATTTGATCAAAGGCTCCCGAGTAATAATTTTTCTTGCCGCCGATCTTCTTATTTCATAGTTGTCAATATTTTCCCCTTGGTCAAAGTGAACTCAATGTTTGACGATAGCCGCGATCTTTGCATCCGAGAAATTCGAGTACTGCTGTCCCTGTCTTGTGGGTCCAAAGTTCCTACCATGTTGACACGTCGTGCAAGTGGGGGACACACGTCCTCCGCTTTTCTGGCGCACGCCGTAACTCCTCCAGGGTGAAATTACTTTTTACCCCTGTTCCACGTGTACATCATCTGCCGCACACTTTTTCCATCCAACGGTACGCCGCTTCGCCGCACCTCTATTTAAGGTCCCCTTCTTCTTCCTCCAGCACTTTCGCTCACGCCGCTCCCCTGCTCTCCTCTGCAAAAATCTCCTCTTGCGCCCCACGTTCCCGAGCTCAACTTCTCTCGAGCCACATTCCTGCGCCCGTTGATGCCACGCGCAGACTAACCAGGCACGACACGCCGGAATCAATGATGGCTTCCAGACTGGGAGCGCTGAGTGGGAGAGATCCAAAATCACTGCCCAAGACATCAACCTCCTGAAGAAACTGGGGATCAGCAAGAAGCCCAAGGCACTGTGCTTCCCCAGCGAAGAGAGCTACCCAACCCCTCCAATGGAGTATCGGGTTAGTTTCGTCGATCATCTCATCCGCGGCCTTTCTGCCCCCATTCACCCTTTTCTTCGGGGGTTGCTTTTTGTTTATGGACTGCAACTTCATCACCTCACACCCAACTCCATCCTCCATATTTCCATCTTCATTACCCTTTGCGAGTCCTTCCTCGGCGTCCACCTAATGGGCGTTGTGGCGCATCTTCTTTTGTCGTCGCAATGGCTCTCCCAATGTCGCCTATAACATAGGCGGCGTTGTTATCTGCGTTCGCCCTGATGTCGATTACTTCGATGTCAAATTCCCTGACTTAGTTCAAGGGTGGCGCAAGAAGTGGCTGTACATCCATGAGGAAAATCATGGATGTGCTGAAGACAACATCCCTCCGTTTGATGGTGCCGAGAAAATCTATCGCCGCCGTTCCTGGGATGCAGTGGCTACCGCCGAAGAAAAACGCGAGACATGACTTCGCATCCGCAAACGTAACTCGTGGCCAAGAATTATCGGTATCCAAATCACGGCATATTTCCTTAGGATTAGAGTGCAGCCTCTGCAAGCTCGCAAAAATCCCCTCTGGAAGTATGCTGGCAATGAAGATGTGGATCGCTTGTCAGTGGATTTGTCGGTTAAGGAGTTAGAAAAACTTGTCCGAAAAATCTCCTCCTCAACAAGAAAGATCCACCCTCATCTTGCCGCTGGAGCAGTATAGCGCCACCAACCCTCTCCCGAGGTAATTTCTTCGGATGCACTATTTTTTATCGGTGCCGTTTTCTTCTGTTTTTGTTGACATTCTCTTTATGACTTTTGTCGTCCTTCTTCTATTTTGTAGAACCATCCAGATCTGGTTTCTCTTCCTCCCCTTCCTGAAGGTGGAGAAGTCGAAGAACGGGCTGTTGTCACCGACGACAACCAGGGTACTTCTCGCCGAGAGTGAAGCCGCAGCTTCCCCGTCTGCATCCTCCGAAAAAGAGACTGAATCAGGGGTACTACCTCGGCCCTTCTCCTCCTCCTGCTGTTTCTCCAAAGAACAAAAGGAAAAGGAATGAAGTCGAGGATTCCGGCACCTCCAAAGCCGAAGAAGCTGGTCCTTCTAAAGGAAAGAAAGCTTTCGACCCTTTTGTGGATGCCCTCATCAGTTCGTAAGTCTCTATCCTTTGTTGTTTATTTTGCAAAATACTTGTCGTCGTTTTGCTTATACTGTCGACGTTTTTTTTATTTCAGTGACGACGAGGAAGAACATCCGCCTATTGACGTGGCTGCTCGAATGAGTACGTCACATACTTTAGTTGTGTCGGATGCTCAGCCTGAAGTGGAGGAAACTTCGCCTCCTCAACATATCATCGAGCATCCGATTCCACCTTCAAGCCCCCGAGACCCTTCACCGAAGAGGGCCAGAGTTGAACCAGTCGAAGAACCCACCCAATTAAGTGGTGGTTTCACGACTTCTTCATTGAACGACGTAAGTTTTATCCATTACTCTTTTGTTTGTTGCCTCATTTTCCTTGTTGCCTCTGAACTTCCCCGCACTATATTTTGACTTTTCTTTCTTTTAATTTCTATAGCCCTTGATGAAGGAGTTTTTTCGCCTCGGTACCCAATTCGTCGGGTACCGTGATCTTTCCAACCAGTTGAAAGGTACTATCTTGCTCGAATTTTTCTCAATTGCATTTCCTTCCTCTTAATTCTTGTCGCCATACTCAATATTTGTCGATGCTTTTTCAGCCGATCTTGCGGAAGCTAATAATCGTGCTGACGCACTTGCTCTCAAACTGGAGCAAAGTGAAAAAGCTCGCAAGGAGGCTGAAGCAAATGCTAAAAGGCTAAGGCAGAGGCCGCCACCGTCGAAGATCTTCGAAAGAGACTTCATGAGGCGGAAAGCTCTCTAAGCGAGCGCATTTACAACAATGTCGCGAGGAGGCGATTATCAAGCGCCTGCGTCACAAAGTCGTCGTTTAAGTCAGTAAGTACCCAAACTATTTTGACTGCCGAACTTCTTCTATCTTGCTTGCTTATCGATAAACTTTTGTCTTAGCAGAAAGACGGTCAAGAATATGAACTTAGTGATCCCGAAAATGATCCCCTTCTTGACGCTTTCTCTTCGGGAGATTCATGGCGACAAGCACGCGACTGCCTTGCCGAGGCTAGACGGGGTTGTCGCGCTTTTCCCTACTTCTTCCCGAAGAAGGAGCAACCCGCCTTTCCTTGCTCTCGCCAAGTGCTTCAATACTGAAACCTTGGGCTCAAACTTCGCCAAGAAAGTTTGAAGGTTGGCGTGGAGGGCACCATTGCCTTGATTGCCGAACAAACTATTGACTGGACCAAGGTTGGCGACACGCAAGAGATGGAGACCAAAAGGTGGCAGTCGCTGATCAAGCTGCAAAACCAAATTCGAAGAAGGTCCTCGCCTACCTTGGGTGCAAGCCAACTCCGGCTCCAAGTTCATCCAAACCGGAGGTCCAGTAGATCGCCTTGTCTTTCCTCCCCTCTCTTTCTTTTTTCTTTTTTCCTTTTGATGCTGTCGCCAAAATAGCTTTTGGCGACACTTTTCCCGTTAGCTCCCTTGTAATGTCTTTGTAATTATTCTGAAGATCAATGTAATTCTGTTTTGCTTGATGATTGATGTCGACTTTTTTTAATTTCAGTTGATATTTGATAACTATACTCCAACTCATGATCCTTCCGATATTTTGCCTACTTCTTCTCACTCGAAGAAAGTTCTCATTAATACTGAGCTTGGTGAAAATTCCTCGAGTGAGAGTTTGTCGCAAGACTTGGAAGAACTTCGACAGCAGCTTCAATACGCAAAGAGGCAAACACTTGTGATGATACAAAAATCTCGCAAGGCCTCCGAAGCAGAAAAAATTGCTCTTCAACAAGCTCAAGAGGAAATGGCTGCCAAAGAAGCCGCCGTTTCTGAAGCTGAGAAAGCAACTGTTCGAGAGAATTCCATGCTTCAGTTGATGAATGAGGCCGCTGCCGATATGTCTGGTATTTTATTTCGAACTAGAGCTCCTTCTATCTTTCTGCTGTATCCTTCTTGAGATTTTCGTGCTCTCGTTGAATAGGTTCCTTTCTCGATGCTGCGGCTGAAGACGAAAGGGTAAACACGAGGACCAACCTGCTCGTCAATCTCTCCCTTGACCATGGCTGTTTGTTCAAGGCCACTTGTCCTGAACGAACCCGGGATTGTTGAGGTTTCAAGACCGCTGCCTGCTCAAATCGGATGACCATAGATAATATACTAGGCCATCATTGACTTTTCTTTCAATTTTTCTCAAGAATTGTCTCTTGTATGTTGCAAATATGTTCTATATTGTAAAGCCCATAAATTTCTTTATCACGCCTCCGGGTGTTGTGGTGGCGAATTTCTATGTTGTATGTGCGAGGTTTTGAACCAAGGCAGCTAAGTTATATTGGGTATGCTATATTTGCGGGTACGAGCCCCCGTGTCCTTGTTTGATCGTTATCTTGTATCTTTATTTTTTTGTGAGGTGCTTTGCACCAAGGCGAAATATTTTTTCTGAAATATATATTGTAAATAAGACACAAGCCCCGAGCCTATCGAAGAAATATATTATCTCAACTATCTTTATTATATTGCAGCCCCGCGAGCCCGCCTCCTCATTAAAAAACCTTTCCGGCCCCACTCGGTGCCCCTAAAAAGGAAAAGAGTGCGTCTGAAAACTCGCGGGCGTTTTAGTACATTGTATTTTTACAAGGAGGACTATATTTCGACACTAAGCGTAAAAACGCCTTAGCTGTGCCACGTTCCGTAGTTTTTCTGAGCCCCAGTCTTCTTATCTTTGATCTCATATGTTCCTCCTGCGATGAATTCTGTAACGATGTAAGGACCGAGCCATGGTGACTCGAGTTTTTCAGTACCCTGTTGATTGAGTCGTAGAACTAGATCTCCGACCTGAAAGGACCTTGGTCTCAAGCGTCGACTATGATAGTTTTTCAAGTCTTGCTGATATTTGGTGACCCTCGATAGTACTTCATCTCGAGCTTCATCTAGTGCATCAACGTCATCCTCTAATGCTCTTCTTGAGGTTTCCTCGTCATATTCTGTGACTCTCGGGGAATCATGTTCTATTTCGATCGCAGCACTCGCTCTTTGGCCCCATGACCCGTAAAAACGGGGTTTCCCGTGTCGTCGTATTTAAAGTTAATGGATACTCCATAATACGCTGGCAACTCCTCCGGCCAGGTGTGTCGAGCTTTTCTAGTGGGCCTAACAAGCGCTTTCTGATACCGTCAGTGTGGACAGATCCATTGGCTTTTTCTGGACTGGTCAGTTGGTTCATGTGTGCAATCGATGCAGAAGTGGCAACATGCCCACCTCAGACAATATGCTTTGAATTCTCGATGTGAAATTGCTGCCATTGTCTGTGACTGCTATGAGGTACTCCGAACCTGAAGACGATGCCTTGCACGAATTTGACTTACGTACGCTCCATTCGGTGAATTTATCGGCTTGGCTCTATCCATTTGGTGAATTTGTCTAACAACGACGAGCATATACTCGTATCCTCCTGAGAAGCTTTATGTAACTTCCCCACCATATCGAGGCCCCATTACAAAGGTCAAGACACGGTAGCTCTGCTGCCGGGGAATGAGGTTTCGAGGCGAATCTCTGGCACGGTTCGTACTATCTCCTTTGCATCCTCTATTGCTGTCAACCAGTGAATCCTGGGCTCGAAACCTGGTCGCAATAGTCGGACCAGCTGCGTGATGGCCGCAGTAGATTCTTCGCGCACATCCTTCAACATCATCCTTCCTTCTTCGGTGTGCACGCATCTCTTAGGTACTCCAACATTTTGTTTGTATAGCTCCCTCAATCACAGTAAAGGCTTTTGATCGTCTAATAACTCGCCTTGCTTCCACTGGATCGTCGGGTATCTCCTGTTTTAAGATGTATGATATATAGACCTGCATCCAAGGTACCAGCACCATCATCACCAAGTCTTGTTCCTCTTCTTCGTCTTCCTCTGGTGCTTCCTTGGTAACCCCCGAGGGTTTCTTGTCTTTCTCCTTCTTTTTTGGTTTTGTGGACTTCGTAGATCTCTCTGCTATCTCTTCCCAGAATACGCCTGGTGGAATTGCAAGGCATTGTGACCCGATGTTTGCGAGAAGTTTATGATCATTGCTCAACCTTGGGTCGATGTGGTTTACTTCGCACCCATCAAATAACTTCTCCAGCTCATTTACCTCTCTGTATGCTATCATACTGTCATTGATTGCATCACATTGGTTCATGACTCGCTGAGCCAACCAATTGTGAGCCGCCAAAGATTTTTAGTCGAGTTGCGCCACAAGCTTTCGCCATCTTCATCCCGTGTATGAGAGTCGTATTCTGCCTCATCGTTGGATGCGTTTTGAGAACGTCATCTCAATACATACTCTGAACTTGTTCGCCTCCTGGTGATATTAGTATCACGCCCGCTCCCTTCTAATCTTTTGGATCCGTCGAAGTTCATAGTCCAAGTTCTCAATAACCGGCGGTCCCGTATTTTGTAGCTCCATCCACTCGGCGATGAAGTCTGGTAAAATCATGACTTTATTGCCTTTTCTTTTTCATACGGATGTCCCGAGGGAAAGTTCTATTCCCAAAGGGAGACACGACCCGAAGCTTCTGGGTTGTTCAGTATATTGACAGTGGCGCTCATTGACCACTATTATCTGGTGCGCCGAAAAATGTGCCGTAACTTTCTTGATGTTGTAAACACTCCATATGCTAGCTTTTATTAATTGAGATACTGCTTAAGGCTATAAACTACTGATCAAGTATATCGGTCAGACACCAGAAGTTTTCCTTCTTCTTCTCTTCAACGACAAGTACCGTGTTTTTACCACCTGAAATTTAATGGTAACAAAAAAGGTTCCTTCTCTTCGCGCCCACCGTGATTGGTGTGCCAGATTTTGCGCTTGAGATCCTCAAAGGCTCGTCGCTTTCTTCATTCCACTGAACTCTCCCCGTTTGATCAAGGCGAAACGGTAACGCCTTTCTCCTCAACTGCGACGACCGCTTAAAGCTGCGACTCACCCGGTTAACTGTCGTATTTCTTTCAACTTTGTTGGCTTTCACATAGTAACGATGGCCTGTATTTTTTCGGATTTGCTTCAATCCTCTTGTCAAACTAAGAACCCAAGAAGTTCTCTGCAGGGACGCTAAAAGAACACTTTGTCTGCCCAACTGCATGACACGAGATTTGTCAAAAGTTTCCTTCAAGTCTTGGATCAGCTGCGTGTCCCCTTTTTTGATGCGGTGACAACGTCGTCGATGCATACTTGCAATGCTTCCCGATCTGTGTTACACACTTCTGCATCATCCGCTGGTACGTTGCTCCCGCTTTTTCAAACCGAAAGGCATTGTTCGATAACAAAACACGCCATACAGTGTGATGAACGCTGTTTTGACCTCTTCCTCTTCTTTTTTCAATCTGATCTGGTTATAACCAGAGTAAGCATCCATGAAGGAAAGACGTTCACATCCCGTGGAGTCGATACTCTGATCGATCCCGAGGGGAAAGTGATCCTTTGGACAATGTTTATTGAGACACGTGAATTCGACGCACATTGGCTACCCATGTGGCTTCTGTATGCAATTCCTTGATGAAACCAGCTTCTCTAAGTCTATCAATTTCTGATATACATAAGCTCTCGGTTTGGTTCCGAAAAATGCCGCAAGGGTTGTTTGATTGGTCTTGTTATTGGATCCAAACTGGTGGTGCGCGGCAAGTTCCCTGGGTACTCCTCGCATGTCAGCTGGACACCATGCTAAGATTTTCCAGTTCTCACGGAGGAACCTCGACGAAAAGGCTTTCCTATGCAAGGTCCATATTTGTTGCTATGGACGTCGTTTTCTTTGGTTTGGGTGGATCTGTACTTCCTTTGAATCCTTTGCAGTATTAAAAGTTGATTCCTTATTAGGCCTCCCTACATCTGGCAACACATCGTAATCGGTCGTAAGCCTTGATGCCATGTACTCTGCTTGCATCCCGAAGGTTTCCGAAAGTCGATGAAAATCCTTGTCACATTTATCGGCTAACGTGAAGCTCCCTTTTACTGTGATTGGCCCCTTGGGTCCAGGCATTCTCCACAACAAGTATGTGTAATGTGGTACCGCCATAAACCTGGCATATGCTGGGCGCCCCAACAAAGCGTGGTATTAAGGATGGGAAATCCACGACTTCAAACCCGCCTCTATCTCAGAATTCTCTCGGGTCCCGAACTGAACATCGAGATTGATCTTCCCGTGGGTAGCTTGGTTTTTCTGGTGTGATACCGTGGAACTTGTGTCCGTTGGTTTTAAGTTTGCCAAGGATATGTTCATCTTCCTTGGTGGGGACCGCTACATAAGGTATGAGGTTTAGACTGCTACCTCCATCAATGAATACTCGAGATACGTCGAATCCCGCAATTACCGCCGGTAAGATGAGGTTGACCGCCCTGGTCGAGGAACTTGCTCTGCGGGTGATCCGCAATTGTAAAGCCAATATCTTGTCCTTACCAATTGAGGTACCCACCTGCTGGTGGAGGAATTTCTCTGCCATGAACACCGTCGCGAGATTACCTTCATACTGCTGATGGCTCGCTTTCAATCATTTCCGAGACCGCTTCCATGGGAGTTGGGATCAACAGAGGTGGTGGGAAAGAAGGGCCACGTAATTTGAGCTGATGTCGACTGTCAGAATTATGGAGGAGGTGGTAAGTGGGTCTCACTCCTAGGTCTCCCCGAGGGTTTCGGCTCGTCGCTCGAGCGTTGGCTTGCCGGCTAATCTCATCATTGCTGGTGCCCGCAATCGGCTCGCAAATGCCCCGACTGCTCCTTGCTGCTATTGTCGACATAGAAATGCATCCGCACCCGGCCGTTCATCATATCCTCGTGGGACACGAAGGGTTCCCGAAACCAACTGTCATTCGTTGTTTCGGGTCCACTTCATTACGCTCGCTGCTCGTTGCTCCTTTGGTACTCATCTCTGTTGCCTTCCAGCGCTTGCTCAACCCAGTCGAGATGGCCAGGAGCATCGTAACTCGAAAATTGCCGAGAAAATCGTCGTCACGGTGACCATCATGTCTTCCTCCTGGTGACTGTTCTTTATTATGCACAGATCTCGCCATCTGTCATCTGCTGCTATTTCCATTAATGCTGATACTGCCCTGCAAGGGTTCTCCCCAAGTCCTCCAAGGTAATCTCCATGGCTTAACTCCCATAACAAATGTCATCGCTTTTCTGCCCCGATATGTTTTCTCGCCGAGTTTTTGATGATGTTCCACCTTTATGTACTCTCTCATTGATTCATCATGCTTCTACATGATCTCAATTCCTCGAGTGTCGCAGGCTTTTTGCACATTTGGAAGTTTTTGACAAATATGACTTTCAAATCTGTCTGCTCGTCGATGGAACTCGGGAGTTTCTTTATCCAAGACCTCGGCCTTCACTCAAGTGTACTTGGATGCTTTGCATAGCTGTTGCTCTACCTCCTGTGAGCTTCACCGTTTCGAGGTAATCAATTAACCAATCCTCTAGATCTTGAAGGCCGTCGAATCCTTTTGAATTTTGTTGTGTAACTTGAATCTTACACTTGAGTTTTTTAATTCGCTGTAAAACACCGGAGTCCACATGACATCTTCTTCATGAGCTCAGTGAACGCGATGTTCTCTTTCTCTTGTCGCGCCTATCTACTCCTCACCTGGGTCGCCGTATCTCCTGCACCACTTGCTCCCCCGTGGATCTTGCACCGCTGTCAGAGGTCTCTGG
Source organism: Lolium multiflorum (assembly GCA_030979885.1). NCBI lineage: Eukaryota > Viridiplantae > Streptophyta > Magnoliopsida > Poales > Poaceae > Lolium > Lolium multiflorum. The sequence continues at coordinate 404,905,700 of CM061750.1, forward strand.
CTATTTTGTTCCTGTGCTCTTCAGAGGTGTGGGCTGGGGCGGGACGTCGCTCCCATGGCTCCACATCCTGCCATGGCCATGTTGTACAATCACTGGACTCTGTGAGGTGGCTTTGACGCAGAGTAAAGGTCAGCGCCACATACCCAGCTTCTGCTGGGGATAATGTTCCCTTCGTATCTATCGACATAAAAGACATGTCGAGGTTTTGAACATCCAAAGTTTCTTTCCGCTTCTGTGTATATTTGTGCTGAGATCTTTGCTCTTCTCCGGCTTCCCCGTGACTATCTCCGAGGTTTCGGATTGTCACCCAAACCGCGCCCAGCTGATGCTAGAAGCTGCCTCCCTCTTCTCTCCGTCTTGGGAGGCTGCTTGTCCTGCTTTTCCAATCCCTTATGTGCCGAGCGAGCCCAGGCTGATAAGCTTGCAATTCTTCGGGCCAGAGGCGTTTGAGCCATTAGTTCTGAACCATCTCATAGCTCTTATGTCATCCCATGCTGATTGTAGTTGAATTCGACACGGGGTGTAGGCCCAACGTATTTGGTGCCCAAACCTCGCCTTGAGATCAGCGGGATCGACATATGTATTTCCCAAATCATTGAAAGCCTCCGACGTTTCCTCCTGATTGCGACTTGCTTCTCCGATGGCATAGATTTGATGAGGCTGGATTTGACCTTGCTATTTATGACACCATCATAGAGGGTCATAACACCTTTCCCACAAGAATGGGACTCTGTCTCATGAAGTCGGGTTATCGACGTTTACGGAGTTGTCTGCCATAGGAGTCCGTGATGACTCAAGGATAAGGGGTCGTTGAAGATCTTGGCGAGTTTTTCGCTGTCCAGTTGATGTAGAAGCTACATTTAAATTTCATCGCCCACTTGACTAGATGATGATGAGCTTGAAAATCGGGATCGATCGCCACAATCCCAGACAGAGGGACTGGAACTTCAAGACGGCACTGCTCTCTTCTTTCGACGCGAAGTGAAACCTCTCGAACGTCATCTCCATGGGCTCCTCCGGATACGCACATGCATCCAAACGGGGAGGGAGGTGAGGAAGGCAATCATCAGAAACCGCTTTGGATCCGTTATCATCTATTGCTTTCTTGCTACTCCACTGCCGACGATCTTGACCCGGTACATCGAGATCAGCCCGTCGCCTGAATCCCACGACGGCGCCCAATCGACAGGCATCACCTTGTCACCGCCTGTAAGTAGTAGACTAGGTTTCGTTGGATGTAGAGGGCAAGTAGATCTCATAGGTTCAGCCGAAAAGGTGCTCGACTACTAAAAACTAGGGTTGGAAAACACCAGATTCTGACTCCTTTCTTTGTCCCTCGACTCCCTTATATAGAGGCGGAACCAGGGATCAGATAAGTTTACGTAGTCCCAGAGGGTTTCCTCGACCCGTCCCGCAAGATTACAAATTACACTTCCTATTACAACTCTATCTTTCCATAATAGCATCTGGCTTCCAATCTTCTTATTCTTCGAAAGTCATGGGCCTTGAATAAACTCTGTACCATCTTCTGCAGCTCCATTGTGATGCCTATGTCATCATTAAAATTACCGAGCCCATCTTAATGGCTATAAAGAAAGCACTTGGGAGATAACCCATGTTTTTATTTTGCTAATATTTTGTTGTGTCTTGGAATGGTTACTACTGTAGCAACCCCTCCTTATCTTTATTTTATTGCATTGTTGTGCCAAGCAAATTCGATAGCAAGGTTGATACTAGATTTGAATTACACGCAGAAACAGATTTCTTGCTAGCCCCCTCTGTAGGTAACTCAGAAAATTATACAATTTACGTGAGTGATCCCCAGATAGGTACGCAACTTTCATTAAATTTGAGATTTTTCATCTGAGCAAGTTAAGTGCTCAGAAAAATTCGTCACGGACTGTTCTGTTTTGACAAGATTCTGCCTTTATTTCGCATTGCCTGCTTTGCTATGTTGGATGATTTTTGTTCCATTAACTTTCAAAAGCTTTGTCAATGTTCACAAGTGTTAAGAATGATTATGTCACCTTCCGAATATGTGAATTTTTGGTTATGCACTAACCCTCTAATGAGTTTGTTTTGAGTTTTGGTGTGGAGGAAGTCAAGGGTCAGAGAGGAGGATGATATAACATGATCAAGAAGAGGAAAGTCTAAGCTTGGGGATGCCCCCGTGGTTCATCCCCATATATTCCAAGAAGACTCAATTATCTAAGCTTGGGGATGCCCAAGGCATCCCCTTCTTCATCGACAACTTATCAGTCACCTCTAGTGAAACTATATTTTTATTTGGTCACATCTTTATGCATTATTCAATTCATTTGGTGTTTTTATTTTCATGATATCTTAGTTCTCTAATAAATTGGATCCTATCATGCTTATGTGGGAGAGAGACACGCTCCGCTTTTCATTTGAACACTTGTGTTCTTAGCTTTACTTTTAATGTTCATGCCGAAGGCTGAAAACCGTCTGCTCATTGTTATTTGCTGGAAACAGAAAATGCTTCATGTGGTAATTGGTGTAATGTCTTGGTAATGTGATACTTGGCAATTGTTTTGAGCTCTCAAATAGATCATGTTTAAGCTCTTGCATCATATAGTTTGAACCTATTAGTGGAGCACTACCGTAGAGCTTGTTGAAATTTGGTTTGCCTGATCGGTCTCTCTAAATTCTAGATATTTTCTGGTAAAGGTGTTTGAACAACAAGGAAGACAGTGTAGAGTCTTATAATGCTTGCAATATGTTCTTATGTAAGTTTTGCTGTACCGGTTCATACTTGTGTTTGTCAAACAACTTTGCTAGCCAAAGTCTTTGTACCGAGAGTACTTCTCATGCATCCAAATCCTGAGCCAAACAACTGTGCCACTTGTGTCCACCATACCTACCTACTACATGGTATTTCTCTCCCCATTCCCAAAGTAAATTGCTTGAGTGCTACCTTTAAAATTTCATTTTTTGTCTTTGCAATATAGCTCATGGGAAAATAGCTTAAAAACTATTGTGAAGAATATGTAGTTTATGTATCTTATTTATAAGTTGCTTGTTGAGCTATAAGTGACCATGTTTCTGGGGACGTCATCAACTATTACACCTTTGTTGAATATCATGTGAGTTATGCAGGTTCGTCTTGTCTGAAGTAAGGGTGATTTGTCATGATTAAATGGTTTGAGTATGCATATTGTTAGAGAAGAACATTGGGCCGCTAACCAAAGCCATGTATCATGGTGGAAGCTCAGCTTTTGGACATTAATCCTCAATCTCTTATCAGAATATTTATTATTCGTTGTTGAATGCTTATGCATTAAAAGAGAGTCCATTATCTCGTTTTCTATGTTGTCCCTGCACGGATGTCCTCTGCTGAGATCTTCAAAAACGAGAAATCAAAATGCTATCTATCTCCTTGGACCTTGTACAGGTGGCATTGACACCCTTTGTGACACTTGGTTGAAACATATGTATGTGACAATGATAATCCATGAAATCCAAGCTTACTAGGACAAGGTGCGAGCACTATTGGTATTCGAGCATGAGGCTTGCAACTTATAGGGAGTTTTATACATAACACATATGAATTAATACTACCGTTGACAAAATTGTTTCTATGTTTTCAAAATAAAAGCTCTAGCACAAAAATAGTAATCCCCGCTTCCCTCTGCGAAGGGCCTTTCTTTTACTTTATGTTGAGCCAGTTTACTTCTTTCTATCTTAAGCAAAACACTTAGGTCAACCGTATGCATTGATTCCTACATACTTGCTTATTTGCATTCATCATATTACTTTGTGTTGGCAATTATCCATGATATACATGTTGAAGTTGAAAGCAACTTGCTGAAACTTATATCTTCCTTGTGTTGCTTCAAAACTTTCTACTAAGAATATATTGCTTTATGAGTTAACCCTATGTAAGTCTTATTGATGCTTGTTCTAAAGACTATTCCTGAAAAGTCTTTGCTATATGATTCAGTGTATTGTTTATTCATTGTCTTTACCATTGCTTCTAATCACTTCATTCATCTCATATGCTTTACAATAGTATTGATCAACATTATGATAGGCATGTCACTTCATAAATTATCTTTGTTATCGTTACCTACTCGAGGGCGAGTAGGAACTAAGCTTGGGGATGCTTGATACGTCTCAAACGTATCTATAATCTCTTATGTTCCATGCTACTTTTATGATGATACTCACATGTTTTATACACACTTTATGTCACATTTATGCATTTTCCGGCACTAACCTATTGACAAGATGCCAAGAGCGTCTCTTTTTCGTTGTTTTTGGTTCCGTAGCTATTTGTTCGGGCAATATTCTCGGAATTCGACGAAACAAAGACCAAATAGCTTATTTCACCTAGAAGGTTCCGGTCTGAAGGGGAGACGAAGATGGGCCAGGGCCCCACACCACACCCGGGCACGGGCCCAAGCTCGGCCGCGCACTAGGGTGGGAGGGCGCCCGGTGCCCTTCCGACTCCGCCGCCTATAAAGTCCTCGTGACCTAAAAACGCGATACCAATTGACGAAACCCAGGACTCCTCCGAGGTTGCCCTTCCGCCATAAAGTCTCTCCGTCACGAAACCCTAAGGAGATAAGCCACGATACGAGAAAAGTTACGCAGCCGCCGCCATCGCTGGCCAAGTCTGGGACAGACTCGCCCGACGTCCGGACGGGGAATTGCCCCCAAAAGCCATCTCCATCGACACCCCGAGGTTGAGGGCTCTACCGGTAGCTATGTGGTTAATCTCTCTCCCATGTGATCTTTATGTGATCATGAGCTTTGTATCACTATTAATCTGTGTGCTACTCTAGTGATGTTATTAAAGTAGTCTATTCCTCCTCCATGATGTAATGTTGACAGTGTGTGCATCATGTAGTACTTGGCGTAGGTTATGATTGTAATCTCTTGTAGATTATGAAGTTAACTATTACTATGATAGTATTGATGCGATCTATTCCCCTTTCATAGCTATTGTTGACAGTGTGTATGCTATGTTAGTACCCGGTCTAAATTTCAACGGTCTATTATGCACTCTAGAGGTTACTTTAATATGAACTCCGGATGTTGTGGAGCTTGTTTACTTGAGGTGTGCTTTTATAGCCCTACACAATGAATGGTGTTTGTTATCCAACAAGAGAGTGTGAGAAAGTAGCACAAGTGAAGAGAAGTTATTTATTTATGTGATCATTGTTGAGAGTGCCCACTAGTGAAAGTATGATCCCTAGGCCTTGTTTCCAAATATCGAATCACCGTTTATTTACTGTTCTACTGCATGTTTACTTGCTGCCATATTTATTTCAGATTGTTATTACCACTCATATTAATCCATATCACTTGCATTTTACTATCTCTTCGCCGAACTAGTGCGCCTATACATCTGACAAGTGTATTAGGTGTGTTGGGGACACAAGAGACTTCTTGTATCGTAATTGCAGGGCTGCTTGAGAGGGATATCTTTGACCTCCCTGAGTTCGATAAACCTTGGGTGATTCACTTAAGGGAAACTTGCTGTTGTTCTACAAACCTCTGCTCTTGGAGGCCCAACACTGTCTACAGGAAAAGAAGCGTGCGTAGACATCATACGCATCGTGGGCTTCAACCGACTTCACGTACTCCTCAAGCGTCTCCTCATAACTCTCATAGAGCCTATCGTATGCCTCGTCCAGAGAAGTCTACAATTTGACATAATGAATCTCAACAATATAACCAACTAGCGGTGCATGAACGAAAAGTTAGAAAAATGATGAAAATTAGGAAGAACTTACATCGAAGGCCTGCCTAGATCCACCGGGCCGTGGACGAGGTGGGATCAACTGACTGCTGCTCATGCTAGAAGCTCGAACTTGTGTGAGTGTGGTGGTAGGCGCGATCACCCCATCAAGAATCTGATGGCGGCCATGCCGCTTGCCGAGCCCTGACACGATCACCACCGTCTCGTCGACCTCCTCCTCAAGGGGCTGAGAATCCTCCCCATGCAGTTTTTTGAAAGCCGTCGCGTAATTTTGCAAGTATGTGCCAGACTTACCATAGTATTGCTCCTCTCCAGGTTTGTCGACCTTTGTTTTCTTATGCGACATCTTCCAGGCTCCTAACTTAGTAAGCGGCTTCCCATGAACTTTCTCCTGAAACGCCAAACAAATGTATACATGATTCAAAACTGGTTCAAACTTGTAATTGTCAGGTATGACAGTGTAGGAAACAAATTACTGAAGAAAACTAACATAGAACCAGGTCGGATGCTTCCAACTGAAGAACTACAAAACAAGATGGATTTCCAGAACCGATGGATTAAAAGTCTGTAACAAAATAAGCTTCTCACCTCTCTGATTATATAACATAACAGGGTCAAACAATGGAATACATGGCATGGAAATCAAAGCCATATCATACATGTGATGCTGAGAAAACGTGATAACAAGCACTAGTGGAAAACAGGCCTTTTGATCCGGGTGGTAAGGGCCTTTTGTTGCGGGCGGCCATCCGCGACAAGCAAGGCGCGATAAAAGGTAGGCCTTTTGTCGCGGGTCGATTACGACCCGCGACATAAGGTCCACCACGTGGCAGCCGCGGGGCGCGCAGGCACACAGCCCCTTTTGTCGCGGGCGGATTACCACCCGCGACAAAAGGCCTCTACGTGGCGCAGACACCCGTTGCTTTTAGGGTTTGAGGGGTGCAGCCCCTCCCACCCGCCACCGACCGTCGTTATTTCATTTTTTCGTTCAAAATAAAAGTTGCATATATTTGTACGCTACTAGAAGTTGTACACGTTCATTCATTATATATATATATATATATATAGATCGATCAAACAAATATTGGAAGCAAAAGTCGATTCCCCTTACACATATTCGTAGATTCCCTACATATATACATGGAGCTCACGATCGACAAGCGGTACTAACGACCGTCTATTTGGAGGTAGAGCATCTATTTGGACTAAACAAGCCTTTGTTGTTTATTACTTCTAACCAAAAGTCCCGCCAGCTTCCTCCGCGATTCCTAGTGCGTGTTCCTTTGGTTGGAGTCTGTCCCGCATGAAGTCGACCTATATACGAAAATGAGATGAGTATGACTATATCAGCCTTGATAACGAAATATTGATGATAATAAATAAAGTTGTGAATGTTATTGCTTACGTTGAATTTATTTTTGTTCTGCTTCTCAGTGGTTAACATGCGAATGGACTCGCAAACGTAGTATCCACATAGATTCGTCCCTTGTGGCTGCTGGGGCAGTACAGAGTAAATGTTAGCTTCTTTGCAAAGGTAATCTCCTTATGATGATTCTTCAAAGCTTGCCAAGCCCTGCCATGCAAAAGAATGATTGAATGAGTGGATAATTAATTGATATCTCACGAAAGATAAAGCGCGATGAAGGAAATTACACTTGAGCAACTTCTGCAAGTCGCGGAACCCGTCCACGCCTCTACTCTGGTCTTTTACTTCAACTATTCCCTTATCAAAGTTGAATGTCTAGTAGAATCCAGTGGAAGCTGCACATGTTATGTATATACGTCAGAAATTACACTTAACATCGAGTAAGAAAAATTGAATGTGCATAAAAGATCATTAAGACTCTCACTCGTAGTTGTAAGGAAACAATATTGAATCACAGAAATATTGCTCCCCCAAAAACCTTAGTAGGTTTCCCCCTTTCTTCGCGTTTATGCTTCACCGTTTCATGTATTTTATCTGGGTCAATAAACCCAACATTGATAATATTATTACTTTTGCATTCACTGATCTTCAGTCTGCATAAGAGAACCCATAAGATATAATGAGTATATATATGCAATGAAAACGAACATGAACTGAATGAAAATGAACTTATATGTAGTTAACAACTTACAAGCAATAGCAACTCATGAGAGATTTGTCGAGGGCTTCTAGATTGAATAACTGCCAGAGTTCATTCATCTCAATATGGATCTCCTCCTTTCGGTAGTAATATTCCCATGGTATACTCGCCACGATGTACATTATGTCCTCCTTGCATGCATCAAGGTACCACTGATGCAAATTCCGCATATGTGTTGGCAGTTTATGCAGCTGCTCTCTGCTGACCAAGTCGGCCCCGTAGACAAATTTAGGAGCTATATCAGCAATGGGTAGTGCAGCATCTGCTGCAAGTAGCAATTCCTCCACGGTAACTGAACATGAAGCCGCTAGCCTTGCAGCTTCTTCCATATCGATACCACCATGATGTTCCTGGTACACCTTGGGAACATTAAGCACTTTGAGTGCTGGGATCGATTGTTTGGGCTGAGCACCGAGGAGGGGAACTTCCTTTCTCTTTTTGCCTTTTGTCGTTTGCTTGGCCTTGAGGGGTGCACTTGTTGAACTTGACTTTTCTCATCTGCACTTCTAGCTGATGATTTGCTCGTGCCAGCAATGTCCTTCTCCTTAGCCTTTTCATCCTTCTTTTGGTCAATTACCTTCGCAAGAGTGCGTGTATAGTCATCCTTCTTCTCGTGTAACTCATACTGCGATGGTGTGTTCAGAAAACTAGTAGCATATTCTATTTGCTTCTCTGTGTATGGCTCTGGCGCTGGAGGTTTTGGCTTATGAAAAAAATCATAATTGTATTTCTTAACAATGGCATCATTTTCCTCCGGGGTACGATCGTAAGGACGGGGAGGAACCTTTGGTACTTTTGGGAGGGGCGATATCTTGGGACTCTTGAAACGCTCGCTGGGTGCATTCCGAGTCTTAGTGGGCGGAGGCGGCGGCGCTGGAGATGGAGATGGACTACAGATGTCGTGGTCGACGTCATACCCATGGGGTGATGGTGGCGACATGTGATCAGTAGGAGGAGGTGATGGTGGCCTGCGATCACCTGGAGGAGGTGATGGTGACCTGGGGACGACTGGTACTAGGTGCTACCCAGCCTGGCAGCCGATGTTCTTCTTTTCCCAGAGAATGATTTCTCCCAGCACCTCTCGAGTGTAAGCCCCCCATCACCTCCAGGGATATCGAGCTCCAATGTCTCCCACGACGGGACAACTGAATCCACCCCGACACGAGCATAGCCACCTGGAATCGGATTGCCATGCCATGTTGCCGGCTCACCTTCAGGTCCAAATGCCGGTAAGACATAGCCGACCGCCACCTTAACAGAAACCTTCCCGAACACCTCATGGAGATCACAAGGTGTTTGCTCCTTGATTCCATCCAAGGGGTCGCCAGGATCGGCATCTATCATCATCCGTGTAGGAGGGGCCTCCGAGTCGGCCACGCGTTGTCTCGTCGCTGAGATATGTCGTATTATCTAGCGGGCGCTGTCCTTTTAGTTCATTTATCTCCCGCCGTCGCTGCTGAAGCTCCCGCTGCTGCTGGTCAAGTCGGCGTTGGAACTCGGCCATCCGTCATTCTGCACCTCCAGCTTGCGTTGTTTAGCTCTCGCTCGGCTTCTTATAAGTCTCCGCGCCGGAAACCCAAGCGACCACGAACACTAGGGCCGAAGCCTCTTGTTCGTCCCTCCTTCTCAGATTACCGAGGACAAGCGTCGCAAGTCTTTCTCTCTATCGGGAGCAAACTTTAGTTTTCCCGCCTTTATATCTCTCGTCACTAATCCATTTTTGCCTGGGTACCCTAACCCTGGTGTCACTTTCAACAATGTTCCCCGTCTTCATGTCATACTCACAGCCATGCGCGAGGAACCACCGAGCCCTAGTGTCCCATCCTTCTCGCGTGGGTTCTGGAGTGATCCCGTTCGCTCCATCTCAGCCTCTGTGCATCCCACTTAGGCATGGCACCCGTAGCCCCCGCCCCCGTATGATGGTGATATTTCTTTTCACTTGCATTCTTCTTGTTTTTCGTTGACAGGTTCACAGCCTCCTCTGATTCTTTGTACCTCACAAATTCTTCCCAGTATGCTCCTGCTTCGCTAGGTAGTTCTCGAATAATGGAGGCTTCTTGTCTTTCTTATAATTTTTCCATAACCGATTCTTATACGCCCGGAAAAGTTCCCCCATCTTCTTAAGAGCCCATTTCTTCACTAGCGCCCGCTGCTTAGCATTCTCAGACTCCGATCCCAAATCTGGCAAAGTGAAATGTGCCATGAGGTCTCTGAAAAGTGTGTCTTTGTACCTATCGGCAACCTGATTTTCGGACACATTCTTGGTCTTGTTCCATTCTCTGACAGTGATCGGGATACGATCTCTAACCACAACTCCGCACTGATTTTTGAACTTCACTCCGACATTCTCGGTACCACCGGTTGGCCTTCCGGTGATATAGCTTCAATTGTGAAGTGGTCTTTTTGGTCAACTTCTTTGTCGGGCCTCGTTTCTCTTATCTTCGGAGGCCTAAGAGAATACATATAGAATTGCATTAATGCCTCTATACTAATGCCTCAATACATATGTACATATAGAATTCCATTAATACCTCGTCATGACCGGAGCCGTCGGCTTCTCCATCACCGGAGCCGTCGGCTTCTCCGTCACCGGAGCCGTCGGCTTCTCCATGACCGGAGCCGTCGCTTCTCCATGACCGGAGCCGCGGGCTTCTCCATCACCGGAGTCGCGGTCTTCTCGGTCGGCTTCTGTACCATCGCGGATTATGTCCGCGAACATGTCTTCCTGTTCCAAGTCCCGTTCGAATGGATCCATTGTTTCTGCAAAAGAATTAAATCGATAAGTACATGTTCTAACCCTAACCCTAATCAAACACAAACCAAACCCTAACCCTAATCAAACACAAACCAAACCCTAACCCTAATCGGCGACACGTGTTTGCGAGAGGGAGAGGGTGGTCGGCGACGCGTGTTTGCGAGAGGGAGATGAGTCGGCGACGCGTGTTTACGAGAGGGAGAGGGAAGCGGCGACGCTGTTTGCGAGCGAGAGAGAGAGGTGTCGGACGCGTGTTTGCAGAGAGAGAGAGAGAGGGTGGAGGCGATGCGTGTTTGAGAGAGAGAGAGAGAGAGAGAGGGGTGAAGTGACGCGTGTTTGCGAGAGAGAGAGTACATCCACTAGTTTACAGAAGTACGGTATGGAGAGAGGGTGTCGGCACAAACTAAATCCATAAAGCAAATACATATACTAAAAACCGTAAATACATATACTAAACATTTTTCTAAACTAAACATTTTTCAACCTAAAACTAATCAATTAACTAACTAAACCTAAACTAACTAAACCTAGTTAAACTAACTAACTAAACCTAAACTAACTAACTAATTCATACTAATTAACTTAATACATATACCAAATACATATACTAATTCATATAACTAAAACAATTACAACCATACTAATTCATATTAAAACAATTACAAAAATTAAAAACTAAAACAATTACAGAAATTAAAAAACTAAAACAATTACTGAAATTAAAAAACTAAAACAATTACAGAAATTAAAAAACTAAAACAATTACTGAAATTAAAAAACAAAAACAATTACAGAAATTAAAAAACTAAAACAATTACTGAAATTAAAAAAAAAACAATTACCTCGCGCACTGGAAGCGAGGCGGGCGGCGGCGGCGGCCGAGGCGACGCGCAGGTGGCGGCCGAGGCGCGGCGCGGCGCGGAGAGGAGGGCGCAGGCGGCGGCCGAGGCGCGGCGCGGCGCGAGAGGCGGCAGAGGCACGGCGGCGGCCCGAGAGGAAGAGGCGGGGGCGGCGCAGAGGGCGGCGGCCGGAGGCGAGGAAGACGGCGGCGGCGCGGCCAATTTTGGCAGCCTGGCGGCGCAAAATCGGCTAAGTGTTGGCCTCCAGGAGTCGCGGGTGGCGGCTCCGCCCGCGACCCCTCTTATACCCACCCCTTTGTCGCGGGTGGTGGCTTGACCAATTTTCGCGGGTCGTGCCACCACCCGCGACAAAGGGGGGGCCTTTGTCGCGGGTCAAGCCCCACCCGCGACAAAAGGCCTTTGGGGCTGATCCGTGGCACAGCCCATCCAACGGCTCTGGCCGTTTGAATCCAACGGCCTAGAGCCGTTGGATGGGCTGTGCCACGGATCAGCCCATCTATACCTCTTCACCCTTTATTTTTTGTATTTTAAATTAATAAAACTATTATTTCAATAACTTTTGAATGGTAACTCAAATACAAATGTTTTATATATGAATATTGATCAGAAAAAGGTAATGAACATGAATATGACATCCATATACCTATTTGCATCTCGCGTCATATGAAACGTTGATAGTCGGGTATGTTTCACCCCTGTGCACCGCCGCCGTGCCACACGTGTCGCGTCCCGTGCCACGTCGTGTCCCGTCGCCGTGCCACGTGTGGCCACCGCTTCCACGTGCCTCACCCGCCGACGCCACGTGCGATGTGGCCACCGCTTCACGTGCCTCACCCGTCGACGCCGGCGTGCGACGTGTGTAGCCGTGGCTTACACGTGCCATGCCCCGCGTGCGCTATATAGCGACGAGTGCGGGTGCAACCACACGCGCCACCGCCTCCTCCGCTCATTCATCTCCGGGATGCCTCCACGCCGTCGAGGGGCGTCCGGTTTCCGTGCGTCCGAGTGCGCCCGAGCGTGTAGGTTCTACGCGAGATACGCGCGTGGCTTCCGCTCACCCTCGCACGTACAACACGCCGAGCCGGCGCGCGCTGCTTACGCGGCGGCGTGGCTGCTGGTGCCACGGCGCGACATGAACTTCCCGGATGTTGAATCGCTAGAGGAGGCAGAGTTCCTCGCGCCGCCGTTCTCGTCAACGACGAGGACCGTCGACGGCACCGCCAGGTGAGCACAGATCGCCATCGCCGAGCACGACGAGCAGTTGATGCTGAGGGCGGCTTCCCCAAAGACGTCGAGAACACCGACGCGTTCTTCGCTATCCTTAGGGCACAACGCAGGTCCAACAGGCGCCACCGTCGGGCCGTCGCCAACTTCGAGCTCGAGAACCCGAATACAACTTGGACCGAAGACGACCCTCGGTGGGATGACATTTGGACGGAGACAACCTCCGACGACGACTGAGACTAGACTAGTAATTTATCTATTTTATTGTAATTTCAATAAAGTCGTTGTCGGTTCTATTAGTTTAAATTTAGTTTATAAAGTCGTTGACGGTTGTTTGTTCAATAAAGTGGTTGACACGAAATTTATTACGACTGAACTGAAATTAAAGTACAGAGCTCAACGAAAATTAAGATACATGGCCAGATTCGAATGTTGGAGCCATTCAATCATAGTCGTGCCTAGCCCTATAATACTCGCCACTATAGTCATCATAGTCGCCGACGTCATCGTCGCTAGCATCGGGGTCGCGTTGTCCAACCTCGGCGGGTGAGCACGCTTGGCTGGGATTGAGGGTAGCGCAGGCGGGGGCCACGATAGGCCAGGACGCTCGAGAGTCCGGCCGCGCCACCACATCCGACGGCCGGCCTCGTTGAAGTTCGAAGGAGGCGGGCCGTCCTCCTCGTACTGGCAACCGCCCTCTCACGCTGATTGATGAAGAAGCTGTCCCAAGTCGGGCTGTAGTCGGGATGCCACTGGGGATTCCTCCGCTGCTCAGGCGTGAGCTCGAAATAGTAGTGGTTCGTGATGGCCATCTCGCGTGGCACACCAAGAGGGATAGGAGGGACCGGTACGCCTCCGACGTCGCAACCAAATGGTCGGGACGCGGCAGGCCGGCGGGCAGGGCCCGAGGCGCAAGCGCCTCCGCCTCCCAGGGTGTTAGACATACGATGGAAGCCATGGGAGAGAGTGATGAGGTTTGCAGATATGAGTCCAAGCCTACATATATATAGTGGAAAAATGGCGGAATGCGGGAAGAAAATAGGCGGGAAACGAAGTGGTGAAACTTTCATCCCGGGTGGAGGCTCAAACCGTGACAAAAGACTGGGGGAGGCTTATCTAGGAGGGCCTTTTGTCACGGGGTGGCCGCAACCGCGACTAAAGCCGTGGCAGATAAGGATGTGTCGAACCTTTGTCACTGCAGGCTGCAACCGCGACTAAAGTGCCAGATAAGGACGCGTGTGGACGACCGCTCGATGAGATAAAGCATGTAGCGCACGACGGCCTGTCGAAGGAATAAGACAAAGTAGAAGCGGTGTCGTGCCTATAAAAGGAGCATCGATACGCCTTGCCAAGCAGATCAACAAGCCAAGCACAGTTTTATTCCCATGGATGAAGGAAAGGGTTGGGAAATCTCCCGTGGCGTCTCGAAGATGTCGTTGGTGCACACGCCCTACGGCATCTTCGGAAGCTGCCCTCGAAAAATTTCCATGCAAGCCCGCGAAAGACTCCGTCTCCTCAAAGTGTTGGGGAAAGGGTTCTCATTATTACATAAATGTAGAGATTGTCTTGGGAACTATATATGAAGAATACATTATTACATCGCCATCTAGTGTTGTGATCTTCTACGCCGTAGCCATGGAGAATCTTCATCATTTAGCAAGATGCTTGGGTCAATTTTCACCGTGAAGGGCAGAATTTCTTTAAACTTATTATAATCTTCTGACATGTCTCCTCTTGTCATCCACTCCCACGATGTTTCTTTTCCCGAAAGAACTATGTGGCGCTTTGGCTCCTCGGTTGATGTATTCTTTTGTTGATTTCTTTTCTTGATTTGCTAGACATGTCCTTCACGTAGAAAACTTGAGCCACCTCGCTGGCTAGGACAAAAGGCTCGTCCAGTACGCAAGATTGTTGGGATCCACGTTATCATACCGTACTTATCGTCAATATGTATAGCGCTGAGCTTCACCCATTTGCACCGAAACAAAGGGACCTTAAAAGTGGGACCATAGTCAAGTTCCCATATCTCCTCTATGTATCCATAATATGTGGTGGTCTGCCCATTCTCGTCTTTTGCATCGAAGCGGACACCGCTGTTTTGGTTGGTGCTCTTTTATCTTGGTCGATCGTGTAAAATGTATTCCCATTTATCTCGACCTTTGGAATGTACATATGTTTGAAGATGGTAACCCGCCAACAAGTACAGCTGCTCCACCGCATGGGTCATTAATGAGATGTCTTTGCAACCAATCGCCAAAGGTATTCATGTGTTGACGTGTAATCAAGGACTCGGCTGGCCTGGTTTATTTCTCGTAAAACATTCTTATGTTTCTCGATGTACGGAGCCACCAAGCTGGAATTGTATAGAACTGTGTAGTGTGCTTGATTGAAAGAAATCTTGTCCCTCCACACCGTTGCTTTCCTTCCAGTCAGCCTCCCCTCATACCGAGATTCAGAACACCAATCGGCTTAAGGTCAGGAAGAAAGTCAACACAAAACTCAATGACCTCCTGGGTTCCGTCCCTTGAGATACTTCCTTCCGGCCTAGCTCTTATGAACATATTTCTTTAAGACTCCCATGAACCTCTCGAAGGGGAACATATTGTGTAGAAATACAGACCGAGAATTCTAATCTCTTCAACTAGGTGAACGAGGAGGTGCGTCATAATATTGAAGAAGGATGGTGGGAACAACAACTCGAAGACAAGACATTGGACCACATCTTCCCGTAATCGACAAAGTTTCGGATCCATTACCTTCGAGAAATTGCGTTCAGAATGCACATATCTTGACAATGGCTAGTCGAACATTTTCCGGTAGAAGTCCCCTCAATGCAACCGGAAGCAATTGTGTCATAAGCACGTGACAGTCATGGGACTTGTTCTGGAATTTTTTCTCCTTCATATTTACTATCCCCTTTATATTCGACGAGAAACCAGACGGAACCTTGATACTGAATAGGGCTTCAAAAAGATCTCCTTCTCTTGTTTGGTAAGAGCGTAGTGGCAGGCCCTACAAACTGCCCTGGATGATTGCCGCTGGTCCTTATGAAGTTCCCTGTCCCGTGCTTCGGTGTATCTTTTGTCTTTCCATACACGCCCATAAAACCTAGAATATTCACACAAAGATTCTTGGTCAGGTGCATCACGTCGATTGCAGAGCGGACTTCCAGACTTTCCAATATAGCTCCCGAAAATAGATTTCTTCTTCCACATGGGCGCGTGTCCGTCATCGTCTTTCGGAACAGGTCGACTGCCTGGACCCTTTCCAAAGATAACATTTAAATCCTTGACCATGTCAAATATATCAGCACCACTACGGGGGACGCTCGGACGGCGGTCTGCCTCGCCATCGAAATGCTTGCCTTTTTTCCTTAAGGGATGCTTGCGCGGAAGGAAACGACGATTGAACGGGTACACAACTTTTCTGCTTTTTCCCAAATATTTACTTTCAGTCTCATCTAAACAGTGTGTGCATGCATTGTATCCTTTGTTCGTCTGTCTGAAATGTTACTGAGAGCATGCCAATCATTGATGGTTACGAATAGCAACGCTCGTAGGTCAAATTCTTGCTCCGTGTGCTTATCCCACACACGTACACCTGGTTTGGCCCACAACTCCAAAAGTTCATCGACTAATGGCCTTAGGTACACATCAATGTCGTTGCCCGGTTGCTTTGGGCCTTGGATAAGCACTGGCATCATAATGAACTTCCGCTTCATGCACAACCAAGGAGGAAGGTTGTAGATACATAGAGTCACGGGCCAGGTGCTGTGACTGCAGCTCTGCTCCCAAAAAGGATTCATGCCATCTGTACTTAGACCAAAGTATAAGTTCCTTGCCTCACCCGCAAAATCCGGAAACTCTCTCCCGATGTTTCTCCACCGCCGACCATCAGCGGGGTGCCTCAACATCGCGTCTTTCTTACGTTCTTCCATCTGCCATCGCAACAACTTGGCATGCTCTTTGTTTCTGAACAAACGTTTCAACCGTGGTATTATTAGTATTGTACGGACTATGCATATATATATAGTCGAGAAAATAGTTGCTAACCTTTTAGAATCAAAAAGAGGAGAAATCTTATCAAATAAAACCAAGTGGGATCCCTCTCACAAGCATTCCATCAAACACCTCTTGTGCACATGTAGAAAAAATGAGCTAGCATACACCTCCACCTTCACCACCAAGGAAAAAATGAGGTGGGGGTGGCTGGCTGCTTCTATATATATAGGCATGGCCCTTTTGTCGCAGGCCGTATTACGACCAGCGACAAAAGGGGTGCCGACAGGGGGCGCCAGCCCTCAGACCCCTTTTGTCGCGGGTCGTAATACGGTCCGCGACAAAAGGCCGCGACAAAAGCCTCTGCGCGCTCCACATGGTTTCGGGGCGACGTGGCCAGGCCATTTGTCGCGGGTGCAGGCGCGCCCGCGACAAAAGGCTCCCACGGAAGCCCTGTTTTCCACTAGTGAAGACACAACCATTTCAATACTAAAAGTAAAAGCATGGAAACTCACTTATATAATGATAGCAAGCATGTCAGTGGACCAATCGAGTAATGTGTTTTCTTATTTCGCATCACAAGGTATTTGTGAAAGATGCAATCGCACAGCCAGTAAAATAAGCAACTGATGGTCGTGCTTCACAAGAATTACCTGGTTGGCGTAGCTGATCCCCTGTTTCTCACAGCCAACAGGAACACAAGAATCCAGTATTTGCCACATCTGAGAAAGAATTACCTGGTGCGCCTTGTAGCGATCATGGGACGGTTTCCTGCATTGTGCGTTCCATCCTTGCCACGATTCTCCCTATTTTTCATGCTTTGGGCCATGAACTCCGCATCTTCCCCGACCCACAAGTCCACCAACGCCGCCCATCCATCATCTCGTCCATCGACCCATTTGGGAGCAATCTAAAGAATGGAAGCATCTCGTTTCAAGAACATGTAATGCAATTAGCACCAACAGAGAATAAGAGACAATTTACTTACGCCCATGAACTCCTCCTTCGACAATGTAAGACCTTTTTCAACAATTTCTTTCTTCAGGACCCTTTTTCCTTGTTCACCCCATCGGGGAGTTCCCCCGATATGTCCTGGAACTGCCTAAGTGCCGTCAGCGCATGTGCGTGAAGCCGGACAAACTCAGGGGTCCATTATTGGATCTAGCAACATGCCTCCACACTTGTGTACACACCATGTGGACACACACAAGTTTTGGGGGCATTCCCACCCTCCGAGGTGCGGCATCCAGAGAAACCCTAATCCGTTGACCGCGCGGTCTACACCATTGACTACACCCCAGCGGCGGTGCCCCGGTGGCATTATGCCTTCATTTGGGCTTGGTTAGGTCATAGGGACATGTGGTGTCAAGGATATGGATCCATACTATCTCAAGATTACCTCGGTTCACCCCATCGGGGAGTTCCCCCTATACGTCCTGGAACTGCCTAAGTGTCGTCAGCGCATGTGCGTGAAGCCGGACAAACCCAGGGGTCCATTATTGGATCCAGCAACATCCCGCCACACTTGTGTACACACCATGTGGACACACACAAGTTTTGGGGGCATTCCCACCCTCCGAGGTGCGGCATCCATAGAAACCCTAATCCGTTGACCGCGCGGTCTACACCATTGACTACACCCCAGCGGCGGTGCCCCGGTGGCATTATGTCTTCATTTGGGCTTGGTTAGGTCATAGGGACATGTGGTGTCAAGGATATGGATCCATACTATCTAAAGATTACCTCGGTTCACCCCATCGGGGAGTTCCCCCGATATGTCCTGGAACTGCCTAAGTGCCGTCAGCGCATGTGCGTGAAGCCGGACAAACCCAGGGGTCCATTATTGGAGCTAGCAACATGCCTCCACACTTGTGTACACACCATGTGGACACACACAAGTTTTGGGGGCATTCCCACCCTCCGAGGTGCGGCATCCAGAGAAACCCTAATCCGTTGACCGCGCGGTCTACACCATTGACTACACCGGTGCCCCGGTGGCATTATGCCTTCATTTGGGCTTGGTTAGGTCATAGGGACATGTGGTGTCAAGGATATGGATCCATACTATCTCAATATTACCTCGGTTCACCCCATCGGGGAGTTCCCCCGATATGTCCTGGAACTGCCTAAGTGCCGTCAGCGCATGTGTGTGAAGCCGGACAAACCCAGGGGTCCATTATTGGATCCAGAAACATCCCGCCACACTTGTGTACACACCATGTGGACACACACAAGTTTTGGGAGCATTCCCACCATCCGAGGGCATCCGAGAAACCCTAATCCGTTGACCGCGCGGTCTACACCATTGACTACACCCCAGCGGCGGTGCCCCGGTGACATTATGCCTTCATTTGGGCTTGGTTATGTCATAGGGACATGTGGTGTCAAGCATATGGATCCATACTATCTCAAGATTACCTCGGTTCACCCCATCGGGGAGTTCCCCCTATATGTCCTAGAACTGCCTAAGTGCCGTCAGCGCATGTGCGTGAAGCCGGACAAACCCAGGGGTCCATTATTGGATCCAACAACATCCCGCCACACTTGTGTACACACCATGTGGACACACACAAGTTTTGGGGCATTCCCACCCTCCGAGGTGCGGCATCTAGAGAAACCCTAATCCGTTGACCGCGCGGTCTACACCATTGACTACACCCCAGCGGCGGTGCCCCGGTGGCATTGTGCCTTCATTTGGGCTTGGTTAGGTCATAGGGACATGTGGTGTCAAGGATATGGATCCATACTATCTCAAGATTACCTCGGTTCACCCCATCGGGGAGTTCCCCCGATACGTCCTGGAACTGGCTAAGTGCCGTCAGCGCATGTGCGTGAAGCCGGACAAATCCAGGGGTCCATTATTGGATCCAGCGCATATCTCATATCATTTAATATAAGAATAATAACAAGATTAATCGGCATTCTCACAAATCTAAGATGAATATTTAACGTCTATACGAGTACATGCACTTTACTTTTTTGTTTACTTGTGCATTTAGTAAAATGTCGATAAAAATAATGCTAGATGAGTTACATGTCATAGTACTTGTAGATGATCTTTTTTGTCAATGGAATGTATCTTTTAAAAAGTGGGAAAAAGATAAGTGAGATATGCCGACGGCCCTGGCCGTCGGCACAACTAACACCGTCTACGGACCGTTAACGGGGGGTGCTGCAGCTTCCCATGTTCTGTACCTGTGCCGACGGCTAGTATACACCGGCGGTAACCGTCGGCACCTTTGGATCTACGCCGACGGCTATATTACGCCGACGGTGGCCGTCGGCATATTTGTAGCTACGCCGACAGCCTAACTACGCCGACGGTTTCTTCAGTGGGCGCATGGTTCCAGGCTATGTGCCGACGACCCCGATAAATGGCCGTCGGCGTATATTTTGGCCGTCGGCACCTAATCGTTTTCCTGTAGTGCATGTGTAGATGGGATGAACTCTAAAGCATAAAAATGATCAATGCATTTTTTGCCTAAATACCTTAATACTTTATATGGTGTTAAGAATAATCACATAGTATTATAATGGTAACAGCAGAAAAATGCATGGCTGTATTTCCTTCATGACTTGACAAAAATCTGAAGTTGCGGGGACGACTGAAAAGGTGCCCACAAAAGCGTAATTTGGGCCGCGTTGGCGTCCATGCGGACAACCCGATCATTTTGCGTCGGGCGCTGGGCTAGGGTGCAAACCATTTTTCGTCCGCACGGACACCGCTGGAAATGCCCTAAGGCCGAGTGGAATCTATGCGCCGCAGACATAACTACGCCGACCGTTGTGGCCCTTAGGGCATCTCTAGCGGGCCGACGCAAGTTGGACGTCAAAAACGACCGACTGCGTCCGTTTGGGTCAGGCCGCAGATACGAAAATAGTCAGTTTTTATCGCACATCTGTTTGCGTCCGGGTGTGCCCCAGCGGCCCGACGCATATTGTTTTGACCTAATTTTTCATTTTTTCATTTAAACATAGATAGAAAAATTACACAAACTACTGCATAGTTTGAAACATGGTTAAAACATTGTAAAATGAGAAAACCTAACTAATGCAGATTTGGCCCCGCCTTCTTCGCTACGAAGAAAGAACACTCTCAGACACCCGGTCACCCAAACCTAACTAGTGCAGATTTGGCCCCACCCTTCTTCGTTGGCGATTGATGTGTCTGGTCTTCTACGCATATGTAGAAGAACTTCCAAAAACCTACACTAGTGGCTGCAATTGGTTGTGGTCATCTTCGCTGCAAAGAAAGAACACTCTGATAGTGCTAGTTGTCGGTGTCCTCGCCAGACTCGTCGGTGTGGTAGTGTCTACGGTAGGAAGTCTTTTCGAACACCTTGACGGTCATCTAGCCATCGTCTTCGTAGATCAAGGTGAGAAGGAAGCCGTCCTCAAGGTTGTAGGCGTGGGCGAACTTGTCCCACCCGATTGCCTTGCCCGTCGAACAAGACCTCGACGGGACACCGGCAAAAGCCGCATGTGGCCTCCCACAGCTACAACTCGGCCGGCTCGGCACCGTCGACGAACTCGCGAACTTGTCCTGGAGCCGCTTGATGCCTAGGGGATCCTCGTCGATGCGGAGAATGAACTCGAAGCACCTCGCCTCATCCGAAGACGACGACGCAAGCGACGGCGAGTGTGTGGGAGTTGCTGCTCCAGCACGGCGGCCGCGCCCGTGTCCTCGACAACCTCTCCGGCCACCTGGACCCTCCATGGATTCCCTCGTGGGGGTTGTGATAGAGGAGGTGGGGAGCGGTGCTACGGTGGAGGTTGTGCGGCGGCAAGGGTTCTGAGGATGAGGTCGCCTAGCGCGCGCCCTTCTTTTTATACGAGGAAGGGGGCCAAGAGGCGCGGCAAACTTGGCAATGGCATTAATTTCGTTACCAGAGGTGGGCGGGAGCCGCTCAGCAGGCGAGGCATTGTCATTTACGTGGGCGCACACTACTGAGATGCCGCCCCGCCAGTGGCGGCCCCTTGGGAGAAGAGAGCGGCCGTCCAGACACATTCAAGGCCATATTTAGACCACACTTGTGTGTCGACGGACAGGCCGGTTACTATGCGCTGGGCCGTTGGGCTTGGCTGCAGACGCATTTTCGACCGGCTGGTGGCTGGGCGCTCTGAACGAATCCAAAGCTCCTCCGGATCGGTCGTGCAGACCACCACACGCACCAACCCACGTCGGCACGTGGCGCCGGCACCCGGCAGCGACGAGCTTCATCGCTGCTCCGAGCCATTGAGCAGGATCAGCCGAACCCGCCGGAGTTGTTTGGCACCTCTGCCGGGCTGCTAGATGTTGATGCTGATGCTGCTGCTGGGTAATGAAGTTTCAGGATGTTTTCGACTCTGCACGCTATCGCACCAAATGGAATTGATTCAAACTGATGGTGGCAGGCTGGACCATCCAAATGTACAGCCGTAGGGCTGTTTCATCACACATCAGTAGATTGTTCAGCGAGAAGGACGAACAGGAGCTTAATTTCGAGATAAGCACCGCTAAACTGTTGACTGAACACGGACGCCATGCACCTACTCTTGGGCCAGACGCGAGAGCTCCAAGTTAGGGCTTGCGGGCCGACGAGCAGAAATGGGCTTTATTTTAAAGCTCCACAATTGTTGTCCTACGCAATTTTTCGAGTTGATGAAGCCTCAGTTGCGACATAGACATTTTAGATCCATCGATGAACAACAAGGAGATGCTGTCGTGGCTGTGACCCTGATGTGGTTGGTCTATATGGAGTAGCAGAAATAAGTTCACTCGTGGCAGGGGACTCCAAGTATCGACTAATGCAGGCAATGCAACTGGTCTTGGCGCGATGGAATTATCGGCGTGGAGCACAACAGGTGTGACCTTGACTGGAAAATGGGAAGCCCCGGGGAAGGGCTGGGTAAAGGTCAATGCTGCACTTCAGCTGGCGCATCGTCGAGCATGAACCAGCGTTGTTGCCAAGGACCTCTCAGGCAATTTCATCGGCGCTAGGTGCAGGCACATCAACTTCACTAAAGATGTTCTGGTGGCAGAACTGCTATCCTGAAGGGATGCCATGGAATGGGCGATGGAACATAGAGTACCAAAGGGTGGTGGTGGTGGTGGTAACGGATAGCCACGAATTGTTGAAGCCTTGGGATGGCAGTGGTCACCGTTCACAAGGCTACCACATTATGCAAGAAATGAATTCAGACTGCAAGTCGTCAGGAGAGAAGCGAACAAATCAGCAATCTATTCCCTCCTTGTTTCCTCTCCTGCTATTTGATGCAATGCATGTTTTCCTGACTGCGACTTTGCAGTCATAGACTTTGTCATCTTAGCATTAATAATAAAACGATGACACTCTCAAAACAAAAACAAAAACATGTTTACGCCCCTGTCAGCCCCATCAACCGTATTTCTGAACCTTCCAAAGAAAAGTGTGCATATTGCCAGATAGTTGAAAAGAGTTGCACTATAGAATATGAACTCTTTTACGGTGATTGGCACGGAACCTTGGTTCCGTTCCGGTTCCGTCAATTCAGAATTTTTGTGACCGTTGATTAAAACTAGTTATGATGCTTTCAATTAGAAACCGTACATGCTAGCGGTCGTTTGACTCCCATAGATAAAAAAAAATTCTCCAAGTCAAAATAGAAATTTCTCTCCCTGCCTAACCAGGAGAGCGAACTCCTGCTCGCCGCCGCCGCCGCCGCCGCATCCTCTTGCCAGCCGCCCCATCATCCCTCCACCGTCCCTCCTTCCCGCCGCCGCCGCCGCATCCTCTTGCCAGCCGCCCCATCATCCCTCCACCGTCCCTCCTTCCCGCCGCCGCCGCATCACCTCTCCTCCGTATCCCCCTCCCGCTGCCTCACTCCTGCGATCCACCCGCCGTAGCTAGGTGGTACAACGCCCTCTCCTCATCACGCCGGATCCCAGCCGCCGCCGCTCTCTTCACCGGCGGGATCGGAGCCGCCAGCCACAACATAAGATCGTAGTCGGCCCTCGTCGCCCGCGGGATCGGACTCCACTGCATCAATTGGGAGGTCAGTTTACTGTGAAAATCTTAAAACATAATCTGTTTACGGTGAATCCACTGCATAATCTTGAAAAACTGTTTACTGCATAATGCAAATGCAAGCTATAAGCTAAATATCTCGTTCAGGCCTTCAGTTGGCAAAAGCGATATGCCATACACTGAAAAAATATCCTCCAGACATGTAGGCTTCAAATGATCTAGGAATTCATGTTGGGTAAAAAGGGTGCTTGTCCAGAGAGGAAAAAATGTAATTGGAGCATGGATGTTCCTATTTGGAATTTTCAGTCTGGGCATTGTTCAGTTTGTGGTCATTTTGATGCATGTGCTTATTTTGATCTGTTTGGTAAAACCGATTAAAATTTGATAAATTGTGCTACCCAGTAAATGTTTTTGACATTTCATCTCTAGTATTTTTTTTAGTGCAATAATACATTAAATATCAATTTGATTAAGGAAATCCAGCCTGCCAAGCACTAAGATTCGATAATCAGTCCAATCAAGTAAGGCCATCACAAGCCACAACAATACCAAATGGAGCCTTCACCTAGTTACTTGCGAAGTTGCAATGCAACGTCAGGCAGGCCGACTTGCTTATGCACATAAGAGAGGCTAACTTTCAACCAGAATAATAGAACCAGAAGAGACAAACCCATCTTACTAGGGAAAACTTTAAACATGTGCTTCAGTTAGGCAGCACTTAGTTTAGATCCTAAGTACTGTAGCTTTTATTCTGAACACATGGTTCAGTTACATGGATGCCAGCAACGGAGGCATTCACATAGTAGTCAGATTGATACCTTGCTAGACTGAGAGGTTCAGGTTAACATTGATTCAGAATCGTGCCTGTACAGGAAATGATTAACCTTAGTACATAACTCAATTAGAGGTAGAAAATCTGTCCAATTTTCTTTTGTGGGTGCCATTAATTATTGTTTCTGTTGTGTAGGACAACAAGCTGCGAGAGCAAACACTACGACAGGTGCATTAGAATACATGTGATGGAAAAACTGATCGGAAAAGAGCAAAGGAGAAAACTTGTCCAGCAGAATATCCTCAAGTTGTGGAAAAGGCAGCAAACTTTGTAAATAATAAACTCTAAAGGTTACATCATAGTTATCGGAATGACCAGCGTTTTTTAGATGATTAGGCTTTTTTCCATAATTACAAACACTCCCAGGATGAATTGCTGTTGGACAAAGAAGGAGGGACCTATTTCAATACTCCCGGAGAAGACCCTTCTGTCCTTTTGCGTGTTAAAGAAAACTATGATGATGTTAAAGAAGACTATGATGGTGCAGAACCCTCTGGAAACTCGATGGCAGCGATTAACATGATCAGATTTCCCAGTATATTTGATGCCGCAAAATCTGAAGGCTACAAACGTAATGTTGAACATCTTCTAGTGTACTTATCTAGTCTACGTTTCTATGCACTACACTACAACAGTGATTTGGTTTCAGAACATGAGGTTTACACTTCACTGTAGCATAAAAGATTATGCATTTTGATTTATGTAGCTTGAAGTGTGATTTCAGTAGATAGAAATGGTGCTGGTGGGGGACAAAAGGATCTCTGCAGAATTTCGAAGCATGATTGCAGCTGCTTTCAGCTTTCTCATCATATGATCAAAGAGAACAGCGAGTGATGTGCTAATTAGTTGTATTATGCGTTCAACATAGCACCCTACTTCATATTTACTGATTGATGCAGACAGACTCTAGGAACATGTCATTTTGGGAGAGAAACAATGCAAACATCGCGTAGATGGCATGGGGCAGCCCAGCGTAGAAGCCAACGGTGGCGCATGTGTGTCAAGAGTTCAAGTGTAGCCCTCCCGTGACTTCTCCACGTTCGCTCCGGGAGCTGCTCAACAAGACGGTCGCTGCTCGACAAGACTTTTCTGTTTGCACCCAATGAAGGATAGGCTAGTTTCGTATGTTACAGAAAAGTCTTGTGTTCAAGCACTTCATGTGTTTTTTTCTATACGTGTAAACTTAGAGCATGTGCTACAAACTTGAGATGTTCTGACCTAGTTAGTACATATTAAGCATAAAAGGATAAAATAGATCGAATGGTTGCATGAAAATCTGGATGACTGCCATCAACAATTGTCTCCTCCTTGCCTCTCCTGATCCTGTCTGCCTTTGCTGCCCTCGTTGCTCCAGCCGTAGTCGCCCTTGGTGCTCTAGCCACCGTTGCCAAGGGGTCACCAGGGAGAAACACCGCCCCGCCGCCCTGTCACCTCCTCGCCGGGGAGAAAATCTGGATGACTCTTCCAGCTGGCTGTGCGAACACATGGCAAAATAAGACAACGGAAAAGGATTAGTACCCAACGGAGACAAGCGTTGTATATATCAGATCGAGTACTAACTGAACTTCAAGCTAATTAGATTTCAAACTGCTTTCCGCGAAAAAGAAACACGCAAAAAAAAGATTTCAAACTGCTTTTATATTTGTGGAGATGAATAGAGGTCAACAAATACATCTGGAATTTCAGAAGTAAATTGCAGAAGCTAATTCTTCATTTACTGCTTAACAGCTGTACTGTACTCTACCACGTAGAGTCATTCACCAAACACACTGAATATGTGAGGACCTGTCCAAAAAGGATCGGTTCAAAATACATTGGATCTAATTGTGCTCATATCTAAATCAAGATTCGAGAAACAAAATTGGTTTAGGCCACTGTTAACGACAGCGAATTGGGGATGGCAGACAGCAAGCATGGAAAGAGGAAGTACAACAGCGGTTGGTGCGTCTCCCACCGGCGCGTGGGCGTCAGTGCGGCTTCCCTAGCTAGGTCCGCAATAGTGGCAGGGATATGGCGCTGCTTCAGTCCTGGGCGATAGGAAATGGAGGCGGGAGCTTGTTTGCGTGCAGCCTCGCTCGCGGCGGCGGAGGAATCACGTTGGGTCATGGGCAGGATGGAGGTTCCCTCGCATCGCGGGCAGGGTGTGGTAGGGGAAAAAGGAGAGGGGATACGTGATCGTTTTCAAGCAATTCATACAGAGCAAGAGGACCATACCGGATCTGAAGTTGTGGCGCCCTCTCCTTCCTCACCTAGCTCCGCCATCGCCCTCGGT
This sequence comes from Lolium multiflorum, assembly GCA_030979885.1. NCBI lineage: Eukaryota > Viridiplantae > Streptophyta > Magnoliopsida > Poales > Poaceae > Lolium > Lolium multiflorum. The sequence goes on from CM061750.1 coordinate 404,932,478, forward strand.
GCTCCAGCCGCTGCCGTGCAGAGATCACCGGGGAGAGATGCCGCTCCGTCTCCTTCTCCTTCTGGTCGTTCTCGATCCCGTCGGCCTCCGCCGCCCTCGGAGCTCTAGCCGTCGCCGCCCAGGGATCGTTGGAGGGAGGCCATGAGAGATTAAAAGAGGATGAACTGTAAGAAGGGAGATAGAGACGAGAGGATGAATCGGTGATGTGTGCAGATATGTTAATTGGTTGCTTTAAGATGTGTGCAGTCTTATCTGATGATTCATCCGTTTAAAAGGACGCTCATTTTTTATAAAGTTCCTAAAATTTATCGGAGGTTCCGGTCCCACAGATTTGAGTTCCGGTCCTATATTTTTGGTTCCGTCAATTTGGTTCCGTCTTTTTATTACCGTTGGATCGAGGTGGATGAATGGTTGTTAAAAATGCCAATCACCGTAAAACTTGTAATAGAATATTGTCATAATGAATGTAACTTCAAAAGTGCAACCGGAGACATGAAATCACTTGCTGAAAGATAATGATATATTCATACAAGTGAAATAAGCACACTTGCACAATACAGCTACACCACGGTCTCAAACTTGCTCCATGCATTTTCTAAAACACTACAGAAACGTACTGCAGATCACCGTACCTCTAGTTTTAGCTGAAACCAGTACAAACAAAATTGAAACCTGCAAAGAGAAGGCAAACAAAATAATCAATTCAGAGATAAGGAAAACTTGCAACATGCATCATGGTACTGTATGTAAATATCGTACGATCAAATAGTAAGATGATAAATATTTGGCTACACAATTGGTTATGCGACATGCAACACTGCACATAAGAGGATTCACAAACAATTATATAGGGCAAGTGGAGTTATGTTATCAGAGTGACAAAAATAATACAACACTCAGAAGGGGAATCGTAGCTTATGTGACTGAGAAAGATAGTCACAAGCTAGTTTGTCCAGAATCTGGAGGATGGCAACCTCAATGAAAATGGCCAGATACAGGATAATATTCATCTATATGGATGCTTGCTTTCTACCAAAGAGTAGAAATTGGGGGGCCTTCATTTCCAAATGTCAATAAAGTGCAATCACTATATAATACGAATACAGAATCAACTCGGAAGTGCTTGATGTGTAACTCCAAACTAATGGTATATGTTTTTGGAAAATGCAAGCCAGGCGGAAACATGTTTCACTCTCTATATATATAGTTGAGTGGGAACTTTCCTAAAGTAAGATGATAAACATTTGACTAACCTACTGGTTATGTGACATGCAACATTGCACATAAGAGGATTTCACAAAAAATCACAGAGGTCACTGGAGTTATGTTAAAAGAGTGGCAAAAAATAATGCAACGCCCACAAGAGGAATCGTAGCTTATGTGAGGAGCAAGGGGATCACATGCTAATTTCATCCTCTTTCAGGCTATTTTGATAAAGAGTAGAAATTGGGGGCACCTTTCACTGGCAAAGGTCAATAAAATACCACTATATATAATACTAATACAGAATCAACTCAGAACTACTTGATGTGCAATTTTTACAAACTAATTTGCACTACGTCGTACTTCAATTCAAAGTCCAAACAGATGGTATATGTTTTTTTGGATAATGCAAGGCAGGTGTTTCCCTCTTTTCCATCAAATATGTGAGTCGCAGCCTTTTTCCAAATACATGCAAAATTTCATATTTTCCTATCCAGCTTTAGATTTTCTGCACTTGGTCTACAATGCATGAACCTGCTGAAAAATATTAGAAAGTAGAAATAGCATGGAGAGTGCTGACAGTTTAACTCACATTCAGATCCAGGAATTCTGCTAGTATGTTGGATATTATTTTTCTCAAGGGGTATGCCGTACGTAGTCAGCACGCTCAAGATTTTGTGAACCCTCTTATCAACATTTACACATCTGATTTCAACCATCTTAAGACGGTCAGACGCAACTGACTGTCCCAATGGTTTGTATACTCATTCTGTTTCGATTACACGAGGTACCTAACATAAAAAAAAGACTATGTATGTGAGTAATCATGGTTGGTTAACTTCAAAACGCATGGATATTTATCTTAAGACTACATACCTTAGAAAGCTGAATAGTAAGCTTCTCCAAAATCGGTGCGTGTTGGAGAAAGCAAATCAGTGCATTGTGGTGAGCAGCCAAACACCAGTCGTTGAGAAACAAAGTCTTTAACTTGGTAAATGTGGGGCACCACTTTAAATCCCTGTTGAAAACAATCTAGGAAAGTGCAAAAGCGTGCGTCAGATAAATATGGACCTTTTTATCTATATATGAAGTACAAAAAGGCAATCTGCAGCTACTAGGAATAATGAAGAGAGAAGCATGGCACATCATACTCAGCCGACAGCTCCAAGCATGTAGCTTCTGACAAGCCTTTGAGAAATATGTTGTTGTTCCGGGCACAAAATGGCCCAGACTGGGGATATTGAGGATCCCATAGTAATAATAGCAACCATCACAGGTTTCTCTTCCGCAATCATCAAACGGGTCCTCAGAGCATTGATCACTGCATTCTTCATTGAGCACTTTGGTGTCCCCCCCCCATTGGAAACTTTGGTCTCATCTGGACAGCCGTGATCTCCGTATACCTCTTCATGGACTAATTTATCCCTTTCACTTTAGGTGGTGGAAGAGGGGGGGACACTCAAGCTTTCTAGCAACGGAATCCTTCCTCGGCGGAGTTGAATCAACTCAAGCGAAACGAGAGCGAGGTAGAAATATTAGAATGCGATAGTACTCATAGGTGTAGCAACGGGTGATTCATAGATCTTTCAAGGATGGAGACGGGATCTATTGGAGAAAAACATCGCAATCCTCCATATTCATTTGGACCAATGTCGGGCAGCTTGAGAAATCAAAAACCTTGTTGTTGACGCCTACACCAATAAGCTCTTATCTCGTGATGTGCTGGGAAACGAGATGCAAATCGTCAAATATGGGAGAGGGTTCCTCCTCGACGAAACGAATCCGGAGCGCTCGGACATGGGACACAACTTCACAGATGAACTACACATAGCTACGTCTTAAATAGTTAGTAACATCGCTACACATACCTCAATGGGTGACGTCAGGACAGGCTCTCACACCGTCCGCTACGAGTAGACGGTGACGTCAATTTTATCCTCTGGATCCCTATCATCAACGTGCATGGTGACGGGACAACCTGGTCTTCCATGTTGGACCGGCTTCCAAGGCATTCCTAGATGTCACTTTCAGTAATAGCTATGTGTAGTTCAATGCTTGTGTGTGTGGGGGGGGGCACCCCCCCCCCCAACCCAACCAACATGCGGAATTTGGTCTAACCCCCACCCCCACCCTCATATTTGACTAAATTAGCCTATAATTGGCCCATTTTGCCTTGAATATTGGCTCATAGTTTCTTCCTAGCCTATTTGGCTCATAGCGAGATGGCCCAGGCTCCGATACCAATTTTATGCACTTGCTATTAAAATGTGCCTCCACCGTTGATCTTTGGAGTAGGAACTCATGAAATAGCTGGTTCTTCGTTTCGCATCAAAAATACTTATATTTCATTGTTGAGCTCCCTAGCTTTCTTATGAGCGTATTAGTGGATGATATAACACACATGCATGGGTGTCGGTGTGTTATGTCGATTTATTTCTCGAGATTCCCGCTCGTCATGGTAGATGGAAAATAGCTCTCTCTCCTCCTTTTATCTGAATCTTAAAGCAAAACAAAACAGATGGTGACGAAAACACCCACACCTATGCGTGGTTAAGTGCTAGATCTTTGGAAAAGGAAATATGTATAATTTGGCCCCATGAACAATAGCCGGATGATGGGCACGAGCTCAACCCATAGAGGATACCAAAAGCTCCCGTGTTGCTGACACCGGCAAAAAACACAACTTCCACGTTGATGCAGACACGTATCCGGCAGATCTTCATCTTGCCGCGAGTTAAAACCCTAAGACAACTGTCTTTATTAGGCAGAAAACAACCCCCCACGCCATCGACTGCCGCTTGCCTAGCAGCACCCGTGCACGAACTGCAGCAATGGTGCCTGGCCGAAGCACCATTTCAACAGCTTTCTGTCTACGCAATTATTTCTGTCTGGGGCATACAAAAATCTTTTCGAGTTTGAGAAACCCCAATTACACCAGGAACCAGCGACACTGACATTTTAGATCCATCTATGATGATGTGGCCGCAACCCTGGTGCGACGGAATTACGGCCACGGAGCAAAGCAGAACGGCTCTGACCTTTTTTTAGAATAGAAAATGGGAAGCCTCGGCGGAGGGCTGGGTAAAGGTCAACGCAGATGCATATGCAGATGCTGGCGCAGCGTCCAGGAGGGACATGCATTGTTGCCAGGGACTTGTTGGTCAATTCCATGGGCGCTAGGTGCAGACACGTCAACTTTACTAAACATGTTCTAGCCTGCAGGGATGCCACATGGGATGGGCGATACAACATGGAGTACCAAAGGGTGGTGGTGGTAACGGATAGCCACGAATTGTTCAAGCCTTATGATGGCAGTGGTAGCGTTCAGCAGGCTACCACCATGGTTATTAGTATTCCAATACATATGGTAGTATCTTATGATTTTACGATACTATTATGGCCAATCGATACATATCATGATGATATATTAATCTGGTAATATCTTAGTCTTAACCCGATACATATCGTGCTATCTTTGGTATCCCGATATAAAAACAATACCATATGATCCCACGTCTATGCTAAAAAAAAATATGGACACAACGGTATAATAGTAAAAGTCATCTTATAATCTCAAGGCTAACTAAGTATTTAAACAATACAAGTTTAATAAGATGGGTTTAAAAAGGAGTTTGTATGTACAAGAAAGCAATCAACTAGCCATTTGTTTGTGCCGACTGTGAATCATACACATTCTTTTGTTTTGTTGGTTCGTAATTAGTTATGTGTGTATTATGCATTGGATGAGTTAGCTCATATTTATATTATTTAAATACATCATCAGACTCTATGACAACCATAGAATATGCCCATAAATTAAATTAAAGATTAAATTTATATTTCATAGTATCATGATACTACAATACAAGACTACCGACAAGAAAACGATACTACCTAGTATCTTGATACTGACAACCTTGGCTACCACATTGTGCAAGGAAATTAAGCTGCTGACTTCTTTGTTCCAGGAATTCAGACTGCAGTTCGTCAGGAAAGAAGCGAAACAAATCGGCACAGGGTGCCCAACAAATATATTCCCTCCTAGTCTGCTGTTCTGCTATTTGATGTAAATGTCCCTGAATGCAATCAGAGACTTTGTCGTCTGAGCATTGAGGATAAAGCGATGACAAGTTCTCGAAACAAAACAACTTGCTCCATTCATTTAGTTGTAATAACCATAATTGTGCATACAGCTACACCACGGTCTCAAACTTGCTCCATTCTTTTTCTAAACCATTAAAGAAACCTATTCAATAGATCAGTTCAACGGCCACCACTAATTTTAGCTGAAACCAGTACAAACAAAATTGAAACCTGCAAAGATAAGGAAAATACATGATGAATTCAAAGATAAAGAAAACTTGCAACATGCATCTTGGTACGTAAATGTCGTAGCGAGGGACTAAATAAGAAGATGATAAATATTTGGCAACCAAATTGGTTATGTGACATCCAACACTGCACATAAGAGGATTCACACACAATTACAGAGGGCAGTGGAGTTATGTTACAGAGCAAGATAGTCACATGCTAGTTTGCCCAGAATCTGGAGGATGGCAACGTCAATGAAAATGGCATCTATATGGATGATTGCTTTCTACCAAAGAGTAGAAATTGGGGGGCCTTCATTTCCAAATGCCAATAAAGTGCAACCACTATATAATACCGTACAGAATCAACTAGGAACTGCTTGATGTGTAACTTTTACGAACCAATTTGTGCATACGTCCCATTTCAATTCAAACTCCAAACTAATGGTATATATGTTTTTGGGAAATGCAAGCCAGGCAGAAACATGTTTCACTCTCTGTAAATATAGTTAAGTGGGAACTTTCCTAAAGTAAGATGATAAAATTTGACTACCCTACTGGTTATGTGACATGCAACATTGCACATAAGAGGATTCACAGACAATTACAGAGGTGGAGTTATGTTAAGAGAGTGGCAAAAAATAACGCAACACCCACAAGGGGAACCGTAGCAAGGTGGTCAAATGCTAGTTTGTGCAGAATCTGGATGATGGCAAGCTAAATCAAAATAGCCTGAAAGAGGATAACATTACTATATTGATGTTTTCTAGTAAAGAGTAGAAATTGGGGGCCCTTCACTTGCAAATGTCAATGAAGTGCAACCACTATATATAATACTAATACAGAATCAACTAAGAACTACTTGATGTGTAATTTTTACTAACTAATTCGCGCATACGTCGTACTTCAATTCAAAGTCCAACCAGATGGTATGTTTTTTGGATAATGCAAGGCAGGCAGAAATATGTTTCCCTCTTTTTTCATCAAATATGGGAGTCTCAGCCTTTCTCCACATACATGCAAATTCTTATATTTTCCTATCAAATTTCATATTTTCTTCACAATGCATGAACCTGTTGAAAAATATTAAAAAATACAAGTAGCATGGAGAGTGCTGATAGTTTAACTCACATTCAGATCCAGGAATTCTGCTAGTATGTTGGATATTAATTTTCTCAAGGGGTATGCCGTAGGTAGTCAGCACGCTCAAGATTTTGTGAACCCTCATATCAACGTTTGCACATCTGATTTCAACCATCTTAAGCCGGTCAGACGCAACTGACTGTCCCAATGGTTTGTATACTCCTTCTGTTTCGATTACACGAGGAGGTGTCTAACATAAAAAAAAATACTAGGTATGTGAGTAATCATGGTTGGTCAACTTCAAAACACACGGCTATTTATGCTAAGACTACATACCTTAGAAAGTTTAATGGTAAGCTTCTCCAAGATTGGTGCGTGTTGGAGAAAGCAAATCAGTGCATTGTGGTGAGCAGCCAAACACCAGTCATTGAGAAACAAAGTCTTTAACTTGGTAAATGTGGGGCACCACCTTAAATCCCTGTTGAAAACAATCTAGGAAAGTGCAAAAGTGTGCGTCAGATAAAATGTGGATCTTTTTTCTAATCTCTGAAGTAGAAAATGCAGTGTGCTGCTGCTAGGAATAATGAAGAGGGAAGCATATATACCACATCATACTCAGCCGACAGCTCCAAGCATGTAGCTTCAGACAATCCTTTGAGAAATATGCTGTTGTTGCGGTCATAAAAAGGCTCTGATTGAGGATATTCAGGATCCCCATAGTAATAATAGCAACCATCGCAGGTTTCGCTTTCATCGCCACAACCATCAAACCGATCCTGATAGCACTGGTCATTGCATTCTTCATTGAGCACAACAATCGCTCTATCTAACTGCGGCAATCTTTCTAGCAGCGGAACCCTTCCACGGTGGAACTGGATCAACTCAAGCGAAACAAGAGCTGGTAGAGACATAAGAATGCGATAATACTCAGAAGCGTAGCAGCGGGCGATGCGCAGATGCTTCAAGGATGGAGACAAGATCTTCTGGAGGAAAACATCGCAGTCCTCCATGTTCAGCTCGACCAGCGCCGGACAGCCTGAGAAATCAACAACCTTGTCGTTGACACCTACGCCAATAAGCTCCAATCTCGTGAGGTGCTGTGAAACGGGATGCAGATCCTGAAATAGTGGCGAGGGTTCCATGAAATCCTCGACGACGCGAATCCGGAGCGCCCGGACACGGGACACGAGTTGATGGATCCAGCGGCCGGCGTGCTGCTCGTTCGCAGGCGATTGCATGAACCCGTCGGAATCGAAGTCGAAGTCGCAGGTGTCCAGAGGCGCGTCGAGGCCGCCGGCGCACCACAGGTGCAGCAGCAGGTGGTCGACGAACTGCGCGAACCTGTCGTTGCTGCCCCACCCGTTGGCGCCGGTGAAGCGGAGGGAAGTCACGGACCGCCAGACGCCGCGCCAGCGCCGGGCGAGCACGCAGGTCTGGACCACGTCTTGGGCCGGCAGGAAGCCGAGCACGTGGTGGAGGACGTCATCCGGGAGGGCGCTGATGCGATCCACCCCGCTCGCCATGGATGACGCTTCCGTTCTGGGGCGGCGTTCCGTCGAACAGGTGGTGTGCGCCGCCGCTCGGGGGCGCCAGAAGAACGTCTACGAGAACAGGCGGTAGGAGGTGATTCAGTTCACTCCAGATCCAGGGTTTCGGGTTCAAGCCAAGAAAGAAAAAATAATGCTCGATTCGTAGGGACAAAGATCTCCTGGGCACCTGCTGTTTCAAAAAAAATTGAAGTCATACAAAAATCATTGTATAGCCAATAAATTATCCCATAAACGTGCAAATTTTCAATTTTTGGATTCTTAGAGGCTACATTGTTTCCAAAAATACATGTATGACAGTTTCGACAGTGCGAAAAGTGGAGACGTCACGTGCGCGTGTAACCCTGACGCAAAATGGTTGTAGATCTAATTTTACCGGGTCGGTTTCGTGGCAAAGCTCAACCTCATCTTTTCTTTTGGTCACTCCGAGACAGAGTAGATAAAATCCTCACTTTTTTCCTTTCGATATCGGCGATGGCGAAGACATGGATCCACCTTAACAGCCGATTTCATCAACTCCGGCACGAGACCGTCAGTATTGTTCGTCTTTGCAGACCGTCTCCTTCATCTCCGGCACGGGATATGCGACATTCTCTCCATCGTTGACACGGGTTTTTCTCCTTCTCCGACGATGGATACTCTCCCTCGTCTACAATGGTGTATGTAAACCACCATGTCTTCCCGTACAATTTGTCCCCATGGTAAGTGGTAACATGTAGGGTCAAAATGGCAAGTACCCATGCTAGATCGAATTGTTGACAATTCCACTTGATGAGTCTAATCCATCAAGCAGGGGTCTCATCAGGCAGCAACACTCATAGTTGTGATTCAGGCATGGATCCCATCGCTTCACAAGTTAGGCGTGCTACCTATATCCACCAGTTACGTATGGTCCTATGTTTCTTCGAGATTAGAAGAAGATTGCAAATCTGAACTACATCTACAACTCGAACGGCGTAGAGGTTGTCTAAATGTGACGGATAAAAGTAGCCTCCTTCTTTGAACTTGTCAAAAGGTATATGGGGAGTGGATTACTCCAAGATAGCATACAAACCTCCGTGAAAGAGCAAGTTTCTATGTTTCATTATGTTATAGGTCATAACCAGAGGTTTAAAGTGACCCACAAATATTCATGGGATCAATACCCCTCCATTTATTTCGCAAAAAATCCCTCCATTTAAAGAAATTCTTGTTTGCAACTGGGAAGATCAGAGAAAACATGATCTAGCAACCAACGGGTAAAACACTAAGCAAGACATCAAATAACTATAGATGGTATCCATATTTCAAGGTGAGCGCCATCACTCTATTTTCATTTTGTCACAAGACTATCATGGACATAATCTTGATTGTGTGTTCGTGTCATCAGATGATTGTATTGCCAAGATCACAACCCGCAACATACATGAGATGGAAGTACTACACCGGCTAGAATGTCCTTGTTGCTATAGATTCCTATTCAGATTCCCATTCTGGGTGTTGCATTATTTATCTTAAGAAAACACATGGCTATTTATCTTAAGACTACGGACCTTAGAAAGCTGAATAGTAAGCTTCTACAAAATTGGTGTGTGTTAGAGAAAGCAAATCAGTGCACTGTGGTGAGCAGACAAACACCGGTCGCTAAGAAACAAAGTCTTTAACTTGGTAAATGTGGGGTACCACTTTAAATCCATGTTGAAAACAATCTAGGAAAGTGCAAATGCATGCGTCAGATCAAATGCTGACCTTTTTTCTATCTATAGATGAAGTAGAAAACGCATTCTGCTGCTACTAGGAATAATGAAGAGAGAAGCATACCACATCATACTCAGCCGACAGCTCCAAGTATGTAGGTTCTGACAAGCCTTTGAGAAATATGCTGTTGTTCCAGGCGCAAAATGGCCCAGACGGGGATATTGAGTGTCACGCCCCAAGACAGGCCCTGGGAGAATGACAGTCGCCGTGCGTCAATAAATTGAGAGGCTTATACCCGCGCAAAGCTAAAAATGCAGGCGAAAACCAGCACAGTGGATCTCGAGAAGTTCATATATTCAATGTTTTACAATTTTATTCTCAATTACACCATAGTTACAACTAGATTCTCTAATCGCTTCCCACCTGCTGGTCCAGCCTAAATCTCCGACGACGGGATCTTCCGCTACAACGTCTGCGACTAAAAAAAACATAGGGAAGTTGATGAGTACAACAAATCATATTCAGCAAACCGGTTATACACAATCATATAAACTGTAAAATAGAAATGCTTTTCTAAAAACAATATATGGTCAAAGTATTAATCATATTAAAATCATGGTACCACACATGAAAGTAAGCGTTCCCAACCCGGGAGTCACAGGGGTGAAATTTCACACTTTTACACTCGAGGGGTACTCCGACGTCGACAGCCTCAACTAGCACCACACAGGCGCTAGAAGAGCAAAGCCCTTTAGCCCACTAGAACCTAGACACCTGAACATATTGATGTTGATCGCTCCTACGGATCCATCATCGACACGTTCCATAACAGGGCCGTCCCTATCAGAGAACTCAGTCAGTCCCATACCTAAACTGTGACCGGTACAATATATTTATCTTTGTAGCACCAAATTTTCTCTTATAAAAACAATATTTTTCTCAGTTAACCACTTTCTATCGATATTCGTGCTAATGTCCGGCTCTTACCGGTGGCTCATCGGATCCATCACCATGTAACAACACCGGCGAATTAGCCCACGAATATCTCCAATACCATCTACCAAAATCTACTTTACAAAATGCATGAGAGAGTATAAAAGCAGCTTGCCTCGGGTAAAATCCAGATCAATGTATAGCTTCAAATAGAACACCAGCAGTAATACACAAGGAAACACCCATCTATGCATGGCTCGGCTCTCTTCTACGACTATAGTTCCGCTTTCTTCTACTACAGATTAGCAGCAACTAAGGGCATCTCCAACGGGGCGACCCATCGCGCGCCCGCGCGTTCAGATAGGTCCAGTCGGACAAAAAAACGGCCCAACGCGGCGACGCACCGCAAATGCGGATGGCCGCGGCGTCCGGGACGACGCAAACCCGGCCCAAATTTGGGCTAGGTTTGCGTGGCCGCGGATGGCACGCGGCGTCCGGTCGCGTCCGGACGCTTGGCTGCTCGTCTCCCTTTGGCCCACCTGTCGGTGACCGGGAGGCTTATTAAATATGGATTGGAGGGATCTGTCCCTCCAATCCACTCCACTGTCCACTCCCCGAGAGCAACCTCCGCCATGGCCCCGAAGCGACGGTTCGCTCCCGGAGCCAACGACGAGGAGGCGAGCAGCAGCCGCCGTCCTCCACCGGCGCTGCGGGCCGGAGGAAACCGCGGCGGCCTCCACATCGGAGAGGCCGCCCGCGGCGGCGCGGCATTGGCGCAACCGCCGCCGCTGTTCCTCGAGCCGAAGCCAGAGTCCTCGGAGGAGGACCCTGATACGTCTCAAACGTATCTATAATTTCTTATGTTCCATGCTACTTTTATGATGATACTCACATGTTTTATACACACTTTATGTCATTATTATGCATTTTCTGGCACTAACTTATTGACGAGATGCCGAAGAGCCAGTTGTTGTTTTCTGCTGTTTTTGGTTTCAGAAATCCTACAAAGGAAATATTCTCGGAATTGGACGAAATCAACGCCCAGGGTCTTATTTTTCCACGGAGCTTCCAGAAGACCGAAGAACATACGAAGTGGGGCCACGAGGTGGCCAAACCACAGGGCGGCGCGGCCAGGGAGGGGCCCGCGCCGGCCTGTGGTGTGGGCCCCTTGTCAGCCCTCCAACTCTGCCCTTCCGCCTACTTAAAGCCTTCGTCGCGAAAACCTATTACCGAGAGCCACGATACGGAAAACCTTCCAGAGACACCGTCACCGCGAATCCCATCTTGGGGGTCAGGAGATCGCCTCCGGCACCCTGCCGGAGAGGGGAATCATCTCCCGGAGGACTCTTCATCGCCATGATCGCCTCCGGATCGATGTGTGAGTAGTTCACCCTGAACTATGGGTCCATAGCAGTAGCTAGATGGTTGTCTTCTCCTCATTGTGCTATCATTATAGATCTTGTGAGCTGCCTATCATGATCAAGATCATCTATTTGTAATGCTACATGTTGTGTTTGTTGGGATCCGATGAATATGGAATACTATGTCAAGTTGATTATCAATCTATCATATATGTGTTGTTTATGATCTTGCATGCTCTCCAGTAGAGGCTCTGGCCAAGTTGATACTTGTAACTCCAAGATGGAGTATTTATGCTCGATAGTGGGTTCATGCCTCCATTAAATCTGGGACAGTGAAAGTTCTAAGGTTGTGGATGTCTGTTGCCACTAGGGATAAAACATCGATGCTTTGTCTAAGGATATTTGTGTTGATTATATTACGCACCATACTTAATGCAATTGTCTGTTGTTTGCAACTTAATACTGGAAGGGGTGCGGATGCTAACCCGAAGGTGGACTTTTAGGCATAGATGCATGCCGATAGCGGTCTATGTACTTTGTCGTAATGCCCGATTGAATCTCACTCTACTCATCATGATATGTATGTGCATTGTTATGCTCTCTATTTGTCAATTGCCCAACTGTAATTTGTTCACCCAACATGCTATTTCTTATTGGAGAGACACCACTAGTGAACTGTGGACCCCGGTCCAATTCTTTTACATCTGAATACAACCTACTGCAAACATTGTTCTTTACTGTTCTTCGCATACAAACATCATTTTCCACACCATACATTTAATCCTTTGTTTACAGCAAGCCGGTGAGATTGACAACCTCACTGTTAAGTTGGGGCAAAGTATTTGGATTGTGTTGTGCAGTTCCACGTTGCCGCGGAATCCCCGTGTTGCGCCGCACTACACTCGTCACCAACAACCTTCACGTGCTCCTTGACTCCTACTGGTTCGATAAACCTTGGTTTCTTACTGAGGGAAAACTTGCTGATGTATACATCAGACCTTCCTCTTGGGGTTCCCAACGGACGAGTGCTTTACCGTCACAAGGAAGCTACTTTCTGGTGCCGTTGCAATCCAACACCCACGTCAACAGCTCTTTTTCTGGCGCCGTTGCCGGGGAGATCAAGACACGCTGCAAGGGGAGTCTCCCACTTCCAATCTCTTTAGTTTGTTTTTGTCTTGCTTTACTTTATTTTATTTACTGCTTTGTTTGCTTCCTTATATCAAAATACAAAAAAATTAGTTACTTGCTTTACTTTATTTACTATCTTGTTTGCGTTCTCTATATCAAAAACACAAAAAAATTAGTTACTTGCATTTACTTTATCTAGTTTGCTTTATTTACTATTGCTAAAATGGGTACTCCTGAAAATACTAAGTTGTGTGACTTCACTAGCACAAATAAGAATGATTTCCTATGCACACCTATTGCTCCACCTGCTACTACAACATAATTTTTTGAAATTAAACCTGCTTTCAATCTTGTTATGAGAGAGCAATTTTCTGGTGTTAGTTCTGATGATGCTGCTGCCCATCTTAATAATTTTGTTGAACTTTGTGAAATGCAAAAGTATAAGTATGTAGATGGTAACATTATAAAATTAAAATTGTTTCCTTTCTCCTTAATAGGAAGAGCTAAAGATTGGTTGCTTTTTTGCCTAAGAATAGTATTGATTCATGGACTAAATGTAAGGATGCTTTTATTGGTAGATATTATCCTCCTGCTAAAATTATATCTTTGAGAAGTAGCATAATGAATTTTATGCAATTGGATAATGAGCATGTTGCTCAAGCATGGGAAAGAATGAAATCTTTGGTTAAAAATTGCCCTACCCATGGACTGACTACTTAGATGATCATCCAAACCTTTTATGCAGGATTTTTCTTCGCGGAACCTATTGGATTCAGCTGCTGAAGGTACTTTTATGTCCATCACTCTAGGCGCCGCAACAAAGTTTCTTGATGATATGATGATTAATTACTCAATGGCACACGGAAAGAGCTCCACAAGGTAAGAAGGTAAATTATGTTGAAGAAACCTCCTCCTTGAGTGATAAGATTGATGCTATTATGTCTATGCTTGTTAATGGTAGATCTAATATTGATCCTAATAATGTTACTTTAGCTTCATTGGTTGCTCAAGAAGAGCATGTTGATGTGAACTTCCTTAAAAATAATAATTTCAACAACCATGCTTATAGGAATAATTTTGGTAACAACTATAGGCCATATCCTTCTAATAATGGTAACGGTTATGGTAATTCTTATGGTAATTATTACAACAATAATAGGAGTGTACCCTCTGGTCTTGAAGCCATGCTTAAAGAATTTATTAGTACACGAACAGCTTTTAACAAAACTGTTGAACAAAAGCTTGGTAAAATTGATATTCTTGCTTCTAAAGTTGATAGTCTTGCTGCCGATGTTGATCTTTTGAAATTGAAAGTTATGCCTAATGAAACTAAAGATATTAAGTCATTTGCTACAGCAAACGCCATCCAAGTTCGAATTAACGAGAATATTAGATTGATGGCTGAATTACATGCTAGGTGGGAAAGAGAAGAAAAACTAGCTAACAAGAATAATGTAGCTAAAGTTTGGACTATTACCACCGCTAGTAATGCTAATGCTTCACATGTTGCTACACCTCCTACTATCAATGGTAAAATAATTGGTGTTGGCAATGTTTCTACTCCTAATGCAAAGCATGCAAAACTGACTGAAACTGCTAAAATTGCTGAAACTGCCTGTGATAAAACTGCTGAAATTTTTCAAAATATTGGGAACAATGATCCCATTGCTGTAGACCATAATGGTTTAGATTTTTATGATTGTCACATCTCTGAAGTTATAAAGTTTTACAAAAACTTGCTAGAAATCCTAATGCTAGTGCTATAAATTTGGCCTTTACAAAACATATTACAAATGCTCTCATTAAAGTTAGAGAAGATAAATTAAAACTTGAAACTTCTATTCCTAGGAAGTTGGAAGATGGTTAGGAGCCCATCATTAAGATGAAGGTCAATGATTTTGATTGTAATGCTTTATGTGATCTTGGTGCAAGTATTTCTGTTATGCCTAAGAAAATCTATAACATGCGTGACTTGCCACCATTGAAAAATTATTATTTGGATGTTAATCTTGCTGATAATTCTACAAAGAAACCTTTGGGGAGGATTAATAATGTTTGCATTACTGTTAATAATAACCTTGTCCCCGTTGATTTTGTTGTCTTGGATATTGAATGCAATGCATATTGTCCCATTATTTTTGGAAGACCTTTTCTTCGAACTGTTGGTGCTATTATTGATATGAAGGAAGGTAATATTAAATATCAATTTCCTCTCAAAAAAGGTATGGAACACTTCCCTAGAAAGAGAATGAAGTTACCTTTTGATTCTATTATTAGAACAAATTATGATGTTGATGCTTCATCTCTTGATAATACTTGATTCACACTTTCTGCGCCTAGCTGAAAGGCGTTAAAGAAAAGCGCTTATGGGAGACAACCCATTATTTTACTTCTGCACTTTTGTTTTATATTTGTGTCTTGGAAGTTGTTACTACTGTAGCAACCTCTTCTTATCTTTATTTTATTGCATTGTTGTGCCAAGTAAAGTCTTTGATAGTAAAGATGATACTAGATTTGAATTACTGCGCAGAAACAGAATTCTACAGTCACGAAATTGAGTAGCCCCGTCTGTAGGTAACTCAGAAAAATCTGCCAATTTATGTGCGCGATCCTCAGATATGTACGCAACTTTCATTCAATTTGAGCATTTTCATCTGAGCAAGTTAAGTACCCCAGAAAAATTCGTCTTTACGTACTGTTCTGTTTTGACAGATTCTGCCTTTTATTTCGCATTGCCTGTTTTGCTATGTTTGATGGATTTCTTTGTTCCATTAACTTTCAGTAGCTTTGTGCAATATCCAGAAGTGTTAAGAATGATTATGTCACCTCTGAATATGTGAATTTTTGATTATGCACTAACCCTCTAATGAGTTTGTTTTGAGTTTGGTGTGGAGGAAGTTTTCAAGGATCAAGAGAGGAGGGTGATACAATATGATCAAGGAGAGTGAAAACTCTAAGCTTGGGGATGCCCCCGTGGTTCATCCCTGCATATTTCAAGAAGACTCAAGCATCTAAGCTTGGCATTCATCGACAACTTATCAGGTCACCTCTAGTGAAACTATATTTTTATTCCGTCACATCTTATGTGCTTTACTTGGAGCATCTTTATGTTTTTGTTTTTGTTTTTGTTTGAATAAAATCGGATCCTAGAATTCTTTACGTGGGAGAGAGACACGCTCTGCTGTTGCATATGAACACATGTGTTCTTAGCTTTACTCTTAATGTTCATGGCGAAGGTTGAAACTGCTTCGTTCATTGTTATATGGTTGGAAACAGAAAATGCTTCATGTGGTAATTGGTATAACATCTTGAATAATTTGATACTTGGAAATTGTTGTGCTCAAATAGATCATGTTTAGCTCTTGCATCATGTACTTTGCACCTATTAGTGAAGAAACTGAAGGAGATATGCCCTAGAGGCAATAATAAAGTGGTTATTATTTATATCTTTATGTTTATGATAAATGTTTATATATCATGCTAGAATTGTATTAACCGAAACATTAGTACATGTGTGATATGTAGACAAACAAGAAGTCCCTAGTATGCCTCTTAAACTAGCTTGTTGATTAATGGATGATTAGTTTCATAATCATGAACATTGGATGTTATTAATAACAAGGTTATATCATTATATGAATGATGTAATGGACACACCCAATTAAGCGTAGCATAAGATCTCGTCATTAAGTTATTTGCTATAAGCTTTCGATACATAGTTACCTAGTCCTTATGACCATGAGATCATATAAATCACTTATACCGGAAAGGTATTTTGATTACACCAAACACCACTGCGTAAATGGGTGGCTATAAAAGTGGGATCAAGTATCCGGAATGAGTTGAAGCATATGGATCAACAGTGGATTTGTCCATCCCGATGACGGATAGATATACTCTGGGCCCTCTCGGTGGAATGTCGTCTAATGTCTTGCAAGCATATGAATAAGTTCATAAGAGACCACATACCACGGTACGAGTAAAGAGTACTTGTCGAGACGAGGTTGAACAAGGTATAAAGTGATACCGAAGATCAAACCTCGGACATGTAAAATATCGCGTGACAAAGGGAATTGGTATTATATGTGAATGGTTCATTCGATCACTAAAGTCATCGTTGAATATGTGGGAGCCATTATGGATCTCCAGATCCCGCTATTGGTTATTGGTCGGAGTGAGTACTCAACCATGTCCGCATAGTTCACGAACCGTAGGGTGACACACTTAAAGTTGGATGTTGAAATGGTAGAAATTGAATATGGAATGGAGGTCGAATATTTGTTCGGAGTCCCGGATGAGATCCCGGACATCACGAGGAGTTCCGGAATGGTCCGGAGAATAAGATTCATATATAGGATGTCATTTTATGTGAATTAAAATGTCGCGGAAGGTTCTATGGAAGGTTCTAGAAGGTTCTAGAAAAGTCCGGAAGAAACCACCAAGGAAGGTGGAGTCCACATGGGACTCCACCTCCATGGCCGGCCAACCATAGTGGGGAGGAGTCCCAAGTGGACTCCCCAGGGGCCGGCCACACCCCCATATGGGAGGTGGAAATCCCACCTTTGGTGGGAGTCCTAGTTGGGCTAGGTTTCCCCTTTTATGGAGGTTTTTGGTTCTGGTCTTATTCGAAGACTTGGAGACCAACTCTTGGGAATCCACCTATATAATGAGGGGCCAAGGGAGGGGGCCGGCCACCCCAAGACCACAAGCTGGCCGCCCCATTGAAGTGGCCGGCCACCCCTCCCAAACCCTAGCCGCCCTCCTCCTCCATATCTCCCGCGTAGCTTAAGCGAAGCTCCGCCGGACTTCTTCACCGCCACCGACACCACACCGTCGTGCTGTCGGATTCAAGAGGAGCTACTACTTCCGCTGCCCGAACGGGGAGGTGGACGTCGTCTTCATCAACAACCGAACGTGTGACCGAGTACGGAGGTGCTGCCCGTTCGTGGCGCCGGAACCGATCGTGATCAAGATCTTCTACGCGCTTTCGCAAGCGGCAAGTGATCGTCTACCGCAGCAACAAGAGCCTCATCTTGTAGGCTTTGGAATCTCTTCAAGGGTGAGACTCGATACCCCTCGTTGCTACCGTCTTCTAGATTGCATCTTGGCTTGGATTGCGTGTTCGCGGTAGGAAAATTTTTGTTTTCTATGCAACGTTATCCTACAGTGGTATCAGAGCCGTGTCTATGCATAGATGGTTGCACGAGTAGAACACAATGGTTTGTGGGCGTTGATGCTCTTGTTATCTTTAGTTTGAGTACTTTGCATCTTTGTGGCATAGTGGGATGAAGCGGCTCGGACTAACTTTACATGACCGCGTTCATGAGACTTGTTCCTCGTTCGACATGCAACTTGTATTGCATAAGAGGCTTTGCGGGTGTCTGTCTCTCCTACTATAGTGAAGATTCAATTTACTCTTCTATCGAAAACATTAGTATCAACGTTGTGGTTCATGTTCGTAGGTAGATTAGATCACTCTCGAAAACCCTAAACCACGTAAAATATGCAAACCAAATTAGAGACGTCTAACTTGTTTTTGCAGGGTTTGGTGATGTGATATGGCCATAATATGATGATGAATATGTATGAGATGATCATTATTGTATTGTGGCAACCGGCAGGAGCCTTATGGTTGTCTTTAATTTTCATGTTGAATAGTATTTCAAAGTAGTTGTAATAGTTGCTACATGAGGTGAACAACCATGAAGACGGCGCCATGGACCTTGACGCTACGCCGATGATGATGGAGATCATGCCCGAAGATGATGGAGATCATGTTCGTGCTTTGGAGATGAAGATCAAAGGCGCAAAGACAAAAGGGCCATATCATATCACATATGAACTGCATGTGATGTTAATCCTTTTATGCATCTTATTTTGCTTAGATCGCGACGGTAGCATTATAAGATGATCCCTCACATTAATATCAAGATAATAAAGTGTTCTCCCCTCGTATGCACCGTTGTAACAGTTCGTCGTTTCAAGCATCTCGTGATGATCGGATGTGATAGATTCAACGATTCACATACAACGGGTGTAAGCCATGTTGCACACGCGGAATACTTGGGTTTGCTTGACGAGCCTAGCATGTACAGACATGGCCTCGGGACAATGGAAACCGAAAGGTTGAACACGAGTCATATGGATGATATGATCAACATGTTGATGTTCACCATTGAAACTACATCATCTCACGTGATGATCGGTTTTGGTGTAGTGGATTTGGATCGTGTACCACTTTACAACTATGAGGGATGTTGTATTAAGTGGGAGTTCATTAGTAATTAGATTAAAACATGAACTAATTATCATAAACATAGTCTTAGTAGTATTTTGAATTAATTTTGTAGTATTGGCATCCGTTTACTACTATGCGCTAGTCTTATAATTGAGATAGAAATACTGTTAAAATCTGACAAGAAACTTTACGGATTGGTACCGTATTGTTAAAGAATCAAGAATTGATTAAGTCCTATTGCAAACTTTTAGTAAACCTCACATTATTGATTCAAAGAGCTATGGTTTCAATTAGTACCTAAAGTTATCTTGTCTCCGTGAAACTTGAAGTTCAAATCTGTTTGAAAAGTAAGGAGCTGAAAATTTAGTTTTCAGAAATAATCAAGGTATGAGATATATGTGATATCTAAGACCTTATTGCAAGATGATAGAATATAATTTGGTGAGACTACATGAACTCATAAGTTTTATGGGAATGTACGAAGGTTGAAGACGCAAGGCGTCACAATCCTCCAACTATTGGGGCACTAACGATATTCGCATATCCATGAAGTGACCATCCTTAATATGCACTTACTAAAACTCGTCGTTTCAAGCATCACGTGATGATCGGGTGTGATAGATTCTACGTGTGCATACAACGGGTGCAAGCTAGATTTGCACATGCAAATACCAAGGTTAAAACTTTACGAGCCTAGCATGTACAGACATGGTCTCGGAAAGTCGTCATGATATGATGGATAAAATTATGAGTGAAATTGTTCATCATATTACAAAGTTACTAATAGTGAAATCTGGAACACTTGTTATATGATGATCAACTTCAAAGTAAGAACCTCAAGGTTATTGGTATTTGACCAACAAACCTAGAAGTTATTAATGTTGAAGTGTTTTTCTGAATAATGAGGAAAGCTAAAAGAGAAACTGCAAAAGATATTTTGGCAAAAAGAAAAGAAAAGACTAGAAAGTCTAGCTCAGGTGTATATAAATGATATACATGTTATGGTTGTATTCCTAGTTAAGTCACACAATGAAATTCTTGGGTATTAGTACCATATTGGTTGGTATGAAGTGTCATACAAAACAACGCAATACAAGAATACAATGGGCCTAAGTGAGTGACAAGGAATATGATAGGAATGCACGTCTGAACAAAATAAAGTGTTATTATGTTCGTCGTTGACATTCTATCTAGCCCTTAGAATTTATAATAAAGAACTTAATAATTGTTATTTTGCTCTGGTCAAATGAAAACAATAAGTTGTTTAAATTATGACATTACTCCATGTAAAATGGATAAGTTATTATAAATCTTAATGGTGAAACACACATACATAACACTGACGCTAAAAATGCCATAAGGCAAATGATTTGAATTCCACTTATTTGTGGAACCGCAATTTAGGTCATGTTAGAAAGGATCGCATGAAGGAACTCCATGCAAATGGATTTTTGGAGTCATTCGATTTGTTGAATCGTTTGGCACTTGCAAAATCTTTTCTGAAAGGTAATGACTGAAATACCGTTCATAGACCGAAGAGTTGAACGGGCAACTAACTTAGTGAAAACATACATAATGATATATGTGGTTCACTGGGCATAGTTGTGTGCGGAAGATTCTTCTACTTCATGAAAACTTTCAAACAATGAATTGAGTATATATGTGCATATATTCAATAAGGAAAAGTTTGAAACATTTGAATAGGATTCAAATAAATTTCAGCATGAAGTGGAAATCATCGTAATAGAAAAATCAAATATCTATGATTGGATCATGGTGGAAATATTTGAATTACGAGTTTTAGCGAACATCTAAGAGAGTTATGAAATTGTTCTACAACTCACATTTCTTGGAGTATCATAATGATGATATAGTATCCGAGATATGTATCCAAACCTTGTTGGATTAATGATGAGATAAAATATTATGACGCCATTATATTTTTGTGAATTATGCTTTAGTGACTACCGCTTTTACACTGAATAGAGCATCATCATGATCCGTTGAAATGACACCATACGAGTTATGGCATGGGTATAAACCTTAATAGTCCTTTCTTTAAATTTTGGTCTAAGAGTTTTCAACCAAAATCGGATGAATGTCTTTGTTGGTTATCCCAGAGATTTAATTGGGAATTCTTCCCACGAGACAAAGACAAAAGTGTTTGTCAATGTTTCTTATTTCCAAGAAATTGTTTCTAGTGAAGTTTTTGAGTGGGAGGACAATATAATTTGATAAGGTTTATGAACCTGAGCATAATGATCAGAGTAGCGCAGCATCGGAATTGGTTTCGGAAGCGGCCACGACGATCATGGCTCCCATGACTACAAAGTGTTTTAGCCATGGAGATCGAAGTACATATTGAACCTTGTAGGTATGGTTTACTTTGTGATCAAATAAAAGATTTGTGGACAAAGGATTGATTTTGAACAATAATAAACCAACTACAAACAAAGAAGTTATGATGGGCCCTGACTCCGTTAAAATGGCTATACGCCATGAAATCCAAGATAGATGAATATTTTTTGAAAGTAAATGGATCTATGAAATTGATGGACTTGGATGAAATATCCTTGAAGAAGCTCAACTTGTCGAAAAGTTGTTTACGACAAAGTTCAAAGAGTTGACTACGATAAGATTAAATCTTCCGTAGCAATGCTTATAGTCTATGTGGATTATTCTAGTAATCACTACATATTTCTTTTATGAGATATGTTAGTAGAGTGGCAAAATACACTACTTAACAGAAGTGTGTATTAAAGGTGTATACAAGATACAACCAAGAGTTTTGCTGGTCCGTGGAATACTAGATAGGTATACGAACTTCAATTGGATGAAGTAAGTATCATGGAGTTAGAATCTTCACCAGATGAAATAGTCAAAGAGTTTTTGATTTCATCAGAAACGATGAAGAGGCTTGCATTTGCAAGAAATTAAGTGGGAGCGCTAAGACATATTTATAATACTTTATGTAGATGACATATAGTTGGTTATAAATGATGTAATTATATACTTGATTAAAAGGTTTCATTGAAAATTAAACTTCAATGAAAGGATATGGACTGAAACAAATTTAGTGTCAAGATCTATGAAGATAGATTGAAACACAAAATAAGTTTAAGTCAAAGTACATAGAATGGATATTGAAATAGTTCAATATAGAAATATTAAGAAGATGTTCTTGTCATGTGAAGTTTTAACAAGACTTGAGTGTATATGACACTCAATGAGTAAAAACACATGAGTGACTTTAGATCACGAATAATATGTACACAATCAGATATCTTGTGCTCTAAAATGTTATGAGCATATACCAGAATGATTCATGAGATGATCATTGAAAAACAGTAAGAATATTCTTGAAGTACTTAAGAAGAACCAAGAATATATATATATAGTTTTGTATGGAGAAATGACAAACAAATTGCTGTAAGATGTTGCACCGATATTTGTTTTGTCACATATGAAAATAAAATTTCAATCTCAAATTAGACTAAGTGTTGTTTTAAAAGGTAGCACAATGAGCTAGAAGTTGTCTATGCTAGATTTAGAATAGTTCTAAATATTGTGACGGATTCTACAAAAGAAGGCAGAATATGTCATTGTTTTGACAAATGACAAAGGATGTTAAAGTCAAGAGGTTCTTTGAGAACTTGGTGTAGTTCCAGAGTCAGAATTTTGAAGCTATATTGTGTGTGACAATATTAGTAACATATTTCAGACCGCGGAATTAAGGTTCCACCAGAAGACCAAACATATTTAAATGCCGACTCATTTGGAAATGATGCGTTGAGACGCAAATGAATTACAAAATACATACGTTTCTGAGCGTGTCAGATCCGTTGACTAAAGCTCTCCCTAGGGCAAAGCATGACCAACACCAGAATGCCATGGGTGTTAGGTATATTACAATGTAATCTAGATTATTGACTCTAGTGCAAGTGGGAGACTGAAGGAGATATGCCCTAGAGGCAATAATAAAGTGGTTATTATTTATATCTTTATGTTTATGATAAATGTTTATATATCATGCTAGAATTGTATTAACCAAAACATTAGTACATGTGTGATATGTAGACAAACAAGAAGTCCCTAGTATGCCTCTTAAACTAGCTTGTTGATTAATGGATGATTAGTTTCATAATCATGAACATTGGATGTTATTAATAACAAGGTTATATCATTATATGAATGATGTAATGGACACACCCAATTAAGCGTAGCATAAGATCTCGTCATTAAGTTATTTGCTATAAGCTTTCGATACATAGTTACCTAGTCCTTATGACCATGAGATCATATAAATCACTTATACCGGAAAGGTATTTTGATTACACCAAACACCACTGCGTAAATGGGTGGCTATAAAAGTGGGATCAAGTATCCGGAAAGTATGAGTTGAAGCATATGGATCAACAGTGGGATTTGTCCATCCCGATGACGGATAGATATACTGGGCCCTCTCGGTGGAATGTCGTCTAATATCTTGCAAGCATATGAATAAGTTCATAAGAGACCACATACCACGGTACGAGTAAAGAGTACTTGTCAGAGACGAGGTTGAACAAGGTATAAAGTGATACCGAAGATCAAACCTCGGACAAGTAAAATATCGCGTGACAAAGGGAATTGGTATTATATGTGAATGGTTCATTCGATCACTAAAGTCATCGTTGAATATGTGGGAGCCATTATGGATCTCCAGATCCCGCTATTGGTTATTGGTCGGAGTGAGTACTCAACCATGTCCGCATAGTTCACGAACCGTAGGGTGACACACTTAAAGTTGGATGTTGAAATGGTAGAAATTGAATATGGAATGGAGGTCGAATATTTGTTCGGAGTCCCGGATGAGATCCCGGACATCACGAGGAGTTCCGGAATGGTCCGAGAATAAGATTCATATATAGGATGTCATTTATGTGAATTAAAATGTCGCGGAAGGTTCTATGGAAGGTTCTAGAAGGTTCTAGAAAAGAAACCACCAAGGAAGGTGGAGTCCACATGGGACTCCACCTCCATGGCCGGCCAACCATAGTGGGGGAGGAGTCCCAAGTGGACTCCCCAGGGGCCGGCCACCCCCCCATATGGGAGGTGGAAATCCCACCTTTGGTGGGAGTCCTAGTTGGGCTAGGTTTCCCCTTTTATGGGAGGTTTTTGGTTGGTCTTATTCAAGACTTGGAGACCAACTCTTGGGAATCCACCTATATAATGAGGGCCAAGGGAGGGGGCCACCACCCCAAGACCACAAGCTGGCCGCCCCATTGAGTGGCCGCCACCCTCCCAAACCCTAGCCGCCCCTCTCCTCCATATCTCCCGCGTAGCTTAGCGGTTCTTCACCGCCACCGACACCACGCCGTCGTGTCGTCGGATTCAAGAGGAGCTACTACTTCGCTGCCCGCTGGAACGGGGAGGTGGACGTCGTCTTCATCAACAACCGAACGTGTGACCGAGTACGGAGGTGCTGCCCGTTCGTGGCGCCGGAACCGATCGTGATCAAGATCTTCTACGCGCTTTTGCAAGCGGCAAGTGATCGTCTACCGCAGCAACAAGAGCCTCCTCTTGTAGGCTTTGGAATCTCTTCAAGGGTGAGACTCGATACCCCCTCGTTGCTACCGTCTTCTAGATTGCATCTTGGCTTGGATTGCGTGTTCGCGGTAGGAAATTTTTTGTTTTCTATGCAACGTTATCCTACAGAAACACCATAGAGCTTGTTGAAATTTGGTTTGCATGATTGGTCTCTCTAAGTCTAGATATTTTCTGGTGAGGGTTTGAACAACAAGGAAAACAGTGTAGAGTCTTATAATGCTTGCAATATGTTCTTATGTAAGTTTTGCTGTACCGGTTCATACTTGAGTTTGCTTCAAACAACCTTGCTAGCCTAAGCCTTGTATTGAGAGGGATTACTGTGCATCCAAAATCCTTGAGCCAAAAACTATGCCATTTGTGTCCACCATACCTACCTACTACATGGTATTTCTGTCATTCCAAAGTAAATTGCTTGAGTGCTACCTTTAAAATTCCATTCTTTGTCTTTGCAATATATAGCTCATGGGAAAAATAGCTTTAAAAACTATTGTGGTATTGAATATGTACTTATGTGTCTTATTTCTTATAAGTTGCTTGTTGAGCGATAACCATGTTTCTGGGGACGCCATCAACTATTTCACCTTTGTTTAATATCGTGTGAGTTGCTATGCATGTTCGTCTTGTCTGAAGTAAGGGCGATTTATCATGATCAAATGGTTTGAGTATGCATATTGTTAGAGAAGAACATTGGGCCGCTAACTAAAGCCATGTATCATGGTGGAAGTTTCAGTTTGGACAACAATCCTCAATCTCTTATGAGAATATTATCTGTTGTTGAATGCTTATGCATTAAAGAGGAGTCCATTATCTGTCTATGTTGTCCGGCATGGGATGTCTAAGTTGAGAATAATCAAAAGCGAGAAATCCAATGCGAACTTTCTCCTTAGACCTTTGTACATGCGGCATAGAGGTACCCCTTTGTGACACTTGGTTGAAACATGTGCTATGCAATGATAATCCATGAAAATCCAAGCTAATTAGGACAAGGTGCGGGCACTATTGGTATACTATGCATGAGGCTTGCAGCTTATAGGATATCTTATACATAACACATATGAATTATTACTACCGTTGACAAAATTATTTCTATGTTTTCAAAATAAAAGCTCTAGCACAAATACAATCCATGCTTCCCTCGAAGGGCCCATTTTTTTACTTTTATGTTGAGCCGTTTACCTACTTCTTTCTATCTTAGAAGCAAACACTTGTGTCAACTGAGTGCATTGATTCCTACATACTTGCTTATCTGCATTCATCATATTACTTTGTGTTGACAATTATCCATGAGATAAACATGTTGAAGTTGAAAGCAACGCTGAAACTTATATCTTCCTTTGTGTTGCTTCAAAACTTTCTACTAAGAATCTATTGCTTTATGAGTTAACTCTTATGCAAGTCTTATTGATGCTTGTCTTGAAAGTACTATTCATGAAAAGTCTTTGCTACATGATTCAGTTGTTTATTCATTGTCTTTACCATTGCTTCGAATCACTTCATTCATCTCATATGCTTTACAATAGTATTGATCAAGATTATGATAGCATGTCACTTCAAATTATCCTTGTTATCGTTTACCTACTCGAGGGCGAGTAGGAACTAAGCTTGGGGATGATTGATACGTCTCAAACGTATCTATAATTTCTTATGTTCCATGCTACTTTTATGATGATACTCACATGTTTTATACACACTTTATGTCATTATTATGCATTTTCCGGCACTAACTTATTGACGAGATGCCGAAGAGCCGTTGCTGTTTTTCTGCTATTTTTGGTTTCAGAAATCCTACAAAGGGAATATTCTAATTGACGAAATCAACTGTGGTCTTATTTTCACTAGCTGAAGGAGATATGCCCTAGAGGCAATAATAAAGTGGTTATTATTTATATCTTTATGTTTATGATAAATGTTTATATATCATGCTAGAATTGTATTAACCGAAACATTAGTACATGTGTGATATGTAGACAAACAAGAAGTCCCTAGTATGCCTCTTAAACTAGCTTGTTGATTAATGGATGATTAGTTTCATAATCATGAACATTGGATGTTATTAATAACAAGGTTATGTCATTGTGTGAATGATGTAATGGACACACCCAATTAAGCGTAGCATAAGATCTCGTCATTAAGTTATTTGCTATAAGCTTTCGATACATAGTTACCTAGTCCTTATGACCATGAGATCATGTAAATCACTTATACCGGAAAGGTACTTTGATTACATCAAACACCACTGCGTAAATGGGTGGCTATAAAGGTGGGATTAAGTATCCGGAAAGTATGAGTTGAGGCATATGGATCAACAAGGGATTTGTCCATCCCGATGACGGATAGATATACTGGGCCCTCTCGGTGGAATGTCGTCTAATGTCTTGCAAGCATATGAATGAGTTCATAAGAGACCACATACCACGGTACGAGTAAAGAGTACTTGTCAGGAGACGAGGTTGAACAAGGTATAGAGTGATACCGAAGATCAAACCTCGGACAAGTAAAATATCGCGAGACAAAGGGAATTGGTAATATATGTGAATGGTTCATTCGATCACTAAAGTCATCGTTGAATATGTGGGAGCCATTATGGATCTCCAGATCCCGCTATTGGTTATTGGTCGGAGTGAGTACTCAACCATGTCCGCATAGTTCTCGAACCGTAGGGTGACACACTTAAAGTTGGATGTTGAAATGGTAGCACTTGAAATATGGAATGGAGTTCGAATATTTGTTCGGAGTCCCGGATGAGATCCCGACATCACGAGGAGTTCCGGAATGGTCCGGAGAATAAGATTCATATATAGGATGTCATTTTATGTGAAATAAAATGTCGCGGAAGGTTCTATGGAAGGTTCTAGAAGGTTCTAGAAAAGTCCGGAAGAAACCACCAAGGAAGGTGGAGTCCACATGGGACTCCACCACCATGGCCGGCCAGCCTAGATGGGGTGGAGTCCCAAGTGGACTCCACCATAGGGGGCCGGCCACCCCCCACATGGGAGGTGGAAATCCCACCCTTTGGGTGGGAGTCCTAGTTGGGCTAGGTTTCACCTCTTATGGAAGGTTTTGGTTTCGGTCTTATTCGAAGACTTGGACACCAACACTTGGGATCCACCTATATAATGAGGGGCCAAGGGAGGGGCCGGCCACCCCAAGACCACAAGCTGGCCGCCCCCCTGGTCGCCACCCTCCCAAACCCTAGCCAAGCTCATCTCCTCCATATTGCCCGCATAGCTTAGCGAAGCTCCGCCGGACTTCTTCACCGCCACCGACACCACGCCGTCGTGCTATCGGATTCAAGAGGAGCTACTACTTCCGCTGCCCGCTGGAACGGGGAGGTGGACGTCGTCTTCATCAACAACCGAACGTGTGACCGAGGCTGCCCGTTCGTGGCACCGGAACCGATCGTGATCAAGATCTTCTACACGCTTTTGCAAACGGCAAGTGATCGTCTACCGCAATAAGAGCCTACTCTTATAGGCTTTGGAATCTCTTCAAGGGTTAGTCTTGATCATCCCCTCGTTGCTCATCTTCTAGATTGCATCTTGGCTTGGATTGCGTGTTCGCGGTAGGAAATTTTTTGTTTTCTATGCAACGTTATCCTACAGAGCTTCCAAAAGACCGAAGAACATACGAAGTGGGGCCACGAGTGGCCAAACCACAGGCGGCGCGCCAGGGAGGGCCCCCGGCTGTGGTGTGGCCCCTACCCTCCGACTCGCCCTTCCACTTAAAGCCTTCGTCCGACAACGAGCCACGATGGAAAACCTTCCAGAGACGCGCCACCGCGAATCCCATCTCGGGGATTCAGGGACGCCCGCACCCCCGCCGGAGAGGGGAATCATCTCTGAGGACTCTTCATCGCCATGATCGCCTCCGAATCGATGTGTGAGTAGTTCACCCCTGGACTATGGGTCCATAGAAGTAGCTAGATGGTTGTCTTCTCCTCATTGTGCTATCATTGTAGATCTTGTGAGCTGCCTATCATGATCAAGATTATCTATTTGTAATGCTACATGTTGTGTTTGTTGGGATCCGATGAATATGGAATACTATGTCAAGTTGATTATCAATCTATCATATATGTGTTGTTTATGATCTTGCATGCTCTCCGTTATTAGTAGAGGCTCTGGCCAAGTTGATACTTGTAACTCCAAGAGGGAGTATTTATGCTCGATAGTGGGTTCATGCCTCCATTAAATCTGGGACAGTGATGATAAAGTTCTAAGGTTGTGGATGTGCTGTTGCCACTAGGGATAAAACATCGATGCTTTGTCTAAGGATATTTGTGTTGATTACATTACGCACCATACTTAATGCAATTGTCTGTTGTTTGCAACTTAATACTGGAAGGGTGCGGATGCTAACCCGAAGGTGGACTTTTTAGGCATAGATGCATGCTGGATAGCGGTCTATGTACTTTGTCGTAATGCCCGATTGAATTTCACTCTACTCATCATGATATGTATGTGCATTGTTATGCTCTCTCTATTTGTCAATTGCCCAACTGTAATTTTTCACCCAACATGCTATTTCTTATTGGAGAGACACCACTAGTGAACTGTGGACCCCGGTCCAATTCTTTTACATCTGAATACAACCTACTGCAAACATTGTTCTTTACTGTTCTTCGCATACAAACATCATTTTCCACACCATACATTTAATCCTTTGTTTACAGCCGTTGAGATTGACAACCTCACTGTTAAGTTGGGGCAAAGTATTTGGATTGTGTTGTGCAGGTTGGCGCCGGAATCCCGGTGTTGCGCCGCACTACACTCCGTCACCAACAACCTTCAGCTCCTTGACTCCTATCGGTTGATAAACCTTGGTTTCTTACCGAGGGAAAACTTGCTGCTGTATACATCATACCTTTCTCTTGGGGTTCCCAACGGACGAGTGTTACCGTCACAAGGAAGCTACTTTCCGGTGCCGAACCAACACCCATCCAACAACCCCGACCTCCGCGTCGCCCTGCTCATCTCGGTGGCGCAGGAGGACGCGAAATGGCCGCACCTCCATGCGGCCATTCGCACCTCCGAGATGGAGGAAGTCACCCGGCAGGCGGTGGAGGAAGCCAAGGCCTGGGAGTTGTACGCCCAGGCCCGCCAGGCGCGACGGGAGGAGGAGGAAGGGCGGCGGGAGAGGAGGCAAGCGCAGGAGAGGAGCAGCGACAGGAGGCGGCACCGCGCGGAGGAGGAGCGGGAGCGGCGCAGAAGGCCATGCGCAGCGCCGGGCGGAGAGGGAGCAGCGCCGGGGAGGAGGCGCTGCTCCGTGCGCCGGGTGGCTCCGGACCCCCATTCCGCTAGGGAGGAGGCCCTGTGGTCTCCGTGGCCGGACTCCCCGGCGCAGTCGAGCCACAATAGTGCCTCACCGCCCGGGGACGTCGTCGACGCCGACGCCGACGACGCCCACAGGGACTAGGCGGCGCACCGGTGGCCACCGCGCCGTCGACCAAACCCTAGCTTAGGGTTTTTTAATTTGTTTTTAATTTTAAAGCCCATATAGAGGGCTTCTTTTGTTAGTTTATTTGTCCAAAATAGGGCTATGTACAAATGTGCCCAAAATAGGGCATATTCTTAATGAAATTTAGTTCTAATGAAATTTAGTTCGAATTAGCGTTTAAATTTTCGTTTTGTTTTTTTCCGAATTTGCGCTGCGCCCGCGCGTTGGGCGGAGCGTGCAACCCAAACGGACACGCGGACGCAAGACGCTGTCCGGATGTCCGCGCGGCCATCCAAACGACGCAAGACGCTGTCCGGATGTCCGCGCGGCCATCCAAACGGCCCAAAGCGTCCATTTGGATCACATGGTTGGAGATGCCCTAACGCCACGCTTGTATCTCTCCATGTATACCTTTCCATCGGCAGCTCTCTCTCTGTTTGGCTCTCACTCTCCGTCTTCTCCCTCACTTGCTCTCTCTACGATTGATTACTGGAAGCCCTGAAATGCAGCAACGCTAACCTATTTATAGTATGAGACAGCGTCGGTTCGCTACAAAAATATCTTGCATAGCCGCTTTGCCGTCTAGACGCTGCCCAGATATCTCTTGCCGACATGAGCAAATGCAGCTAGTACTTCCGGCTGGCCAGCATGATGCATGAAGTCCACGCTGGAACCAATACTTCCAGCCACTAGCATGATGGCAACACATCACTTATAGCCTCTTAGATTAAGCCACGTTTCCACTACAAGAATGATTTGTACTTCTAGTACATGCACCGCTCGTGCATACAAAGTTCAGTGCACATGCACATAACTCGCACGAAGCAGCTCAAACGACTGATCCATGCATATGTACTATACTACAGATCATGCACAAATAAATCAACTTGCCACTTTGCTGAACTCATCTAATTATTGTTGCAAGCAAAGATTACCATCCAAGTTAAATACTAGAGATTAGCAAAAGAAATCACATTAATAAGAAACAAATTAGCATTTAACCCTAATTAAATAATAACTCGAAAAATCGGGTTATCACATTGAGGATCCCCAAATTAATAATAACAACCATCACAGGTTTCTTTTCTGCAATCATCAAACCGGACCTTAGAGCATTGATCACTGCATTCTTCACTGAGCACTTCGGTGTCCCCTCCTTTGGAAACTTTGGTCTCTTCTGGACGGCCATGATCTCCGTATACCCCTTCATGGACTAATTTATCCCTTTCACTTTAGGTGGTGGAAGAGGAGGGGGGACACTCAAGCTTTCTAGCAACCAAACCCTTCCTCGGTGGAGTTGAATCAACTCAAGCGAAACGAGAGCGAGGTAGAAATATTAGAATGCCATCGTACTCAGAGGTGTAGAAGCGGGCGGTTCATAGATTTTCAAGGATGGAGACGGGATCTGTTGGAGAAAAACATCGCAATCCTCCATATTCAGTTGGACCAATGCCGGGCAGCCTGAGAAATCAACAACCTTATCGTTGACACCTACACCAATAAGCTCTAATCTCGTGATGTGCTGGGAAACGAGATGCAAATCGCCAAATATGGGAGGGAGTTCCTCCTCCTCGACGACACGAATCTGGAGCGCCCGGACATGGGACACAACTTCACGGATCCAGTGGCTGGCGTGCTTCTCGTTCGCATGCAATCACATGAACTACGCATAGCTACGCCTTAAATAGATAGTAATATCGCTATACATACCTCAATGGGTGACTTTAGGACAGGTTCCCACACGGTGAGGTACGAGTAGACGGTCATGTCCAGATCATGCTCTGGATCCCAATCAGTATCAACAACATGCAGGGTGACCGGGACAACCTGGTCTTCCGCGTTGGACCGGCTTCCAAGGCATTCCTAGACGTTGCTTTCAGCAATAGCTATGTGTAGTTTAGTTTCTTGGGGAGGCAACCCCCCCAAACCCAACCAACCCACGAAATTTGGCCTACTCCCCCCCCCCCACAGACACACATATTTGACTAAATTAGCCTATAGTTTTCCCCATTTCACCTTGAATATCGGCTCATAGTTTCTTCCTAGCCCAATTGGTTCCCAGCAAGATGGCACATGCTCCGATACTGATTTTATGCACTTGCTATTCAAATGTGCCTCTATTGTTGATCTTTGGAGTAGGAACTCGTGAAATAGCTGGTTCTCCATTTCTCTTAAAAAATACTTACATTTAATTGTTGAGCCCTCTAGCTTTCTTATGAGCGTATTAGTGGATGATATAACACACACGCATGGGCGTCAATGTGTTATGTCGATTTATTTCTTGAGATTCCTGCTCGTCATGGTAGATAAAAGTAGCTCTCTGATGTGGGCATTACCCTTCGGGTAATCAACATTAGGCTACCTCCTACGACCTAACGCCCATGAAGATTGCTCAACAACCAAGGTGGACCCAGACGTCGGTTCCAGTAAAAGAGGCTCACCCGAAGAAGGATTCTTGACTAACAAGGCAAGAATATGTTAAACAAGGAAGGATTATAGTAGATCTCTTTGTAACCCAGTCGAATCCTGGGATGCATGCATGGAGATGGTGATGATGTTGATGTAAATTCTGGCAGTAGCTAGGGATGAAAAACGTTTGATGGTCCCCTTTTGCAACTATGATGAGGTGGTATATACTAACCCCTCAGGTGACGGTGAACTAGCGGTATTAGGATGACACACACTTTTGTTGTGGTGGTAGGATGGCACCATGGTAGTGTAGGATGAACTTGTGATCCACTTTTGGAATGATCATGCATGCCCATGTTAGTTTACTGTCAACACTTGTGTTGTTCTATTGCTCTTTTCTGAATTGCTTCATGGTTGTGATCGATTACTTGTTCTTCTTATGCCATGCTAGGTCGTATGTGGTGTTCCGCGGACGGGTTCGAGGAATCTACAGCTCATGGAGGGTGTGTCAAGACCAGGTCAGTGGCTACTCCAACAATAGCTACCGAGGGTATAAAACATTGGAGGTGGCACATCAACAGTATCTCACCTTCCTGGAAGAGGAGCTCCTGAAAGATCAGGCCATCGATGAGGCAGTGCCATTAGCACAGTTGTCGCCGGAGGAAGTACATGCTCTACAAGGAGCACCGTCGGAGGTATGTCCCAGTCGGGTTAAAGATTACATCATCGCCTTCCTCATCGTGGTGATCGTGAGGATCTTGTTCTTCTGAGTGGTGTCTGATTGTATGTAACATGCTATGACATGGTATCTCACCCTATTTGTGAATTGTGGTAAGTGGTAAGGATATTGAACTGTGATTTGAACAACCAAACAGCTGATTCATGTTTTCTTGCGTGCAAGTTGGGCTGGAAATGGGCAACCAAACGATGGGGCCTGGCTTCCTTCTCCAGCGTACAAAAAGCCGCACAGGCTACCAAACGACCCGCGTTTCATGGCGCATGGCCCGTTCGCGACGCGCAGAGAGACCCATCTTGTTGCGCCAGTGATGCAAGAATCGCATGCAGACTACCAAACGCGCCTATAGCAGGCGAGCATGCTCGCATGATGCGAGGACGGACAACTCCGTGATCACCATCTCCAGCTGCAGCTCGCACACAACGTTCGCCGCCCTCACCAAGGCGTCCACAGTCGCTAAATCTACCTTGCCGAGCCAGTCGTGGTGCGTGACGCGGTTGGTCGGGAAGAGCTTCTAGCTGGCCAGCGAGCTAGGAGGACTCCAGGCCACATCTAGACGGAAGCCTCGAATCCAGACTCTACAGCATACATGCATACGTACTACTCAATCTTCGTAGAACACATGCATATGGTCCACATGTACAAAGTCCGGCAGGATGGATCGAACCGGCCGGTGCTGGCTCTTCTGACTACTGAGCACTATTTAAAAGAAAAATTGAGTCGCCATTTTTTAAGTTCAATAGCAAATCTCGGTCCTGTGTAAGAGCAAACTGCAGCTACAGATACAGAATTGGTGTGCTCTGCCATCCTATATAATCCTTCTTATTTGAAGTCATGATACACTTTAAGCCAAGTTGTCATCATATTACCCAGCGAGGCGTGATGCCGTGTGTGACCTGGTGCGCGATGCCAAGGCCTCGCTGGTTTGTTTGCAGGAAACAAAATTGCAGATGATTTACAGGGCGACGGTTATCCAATCACTTGGCCTGGAGTTTGCTGATGATTTCGCCTTCTTACCTGCGGATGGCACACGCGGAGGAATCCTGCTGGCTGCATCTAGCAGATTGATGTCCCTCTCCTTGCCTTCCTCAGCTCCAAATACGATCTCGGTGCTCATAACGGACAAGGCGGATGGCTCTACTTGGACGGCGTCCGGTGTCTACGGACCACAAGGAGAGGCCCAAAAGATCGAGTTCATTGCTGAGCTGCAAGCGCTCGCAGCTGCTAGCCCGCCTCGGTGGCTTGTCTTTGGAGATTTTAATCTCATCTACAAGGCGGAAGACAAGAGCAATGACCGGCTGAACCGTAGGCTCATGCGAAGATTCAAAAGCTCCCTTGACGCAATGCGGCTCCGCGAGCTGAATTTGTCGGGTAGGCGCTTCACTTGGTCAAATGAGCAGGATTTGCCGACTATGACGAGGATCGACCGTTTATTTTGTTCCGAGGGTTGGGACTTGTCTTTCCCGTCCGCAATCCTACAGCCTTTGCCCTCCTCGCTGTCAGATCATGCCCCTCTCTTGCTTGTGGGGGCAGCTGACATACCCAGATGTCGGGCTTTTCGCTTCGAGGCATTCTGGCCAAGGATGGAGGGCTTCCATGAGGTGGTTCAGGAGGCATGGGACATGGCAGTTCGTTCGACAGACCCTTTGCGACGCCTGCACGTGAAGTTGGAGCGCACGGCAAAGGCCCTCAAGCGCTGGCACAGGGCAAAGTTTGGTGACCTCAAATTGCAGCTAGTGATTGCTCGGGAGGTGATTGGCCGATTGGATGTTGCACAGGAGGCGAGGCAGCTCACAATGGCGGAACGTGCGCTAAGGACCAGCCTAAGATCTAAGATCCTTGGCATCGCCTCCATCAACAAGATTAGGATGCGACAAAAGGCACGACTGTCTTCGATTAGGCTTGGTGACGCGAATACTCTCCTTTTCCACATTAATTAGAGCCAACGGAAGAAGAAGAAGGAAGAACTTTATTCAGATGCTTCAAGGGCCATAGTGATTTGCAATCACTGACGACGAGAAAGAGGCTGTCATCACCAATCACTTCGAGGATTTCCTTGGGTCGGTGAAGCAACGATCTGCTTCGTTGAACTGGACTGAGCTGGGATATGGACCGAGAGACCTGGGCCATTTAGAGGCCCCCTTCAGCATGGACGAGCTGCACGCGGCAATCTGCGCCCTTCCCGCTGAAAAGGCGCCTGGACCTGACGGCTTCATTGGCCACTTCTTCAGGACGTGCTGGGAGATCATCGACGAGGACCTCTTTGCTGCGGTGGTGCAACTGTCGGAGCATGGAGGGGCGTCCATGAAGCTTTTGAACGCGGCTAGCATCGTACTGATTCCGAAGAAGACGGATGCAAGATCGGTGGTTGATTACCGACTGAATAGCCTAATCCACAGCGTGTCCAAGATTTTCTCCAAGATGGTGTCACCGCGCCTCGCTCTGCTACTTCCGGATCTTGTCTCTCCGAGCCAGTCGGCCTTCATCAAAAAGAGGTGCATCCACGATAATTTTCTCCATGTGCAAGGAATGATCAAGGCAATGCACCGCGAGAAGACGGCCGGGTTCTTCCAGAAGCTGGACATTACAAAGGCTTTCGATTCAGTCAGTTGGGCATACCTCTTGGAGCTCCTCCAGGTGATGGGCTTTGGGACGCGTTGGAGGCGATGGATTTGCCTGTTGCTCTCTTCGGCCTCCACCAGGTTCCTGCTCAACGGCAAGCCAGGGCCAAGGATCAACCACAGGAGGGGGCAGCGGCAGGGCGACCCCCTATCCCTGATGCTCTTCATCCTCGCAATCGACCCCCTCCACCACCTCTTTAGGGCTGCGTCTGCAAGCGGTATCCTACAGTCGTTCCGCACAGCCCATTGCGCTTCGCGGTTTCCCTATACGCGGACGATGCCGGAATTTTTGTTGGACCAGAGGCGGCCGATATGCGAGTGGTTCGAGCACTCTTGTTAGCCTTCGGGGAGGCCTCGAGACTATGCACAAACCTCTCCAAGTTGGAGGCGTTTGTAATATCCCAGGTAATGGGGTTACAAAAATAGAGGAATCAGATGTGTGCATTGCATTCATGCATAGAAAATCTGGGGAATTTTCGCGCTTTAAAGTAAAACAATCACAGTAACTGAAGTTTCACTTGACCTTGGTGGAATTGAATTAGCTCATCAAGTCAAGCGCTATAAACCTCAATGTGACTTTGATAAAACCTTGTTTTGGGTAGAGATGATTTGATCTAAGGGGTTAGATCAAATGGAACTAATAATCAACACAACAACTCTTTACTCAATGATCAATTGCTTGATCTTATAAAAGATCATAATATGGAATTCCCTGCCATAACATATGAACCTACAATTAATTGAAAATCAAGTAACAATAAATGGAGAAACCATTCATCACTTATCTTTTCCATGTTTTAAACAAATCCTTGATCCTACCATGAACCTCATGGTATTCATTCTACTCTAGTCTTAGAAACATAACAAGGAGATCAACTCTTGAAATACATTTCTCTATTCCATATAATTAATACACATCAAACCTAGAGAGGTGAGAGTTCTATTATAATTATTAGAGAAGCAATAACAAACCTTGAGCTAAACCTTGGATATACATCCAAGTATTCAAATTATCATCTTCAAGAGGAACCCTAGAGTATTATTCTAGTCCTTCCCAAATAAGAGAGACCATTCATATCAATCTTAGCTTTACCTACTTAAGAATAAGTGACAACCATTGAACTAAAGTATTAGATTTGTAAACCATTTTATCTTGGAAGTGGTGAGATAACCAAATATCAATAAGACTATACACATGAATTAATGAAATAAGGATAAGACTAATCCAACTAAGTTAGACAATTGAATCTTTAGCTTAGCTACCTAAATAAATATTAGGAGTACACCATAAACCCTAGAATAACTATTCCTATGAAAGAGAGCTCAAGCTATGGTGCTACACTCAAGTTAATTGAGGTAACACTTGGATTGGAGGGAAAGACCTATCCATATACCCAGATGATTATATCATCATTCCCTGGAAAGAACCCTAAGTAATATCTCAGGCATTCTCCTGGGATATAAGCTATTGAGACAACCATAGCCATGTCCACCCAAGAAACTATAAGAGAGATATTTTACCCTAGTTGATCAAGACAATACTTGATCTTAGAAGTTAGAAACCTAGTTTATGAGAGATACTTTAGGAAGCCAAATCTTTGATCCTTATAAATTGGGTAATGATCATAAACCCTAAGGACTTGGGGTAGAAGACATTAATAACAAGTTGATCATGTCCAATCCATGATCATACCTTGACCATAAATAATTATAAGTTAAACCCTAGTGGGTTAAACAAATTATATCCAACACATAAAATCATAGGGGAACTATTGGAAACCTAAACTATTTCTCATATGATAATTAGAGAGACAACAGAATAGAAACAAACCTTGTATGGTTCAGCCCCTATATCAATCCAAATGATCTTGGATTGAATCATCCTATGTGTGGTGAAGAAGAGCAACCCTAGATAATTCAACAAGATGCCCACTTACAATTGGAACCAACGACCTATCCAAAACCTAACTTGTGTATCACATGGGGATCACCAGTATAATTCTAAAACCATGCCTAAGCTCAAATATGAATAAGGGGATTGTTTAAGCCAACCCTGAAATGAATCAAGATATCAACTTAAACTATTTTTCAATCTATGCCTATATAGGTGCAACAAACTATTGTTTCCAAATAAATAGAAGTCTCATGAGAGAAATAATATACACCTTAACCATTTTAAAATAAAAGGTTTAGAAGATGAGATTAATACTGCAAAATAGCTCAAACAATTATCCAAATCCATAACCACCATGAGCACATGAAATAATGTCATGAGAGCATATGCTCAAATAAGAAACTAAATAATAAACCATGCATTGTAAAATCATTTCCTGCAAGGTAACAAAAACTTAACTATCAATAGGTACTTGGAAGGGCCTATTGATAAATAGTTGGACCACCCTAAATAGATATTGGAAATTATGACTATATAGGCCCAATCCCAAACTATAATAACATTTAATAAACCAGGGGGTGTCATTATACATATATAATATTTTTAAGATCTTGTATGAAGTTAAATTAGTATCCTTATAAACTCCCAAAAAGGATCCACACATTCAAAATACTGCAAAACAGAATTGAATTAAAACAGAATTCAAAATAGAAAATTAAAACAGAAAAAGGAAAATAGAAAGAAGAAGAGATGGACTTACCTGGACCTCACCTGGATGTAACAGCCCAGCAAATAGCCCGGCAGCAGCCCAAACCGAAGCCCAACAACTCCAGTCCAGCCCGACCCACGTAACCCTTCGTATAAAAAAGAAGAAAAGCACCTTCTTCTTCTTCCCTGGGAACGACACGGCGGAGGAGCGCCCCGGCCACGTCCTGGACGCCGATAAGGACGATCTGGACGCCAAAATCATGTCCAGAGATCGATTCAAGTTGCTCCGCGTCCGTGGCTATCTCTAACGCGCCAAGATATGTGCCGAGACGTGCTCATCGACGTCGTCGCATCCCGGCCGTCTCCGACGACGTGCCGCCGTTGCCGACCGCCTCAAAGCCTATAAATACTTCCCAAGCATCACCAAAGAACCCTAATGTCGCTCCGCTCACGCAATTGCTCTCCAACCCTCCCCATTTGTCGCCACCACCTCACAGAGGTCGCCGGCGTCGAGGACGAACTCGACGATACAGGCCACCCCAGGGACCCTGAGGTAGTCCACAAGAAGCGCATGAACATGAGGATTGTTCTGGTAGAAGGAATCAAGAAATGGCGTTCTCAATCAGATGAATTCGATCGATCCCTTTCGCTCGGGTTCGCCGGAAATCGCGACGCCGTGCTCAACTCCGTCCATCCCCGTCTTCCTCGTGCATCCTAACAACTTTACGGTGAGTCTGCGCATCTTTTGCATCCCCTATTGCCCTAAATAGACGTCCCTAGCGTCCGATTGGAGTCCGTCGGACTCGCGCCGCCGTTGTTGTGGGTATACTTCATGGGTGTACCATCGACAGTGCCTAGATCCGGCAAGCCCGGGTGGCCCACAGACGGTGATGAGGCATGTGGCCCATCGGGCGGCCCAGTTGCTGTTGATCATGAAGGAAGAAGTCCAGCCCAGGATCAGCAGGCCGGATCCGTACCGACCTAGGAGTGACCCGGATCCAGGGAGGCCCATGAGGAACCCGGATCCAAGACGACGTGTATGGAAGGCGGATCCGTGACGTGCACGGCAAGATATTGTACCGTAGCTAGGCTATCGTAATCCGGCTAGGACTCTCCATGTAAAACCCTAGATCCGTGCGCCTTTATAAGCCGGATCCCGGGAGCCCTAGAGGCACAACCACAACCATTGTAACAACGCGAAAGCGCCCAGATAATTCCAGACAAGCGTAGGCCCGTCATCGTGCAGGTGTTCCGGCTGGGTAACTCGCGTACCACCGTCCCGAGCACTCCGCCCTATGGCCCCTACTTCTTCTCCCCTCGTGAGGATCCCTCCTCCGGAGTACCGTCGATTAGGCAACGACAGCTGGCGCCACCGTGGGGTGGGCGTCTGGAGGCCGAACCGGGAGGGTTCCGCCATGGGAAGCTACGACGACACCATCGCTGTGGGGCGCACGCCGGAAATCTGCCGATCGTCCCTCCGGATGAGTGCTGGATTCCGGCTAGGACAAACCCCGTCAAGCTCTCCATCGTCCCAATTGGCGGCATTCACATCTTCATCGGGAAACCGTCGATTCCGACGGAAACCCACCGGTAATTAACGCACGCGACCGCCGCAGAGCTGGACGCGTCGCGAAGATCCGATCTGAGATGCAGGAGCTTCCCAAGGAAGATTCCGCCCCGGATCCGGAAATTTCAAAGCCCACCCAATCCGCCCCCGAGCAGAAAACAAAGGTGGAAGACCAATGCATCCGCCTGGGTTTCCGTGTTAGAAGCAGAGGTGCCACTGTACACTTCTTGGCCCATACCGCCGGAACCGCCCCTCAAGAAGACGGAGCTGGTCCCAGCAGGTAGAGGCACCGGAAAGCGGCGCAGATCCGGATCAGGCTCAGCTTGTCGGAGAAAGCGAAGCTCCGGTTGAAGAGTCGATTTTGGGCAATCTGAGCCCAATTTCCGGCGACACCCCGTCCACGGAATCTGATGACTTCGTTCGCAAGATAAGGGAGTACGGATACGGCGATCAGCCTGAAGTCGACTCCGCCCAGCCCAAGCAGGTTCTCGCAACGGTAGCAGCGCTGGGACAAACTGGATCCGGAGACCAAGTCAGCCAATCTGACCCCCAACCATCCCATCAAGGATCTCCAATGTCTCGAGTGCGACCCCAAAGGGATTCTCCCTCGGAGGAAATCTTGTCAGCAGAGGAGGTGGCCGCGCGAGCAGTTCTTAACACACCTATAACCCCGGGCGACGCCGCAGATCTGGAGGCCCTAGAGACCGCCAGAAAGGAAATGCTGGCCACAGCCAAGAGGCTCGCCGATACCGAAGCTGCGTTAAGGATAGGAAGGGCAGATCATGCAGCCTGGACGGAAAACTTCGAGAGACAGGACCGCGAGATTGCTGCCACACTCGAGCAGGTCAAGAGCATGAGGGCTGAGTGGGAGGTAAAGATGACCTATGCGCAGGCGGAGGCCGATCGAATTGTTAGAGAAGCAATTCCGCCTCGCAGAATACCCTTCAACACGCCCGCAGATCACCAGCCGCTGGAAACTCCAAAGGACAACATGCAGAAAGCTGCGGAATTGCTGAAGAAGAAGGACGAAGAAGTTGACATCAACTATCTCCGCACACTTGTCGCTTCAGCAATGCAGCAGCAGAACAAGGCAGATACTTCGCGCAGGTTGGAATCCAATCCGGATAACTGTGTATCTACCGCGCAGAAGGACGATGAGTCGCACACCGGATCGTCGGAGCGCAGAAGAAGGGCCAGGGAGCACCCAAATCCGATCCCCGTTCCGTCACAGACGCCTCCGTCGGATCCAAGGAAGGGAAAGGACGCGATGTACTCCGGAAGAGACAAATACCGCAACCCCTCACCTCCACCCAACGGTTACCCGCGACCCCCTCGCCGCCGTAGTCCAGCCGGAAACACCAGGCCCGTAGG
Source organism: Lolium multiflorum (assembly GCA_030979885.1). Lineage (NCBI taxonomy): Eukaryota > Viridiplantae > Streptophyta > Magnoliopsida > Poales > Poaceae > Lolium > Lolium multiflorum. The sequence continues at coordinate 404,974,289 of CM061750.1, forward strand.
GCATGGTGCGCTTGTTATCCGCGACAACGTGCCGCCAAGAAACAGAAACAGGGAGCGCTCGCCGGAACCTCGCCGGAATCAGAACAATGTTCATGAGCCCGAGCCCAGGAGGAGTCGGAATGAAGACCGCGGTCCAGAGCCTCGCCGGAACCGCGATCCAGAACCTCGTCGGAGCCGGGACCCAGAGCCTCGTCGGAGCCGTGACCCGGAGCCTCGCCGGAACGACCAGGGCAGCCAGCGCCAAGGCGAAGGCAGCCACAGGAGCCGGAGTCAGCACCGGGAAGGCCGAGGAGATTCAGATGGCGGAAGCAAGAAGTCAGACCGCCCACCTCGCAGGTCTCCCTCCCCACCACCTAGCGGTGGCGGCGGAGGTGGAGGCGGAGGCAATGGTCGGAGATCTCGCTCTCGCTCAAAGTCTCCTCGCCACGGCTCGCGCGACGCGCGGGACCGCCTTAACGAGTACAGAACCGACTACATTGGCCCGAAGTGCTTTGGCAGGATGATCCGAGAGGAACCAAAGCCAAGGATGAACCTCAAGCTACCCGGAAATCTGAAGCACTATGATGGCACCGAAAGGCCGGATACCTGGATCGAGGATTACTACAATGTAACCTTCGCCGGAGGAACCCCTAACATCGCCTGCCGCATGCTCCAGCTTGTACCTTGTAGGACCAGCCCGGATCTGCTCAGTGACCTCGAGAAGAACTCCATCTTTTGCTGGTTCGACCTGAAGAACGCTTTTGAGAAACACTTCAGAGGCACCTACAAGAGACCTGCCACAACAAGCGACCTACAGGCTTGCATCCAGAAGAAGGGCGAAACATCAAGGAATTTCCTTACCCGATGGTTGGCATGCAGAAACGAGTGCGAGAACGTTGACAACCGCACGGCAATGCACGCCTTCATTGGGGGCTTGCAGCGAGGAGGATTGCTGCGACACAAGCTAACCTGCATGGTCAATGCAAATCAACTGACGTTGGATGACATGATCACCATCGCTAGCGATCACACTGCCGCCGACGACGACGCAGGCGGATCTCGCAGCCACAGCAATCCCCCGCACCAACAAAAGAAGAACCGTGACAACGGCGGCAGCAGCCATAAACGCAAGAACCCGATGACCAGAAGAGTGGCGGATCCGAGATGGTCGCCATGGCGTTTCAACGCGGAGGTCCAGGAGGCGGAAGAGGACGCGGACGCGGAGGCGGAGCCGGCAGGGGTCAGCAGCATACCTCCGAGGTCACTGCGCCGGATCCCGCGCACCGCAAACCTATGAGGAGTACAGAGACATGCCCTGCCTGGCCCATCTGGATCCGGTTACAGGGAAGTCCACTCATACCAACCGCAACTGCAAGTGGGTCAATGATCTAAAGAACGACCCGGAGGCCGGATACAAGCGCGCCCGGAAGCACCGCCCTCGCGGAAAAGGTGGCAAGGGCAAGAACAAGGACAAGGAGGACGATAGTTCCGAGGCGATGGATGAGGATGATAACTCGCCGGATCCCAAGGAGGATCCGCAGGAAAATCCAACCCATTCGACAAAAAGAGCGTGGGGGCTTACCACACTTTCCTCGGAACCCCAACAGTACGCGCCTCCAAGTCAGCTACCCGGATCCTGAACGCCATAGTTCCGGCTGTGCCGCAGTACGTCAGGTGGTCGGAAATCCCGTGCACATTTGATCGGAAGGATCATCCCGCAATTGTGCCGAAGGAATGCTACGCCTTGGTTGTAAGTCCCCGCATCGATGGGTATGACTTCTCCAAGTGCCTCATGGATGGTGGAGCTAGCCTGAACATCATGTACCTGGAGACTCTAGAGCGGATGAACCTCACCAAGGAACAGCTCAAACACAGCACCACTGAGTTTCATGGCGTGGTTCCGGGTAAGAAGGCGAACTCCCTCGGCAGCATCACACTTCCCGTGGCTTTTGGCGATGTTCATAATTTCCGCGAAGAGAAGATCACGTTTGAAGTTGTGCCCTTCAAGAGCTCCTACCACGTCATCTTCGGCAGGCCCACCTACCACAAGTTCCACGCAAGAGCGTGCTACATCTACAACAAGCTCAAGATTCCGGGTCCTAAAGGTATGATTACCGTATCCGGAGACTACAAAAAGGCTCATGAGTGCGAGTTAGGCGAAGCCGCCTTCGCAGAGTCTGTGATATCCGGAGAAGAGCTGAAAGGCTATAGAGCCGCGGTGGATCCGACTGACATGCAGACCACCAAGAAGCAAATCTCCGAGCAGAAAACCTCCTTCAAGCCTTCGACAGAAACCAAGAAGCATGACCTCATCCCAGGTGACTCTTCCAAGCAGGTTTCAGTCGGAGCCAACATGGACCCCAAATAGGAAAGCGCGCTCGTCGAGTTCCTCCGCGCTAACATGGATATCTTCGCATGGCAACCTTCTGACATGTCCGGAGTACCTAGGGAACTCGCCGAGCACTACCTCAACATAAATCCGGGGCCAAACCAGTGAAGCAAGCTATGCGACGCTTTGGAGATAAGAAGCGCCGCGCCATAGGAATGGAACTAGCAAAGTTACTAGAAGCAGGTTTTGTAATAGAAGTTATCCATACCGATTGGGTCGCGAATCCCGTCCTTGTACCCAAAAAGAACACTGAAATACTAAGAATGTGCATCGATTACTCCGGCTTGAACAAACATTGCCCGAAGGATCCGTTCCCCTTGCCGCGCATTGACCAAGTCATTGATTCGACGGGGCGGAACTCTGTGTTTTCTTGATGCGTATTCCGGGTATCATCAGATCCGGATGAAGGAATCCGACCAAAAGGCGACTTCATTCATTACCCTTTGGTACTTACTGCTATGTTACTATGCCTTTTGGTTTGAAAACGCAGGTGCTACTTATCAACGTACGATGCAGCGGTGCCTCAAGGACCAAATTGGTAACGTGCACGCTACGTCGACGACATCGCGGTCATGACCCGGAAAGGATCCGACTTGATCAGCGATCTCACAGAAACCGACAACCTCCGCAGGTACAAGATGATGTTGAATCCGCTAAAGTGCGTCTTTGGCGTGCCAGCCGGAAAACTCCTTGGCTTCATAGTCTCTCACAGAGGCATTGAGGTTAACCCGGAAAAGATCAAGGCAATCTTGTGCATCAAAAGGCCAACTTGTCTCAAAGATGTGCAACGACTAACTGGTTGTGTTGCGGCAATCAGTAGGTTTGTTAGCCGTCTTGGCGAGAAGGCACTACCTGTACAAGCTGCTGAAGAAAACAGATAAGTTTGTCTGGGATGATGCAGCCGATGGCTCTTCGAGGGTTGAAGGAAATACTTACCTCCCTCCTATCTTGGCAGCTCCAGCAGAGTCGAGCCAATGCTCCTTTATCTGGCAGCTACCAACAAGGTCAGCCTCGTCATCGTGGTGGAGCGAAAGGAAGAAGGTCATGAATATGACGTCCAGAGACCTGTCTACTACATTAGCGAGGTGCTGACGGAATCAAAACAGAGATATCCTCACTTTCAGAAGTTAGCTTATGGCGTGTTCCTAGGCAGCCGGAAGCTGAGGCATTACTTCCAAGAGCATCCAGTAAGTTGTGAGCAAGGCTCCGCTCAACAATTCTCAACAACGCTGACGCAACAGACGTACGCTAAATGGGGCATCGAATTATCCGCCTTCGACATCGCTTACAAGCCAAGGACTGCGGTAAAATCTCAGGTTCTGGCAGATTTCGTTGCCGATTGGACAGAAGCTCCGGATGCAAGTCTGGAGCCGGAACCAGAACATGGGTCATGCACTTCGACGGATCCAAGCATCAAAGGCGGAGCCGGAGTCACCCTGAAATCCCCTACCGGAGAAGAATTGCAGTATGTTCTGCAGATCCACTTCGAAGCTACCAACAACATGGCGGAATATGAGGCTCTACTACACGGTCTGCGCATCGCTAAGGAAATAGGGATCAAGCACATCATATGCTGTGGAGATTCCGACTGGTGGCACAACAAGTAGCCGGAACCTGGAACGCCAGAAATTCCGTCATGGCGGCCTACAGAGACAAAGTTGACGAGATTGCCAAGAGCTTCCTCGGATACGAAGTCAAGTACGTCAGGAGAGACACAGCGGCAGACATGCTATCCAAGCTCGGATCCGGCAGGAAACCAATTCGCCGGCATTTTCCTGGAGCATCTCCGATACCTCGTTAAGGGCTAAAAACCCAGAGCTGGCAGTGTCTCCGGCTAGGGAAGTGATGGCTATCATTCCGGCCTGGACCCAGCCTTTCCTGGACTACCTCATCGATCAGTTGCCGAGGACGAGGTCCTCGCACGACAGATCGTCAGGCGAGCACGAACCTACACAATAGTTGATGGACAGCTCTACAAACGAAGTGCAGCAGGGGTATTTCTTAAATGCGTCTCCAATCAAGATGGCATTGAAATCCTCAGAGAGATCCACGCAGGGGATCGCGGGCATCACGCCGCTCCCGATCACTCGTTGCAAAAGCTTTTCGGTTAGGTTTCTATTGGCTTACAGCTAAAGAAGACGATAAAATAGTCAAGACCTGCCGAGGTTGTCAGTATTACGCTACTCAACCAAACGCTCCAGCCCAAGAGCTGAAGACCATACCTATCACCTGGCCATTTGCGGTCTGGGGGCTTGATATGGTTGGTAAGTTAAAAAAATCATCTCCTGGCGGTTTTGAGTACCTCCGGTCGCTGTTGACAAGTTCAGCAAATGGATCGAGGCTAAGCCAGTGAGAAAAGCCGACGGTGCACGGCACTAAAATTCGTCCGCAGCCTCGTGATGAGATTCGGCATCCCGCACAGCATAATCACAGATAATGGCACGAACTTTGCTCAAGGAGAATTGAGGGATTATTGTGAGACAATGGGGATACGACTGGACCTCGCATCTGTGGCTCATCCACAGTCCAATGGTCAGGTTGAAAGGGCTAACGGCCTAATATTATCAGGAATTAAACCACGCCTTGAAGGACCGCTGCGACGAGCAGCCGGAGCTTGGGCTGACGAGTTGGAGGCTGTTCTGTGGAGTTTACGAACTACCCCTAACAGATCAACAGGGTTTACCCCTTTTTTCCTGGTATACGGATCCGAAGCCGTACTTCCCTCCGACATCATCTACGATTCACCGCGAGTTTCCGCCTACAATGAAGAAACAGCTGACGAGGCAAGACAGCTATCTGTGGACCTGATCGAGGAAGCTCGGAACTTAGCAGATCAGAGATCCGCCATCTATCAGCAAAAGCTCCGACGTTATCACGCCGTCGAGTTCGGAAACGCTCCTTTATGGCAGGAGACCTGGTCCTCCGCCTTCGACAGGTGAAAGACCATAAGCTGCAATCTCCATGGGAAGGACCCTTCGTTGTTAGCAAAGTGCTTCATAACGGGTCGTACTACCTTGTTGATTTCCGCGAGTTAAGGGATAGACCTGCTAACTGGCACCGGAAACGCAAGCGTGAGGATCCGGATGACATCTACGATGAAACAGATCGCCCTTGGAATATCGCACAGCTACGTCCTTTCTACACTTAGCATATATTTTCCGAGTTCTAAACTCTGTAATAGTTATACATGATCAATGAAATAAAGCTTCTGGTTCACTCTTTGAGTCTTTTACCTCCTTTACTTGTTCATTTTAGATCGTGTATGTTTTTTCCAACTAAAACCGCAGAGCTGGATTTTTTCCGCCTAGGCGTGTATGAAAGTTGTGATTTTCAAAATCGTCCTTTAGGACGTAAGCTTAAGTTTTCTGATAAAGTTGTTATCTGTTGCGAACTCGTGGATTCCTAGTAGCGATTTCCGGCACCTATGCCTGGGGGCTTGTTTCCACGGTTATGGACGGACTGCCATTGGGCTTCGTCGCCGCTGGCGAGCGTTTCCGGCTAAGGTTTTCCGGCTCGTGGAAGGTCAAGCGAGCAAGCCGGAAAATAACGAAGTCAGCACTTGCTTTCCGACATAAAACGAAACATGCACACAATATTTAACGGATAGCAGGATAAGTGTTTCCGCCCCATGCATAATTGTTTCGTTCCTAGCTACTTAAGAATTTAAAGTCTTATTACAAACCCTCGCTGGGGCCAAAATGATGCATTGCTTTTCCCGCAGGAATAAAAGTTCTCACTCCCCCTTAGCCGGAGAAGTCTTGCCCTCTGGATCTTGTTCCTTGGCGCCTTCGGCCGGAGAAGATACGTCTTCTTCACTCTCCTTTTCTTCGGAAGCAGCAGTGCTGGTCTTGGGTTCTTCTTGGGGCGCATCCTTGGAGCTGGTCCAGGTAAACTCGGCTCCGGATTCCGCAGGTCGCGCCTGGGCGTCGAGATCCTTCAAAAGTTCCGCTTCTAAGGCCTCGTCAGCAGCGAGGACGACCTTGTCGTAGAATTCCTCGTGCCGGATCCTGCGCGCGATGCGGGTGTCGTAGCCGCTCACTGCATCCAGCAGCTCGCCGACGTCCGCATCCGGAGGAACGCCCGTGGTCACTTCATCAAGATCAAGACCCGGAGTATGTGCTAGGCACATGGTCAAGGCCATTGCAGCTGCGCCTCGGGCTGAAGATGCTTGTAGATCAGTCACCAGCTCCGGCAGAACGTCCATCTTACCAATAAGCTTGCGCACGTCACAAGTGCGGCTCCTTTTGATGTTCAAATTATGGCATATTTTGCGGGAGGCGGAGATGAGATCCTTGCAGTCATCACCCGCGAGTTGCAGAAGATCGTCTCGTGGGAACAAATTCCGGCGCTGTTCCGGGTACCCAAGCGGCTCTACATAAAAAGATAATCAGGATATAAGCACGCAATTTGAGCGCAAAGTAAAAAAGAATCGGAGCAAATATCTTGACAAGGTTCCGATATCATACCCAAGATGTTCTCATTGAGCAAGTCCCAGTGCTGCTCCGCTGTCTCCATAAATTTCCGGAGTCCGTTGAGCTCTTTTTGCTGCCTCCTGATGGTCTCGCCGTCAGCATTCTTTTTCAGCTCCAGCTCGCCCTTCTCCCTGATATGCTCGGAGTTTTTCTCCGCCAGCTGCTTTTCGGCCTGCTCCCTCTTAAGTTCCGCCTCCTTTAGCTTCGTCTCCAATTCTTGGTACGAGGAGCGCAGGTTCTCAAGTTCAGTCGAAGCTGTTGCAAGGGAGGAGGATGCGCCTATAATAATATACGTTAACAGCAAATTTGAAGTCGGAATTTGGTTAATAACGAAGAAGGCGGGAACCAACCTTGGGCGTCTGCCAGTTGTTTAGCCAGTTCCGCATTCTCATCCTTCAGGGTCCGGATATTTTCCGCCTGACTCAGAGTAACGCGGCGCTGCAGGGCAATGTTCTTGTGCAGCTCGTAGTGCAGCGCCTGCTGTTCCTGTAAAATTTAAACAGTGCAGGAGTAAAAATTCCGCCTGTAGCAGTGGTTTCTTTTAAAGCATCATTGCCGGAACTTTTCCGCCATAATGCTTGGGGGCTACTGGTCCATTCTAAAAAACTTTCCCGGAAGTAATTTTTCTCTAAGCATTTAAGCGCTAACTACTTTTTGAGTTTCCGCCTACATGCTTGGGGGCTACTGGGGAGTACCTTTTGCTTGCAGATAAGTTGATCGCAGAACTGGCCAATGTTTTTCTTGAAGTCCTGGATTTCCGATGTCCTGGAATCCGGCTTCCCCCAGGCGTTGTTCAGCATGGCGTTGAGCAGGTCTTGTTCAAGTTCCCACTTCTCCGCCTCAGTCAGCTTGTTAAAAAACTTGGTGGCATACGCCTTGGGGGTGGAAGTGGTGTCCGCCGGATCTCCGAAGTTCTTCGGAAAAACGACTATGTCGCCAGCGCCCTCTCCAGCCTTCTCGGAAGTGACTTCCGCATCTCCTTGGCCTTGTGTTTCCGCCTCTTCTTGGGCAGGGCTTTTGGCCTTGGGATCTTCTTCCTCCACGTGCCCGCTGCTAACCGGAATTATCTCCGGTGGAGTGTTTGCGGCAGGCGGGGGAGATGGGTCAGCCTGAGGAGGCGACGGTTGAGGAGTTGGGTGGGAAGCGCTGGGTGGAACTGGAGTAGAGGGACCAACAGCCGGAGATTTCTTCATGTACTTCGTGATGGGCTCCTGGCTGGTGGTCCGCGTGGCAGCGGTTTTCGGATTCCTGCAAACAAGTGAAAGGGTTTAGACAAGAAATAATTTCGCTAAGTAAAAATCGCATCATGCTCGGAAACTCACGGGGCACCGGGAATGATGGGGCGTGTGCCCTGGCCAGCCGTCGAGAGCATCCGTAGACGCGCACGCTCCGCCTTCCTTGAGTCAAGCGGAGGTGGTTTCGTCGTCTTTGGCTTCTTGGCGGAGGCCTCGCCGCTAGCTCCGGCTTCAGAGCCGGAAGCCTTGGCGCGGGGACGCTTTGTAGGTCGAGGGGCCGCCTTGCGGGGTGCCTGGTCCTCTTCCTCCTCGTCGTCTTCCGGAGCCTCCTCCGCCGTGTCGCTGGTAACGGGGACGCGAATGATGGTGCGGAAGTTGTCCTCCGCCAAAGTATTGAGCTGGAAGGAAAATGAACAGAAGTTAGAGTTATCCTTGTGAAGTTTGAAGCAACGGAAAGAACGAAGCTTACCGGAGGACACTGATCGTTCGTGTAGATATCCTTGAACAGTTCCGGGACCTGTTGGCCCCTCGGAATCTTCACCAGCGTCTTGAGTCTTCTTTTCAGAGAGTCAGCCGGAAGATCATGGCGGGTAACCCGGAGAAGATCATCCGCCCCGGTGTAAGCGCACATCAACCGCGCGTTGTAGCGAAGGGGCTGGATTCTCCGGGAAAACCAGCTAAGTGTAAGCTGGGCTCCGGTAAGTCCGTCGTGGACTAGCCAGGAGATTCTCCGCGCAGCTTTCTCCAAGGTTGGAGTCAGGGCGAGTGGAGGGACGAAGCTCCAGCTTGCAAGTTCTTCCGGAGGTTCGTTGACGAACTGGGGAAGGCCTTCGTGGACATCCGGAACAGGAGCATTCTTCTCGTAGAACCATCCGGCGTTCCAGTACCGGACGGACTCGTGTGAATCATGGGGAGGATACATACGATTAGGGCGGAGCATAAACGTCATGCTTCCGCAGTTCACCATTGCTTTGTCCTTAGTTTCCTTCTCTTCACTCGGAAAAAGAATTGCCACAACTTGACATCTGGCCGGATCCCAAGATGTCCTTCGCAGAGAGTCACGAAGTTGGACAAGAGAAGGTATGAATTGGGGCAAATGTTGTGGGGCTGGAGCCCGTAGGTGTTGAGGATGGAGAGAAAAAATTCCGAACAAGGGAGTGAAAGTCCGCGTTCCACCCAAGCCTTGGTCATGACAACTTCTCCGGCTTCTGGCTTGGGGGCGTCGGAGTCACGAACGAAACTCCAGTGTGTGGAGATCATTCCCTCGTTCTGGAGCTCTCTAAGCTCCACGTCGGTGGTTGCGCAAGGCCACCATTGACCTCGTTCTCCTTCACGGATCCGGGCCTTGGACGCCCTCTTGTTTTCCGCCTCCTGCACCTTTGCTGCCATCCGAGCTTGTCCCTCGAGTTCTTCTTGGAGCTCTTGGAGGGTAGGGATCCGGCTTGGAGCGGTGCTGGAAGATGCGGAAAAAGGTTGAGCTAGTCTGATGTCGGAAACATACGGTGGCAGGAATGATATAGGATCCGGGCATATGGGTTCTATTTGGTTGGGATCCGGGCTACTCGAAGAGCTACCAGTGCAAAGTGACGATTCGAGTGGCATGCTTCCGGCTGCACCCATACAAAGTGTCTGAGTACCCGGATCACTAAGCCTATCTTCTACACTAGGTTGTCTTCTACAAGTCCGGCGTACTTACCGCTAATGGCGCGGTGGTGCGACGGAGCTCCGGCGGAAGATGAGGTCGCCGAACTTGAAGGAAATCGGCCCGCGTGACCACGAATCGGCGGCGGAGCAAGTTTCCCGTTCAAACGTGAGAATCTTGGAGCGAGGGAAGCCTTGGTTCGGCGGCACTCGAAGTTCACCGGGGCGAAGTTCGCCGGAATCAAGATCTGGCGGGCGGCGCGGCGCGAGGAGGAAGACGATGTGGTGAGAGGGGGTGAAAGAATGAATTTTTACCGGGCCGCGGGGTATTTATAGGCCGCGCTCGGAGATTCGGGATCCGGATCCAACGGTGAAACGAACGTCGCGCCGTTGGATGGATGACACGTGTTTAGGTCAAATGCGGTAAAACGACGTGGAGGTAACTTAACCATGCACTCCCGAAAATTCCGGTTGAAGATTTGCATCTGCGAAACTTTAGCGCGGGAAATGAGGAAGTTGTGCGCGGGAAATACGGAACTTCCGTTGTTAAGCATGATCTGAAGATGAAGGATTTCCGAAACCGTTAGAGTCTTTTAAGATTCCGGGTGATTCTGTGAAGATAAGATTGGCTTTCGTTCAAGCAGGGAGTAACCCGGAAATGTTCTTTGGAACGTCGATGGATGAAGTCCCTCGGGATGGGAGCATTTTCCGGCTATAAGTTGGAAAAAGAAGAAAATGCAAAGTTGGAGCTCTTCAAGTTTCTCCGCGTTACCAACGTTTGCCGGAGATCATGATGGACCAGCAAGTCGGAAACCGCAGGGGAAACTCGGAGAACTCTGGGGGCTACTGTTGTGGGTATACTTCATGGGTGTACCATCGACAGTGCCTAGATCCGGCAAGCCCGGGTGGCCCACAGACGGTGATGAGGCATGTGGCCCATCGGGCGGCCCAGTTGCTGTTGATCATGAAGGAAGAAGTCCAGCCCAGGATCAGCAAGCCGGATCCGTACCGACCTAGGAGTGACCCGATCCATGAGGCCCATGAGGAACCCGGATCCAGTACGACGTGTATGGAAGGCGGATCCGTGACGTGCACGGCAAGATATTGTACCGTAGCTAGGCTATCTGTAATCCGGCTAGGACTCTCCATGTAAAACCCTAGATCCGTGCGCCTTTATAAGCCGGATCCCGGGAGCCCTAGAGGCACAACCACAACTCATTGTAACAACGCGAAAGCGCCCAGATAATTCCAGACAAGCAGCAGGCCCCGTCATCGTGCGTGTTCCGAAGCTGGGTAACTCGCGACCACCGTCCCGAGAGCACTCCGCCCTATGGCCCCTACTTCTTCTCCCCCTCGTGAGGATCCCTCCTCCGGGGTACCGTCGATTAGGCAACGACAGCCGTAGTAATGCTCGCCGGAGCTTTTTCCGGTGACCTTCTCGCGGGAAAGCCACCACCTTTAGGTTCAGAATCGTGTGGTGGTTCGCTTAGTACCATCTGTGCATCTGCGGGAGGGCCAGAACGTCGCCGCCGTAGCTCGCCGGCGTATCCTCCGGCGAGATAGCGTGGCTGGTCAACCCCAGAGACAACTTGACCAGTCTTTGTCCGCGTGGCGTTCCACGTGGACCTTAGCCCCACCAGTCAGCGAGTAGATCTAGAAACGAATCGGTACAAATAGTATTTCCATTTAATTTAAATTACAAAAATTACTGCAACTTCAAATAATTATAGCAAATTCATTTTAACTCGGAAAAATATAAATAAGATATCAAAATTCTTAGAAAACTAAACTCTATCCAATAAAAATATTATATGAAATTTTTATTTTTAATAAAAATTCAATTATTAATACTTGTTAATTAAGTCTTTAATTTTAATTCCAAATTTAATTAAAATTCAATAATTAAGAAAAACTTCTAAAATTAATAAAAACCAGTAAGCAAATCAGGAAAATATTAAAACTAATTTTCCTTTGCTTATAATTTATTAAATCCTTAATAGGAGGATTTAAACCCTAATTAATAATTATCTTAATTATTAAATTCTTTAAAAATAGGAAAATGTCAAATCCAAGATTATTTTCATTTCAAAGTTATTAATAACTTTAACTATACTAATGAAGTTATTAATTCCAGAATTATAGGGTAACTAGTAAACCCTAGTTCCATATGGTTGAAAAACAGGAATTCATCATTTCCTGTGACTCCTAAAACCCTAAATTAATTAGGAACCCTAGTTCCATTATTACATGTGAACCCTAATTTGTTTCTAACCTAAACCCAAGGTTAGAACAGGTGATCATGGTACTTTAATTCAAATCATAGAGCCACCATTAGCAACTAAAAGACATACCTATGTCCACATAAAATGTAGAACCCTATCACTAACAAATTAGTATTCCATGTATGCATATCACTAAACCTAGTTGATCAAGTAGGATCAACCAAGTTTAAACCCTAGCTTCTACTGTCAAAACCATCATCCTTATTCATCCATGTTTAGCATCACACCATTGTGATGAACCCAAATAGCATCTAGGCCCAATATTTATCATTACATAACCATAGTCCACTGAACCCTACAAATACTTCATAATTATGAACCATCCTATTCAGGAGTCAATTACTCCTTACTTAATAGAACCAACAGTAAAACCTAGATCACTTCAACCCTAATTGATATACTTCTTATTATTTAAGAAGTATGTTCTTCAAAAGTTATTCTTTTGAAGAAAATAGGGAATCATCACCAACCCTGCTTATAAGGACCTATAAACCCTAGCCAGCTATCACTAGCAAGCTAAACTAACCTTGACAACAACCATGTATAATGAATTGCTTAGGATACCTAGGCTCATCTCAACCTTACAAGCCCTTGGTGTTGATGAATCCAACTAGGTTGTGATCCATCCCATACTTACTCCAGAAACTAGATGAAACCATAGTCAACCATAGAACCCCACCAATCTAATTATCATGCTTGTTCTTTATTCAAGAACATGTTCTTCAAAAGTTATTCTTTTAAAAATATATAATAAGTAATCATCAACCATGCAATATTAGACTTAAAATTGACAACTGTTCTTTACATGTTACATTATGCCAATTACCATTCTTTGTGTGCTCAATTGGTTATTGTACTTTATAATCTAACTGTTCATGATACCATGTAACCACACCTGAATAAGAACCTTGTATATGAACCACTCTAAAAGTGCAAACACCCTAAACCAATCCTTACCATTCACTAATCTTAAATCATCGGGGTTAGGTCACGCTTAGAGCGATTGCATCTCATTCTTATGCATTATTGCATCCTTGCCAATCTTTTAAACATCGTCTTACCGGACGATGATGCTATTTCAGAATTTGGAGTTATTACGCATCGAAGACCTTGTCTGCATAATCTTGCAGCCAAGAAAGGCAAGTTCATCACTTGCTCATGTCATTTGAGTATTTTTATCAAATTACTTGCAAAGTATTATGGTTATCACTATTGCACAAAAATCAAAACCACTACTTTCATAACTATGAATATGACTATGTGGTGGGCAATGGAACCATGGATTGTGTTGATATGGTGGAGGTTCCATTGCACGGGCTTATATCCATCTAGGATTAAACAACAAATGTCGCCAGTGATTCTTGTGCCGTAATATCCGTGTTAACCATAAGATCCGGAGTGGGACGGAGTAGTCAAAAGTGTTTCCACCTCTCGTTCATCAACGGATGCGCTTTACCGTAGACACTTGTATCTGTCAGGGCAAGCGGTGGGCTGGGAAAGCCTTAAGTCCCCACGGCATAGTCCGTAGACACTTGTCGCTCGAAGTGCAAGCGGTGGGCTGGGGAAGCCTAAAGTCCCCACGGTATTGCGGTCTATGATGGGTTGCAGCTACGGCGAAGGAGTTTGGTTCGATCCCAAACTGTCGTCGTGGTCGGGGTCCACCCGTGAGTGGGAATAATGGGACCGGCGAGGACCCAGGGTCGGGGCATGCAACAAAGGGTGGGTGTTCGAGGTAGCGGAGGAACATGATTGGCTAGACCTTATACCGGGCCTCACACCATAGGAAGTGTGGACGGGTTGCGCGCCCGGTTGGTACCAAGGTTAAGATCTCTTATGGGTAAAGCAACACACCTCTGCAGAGTGTAAGAACCGTGACCTGTCACTCCCTGTTCCGGGATATGGAACTGCGAACGCGGCCGGAAAGGAGCTCCATGAAGTTCTAGTAAACCGGTGAAGGCTGACGGACATAGTTCTTCGAATAAAAGCAACCTCTTGAAGAAATGTTTATGAAAACCTGCATTGGTATTAGACTTTCTGGTCTAATGCTGTAGCTAGTGCATTAAACACTTCTTTCCTATAATAAACTTGTTGAGTACGCTCGTACTCATCCCACTCTTAAATCCCCTGCTTAGATATGAAGACATCAAAGGAGGATCTACAGTGCAACTCGAAGGCCGAGGAGTCAACAACTACTTCAAGAGACAGGACCCTGTCAGAGGAGTTAGATACCACATACATCAAGGAGAAAACCTAGTTTAGCCATAGAAGGGAACTAGTTTCCTAAACTTAGCTCCTACTTAGCTAGAATCTATTCTTAGCCTCTATAGCTAGTTAAATACTCTACAAATAGAGTTCGTAATAGATTAGACCACGAGTCGTTCTTCTGAAGTTATTTGCAGTTTTACCTCATTGTAAAGTAGGAGGCTGTGATGATCTTATGTAACAGAGTCAATGTTGTAATTCTATAGACATGCCTTGGACCCGCATATGTTTCTGTTGTACCACTCTGAGCGATATAATACTAGTGGAACGTTGTTTCATTGGTGTTATATCAGACTTGCATACTACACCATGCAGTGGTATGCCGGGTCACCACAGTTGGTATCAGAGCAAATGCTTTGACCCTAGGATTAAAACCCTTTAAAGGTGACCTATAGGATTGGTAGTGTCTATAGGAAGTTGTCCTAGCTAAACCAAATCTTATTATGACTTGAGATGGATATTCACTTGAGAATAATCCTGACACACTTGAGTCAACATTCTTTATCTAGCTTACCAAGATAAAATAAAGTTAGTTAGATAATCCCAAACATGTAGTACACCATGAAGCCTTAAACAATAGATGAGTAGACCCCAGTTGGTATACAATACATGGTAGTCCAAAGAGAGGATACAACCATAAGGTAGATATCCTATTGGAAGATGTGTACCAACAAATGTTATGGTCAAGTAAGATATATCCAGACCTGTAAGTGGAGTAATATCAAAAGATGAAGGTAATTAACATATCCTAATAGAAGATGTAGACCAAGATAAGTAATGAGTAAGTAAAATTATCTAGACATGTGAAACAATTGATAGTAACTGCTAACTATGAGTTATATGAGGTAGTATAGACCATGATGAGTCAATCATGAGAGGTAAGGAAGAGAAATAGGAATAAAATATGTCTACTTACATGGTAGAATTGTTAATCATAGATGATTCACTTGAGAGTCATTATGTGATGGACTAAAACATCATAAATAATTAAAATGTGTACAATAAGAAGCCAGTTGTTCAACAATAGTGCAAGAACTGTGTACCAAAAATATGGAAGTGTGCCAAGCACATCATGACCATATGCTTATAATAGAAACACTTGGAAGTATAGGAGTTATATCTTAATAGATATGTATTCAGAGTAACCATATTAGAACTAGAGGTATCATACCAAATAGTCCTCAATAGCACTTATATATGGAATAATACTAAGTTAAGTAGTACTTCCAAAGAAAATTAGGTTAACCTTAACCATCCTAAACCACTTTGTTTCAAGTTTATCTCATTACAAATGTGCAATTAAGGTAAAAGTTGAGACAAATAGTAGAATCTCATCTATTCGTGCTAAGTATCACGATATAAACCTATCTTATGTGGTGTTATATACTACACATCAGAGCCTGATGTTTAGAGATGTCTTACTCAAATATTATATTCAGGCTTATGATGGTGTGTATTATAAGCACAAAGCTGAATCTTCTTGGATTTTATTGAATTTTCATTGTTTGACTAGATCCATACATGAAGTTTGACTTTGATATGCAAGTGCATGTTGCAATATCAAGTCCTTACTTGATGCTATAGATCTAGAGGGTAATGGTATTCGTGTGAGGAAGCGACGAATTCTGAAGATTCCGAAGACAAGATGAAGGTTCATCAGATAAAGGAAACAAAGTTGTGGGAAGCAACCACAATATTCAGAAGGAAGTACCAATCAAAACTCATGCTTAGCCTCAACAGAGGAGTACTTTAGTACGGGAGAAGCATGAGGGTGAGAAATCTGGTGATTATGGTGAAGCTCAAGCAGATCCATAGTCAACATAGAAGAGGGAATGCATGGGAAATCACTTCGGATACTATATTCATAGTGTCAGTTAGTGGTTCTCTTGCAAAATAAACCCTGACAGAAGGAAGATGACCTATAAAACCATAGCAGAGATAAGAAGATCATAGTTGGTATCAGAAGACCACTGTTGTGGTATAGTATTAATATTGCGAGATAAAGTAGAGGATGTCTCGTCCAGTTGATCATAACCTAAAATAGAATCCATTTTTTAGATAACAAATTGCCACAATTGGTACCCACTAGTCCACCATTGGATTATTTGTACCAAGAAATTGTGAACAAATAAAATTTTGTCAGCCAAATAACAATGACCTATAATCATTTAGTCGAAGGATTCATATTGGTTGTCCACAATTGAGTGGATACACCACATATATTCTTCGCGAGAACTTATAAGAATATGAACCATGAACTACACCTAAACCAATATTCTAACCATCAATCCAATGGTTGGAAGAAAAGGAGTTGAAGACCATAAGAAAACTCTAAGGGGTAGAGTAAACATTGAGTTAGATATACAATAACTCAATACTTTAAGCTTGATAGAAGCAAAAGGTCTGAACTGAGAGGAAGTTCGATCTTATTTTCATAAGATTATTGAACACTACTTTCAGAAGGAAGTCAGACCAGAAGCCGAGGTTCATACCTCGAGGAAGTAAGAAGTGGACTATAACTTGAGAAAGTGAGTAATAGTTACTCAGAAGTATGGAAGCTCAAGTAAACTAAGGTTAATAAAGTTGAATGAAGGAAATACCATAGACAAAATACAGCTCAAAAAGGCCAAATACCGAAGAAGATTGAATATACCAATACCAAAGACTAATAGAATGATTCCTTTCATGGAACCTAAATAACCCAAAATAGTTATATGTATCAACTATAAATCATGATTGGATGGACTAAATGAATCTAATCCATTCTTAGGAATAAACCATCATGATCATATCCATTTTAAGTACCTTACTAGTACCACTATTGCAGTTTTGGTAGTAAGGGAAAACAAAGACCTATTTACCAATTAGGAATATGTTATCAAACTAGTCTTCAGTTAAGACTAGCAACACTAGAAGAAGTCCCATCATTGATTCTTCAATGAGAAAGGAAACCAGACTATAGGGTTGAAAGAAATCAAGTAATTAAAGTTAGAAGCCATGGCTCAGAGACAGGTATCGTAGAACTGGAGTAAGAAATTAATATTCAGAGACAAACCCTAATGGATTCCAGGAAGAATCTGGACAAGGGATATATTCAATTATATCCAGTGAGATCACCACGGAGTTCGAGAAAAGAAGTAGTCTGCACAAGTCAGATCCACATTCCGAAACGTGAGAGAGATCAAACTTCGAGGACGAAGTTTAGTTTAAGGGGTAGAGACTGTAATATCCCAGGTAATGGGGTTACAAAAATAGAGGAATCAGATGTGTGCATTGCATTCATGCATAGAAAATCTGGGAATTTTCGCGCTTTAAAGTAAAACAATCACAGTAACTGAAGTTTCACTTGACCTTTGGAATTGAATTAGCTCATCAAGTCAAGCGCTATAAACCTCAATGTGACTTTGATAAAACCTTGTTTTGGGTAGAGATGATTTGATCTAAGGGGTTAGATCAAATGGAACTAATAATCAACACAACAACTCTTTACTCAATGATCAATTGCTTGATCTTATAAAAGATCATAATATGGAATTCCCTGCCATAACATATGAACCTACAATTAATTGAAAATCAAGTAACAATAAATGGAGAAACCATTCATCACTTATCTTTTCCATGTTTTAAACAAATCCTTGATCCTACCATGAACCTCATGGTATTCATTCTACTCTAGTCTTAGAAACATAACAAGGAGATCAACTCTAGAAATACATTTCTCTATTCCATATAATTAATACACATCAAACCTAGAGAGGTGAGAGTTCTATTATAATTATTAGAGAAGCAATAACAAACCTTGAGCTAAACCTTGGATATACATCCAAGTATTCAAATTATCATCTTCAAGAGGAACCCTAGAGTATTATTCTAGTCCTTCCCAAATAAGAGAGACCATTCATATCAATCTTAGCTTTACCTACTTAAGAATAAGTGACAACCATTGAACTAAAGTATTAGATTTGTAAACCATTTTATCTTGGAAGTGGTGAGATAACCAAATATCAATAAGACTATACACATGAATTAATGAAATAAGGATAAGACTAATCCAACTAAGTTAGACAATTGAATCTTTAGCTTAGCTACCTAAATAAATATTAGGAGTACACCATAAACCCTAGAATAACTATTCCTATGAAAGAGAGCTCAAGCTATGGTGCTACACTCAAGTTAATTGAGGCAACACTTGGATTTGAGGGAGAACTATCCATATACCCAGATGATTATATCATCATTCCCTGGAAAGAACCCTAAGTAATATCTCAGGCATTCTCCTGGGATATAAGCTATTGAGACAACCATAGCCATGTCCACCCAAGAAACTATAAGAGAGATATTATACCCTAGTTGATCAAGACAATACTTGATCTTAGAAGTAAGAAACCTAGTTTATGAGAGATACTTTAGGAAGCCAAATCTTTGATCCTTATAAATTGGGTAATGATCATAAACCCTAAGGACTTGGGGTAGAAGACATTAATAACAAGTTGATCATGTCCAATCCATGATCATACCTTGACCATAAATAATTATAAGTTAAACCCTAGTGGGTTAAACAAATTATATCCAACACATAAAATCATAGGGGAACTATTGGAAACCTAAACTATTTCTCATATGATAATTAGAGAGACAACAGAATAGAAACAAACCTTGTATGGTTCAGCCCCTATATCAATCCAAATGATCTTGGATTGAATCATCCTATGTGTGGTGAAGAAGAGCAACCCTAGATAATTCAACAAGATGCCCACTTACAATTGGAACCAATGACCTATCCAAAACCTAACTTGTGTATCACATGGCGGGGATAACAAGTATAATCCTAAAACCATGCCTAAGCTCAAATATGAATAAGGGGATTGTTTAAGCCAACCCTGAAATGAATCAAGATATCAACTTAAACTATTTTTCAATCTATGCCTATATAGGTGCAACAAACTATTGTTTCCAAATAAATAGAAGTCTCATGAGAGAAATAATATACACCTTAACCATTTTAAAATAAAAGGTTTAGAAGATGAGATTAATACTGCAAAATAGCTCAAACAATTATCCAAATCCATAACCACCATGAGCACATGAAATAATGTCATGAGAGCATATGCTCAAATAAGAAACTAAATAATAAACCATGCATTGTAAAATCATTTCCTGCAAGGTAACAAAAACTTAACTATCAATAGGTACTTGGAAGGGCCTATTGATAAATAGTTGGACCACCCTAAATAGATATTGGAAATTATGACTATATAGGCCCAATCCCAAACTATAATAACATTTAATAAACCAGGGGGTGTCATTATACATATATAATATTTTTAAGATCTTATATGAAGTTAAATTAGTATCCTTATAAACTCCCAAAAAGGATCCACACATTCAAAATACTGCAAAACAGAATTGAATTAAAACAGAATTCAAAATAGAAAATTAAAACAGAAAAAGGAAAATAGAAAGAAGAAGAGATGGACTTACCTGGACCTCACCTGGATGTAACAGCCCAGCAAATAGCCCGGCAGCAGCCCAAACCGAAGCCCAACAACTCCAGTCCAGCCCGACCCACGTAACCCTTCGTATAAAAAAGAAGAAAAGCACCTTCTTCTTCTTCCCTGGGAACGACACGGCGGAGGAGCGCCCCGGCCACGTCCTGGACGCCGATAAGGACGATCTGGACGCCAAAATCATGTCCAGAGATCGATTCAAGTTGCTCCGCGTCCGTGGCTATCTCTAACGCGCCAAGATATGTGCCGAGACGTGCTCATCGACGTCGTCGCATCCCGGCCGTCTCCGACGGCGTGCCGCCGTTGCCGACCGCCTCAAAGCCTATAAATACTTCCCAAGCATCACCAAAGAACCCTAATGTCGCTCCGCTCACGCAATTGCTCTCCAACCCTCCCCATTTGTCGCCACCACCTCACAGAGGTCGCCGGCGTCGAGGACGAACTCGACGATACAGGCCACCCCAGGGACCCTGAGGTAGTCCACAAGAAGCGCATGAACATGAGGATTGTTCTGGTAGAAGGAATCAAGAAATGGCGTTCTCAATCAGATGAATTCGATCGATCCCTTTCGCTCGGGTTCGCCGGAAATCGCGACGCCGTGCTCAACTCCGTCCATCCCCGTCTTCCTCGTGCATCCTAACAACTTTACGGTGAGTCTGCGCATCTTTTGCATCCCCTATTGCCCTAAATAGACGTCCCTAGCGTCCGATTGGAGTCCGTCGGACTCGCGCCGCCGTAGTAATGCTCGCCGGAGCTTTTTCCGGTGACCTTCTCGCGGGAAAGCCACCACCTTTAGGTTCAGAATCGTGTGGTGGTTCGCTTAGTACCATCTGTGCATCTGCGGGAGGGCCAGAACGTCGCCGCCGTAGCTCGCCGGCGTATCCTCCGGCGAGATAGCGTGGCTGGTCAACCCCAGAGACAACTTGACCAGTCTTTGTCCGCGTGGCGTTCCACGTGGACCTTAGCCCCACCAGTCAGCGAGTAGATCTAGAAACGAATCGGTACAAATAGTATTTCCATTTAATTTAAATTACAGAAAATTACTGCAACTTCAAATAATTATAGCAAATTCATTTTAACTCGGAAAAATATAAATAAGATATCAAAATTCTTAGAAAACTAAACTCTATCCAATAAAAATATTATATGAAATTTTTATTTTTAATAAAAATTCAATTATTAATACTTGTTAATTAAGTCTTTAATTTTAATTCCAAATTTAATTAAAATTCAATAATTAAGAAAAACTTCTAAAATTAATAAAAACCAGTAAGCAAATCAGGAAAATATTAAAACTAATTTTCCTTTGCTTATAATTTATTAAATCCTTAATAGGAGGATTTAAACCCTAATTAATAATTATCTTAATTATTAAATTCTTTAAAAATAGGAAAATGTCAAATCCAAGATTATTTTCATTTCAAAGTTATTAATAACTTTAACTATACTAATGAAGTTATTAATTCCAGAATTATAGGGTAACTAGTAAACCCTAGTTCCATATGGTTGAAAAACAGGAATTCATCATTTCATGTGACTCCTAAAACCCTAAATTAATTAGGAACCCTAGTTCCATTATTACATGTGAACTCTAATTTGTTTCTAACCTAAACCCAAGGTTAGAACAGGTGATCATGGTACTTTAATTCAAATCATAGAGCCACCATTAGCAACTAAAAGACATACCTATGTCCACATAAAATGTAGAACCCTATCACTAACAAATTAGTATTCCATGTATGCATATCACTAAACCTAGTTGATCAAGTAGGATCAACCAAGTTTAAACCCTAGCTTCTACTGTCAAAACCATCATCCTTATTCATCCATGTTTAGCATCACACCATTGTGATGAACCCAAATAGCATCTAGGCCCAATATTTATCATTACATAACCATAGTCCACTGAACCCTACAAATACTTCATAATTATGAACCATCCTATTCAGGAGTCAATTACTCCTTACTTAATAGAACCAACAGTAAAACCTAGATCACTTCAACCCTAATTGATATACTTCTTATTATTTAAGAAGTATGTTCTTCAAAAGTTATTCTTATGAAGAAAATAGGGAATCATCACCAACCCTGCTTATAAGGACCTATAAACCCTAGCCAGCTATCACTAGCAAGCTAAACTAACCTTGACAACAACCATGTATAATGAATTGCTTAGGATACCTAGGCTCATCTCAACCTTACAAGCCCTTGGTGTTGATGAATCCAACTAGGTTGTGATCCATCCCATACTTACTCCAGAAACTAGATGAAACCATAGTCAACCATAGAACCCCACCAATCTAATTATCATGCTTGTTCTTTATTCAAGAACATGTTCTTCAAAAGTTATTCTTTTAAAATATATAATAAGTAATCATCAACCATGCAATATTAGACTTAAAATTGACAACTGTTCTTTACATGTTACATTATGCCAATTACCATTCTTTGTGTGCTCAATTGGTTATTGTACTTTATAATCTAACTGTTCATGATACCATGTAACCACACCTGAATAAGAACCTTGTATATGAACCACTCTAAAAGTGCAAACACCCTAAACCAATCCTTACCATTCACTAATCTTAAATCATCGGGGTTAGGTCACGCTTAGAGCGATTGCATCTCATTCTTATGCATTATTGCATCCTTGCCAATCTTTTAAACATCGTCCTTACCGGACGATGATGCTATTTCAGAATTTGGAGTTATTGCGTATCGAAGACCTTGTCTGCATAATCTTGCAGCCAAGAAAGGCAAGTTCATCACTTGCTCATGTCATTTGAGTATTTTTATCAAATTACTTGCAAAGTATTATGGTTATCACTATTGCACAAAAATCAAAACCACTACTTTCATAACTATGAATATGACTATGTGGTGGGCAATGGAACCATGGATTGTGTTGATATGGTGGAGGTTCCATTGCACGGGCTTATATCCATCTAGGATTAAACAACAAATGTCGCTGATTCTTGTGCCGTAATATCCGTGTTAACCATAAGATCCGGAGTGGGACGGAGTAGTCAAAAGTGTTTCCACCTCTCGTTCATCAACGGATGCGCTTTACCGTAGACACTTGTATCTGTCAGGGCAAGCGGTGGGCTGGGGAAGCCTTAAGTCCCCACGGCATAGTCCGTAGACACTTGTCGCTCGAAGTGCAAGCGGTGGGCTGGGGAAGCCTAAAGTCCCCACGGTATTGCGGTCTATGATGGGTTGCAGCTACCGGCGAAGGAGTTTGGTTCGATCCCAAACTGTCGTCGTGGTCGGGGTCCACCCGTGAGTGGGAATAATGGGACCGGCGAGGACCCAGGGTCGGGGCATGCAACAAAGGGTGGGTGTTCGAGGTAGCGGAGGAACATGATTGGCTAGACCTTATACCGGGCCTCACACCATAGGAAGTGTGGACGGGTTGCGCGCCCGGTTGGCACCAAGGTTAAGATCTCTTATGGGTAAAGCAACACACCTCTGCAGAGTGTAAAGAACCGTGACTGTCCCTGTTCCGGGATATGGAACTGCGAACGCGGCCGGAAAGGAGCTCCATGAAGTTCTAGTAAACCTGAAGGCTGACGGACATAGTTCTTCTGAATAAAAGCAACCTCTTGAAGAAATGTTTATGAAAACCTGCATTGGTATTAGACTTTCTGGTCTAATGCTGTAGCTAGTGCATTAAACACTTCTTTCCTATAATGAACTTGTTGAGTACGCTCGTACTCATCCCACTCTTAAATCCCCTGCTTAGATATGAAGACATCAAAGGAGGATCTATAGTGCAACTCGAAGGCCGAGGAGTCAACAACTACTTCAAGAGACAGGACCCTATCAGAGGAGTTAGATACCACATACATCAAGGAGAAAACCTAGTTTAGCCATAGAAGGGAACTAGTTTCCTAAAACTTAGCTCCTACTTAGCTAGAATCTATTCTTAGCCTCTATAGCTAGTTAAATACTCTACAAATAGAGTTCGTAATAGGATTAGACCACGAGTCGTTCTTCTGAAGTTATTTGCAGTTTTACCTCATTGTAAAGTAGGAGGCTGTGATGATCTTATGTAACAGAGTCAATGTTGTAATTCTATAGACATGCCTTGGACCTGCATATGTTTCTGTTGTACCACTCGCGATATAATACTAGTGGAATGGTGTTTATTGGTGTTATATCAGGCCTGGGACTATGCACAAACCTCTCCAAGTCGGAGGCGTTCCCGATTGGTTGCACAGAGGAGCAGGTGGCGGTGGCCCTCGAGATCTTCCCAGCTAAACGTGGGAGTTTCCCTTGCACCTACCTTGGCCTGCCGCTGCACCATTCAAAGCTCAAGATTGTGCACTTCCAGCCTCTCATTGACAAGATAGGGTCCAGACTCGCGGGTTGGTGGGGCAAGCACTTCACTAGAGCGGGCAGGGTCGTGCTTTGCAGATCGGTTCTCACCTCCATGGTTCTCTACCACCTTGCGGTCTTCAGGCTTCCCAAGTGGGTCATCATGCGCATTGAAAAGATCAAGCGTTCCTTCCTATGGATGAAGTCGGGTGCTGTGCCGGGGGCCAAGCCTCACCCTCTAGTTAGCTGGCGCACCATCTCGAGGCCGACGGAGCTTGGAGGGCTCGGGGTTCTCGACTTGGAGCGCTTCGGGAGGGCTATGCGGCTCCGTTGGCCTTGGTTGGCTTGGACAGATGACTCTAGGCCTTGGATTGGGATGGCGACACCATGTGACAAAGGAGACATGGATCTTTTTAGAGCCTCCACCGAGATTTCCCTTGGGGATGGAGCCAAATGCATCTTTTGGCATGATAGATGGCTGCCCGGTGGTGCTCTCCGATTCCAGTTCCCGGGCCTGTTCGATATTTCGATGAGGAAGAATAGATCTGTGCAAAAGGAGCTACAAGAACTTAATTGGATCCGTGCCCTCGCCCGTATCTCCACAGGAGAACAGTTGATCCAGTTCACTAGGCTTTGTGAAAGAACATTTCCCGCCCTTTTGGGTTTTGTGTGTTTGATGTCAACACTAGGTATATTTTTATGTGTGTTGATGTAGACAGGTACAAGTTTTCAAGAGATTTATTTGACCGGTGGTTTGGTATGGCTGTTCTGAAGTTTCTGAAGGTCTTTTATCGCTGGCGGAAGTTCCGGCCCCAGCTGGCGGAAGTTCCACCCTGGTACTCCCAGCAGTGGCCTCTCAGCGCAGTTCTTTTTGAAGTTCTTGTTCCCTGACCGGAAGTTCCGGTGAAGAAGGCCAGAAGTTCCGGTCAGCGGAACTTCCGCCCAACTTCCGGGCAAGTTCCGGAAACGTCGAATGTCCAAAGAAGGTTTTCTCGCAATTCCGGAACTTGGCCGGAACTTCCGGTCGCCGGAAGTTCCGCCCTAGTTCCGCCCCAATCTTTTCTGACCTGGTCGTCTGTCGCAGAATCTTCCTGGCGGAAGTTCCGGCCCTCTTGGCCGGTACTTCCCGTTCCAGCCGGAACTTCCGGCCCTCCTGGCCGAAACTTCCGGTGTTACTGAAAAACGTCCCAATGGTCAGATCTGAGAGCTCCAATCATATAAATAGCTCTCTTCTCCAAAGGGACAAGTTGCTCAATCATTGCACAAAAATCGGCCAAGCTTCACCACCATTAGAGCCACGTCAAGAACACAAGATTTGCAAGATCTCCTTCCTCCCCCAACCAAAGCTCTTGATCTTTGGAGATTCGAAGGAGAAGACACCGATCTACATCCTCACCGAAGCGATTTACATTTCCCCCTCATTTGTTTGAGGGCCCTCTTGCTAGTGTTCCTTTTTGGATCCCTAGTTGTTTTGTGTTGATGTATTGTTGTTGATTGTTGTGTTGTTACAGATTTGGGAGCCTCCAATTGGTTGTGGATGTGTGCCCCAAGAACCTTGTAAAGGCCCGGTTTCCGCCTCGAGGAAATCCCTTAGTGGAAGTGGGCTAGGCCTTTGTGGCGTTGCTCACAGGAGATCTGAGTGAAGCCTTCGTGGCTGTTGGTTTGGCTTTCGTAGCAACCACACTCCTCCAAACGTAGACGTACCTTCTTGCAAAGGAAGGGAACTACGGGAATCATCTCCGTGTCATCGCGTGCTCCACTCTTGGTTACCTCTATCCTTTATCCCTCTCTATATATTGCGTAGCTATATCTTGCTTAGTTGTTAACCTTGTCATATAGGTAAATTCACATAGTTGCATATCTAGAGAATTTACCTTTGTATCGAGCCTAAATTGAAAAAGAACTAAAAATTGGGTAGCACCTATTAAACCCCCCTCTAGGTGCGGCATACGATCCTTTCAATTGGTATCAGAGCCTCGGCTCTTATTTCGGGCTTAACCGCCTAAGAGTATGCCGGACGAAGAACCTACGGAAGGGGCCGCTAAGGTGGTCACCATGGATGATTTCAATTCGTTGAGGTCCTCCATGGAAGCTCAAATGGAAAGCATGAGAAAAATGATTTCCGAGCTTTTGACTCCGGTCCCTCCCATGGCTCCCGCCATAGAGGTTAAGGACAAGGGTGAGTTAGAAGAGGGAGATGCTTCGGCATTACCCTCCTCTACCAAACCCTTGAATGGTGATAACTTAACCACTACTAAATCTCCCATTGCATCTCCTAGGGGAACTAGTGGAGGTGAGAGCTACAATCGAGTGGCTCCACCTTTCCTATCTCCCGATATACCGGTTCCCCATCCTCATATAAACATTTGGGGCGACCCACCTAAGTTTTCCGTTAATGATTTCGATACTTGGCAATTTGAGTTTAGCTCTCATGTTCGCAGTGCCTCCAATGAACTTTGGAGAATCATCGTGGAAGGCTTCAAGCCCTACAACCCCGACAAGTTGACTAGAAGAGAAGCGGTTGATAGTCAACTCAACAACACCGCCTTGCACATGATCCAAACTAGTGTGGGGACAAAGGATTTGTCTCGTGTTCGGAATTTCACCACCGCCAAGGAAGCTTGGGATGGTTTGGCCGCTAGTTGCATTGGAAGTGATAGCATGAGAAGGAACAAGTATAATGCTCTTCGGAATAAAGCCGAAGGTTTCATGAGGCTACCGGATGAAGATCATGAAGCCATGTATTCAAGACTTCTCACCGTTGCCGATTCTTTCCGGAATGTGGGTGCCACCCACATCAATGACTCTTGGATCAAGGATAAGTACATCGATTGCATGATGCCGTTTGAGCCCATTGATGTCAAGACTCTCGTCGGGAGAGAATGCTTTCCCTCTCTCACCTCTCAACAAGCCGTGCACGAGATGCAAGCTCTCAAGGTTCTTGAGCAAAACTCTCTTGATGCTCGCAACCGTGCTCTTGGAATGACAAGAGGATCCAACCTTGCCTTGGTGTGTGATACACGTACAGCACGCGACCGTTGGGAACCCCAAGAGGAAGGTGTGATACATCAGTAAGTTTTCCCTCAGTAAGAAACCAAGGTTTATCGAACCAGGGGAGCCAAGAAGCACGTTGAAGGTTGATGGCGGCGAGATGTAGTGCGGCGCAACACCAGGGATTCCCGCCAACGTGGAACCCGCACAACACAAAAAGTACTTTGCCCCAACGAAACAGTGAGGTTGTCAATCTCACCGGCTTGCTGTAACAAAGGATTAGATGTATAGTATGGATGATGATTGTTTGCAGAAAACAGTAGAACAAGTATTGCAGTAGATTGTATTGATTAAAAGAATGGACCGGGGTCCACAGTTCACTAGAGGTGTCTCTCCCATAAGATAAATAGCATGTTGGGTGAACAAATTACAGTTGGGCAATTGACAAATAGAGAGGGCATGACAATGCACATACATGATATGATGAGTATGGTGAGATTTAATTGGGCATTACGACAAAGTACATAGACCGCTATCCAACATGCATCTATGCCTAAAAAGTCCACCTTCAGGTTATCATCCGAACCCCTTCCAGTATTAAGTTGCAAACAACACAATTGCATTAAGTATGGTGCGTAATGTAATCAATAACTACATCCTCGGACATAGCATCAATGTTTTATCCCTAGTGGCAACAGCACATCCACAACCTTAGAACTTTCTG
Organism: Lolium multiflorum; assembly: GCA_030979885.1. Lineage (NCBI taxonomy): Eukaryota > Viridiplantae > Streptophyta > Magnoliopsida > Poales > Poaceae > Lolium > Lolium multiflorum. The sequence continues at coordinate 405,002,088 of CM061750.1, forward strand.
TCACTGTCCCAGATTTAATGGAGGCATGAACCCACTATCGAGCATAAATACTCCCTCTTGGAGTTAAGAGTAAAAACTTGGCCAGAGCCTCTACTAATAACGGAGAGCATGCAAGATCATAAACAACACATAGGTAATAGATTGATAATCAAGATAACATAGTATTCTCTATCCATCGGATCCCAACAAACACAACATATAGCATTACAGATAGATGATCTTGATCATGTTAGGCAGCTCACAAGATCCGACAATGAAGCACATAAGGAGAAGACGACCATCTAGCTACTGCTATGGACCCATAGTCCAGGGGTGAACTACTCACTCATCAATCCGGAGGCGACCATGGCGGTGTAGAGTCCTCCAGGAGATGATTCCTGCCGGAGGCGATCTCCTGAATCCCCCGAGATGGGATTGGCGGCGGCGGCTTCTCTGGAAGGTTTTCCGTATCGTGGCTCTGTATGGGGCTATTATCGACGAAGGCTTAAGTAGGCGGAAGGGTAGGTCAAGGGGCGTCACGAGGGGCCCAGACGACGGGCCGCGCGGCCGGGTCCAGGCCGCGCCGCCCGTTGTCCGGCCACCTCGTGGCCCCACTTCGTTTCTCCCTGGTCTTCTGGAAGCTTCGTGGAAAAATAGGACCTTGGGCGTTGATTCGTCCCCGAGAATATTTCCTTACTAGGATTTCTGAAACCAAAAACAGCAGAAAACAGCAACTGGCTCTTCGGCATCTCGTTAATAGGTTAGTGCCGGAAAATGCATAAATATGATATAAAGTATGCATAAAACATGTAGGTATCATCAATAATGTGGCATGGAACATAAGAAATTATCGATACGTCGGAGACGTATCAGCATCCCCAAGCTTAGTTCTCTCGTCCCGAGCAGTAAACGATAACAAAGATAATTTCTGAGTGACATGCCATCATAACCTTGATCATACTATTGTAAGCATATGTAATGAATGCAGCGATCCAAACAATGTAAATGACATGAGTAAACAAATGAATCATAAAGCAAAGACTTTTCATGAATAGTACTTCAAGACAAGCATCAATAAGTCCTCCATAAGAGTTAACTCATAAAGCAATAATTCAAAGTAAAGGTATTGAAGCAACATAAGGAAGATTAAGTTTCAGCGGTTGCTTTCAACTTGTAACATGTATATCTCATGGATAGTTGTCAATGCAAAGTAATATAACAAGTGCAATATGCAAGTATGTAGAAATCAATGCACAGTTCACACAAGTGTTTGCTTCTTGAGGTGGAGAGAGATAGGTAACTGACTCAACATAAAAGTAAAAGAAAGGTCCTTCAAAGAGGAAAGCATCGATTGCTATATTTGTGCTAGAGCTTTGGTTTTGAAAACAAGAAACAATTTTGTCAACGGTAGTAATAAAGCATATGTGTTATGTAAATTATATCCTACAAGTTGCAAGCCTCATGCATAGTATACTAATAGTGCCCGCACCTTGTCCTAATTAGCTTGGATTACCTGGATTATCATCGCAATACACATGTTTTAACCAAGTGTCACAAAGGGGTACCTCTATGCCGCCTGTACAAAGGTCTAAGGAGAAAGCTCGCATTGGATTTCTCGCTATTGATTATTCTCAACTAGACATCCATACCGGGACAACATAGACAACAGATAATGGACTCCTCTTTTATGCATAAGTATGTAGCAACAATTAATTTTCTCATATGAGATTGAGGATATTTGTCCAAAACTGAAACTTCCACCATGGATCATGGCTTTAGTTAGCGGCCCAATGTTCTTCTCTAACATTATGCATGCTCTAACCATTTTAGTGGTAAATCTCCCTTACTTCACAAGACGAACATGCATAGCAACTCACATGATATTCAACAAAGTGTAGTTGATGGCGTCCCCAGAACATGGTTATCGCACAACAAGCAACTTAATAAGAGATAAAGTGCATAAGTACATATTCAATACCACAATAGTTTTTAAGCTATTTGTCCCATGAGCTATATATTGTAAATGTGAAGAATGGAAATTTTAAAGGTAGCACTCAAGCAATTTACTTTGGAATGGCGGAGAAATACCATGTAGTAGGTAGGTATGGTGGACACAAAGGGCATAGTGGTTGGCTCAAGGATTTTGGATGCATGAGAAGTATTCCCTCTCGATACAAGGTTTAGGCTAGCAAGGTTATTTGAAGCAAACACAAGGATGAAGCGGTGCAGCAAAAATCACATAAAAGACATATTGTAAACATTATAAGACTCTACACCGTCTTCCTTGTTGTTCAAACTCAATAATAGAAATTATCTAGACCTTAGAGAGACCAATTATGCAAACCAAATTTTAGCATGCTCTATGTATTTCTTCATTAATAGGTGCAAAGTATATGATGCAAGAGCTTAAACATGAGCACAACAATTGCCAAGTATCACATTATCCAAGACATTTTAGCAATTACTACATGTATCATTTTCCAATTCCAACCATATAACAATTTAACGAAGAAAAACTTTCGCCATGAATACTATGAGTAAAGCCTAAGGACATATTTGTCCATATGCAACAGCGGAGCGTGTCTCTCTCCCACACAATGAATGCTAGGATCCATTTTATTCAAACAAAACAAAAACAAAAACAAACAGACGCTCCAAGCAAAGTACATAAGATGTGATGGAATAAAAATATAGTTTCACTAGAGGAACCTGATAATGTTGTCGATGAAGAAGGGGATGCCTTGGGCATCCCCAAGCTTACGCTTGAGTCTTCTTGATATATGCAGGGGTGAACCACCGGGGCATCCCCAAGCTTAGAGCTTTCACTCTCCTTAATCATATTGTATCATCTCCCTCTCTTGATCCTTGAAAACTTCCTCCACACCAAACTCAAAACAACTCATTAGAGGGTTAGTGCACAATCAAAATTTACATGTTCTGAGGTGACACAATCATTCTTAACACTTCTGGACATTGCACAAAGCTACTGAAAGTCAATGGAATCAAAAAATCCATCAAGCATAGCAAAACAGGCAATGCGAAATAAAAGGCAGAATCTGTCAAAACAGAACAGTCCGTAAAGACGAATTTTATTGAGGCACCAGACTTGCTCAAATGAAAATTCTCAAATTGAATGAAAGTTGCGTACATATCTGAGGATCACTCACGTAAATTGGCATAATTTTCTGAGTTACCTACAGAGAATTAGGCCCAGATTCGTGACAGCAAAGAAATCTGTTTCTGCGCAGTAATCCAAATCTAGTATGAACCTTACTATCAACGACTTTACTTGGCACAACAATGCACAAAACTAAGATAAGGAGAGGTTGCAGAGTAACAACTTCCAAGACTCAAATATAAAATAAAAGTACTGTAGTAAAAACATGGGTTGTCTCCCATAAGCGCTTTTCTTTAACGCCTTTCAGCTGGCGCAGAAAGTGTGTATCAAGTATTATCAAGAGACGAAGTGTCAACATCATAATTTGTTCTAATAATAGAATCAAAAGGTAACTTAATTCTCTTTCTAGGGAAGTGTTCCATACATTTCTTGAGAGGAAATTGATATTTAATATTACCTTCCTTCATATCAATGATAGCACCAACAGTTCGAAGAAAAGGTCTTCCCAATATGATGGGACAAGATGCATTGCATTCAATATCCAAGACAACAAAATCAACGGGGACAAGGTTATTGTTAACGGTAATGCGAATATTATCAACTCTCCCCAAAGGTTTCTTTGTAGAATTATCAGCAAGATTAACATCCAAATAACAATTTTTCAATGGTGGCAAGTCAAGCATATTATAGATTTTCTTAGGCATAACGGAAATACTTGCACCAAGCTCACATAAAGCATTACAATCAAAGTCATTGACCCTCATCTTAATTATGGGCTCCCAACCATCTTCTAACTTCCTAGGAATAGAAGTTTTGCGATTTAGTTTCTCTTCTCTAGTTTTTATGAGAACATTTGTAATATGTTTCGTGAAAGCCAAATTTATAGCACTAGCATTAGGACTCTTAGCAAGTTTTTGTAAGAACTTTATAACTTCAGAGATATGACAATCATCAAAATCCAAACCATTATAATCTAAAGCAATGGGATCTTTATCCCCAATGTTGGAAAAAAATTCAGCAGTTTTATCACAGGCAGTTTCAGCAGTTTTAGCAGTTTCGGGCAGTTTTTCGTGCTTTGCATTAGAAGTGGAAACATTGCCAACACCAATTCTTTCACCATTATTAGTAGGAGGTGCAGCAACATGTGTAGCATTAGCATTGCTAGTGGTGGTAATAGTCCAAACTTTAGCTATATTATCTTCTTTTTCATTTTCCTCTTTTTCCCACCTAGCACGCAATTTGGCCATCAATCTTATATTCTCATTAATTCTAACTTGGATGGCATTTGCTGTAGTAACAATATTATTATTATGATTTTCATGAGGCATAACTTTCGATTTCAAAAGATCAACATCAGACTTTAGAAGCAAGTATATCAATTTTCCCAAGCTTTTCTTCAACAGATTTGTTAAAAGCAGTTTGTGTACTAATAAATTATTTAAGAATAGCTTCAAGTCCAGGGGGTGTGTTCCTATTGTTGTTGTAAGAATTCCCATAAGAATTCCCATAACCGTTGCCATTATTATAAGGATATGGCCTATAGTTGTTACTAGAATTGTTCCGGTAAGCATTGTTGTTGAAATTATTATTTTTAATGTAGTTTACATCAACATGTTCTTCTTGAGAAACCAATGAAGCTAATGGAACATTATTAGGATCAATATTTGTCCTATCATTCACAAGCATAGACATAATAGCATCAATCTTATCACTTAAGGAAGAGGTTTCTTCGACAGAATTTACCTTCTTACCTTGTGGAGCTCTTTCCGTGTGCCATTCAGAGTAATTAATCATCATATTATCAAGAAGCTTTGTTGCTTCACCAAGAGTGATGGACATAAAGGTACCTCCAGCAGCTGAATCCAATAGGTTCCGCGAAGAAAAATTCAGTCTGCATAAAAGGTTTGGATGATCATCCAAGTAATCAGTCCATGGGTTGGGAAATTTTTAACCAAAGATTTCATTCTTTCCCATGCTTGTGCAACATGCTCAGTATCCAATTGTTTAAAATTCATTATGCTACTCCTCAAAGATATAATTTTAGCAGGGGATAATATCTACCAATAAAAGCATCCTTGCATTTAGTCCATGAATCAATACTATTCTTAGGCAGAGATAGCAACCAATCTTTAGCTCTTCCTCTTAATGAGAAAGGGAACAATTTTAATTTTATTATGTCACCATCTACATCTTTATACTTTTGCATTTCACAAAGTTCAACAAAATTATTGAGATGGGCAGCAGCATCATGAAACTAACACCAGAAAATTGCTCTCGCATAAAAAGATTCAGTAAAGCAGGTTTAATTTCAAAGAATTCTGCTGTAGTAGCAGGTGGAGCAATAGGCATGCATAAGAAATCATTATTATTTGTGGTTGTGAAGTCACACAACTTAGTATTTTCAGGGGTATTCATTTTAGCAACAGTAAATAAAACAAACTAGATAAAGTAAATGCAAGTAACTAATTTTTTGTGTTTTGATTTAGTGCAGCAAACAAAGTAGTAAATAAAATAAAGCAAGACAAAAACAAAGTAAAGAGATTGCGATGTGGAGACTCCCCTTGCAGCGTGTCTTGATCTCCCCGGCAATGGCGCCAGAAAACAGTCTTGATACGCATACAGCACGCAACCGTTGGGAACCCCAAGAGGAAGGTGTGATGCGTACAGCAGTAAGTTTTCCCTCAGTAAGAAACCAAGGTTTATCGAACCAGTAGGAGCCAAGAAGCACGTTGAAGGTTGATGGCGGCGAGATGTAGTGCGGCGCAACACCAGGGATTCCGGCGCCAACGTGGAACCTGCACAATACAACCAAAGTACTTTGCCCCATAGAAATAGTGAGGTTGTCAATCTCACCGGCTTGCTGTAACAAAGGATTAGATGTATAGTGTGGATGATGATTGTTTGCAGAAAACAGTAGTGCAGTAGATTGTATTCGATTAAAAGAATGGACCAGGGTCCAAGTTCACTAGAGGTGTCTCTCCCATAAGATAAATAGCATGTTGGGTGAACAAATTACAGTTGGGTAATTGACAAATAGAGAGGGCATGACAATGCACATACATGATATGATGAGTATGGTGAGATTTAATTGGGCATTACGACAAAGTACATAGACCGCTATCCAGCATGCATCTATGCCTAAAAAGTCCACCTTCAGTTATCATCCGAACCCCTTCCGGTATTAAGTTGCAAACAACAGACAATTGCATTAAGTATGGTGCGTAATGTAATCAATAACTACATCTCGGACATAGCATCAATGTTTTATCCCTAGTGGCAACAGCACATCCACAACCTTAGAACTTTCTATCACTGTCCCAGATTTAATGGAGGCATGAACCCACTATCGAGCATAAATACTCCCTCTTGGAGTTAAGAGTAAAAACTTGGCCAGAGCCTCTACTAATAACGGAGAGCATGCAAGATCATAAACAACACATAGGTAATAGATTGATAATCAACATAACATAGTATTCTCTATCCATCGGATCCCAACAAACACAACATATAGCATTACAGGATAGATGATCTTGATCATGTTAGGCAGCTCACAAGATCAGACAATGAAGCACATAAGGAGAAGACGACCATCTAGCTACTGCTATGGACCCATAGTCCAGGGTGAACTACTCACTCATCAATCCGGAGGCGACCATGGCGGTGTAGAGCCCTCGGGAGATGATTCCCCCTCCGGCAGGGTGGGAGGCGATCTCCTGAATCCCCCGAGATGGGATTGGCGCGGCGGCGTCTCCGGAAGGTTTTCCGTATCGTGGCTCTCGGCATATTATCGACGAAGGCTTAAGTAGGCGGAAGGGTATGTCAAGGGCGTCACGAGGGGCCCGGACGACGGGGCCGCGGCCAGGGTCCGGCCGCGCCGCCTGTTGTCGGCCACCTCGTGGCCCCGTCGTTCTCCCTCGGTCTTGGAAGCTTCGTGGAAAAATAGGACCCTGAGCGTTGATTTCGTCCAATTCGAGAATATTTCCTTACTAGGATTTAAAAAACCAAAAACGGCTTGACAAGCTGGCTCTTCGGCATCTCGTTAATAGGTTAGTGCCGGAAAATGCATAAATATGACATAAAGTATGCATAAAACATGTAGGTATCATCAATAATGTGGCATGGAACATAAGAAATTATCGATACGTCGGAGACGTATCAGTGTGCAATTCTGTGGAAGAAGAGAACCCTCAAGAACCATATAGGACATCTTGGAGTATGTCATATCCGGATGATTTGGAATTCCACTACAATGACCACATGGCATTCCATGCAAAAACCTTTTGGGTTGATCCATCCAAGGCCAAGGAAGACAACATCAAGAGAAACAACTCAAGCGGATTCAAGGGCTCGGGCCCAAAAACAAGATCTTGCTACAATTGTGGTGATAAGCGCCATTTCATCGCCCAATGCCCCTATGAGCATAGGGAAACTAATGGTGGAAGGCTCGTTCCCAAGGACAAGAGCAAAGATTCAAAGGGCAAAGATTCAAAGGCCCCCAACAAGAAGTTCTACAACAAGGGTAAGAAGGACAAGAGGCCTTCAAGGATTGTACTCATGACCAAGGAAGAATATTCCTCCGATGAAATTGAGAGTTCTAGTGATGAAGAAGAAACCTCAAAGGAAGTGGCCGCCATTGCCACCACCAATATTCCCTCTTCATCTCTCTTTGAATCCCCCAATGAGAACCCCCACATCAAGAATGCACATTGCTTCATGGCTAGGTCCTCTTTGGACACATCTATTGTGCTATCTGAAAGTATAGAGATGGTAATCCTAGAGGGGGGTGAATAGGTTTCTACAAGTTTTAATTCTTTCTTTGCAATATTAGGCTTTGCGGAATATAAAGATGAGCCTAATGCAACTAGGTGAGACAACCTATATGAGAATACAACTAACTCGAGCACGAAGGCTCTCACAGTTAAATCACAAGTAAGGAGTTCGGTTAGAGATAACCGATAGCACGCGGAGACGAGGATGTATTCCCGTGTTCCCTTCCTGTCGTTGCCTATTCGACGGTACCTCGGAGGAGGGATCCTCACGAGGGGAGAAGAAGTAGGGGCCATAGGGCGGAGAGCACTCGGGACGGTGGTACGCGATTTACCCAGCTTCGGAACACCTGCTCGAGACAGGGCCTACTGCTGCTTGTCTGGAATTATCTGGGCGCTTCCGCGTTGTTACAATGAGTTGTTGCTGTGCCTCTAGGGCTCCCAGGATCTGGCTTATAAAGCCGCACGGATCTAGGGTTTACATGGAGAGTCCTAGCCGGATACGGTTTGCCTAACTACGGAATGTCTTCCGTACACGTCAAGGATCCGCCTCCCTATCTATGTACGCGGATCCGGGTTCCTTAATGGGCCTTCATGGATCCGGGTTCCTCCTCAAGGTCGGTCGGATCCGGCTCCCTTTCCTGGGCCGGACGTCATCCTTCGGGATCAACGGCAAGCTGGGCCGCCCGATGGGCCACATGCCTCATCACCATCTGTGGGCCACCCGGGCTTGCCGGATCTAGGCACCGTCGATGGTACACCCATGAAGTATACCCACAACAGTAGCCCCGAGTTCTCCGAGTTTCACCTTATGTTTCCGCTTGCGCCTTATGGTCTCCGGCAATGTTGGTAACGCGGAGAAACTTGAAGAACTCCAACTTCACATTTTCTTCTTTCCCAACTTTTAGTCGGAAAATCTCCCATCCTGCGGGACTTCATCCATCGACAGCAAACATGTCTCCGGGTTACTCCCCTGCTTGCGAATGAGATTTGCTTATCTTCGCGCTTTTACCCGGAATCTTAAAAGACTCGAACGGTTCCGCCAATTCTGGCGCCATTTTCGCGCGATTTGAGCGGTAACTTATCCTTAGCCATTTTTACCGTTTACGGTTTTGACACGTGTCGCGCATCCAATGGTGCGACGCTTGCGTTCCGACCACAGGATGCGGAACACGAATCTCCTCCCTCGTGGGCTATAAATATCCACCGTCAACCCTAAACCTCCCATTCGCCCCCTCTTTCACCTCTCTACGAAGCGCCGCCCGCGAGCTCTTTCTTCGCCGCGCCGGAGTCTGCCGGAAAACTCGCCGGAGTCCCGCCGGAGCGATTTCACCACCGCGCAGTTCGTCGAGTTCTTAACTCCGGCGAGCCACCGCACGAAACCTCGTCCCCGGCGACTCCGAACACCGCGGAATCCATCACGGTGAGTTCTCGAGCTTCATCCTTTGCGCCGTAGTTGGTAGGGACGATCCTTAGGATGACGATGTGGATCCGACTAAGTTACGTTTTCCGCCATCTTTTTTTCTTCAGATGTCTTCTGCGACTCCGCCTCCAACCTCCGAGCCAATCATGGCAACGCCCCTCTCCTCCGCCCCTCCTCCCTTCGCTCCGGTCCACCTGGATCCTACTAAGGACTCCGGCAAGGACACCGAAGGAACCTCTGCTAACCCGGAGAAAACCTCCGGGGCGGATCAGGCGGAGCAGAAGGCGGAAGAACGCGCCAAGAAATCCAAGGCTCGTCAGCGAGACTCCGAAGCCAAAGGGAAATGGTGGCCCTGCACCACCACGGAGATGGAACTGAAGAACCTGGAGGCGGAGGGTTTCCTGCAACCCGGAAGCTGGCGAACAGTTCCGAATTCCTTGGCTCCAGCCCCCGAAGATAACGAGATGGTGCTGACTAAAGCGCTGGTGGAGCGAGGCTTCTCATTTCCGCCTTCGGACTTTTTCTCGGAAATCCTGAAGGTATATGGGCTCCAGCCCCACAATATTTCTCCCAACAGCGTGTTAGCAATTAGCAACCACGTCACCCTCTGCGAGGGCCATCTCCGGGTATCTCCCGAACTCTCTCTCTTCCAATATTATTTCTCCGTCAAGAAGGAGAAGATCCGCCAGACCTCCGAGCTGGCGACATGCGGATCCATCACCTTTATGCTCCGCCCTGGCCGCGTCTACCCGCCTACCGACCGCCACGAATCCGCGCGGTATTGGTCAGGGGTTTCTTCTATTTGAAGGACGTCTCCGACCCGGCGAGCGAAAGGAAGCTGCCGCCATTCGAATACGCCAGCGAGACTCCGGCATGGACGCAATGCCCCCACCTCTCCGAGTCACCTCAGCTGACCCGCGCTGTTAGGCGGATCTGCAAGCTCACGGAGGAGGGGCTGACGGGGAAGGATCTTACCTTGTCTTGGTTCACCAAACGGATCCAGCCGCTTCAACACAGGGACCGTTTGATGTTCCATTACACAGGGCGCGATGACCAAATGCGCGCCACGAAGGACAATCTCTCCGCCGACGCCATTGACAAGAGGATCCGGCTCCTCATCAAAATTCCGCGTGAACTTCATGTTCACGTGTGTAACAAAGACATCAACACCAACAGTTCCGGAACCTGGTATGTTATCCTGACTTGTTCATTGTTTCCTTTGTACTCAAAATTTTGGCTAAGTGTTGGATCTTTGCCTTAGCTCGAAGCCCTCGAGGAAGGTGAACTCGGAACCCTTGTCCGTGTCCCCTCTACGGGCAACGCGGATCCATAGGCCGCATCGGAAGCGAGAGCTCCCGACGCTCCCGCCCCTCCAAGAGGAAGAGAGCTGCCCCTCCAGCCCTACAGCTAAACGCGCCCGCGAAGTGCTTAGCACTGCGGCTACTCGGAAAGCGGAGGCGGAGAAGAAATGCCTCAAACTTATTGACACCAAACAAAGCTCAACCCAGCATCGTCATTTTTTCAAGCCTTCCGGGTAAATGCTCGATTTCCGAATCCTTGTCATCATGGATCAGTATTTAAACGTTATACCTTTTCCTTTTTTGCAACGAAGGTTCCGGAAGCCAGCCCACCAAGCCATCTCAAAGAAAGAACCAAGCCATCTCCGGCTTCCGTCCCCATCACCGGATGTCGAGGTTCCGCCCAAAGCCCTCCGCCACCACGGATCCCAAGGACGTCATCAACGTTGATGACCTTCCGAGGGCACAACCGACCATGGTGATTCCGGGAAGGGCGCCTCCTGGTCTGCGCCTCCGCCCGAGCAACCAGCCGCCACCGTTGAACCTACACCCGAGCAACAAGAGCAAAAGGCGCAGCTTATTCACGCCTCCGGCATGCTCCAAGCGCACCCTCCTCCTTCTCCGTCTCTGCAAAGGCTCCCCCTCTCTCAACGCCACGCGGAAGTTTCCGCCATGATGGAGAAGGTATGGGGGCCTGCGAACACAGAGATGAAGGAGCTCTCCGACCTCGAGAGCGACCTCAAGATCTTCTTTGCCAAGCACAAGGAAATACGCCAGGTAACACTAGCCCCCAAGCATTGGGTTAGACATTTTTTCCGTGTAACATGTGTTAGCCGATGCTTTCTTTAATTTGTACCTTAGGCGGAAATTTAAAATTTTCTCGATCCAAGACTTTGAACTCCTTGCCAGCCCCCAGAATTCTTGAATTTCCGGCTAACTCCTGCCTGCCTTCCAGACCACGCGGAAGCTACATGAAGACCTTCGCGTCCACGTGCTTGGAGCAGGATGACGGAGATAGAGGGCTACGCGAACAACGAAAATAGCCAGAAGGCTATAAAGCACTTGGAGACCCGACGGTAGAACTCGGGTTGAATGTATATCTTGCGATATTTTTTTTGATGCATAACATGCATGTCTTTCCGCTTTCCAGAAGAAACTGCCAAGCACTCCGCCTTCGACGACCGCCAAGTCAAAGTACTCGAGGCGGAGAACGAATCCCTCAAAGCCTTTATTGACGAATCCTCCGAGAAGGAAAATCGGCGAGGAAAGAGCTCTCAAAGCACGCCCGCGACTTGGCGGAACTCACTGACAAACTTAAGAAGAGCCAGCAAAGGGTAACATCCTTAGTGGCCAAAAATAAGGTTCAAGAAGCGGAGGCGGAGGCTATTGACAAGATGATCTTCCGTAAGCATCCTTTATGTTGTAATTCCGGCTTCATCATATGTTGTTTCGCGGAAAACTGATCATTGTTTTCACAGCGAGCCTTGGCTTTGAGTGGACCAAGGAGTCAGCCCTCAAGAGGACGGAGGCATATGATGAAGCGCGGAGTTCCATGATGATCTGTCGCAGCTTGTCGCGGAATCGCCAAGTCCCTTGTCTGAAGAGAGCCAAAACCACAGTGATTGACACCATGACCAAGCTGATGAAGCAGGTGCCGGAACTCATCAAGGACTGGCAAGAGTCTTCTGCTCGCGGAGTCGCCTCCCTCGTCTTGGCCACCTGCAAGCGCACTTCCCCGCCATGAAGTTCGCGGATATCGCACGCGACCCTCCAAGGGTGCCAATATGAGGGATCCTCGCGAAGCCAAGGGATTCGATCGACTCTTTGTTTCACGGGTTAACCACTCGTTCGGTACCACAAGTACGATCTTCCCAAGGGCTTCGTGGAGGCGGAAATTGAAGAAGAAGGCGCAGGAAGAGTACTATGGGGAGGGATCCGGCTCGAGCAGTGCGATTGGTGAAGGCTCCGAGGAGAACTCTGATGTTGGCTCCGACGACGTCTCCGGCGAGCTCCGACGGCGACTCCGCCTACGTGGCCTGACGAGGATCCGTCATCCAAATAGGAACTGTTAAAATAGTGAAACAATGATGTATCATTTTGGTCCCGGAGTGGGTTTGTAAGATAACTTAAATTCTTAAGTAGCTAGGGACGAAACAATGATGCATGGGCGGAAACAACTTATCCTGCTATCCTTTAATATTATTTGCATGTTTCGTTTGTCGTAAAGCAAGTGCTGACTTCGTTGTTTTCCGGCTTGCTCACTTGACCTTCCACGTGCCGGAAGACCTTTAGCCGGAAACGCTCGCCAGCGGCGACAAAGCCTAATGGCAGTCCGTCAATAACCGTGGAAACAAGCCCCTAGCCAAGGTGCCGGAAATCGCTACTAGGAATCCATGAGTTTGCAACAGAAAACATTTTCCGTCAGAAAACTTAAGCTTACGTCCTAAAGGACGATTTTTGAAAATCGCAACTTTCATACACGCCTAGGCGGAAATATCCAGCTCTGCGGTTTTAGTCGGAAAACATACACGATCTAAAAATGAACAAGTAAAGGAGGTAAAAGACTCAAAGAGTGAACCAGAAGCTTTATTTCATTTGATCATGTATAACTATTACAGAGTATAATAGTGTAATACTCGGAAAAGGGGTTACAAAAATAGAGGAAACAGATGTGTGCATTGCATTCATGCATAGAAAATACGGGGAATTTTCGCGCTTTAAAGTAAAACAGTCACAGTAACTGAAGTTTCACTTGACCTTGGTGGAATTGAAGTAGCTCATCAAGTCAAGCGCTATAAACCTCAATGTGACTTTGTTAAAACTTTGTTTTGGGTAGAGATAATTTGATCTAAGGGGTTAGATCAAATGGAACTAATAATCAACACAACAACACTTTACTAAATGATCAATTGCTTGATCTCAAAACAGATCATAATATGGTAAACCTTGCCATAGCATATGAACATCTATTCAATTACAAACCAAGTAACAATAAAATGGAGAAACCATTATTGACTTATCTTCTCCATGTCTTAAAATTAATCCATGATCCTACCATGAACCTCATGGTATCCATTCCACTTCAACATTGGAATTATAACAAGGAGATCCAACTCAAGAAGTATATATTCTTCTCTATTCCAAATAGTTAAGAATCAAACCTAGAGAGGTGAGAATTCTATTATAATTATTAGAAAAGCATTAACAAACCTTGAGCTAAACCTTGGATATACATCCAAGTATTCAAATCATCATCTTTAAGAGGAACACTAGGATATTATTCAAGACAATTCCTAGAGAGAGAACCTTTATATTTAACATAGACATTGATGATCACATCAATCTCTATAGAGCCTAACCTTAGGATAGTATTAAAGTCCTTCCCAAATAAGAGAGAGACCAATCATGCCAATCTTAGCTTTACCTATTTAAGAATAAAGGACAACCATTGCACTAAAATATTAGGAGTACACCATAAACCCTAGAATAACTATTCCTATATGAGAGAACTCAAGTTATGGTGTTACACTCAAATTAATGAGGCAACACTTGGACTTGGGAAAGAGAACTATCCATATACTCAGATGATTATATCATCATTCCCTGGAAAGAACCCTAAGAATTATCTCAGGCAATCTCCTGGGATATCAATTATAGAGGCCACCATAATAGCTCATCCTAGAAAATAAAATAGAAGTGCTACACCTTAGTTCATCAAGACAATGCTTGATCATGGAAGTGAGAAACCCATTTAATGAGAGATCCCTTAGGAAGCCAAACCTTGATCATTATAAATTGAGTGATGATCATAAACCCTAAGAACTTGAGGTAGAGATATTAAGAACAAGTTGATCATGCCTAATCCATGATCATGCTCTTGAGGTATGTGAGGATAAGTTAAACCCTAATATGATTATTAGATATTATTCCCCACATGAAATCATAGGGAGGTAACTAGGAAGCAACCCTAGGTTTACATCCCAACCTTAACTTGTGAACCACTTAGTGATCACAAGTAGAATTCTACCACACCTACATTCCACTTATTCTTCATCTAAGAAAGCTTTAGAGTAAAACTCCATACTCTATATGGTGAGAAACCATTCAACATTATAACCCTAGTACTACCTTTGGGGAAATGGTTATAATAAAAACTACAAGACCTTAACAAGCAAGTGCTCACATGAAATTATATGCATAGAGTTAAATCCTCAGTTATGAGGTCAAACCCAACTAATAACTTCCAGCACACTCATAATAGAAATACCCAACTCTATTAATATCAAATAGATATAATTCACAAGAAAACCAAAATAAGAGTATCAATTCATGTCTATTTAACATTTTGAATAAAAATCACAAGTGTGCAATAGAATCTCATATAAAATGCGTGTTCAAGTAGAACACCAACATAATAGTCAGTATATTAAATCTTGATAAAATTAACAATTGAGAAACCTGCAAAAATAACTGAATTCAAATATGGAATTCAAATAGAAACCAAAAAACAGAATTGTAAACCAGAAAATAAAAACAGAAATAGAAAACAAAACAGAAAATGGAGAGAGGAGTAGCTTACCTGCTAACCCAGTCTGCAGCCGCAGCAGCCCAGCTAGGAAGGCCCAGAAGCAGCCCAGGCCCAGTCCAGCAGCCGAAGCCAACACAGCCCGTACCCCTTCGTCTCAGATATTTTGGAGGAGGGACGAGGTCGTCGTCCACCTCTGTCCGGTCGACACCGCGGCGAGCCACGTCCCGCGCCGCCGTTGTGGACCATTTTGGACGGCAATGACTAGCCCATCGACTCCATCTTATCCCTACGAGTCCGAAACTACCCTCGCGCGCCACGATTCGTGCCCAAACCAAGCTCGCCGACATCGCCATGCATCCCGGCCGTCTCCGATGATGTATCATCGTCACAGAGCACGCCGCGGGCTATAAAACCACCTGGAGGAGCGCCGTTGAATGCTTGATCTTCGACACCTCACCACCATCTCTCTCAGGCCCTCAATCTCTCTCATTCTTCTTCAAACACCGGGTTCACTGTCGGACAATTCTCCGGCTAGCCGCCGATTCAAGCCACCCCGGAGACCAGGGTTAGGTCCAGCAGATGCGCCTCGACTCGTAGAGCCTCTGGGAGGAAGCACGCATCCAGGGGAGCTTGGAGGAGTACGAATTTCGGCGTTCCCTTTCGCCTGGGTTCGCCGGGAAACTGGAGCTTGCCGTCGTCTCCGACCACAATCGAGGCGCCGATCATCCCGGAAGCCTTCTGGTGAGCAGACGCATCGATTGAGCCCATATCGCTTCCTGTGATGCATTTTAGCTTTATTTCGTCACTTGGCCGGAGCCGCGGCGCAGATGGTCGCCGCGATGTTCGGTCGTTCGGCGATACACCCACGCCACTCGGCGTGTAGAGATCCAGAATAGTACTAGCCGCGCGTCTGCGGCGCCAAAAACCGGCGGCGCCGCCGTGGCTGTCCCGCCGTCGTTTAGCCGTCGTTGAGGTCAAACGCACGGTCAACATTGCCCAGTCACCGCTCGCGTGGCAGTCCACGTGGACCTCTGGCTCACAGGTCAGTGCCTCTACGGGTAGTTTGGCCGGGTACAATTAGCATTTCCTTTGTTTTATTTCAAATCCAATAATTGCTGAAACTTTGATAAATTGTAGAAAATCCAATATAGCTCAGAAAAATAAATATAAGATATCAAAATTCTTATAAAGATAAATCCTATCCAATAAAAATATAAAATGAAATTTTAATTTTTAATAAAAATTCAATTATTTAATACTTGTTATTTAAGCTTTATTTATTAATTCCAAATTCAATTAAAATACAATAATTAGGAAAAATTTTTAAAATTAAATAAAAAGCAGTAAATAAATAAAGAAAACATTAAACTAATTTTCTTTATTTATTATTTGTTAAATCATTATTAGAGAGATTTAAACCCTAATTAATAATTACCTTAATTATTAAATTCATTAAAAATAATAAAATGTCAAAGCCAATATTATTTTTATGTCAAACTCATTAATACCTTCAACTTGATAATGAAGTTATTAATCCAAGAATTATAGGGTAATTAGAAAACCCTAGTTCCATATGGTAGAAAAACAGAAATTCATCATTTCATGTGTAGTCCTAAAACCCTAATCCAATTAGAAACCCTAGGTCCAATAATTCATTTGAAACCTAATTTACTTCTAAAACCTAAACCCTAGATCCTCACATGTAATCATGGTGTTCTAATTTTCATACATAGAACCATAATAGCAATTACATACTTGCCATGCCACATAAAATTGTAGAAGCCCTATTATCAATAATTTGGTAGTCCATGTGTGCATCCTCATCAGACCCAAATGATCAATTAGGGTCAACCAAGTGTAAACCCTAGATCCTATTACCAAATCCATCATCCTCATTTAGTATCACACCATTGTGATGAACCCTAATAGCAACCATACCTACTATTTGATATTACCTAACCATACTCCACTAAACCCTATCTGTGTAAGATAATCAATAATCATCCTACCTAGGAATCCACTATCTCTTACTTAGTGAATCCAATAGTAAAACCTAGACTACCTCAACCCTAATGGATATACTTCTTATTACTTAAGAAGTATGTTCTTCAAAAGTTATTCTTTTAAAGTAAATAAGGAGTAGCCATCAAACCTGCTTTATGGGATCTATAAACCCTAGCCAACTGTCACCAATAAGATATACCATCTTGTTAACAATTATTGGTAATTAAGATGTTTAGACTTAATTCAACCATACAAGCCCTAGTAGCTGATGAATCCAACTAGGTTGTGATCCATCTAATACTTACTCCAGAAACTAAATGAAACCATAGACAACCATAGAACCCCACCAATCTAATTATCATACTTGTTCTTTATTAAAGAACATGTTCTTAAAAAGTTATTCTTTTGAAGTATATGATAATTAATCATTAACCATGCCATATAGTACTAAAACTGACAACTGTTCTTTACATGTTAACATTATGCCAAATATCATTCTTTGTGTGCTCAATTGATTATTATGCTTTATTATCTACCTGTCCATGATACCAAGTAATCCTACCTGAATAAAAACTAAAAGTGCAACACACCCTAAAAGTGCATTACAACTCACTAATCCTAAATCATCGGGATTAGGTCACGCTTAGAAGCGATTGCATCTCATACTTATGCATTATTGCATCATTGCCAATCTTTTAAACATCGTCCTTACCGGACGATGATGCTATTTTAGAATTTGGAGATATTGCGTATCGAAGACCTTGCCTGCATAATCTTGCAGCCAAGAAAGGCAAGTTCATCACTTGCTCATGCCATTTGAGTATTTTTACCAAATTACTTGCAAAGTACTATGTTTATCACTATTGCATAAAAACCAAAACCACTATTTTCATAACTATGAATATGACTATGTGGTGGGCAATGGAACCATGGATTGTGTTAATATGGTGGAGGTTCCATTGCAAGGGTTTATATCCATTTAGGATTAAACAACAAATGTCGTCCAGTGATTCTTGTGCCGTAATATCCGTGTTAACCATAAGATCCGGAGTGGGACGGAGTAGTCAAAAGTGTTTCCACCTCTCGTTCATCAACGGATGCGCTTACCGTAGCGGTTGTATCTTGCGGAGCAACTTGAGGGTGGGGAACCCATTCTAAGTCCCCACGGTTATGTTGTGCATACCGTAGCGGTTGCGGCTTGCGGAACAACTTGAGGGTGGGGATCCCATTCTAATTCCCCACGGTAATGTGGTCTATGATGGGTTGCAGCTACCGGCGAAGGAGTTTGGTTCGATCCCAGACTGTCGTCGTGGTCGGGGTCCACCCTGAAATTACGGGAATAATGGGACCGGCGAGGACCCAGGGTCGGGGCATGCAACAAAGGGTGGGTGTTCGAGGTAGCGGAGGAACATGATTGGCTAGACCTTATACCGGGCCTCACACCAAAGGAAGTGTGGACGAGAGCTGCTCGGTTGGCACCAAGGTTAAGATCTCTTATGGGTAAAGCAACACACCTCTGCAGAGTGTAATGAATCCGTGACTGTCACTCCTTGTTCGGGATATGGAACTGCGAACGCGGCAGGAAAGGAGCTCCATGAAGTTCTAGTAAACCGGTGAAGGCTGACGGACATAGTTCTTCGAATAAAAGCAACCTTTTGAAGAAATGATTATGAAAACCTGCATTGGTATTAGACTTTCTGGTCTAATGCCGTAGCTGCATTAACACCTCTTTCCTATAATGAACTTGTTGAGTACGCTCGTACTCATCCCACTCTTAAATCCCCTGCTTAGATATGGAGGCATCGAAGGAGGATCTATAGTTCAACTCGAAGGCCGAGGAGTCAACAACTACTTCAAGAGACTGGAACCTTGTCAGAGGAGTCAAATACCGCATCCAACAAGGAGAAAACCTAGTTTAGCCATAGAAGGGAACTAGCTTCCTAAACCTAGCTCCTATTTAGCTAGAATCTATTCATAGCCCCTATAGATAGTTAAATACTCTACAAATAGAGTTCGTGATAGGACTAGACTACGAGTCGTTCTTCTGGAGTTTATTTGCAGTTTTATCTCATTGTAAAGTAGGAGGCTATGATGATCTTATGTAACAGAGTCAATGTTGTAATTCTATAGACATGCCTTGGACCCGCATATGTTTCTGTTGTACCACTCGAGCGATATAATACTAGTGGAACGGTGTTTCATTGGTGTTATATCAGACTTGCATACTACACCATGCAGTGGTATGCCGGGTCACCACAGTTGGTATCAGAGCAAATGCTTTGACCCTAGGATTAAAACCCTTTAAATGAGACCTATAGGATTGGTAGTGTCTATAGGAAGTTGTCTTAGTTAAACCAAATGTTTTTGTGACTTGAGATGGATATTCACTTGAGAATAATCCTGACACACTTGAGTCAATATTTCTTACTTATCTTTACAAAGTAAAGTAGCTACTCCCAAACATGTAGTACACAATTAAGTCCCTAAACAATAGATGGGTAGATCACAGTTGGTATACAATACATGGTAGTCCAAAGAGAGGATACAACCATAAGGAAGATATCCTATTGGAAGATGTGTACCAACAAATGTTATGGTTAAGTAAGAATTATCCAGACTTGAAATAGGAGTGATATCAAGTAATAAAGATAAGTAAAGTAGGAAGATAGCATACTAGAATAGGTATACCAAGACAAGTAATAGGAAGGTAAAATTCACCCAACTTGTGAAAACAACTAATAGCATGTGATAAATATAATTTATATGAGGTAGTGTAGACCATGATGAGTTAATCATGGGAGGTAAGAATAAAATTTGTCTACTTACATGGTAGAGTTGCTAATCATATATGATTCACCTGAGAATCATTATGTGATGGACTAGAACCTTATAATTAATTAAGAGGAGTACAATAAGAAGTCAAGTGCAAAACAATAGTGCAAGAATTGTGTTCCAAAACCATGGGAACTGTGTCAAGTACATCAGAACCCTAGTTATATGGTAAGAACATATGGAAGTATATGAGCTATATTTCCATAGTTATGTGTTTAGTGTAGCAATGTTAGAACCTAGACATATCATGTGAGATAGTCCTCAATAAAATGAAGGTTAAGTAGTACTTCCAAAGAAAATTAGGTTAACCTTAACCATCCCAAACCACTTTGTGTCAAGTTTATCTCATTGCAATTGTGCAATTAAGGTAAATGTTGAGACAAATAGTAGAATCCACATATTCGTGCTAAGTATCACGATATAAACCTATCTTATGTGGTGTTATATACTACACATCAGAGCCTGATGTTTAGAGATGTCCTACTCAACTATTATATTCAGGCTTATGATGGTGTGTATTATAAGCACAAAGCTGAATCTTCTTGGATTTTATTGGATTTTCATTGTTTGACTAGATCCATACATGAAGTTTGACTTTGATATGCAAATGCATGTTGCTATATCAAGTCTTTACTTGATGCTATAGATCTAGAGGGTAATGGTATTCGTGTGAGGAAGTGACTGATACGTCTCCGACGTATCGATAATTTCTTATGTTCCATGCCACATTATTGATGTTATCTACATGTTTTATGCACACTTTATGTCATATTCGTGCATTTTATGGAACTAACCTATTAACAAGATGCCGAAGTGCCGGTTCCTGTTTTCTGCTGTTTTTGGTTTCAGAAATACTAGTAAGGAAATATTCTCGGAATCGGACGAAATCAACGCCCAGTTCCTATTTTTCCCGGAACCATCAGAACACCCGAGAGCCGCCGAGGCCCTGGGGCCCCACACCTGCTGGCGCGGCCGGAGGGGGCGCCGCCCTATGGTGTGGGCCCCCGAAAGCCCTCTGCGCGCCTCTTCGCCTATTAAAGCCTCCGTCGCGAAAACCCGGGCGTTCGACGAAGCCACGAAACCTTCCCGAGCCGCCGCCATCGCGAGGCCAAGATGCTGGGGGACGGAGTCTCCTTCGACACTGCTGCCGGGCGAGGAAGTGCCCCGGAAGGCTTCTCCATCGACACCGCTGCCATCTCCATCGCCATCTTCATCACCGCTGCTGCTCCCATGAGGAGGGAGTAGTTCTCCATCGAGCTCGGGCTGTACCGGTAGCTATGTGGTTCCTCTCTCCCATGTACCTCAATACAATAATCTCATGAGCTGCTTTACATGATTGAGATTCATATGAGTTTGTATCACAATTTATCTATGTGCTACTCTAGCAATGTTATTAAAGTAGTTATATTCCTCCTGCACGTGTGTAAAGGTGACAGTGTGTGCACCGTGTTAGTACTTGGTTTATGCTATGATCATGATCTCTTGTAGATTGCGAAGTTAACTATTGCTATGATAATATTGATGTGATCTATTCCTCCTACATATGCATGAAGGTGACAGTGTGCATGCTATGTTAGTACTTGGTTTAATCTGTTGATCTATCTTACACTACAAGGTTACTAAAATATGAACAGTAATTGTGGAGCTTGTTAACTCCGGCATTGAGGGTTCGTGTAATCCTACGCAATGTGTTCATCATCCAACAAAAGTGTAGAGTATGCATTTATCTATTCGTTATGTGATCAATGTTGAGAGTGTCCACTAGTGAAAGTGTAATCCCTAGGCCTTGTTCCTAAATACTGCTATCGCTGCTTGTTTCTGTTTTACTGCGTTACTACTGCTGCAATACTACCACCATCAACTACACGCCAGCAAGCTATTTTACGCACCGTTGCTCTTTGCTCATACTTATTCATACCACTGTATTTCACTATCTCTTCGCCGAACTAGTGCACCTATTTGGCGTGTTGGGGACACAAGAGACTTCTTGCTTTGTGGTTGCAGGGTTGCATGAGAGGGATATCTTTGACCTCTTCCTCCCTGAGTTCGATAAACCTTGGGTGATCCACTTAAGGGAAAACTTGCTATTCTACAAACCTGCGGAGGCCCAACACTGTCTACAGGAAAGGAGGGGGAACGTAGACATCAAGCTATTTTCGGCGCCGTTGCCGGGGAGGAAAGGTAAAAGGTACTCACACTCCGGATCTCGGCTACTAAGCTATTTTCCGGCGTAAGTACTCGAAGCTATTTCCTTTAGATCCTGCAATTGCATCTTTTGTTTCTTGTTTACACTAGTTTGGCATAATGGACAACAATGAGCTTTTTAATCTATTTCCTGATTTAAGACATGGATGGTTTGATCCAAAAATTAAAAAACCCATGGAACATATTAATGAACACTTTGAACACCATTGTTGCTAATGATATGGAAAATTCTAAGCTTGGGGAAGGTGGTTTTGATGAGCATGATCTTTTTAGTCCCGCAAGCATTGAGGAGAAAATTTACTTTGATGATACTCTACCTCCTATTTATGATGATTATAATGATAGTAGTCTTTTGTTACCACCTGTTATGGAGGATAAATTTGATTATGATTACAATATACCTCCTATATATGATAGCTACTTTGTTGAAATTGCTCCCACTACAACTAATAAAATTGATTATGCTTATGTTGGGAGTAGTAATAATTTTATGCATGAGACTCATGATAAGAATGCTTTATGTGATGGTTATATTGTTGAGTTTGCTCATGATACTACTGAAAGTTATTATGAGAGAGGAAAATATGGTTGTAGAAATTTTCATGTTACTAAAACACCTCTCTATGTGCTGAAATTTGTGAAGCTATACTTGTTTTATCTTCCTATGCTTGTTACTTTGCTTTTCATGAACTTGTTTATTTACAAGATTCCTATGCATAGGAAGCATGTTAGACTTAAATGTGTTTTGAATTTGCCTCTTGATGCTCTCTTTTGCTTCAAATACTATTTCTTGCGAGTGCATCATTAAAACTGCTGAGCCCATCTTGATGGCTATAAAGAAAGAACTTCTTGGGAGATAACCCATGTGTTATTTTGCTACAGTACTTTGTTTTATATTTGTGTCTTGGAAGTTGTTTACTACTGTAGCAACCTCTCCTTATCTTAGTTTTGTGTTTTGTTGTGCCAAGTAAAGTCTTTGATAGAAAAGTAAATACTAGATTTGGATTACTGCGCAGAAACTGTTTTCTTGCTGTCACGAATCTGGGCCTAATTCTCTGTAGGTAACTCAGAAAATTATGCCAATTTACGTGAGTGATCCTCAGATATGTACGCAACTTTCATTCAATTTGGGCATTTTCATCTGAGCAAGTCTGGTGCCATTTTAAAATTCGTCTTTACGGACTGTTCTGTTTTGACAGATTCTACCTTTTATTTCGCATTGCTTCTTTCGCTGTGTTGGGTGGATTTCTTTGTTCCATTACCTTCCAGTAGCTTTGGGCAATGTCCAGAAGTGTTAAGAATGATTGTGTCACCTCTGAACATGTGAGTTTTTGATTATGCACTAACCCTCTAATGAGTTTGTTTCGAGTTTGGTGTGAAGGAAGTTTTCAAGGGTCAAGAGAGGAGGATGATATACTATGATCAAGAAGAGTGAAAAGTCTAAGCTTGGGATGCCCGTGGTTCATCCCTGCATATTTCAAGAAGACTCAAGCGTCTAAGCTTGGGGATGCCCAAGGCATCCCCTTCTTCATCGACAACATTATCAGGTTCCTCCCAAACTATATTTTTATTCCATCACATCTTATGTACTTTACTAGGAGCGTCGGTTTGTTTTTGTTTTTGTTTGTGTTTGAATAAATTGGATTACATCATGCTTGTGTGGGAGAGAGACACGCTCCGCTGGTTTGTATGAACACATGTGTTCTTAGCTCATAGTATTCATGGCGAAGTTTCTTCTTCGTTAAATTGTTATATGGTTGGAATTGGAAAATGATACATGTAGTAATTGCTATAAATGTCTTGGGTAATGTGATACTTGGCAATTGTTGTGCTCATGTTTAAGCTCTTGCATCATATGCTTTGCACCCATTAATGAAGAAATACATAGAGCATGCTAAAATTTGGTTTGCATATTTGGTTTCTCTAAGGTCTAGATAATTTCTAGTATTGAGTTTGAACAACAAGGAAGACGGTAGAGTCTTATAATGGTTACAATATGTCTTTTATGTGAGCTTTGCTGCACCGGTTCATCCTTGTGTTTGTTTCAAATAACCTTGCTAGCCTAAACCTTGTATCGAGAGGGAATACTTCTCATGCATCCAAAATACTTGAGCCAGCCACTATGCCATTTGTGTCCACCATACCTACCTACTACATGGTATTTCTCCGCCATTCCAAAGTAAATTGCTTGAGTGCTACCTTTAAATTTCCATTCTTCACCTTTACAATATATGGCTCATGGGATAAATAGCCTAAAAACTATTGTGGTATTGAATATGTACTTATGCACTTTATCTCTTATTAAGTTGCTTGTTGTGCGATAACCATGTTTCTGGGACGCCATCAACTATTCTTTGTTGAATATCATGTGAGTTGCTATGCATGTTCGTCTTGTCTGAAGTAGAGATCTACCACCTTATGGTTAAGCATGCATATTGTTAGAGAAGAACATTGGGCCGCTAACTAAAGCCATGATTCATGGTGGAAGTTTCAGTTTTGGACAAATATCCTCAATCTTATATGAGAAAATTATTAATTGTTGTTACATGCTTATGCATAAAAGAGGAGTCCATTATCTGTTGTCTATGTTGTCCCGGTATGGATGTCTAAGTTGAGAATAATCAATAGCGAGAAATCCAATGCGAGCTTTCTCCTTAGACCTTTGTACATGCGGCATAGAGGTACCCCTTTGTGACACTTGGTTAAAACATGTGCATTGTGATGATCCGGTAGTCCAAGCTAATTAGGACAATGTGCGGGCACTATTAGTATACTATGCATGAGGCTTGCAACTTGTAAGATATAATTTACATGATACATATGCTTTATTACTACCGTTGACAAAATTGTTTCATGTTTTCAAAATTAAAGCTCTAGCACAAATATAGCAATCGATACTTTTCCTCTATGAGGACCATTCTTTTACTTTCATTGTTGAGTCAGTTCACCTATTTCTCTCCACCTCAAGAAGCAAACACTTGTGTGAACTGTGCATTGATTCTTACATACTTGCTTATTGCATTTGTTATATTGCTTTGCATTGACAACTATCCATGAGATATACATGTTATAAGTTGAAAGCAACCGCTGAAACTTAATCTTCCTTTGTGTTGCTTCAATGTCTATACTTTAAATTATTGCTTTATGAGTTAACTCTTATGCAAGACTTATTGATGCCTGTCTTGAAAGTGCTATTCATGAAAAGTCATTGCTTTATGATTCAGTTGTTTACTCATGTCATTACCATTGTTTTGATCGCTGCATTCATTACATATGTTTACAATATGATCAAGTTTATGACGGCATGTCACTTCAGAAATTATCTTTGTTATCGTTTTACCTGCTCGGGACGAGCAGAACTAAGCTTGGGGATGCTGATACGTCTCCGACGTATCGATAATTTCTTATGTTCCATGCCACATTATTGATGTTATCTACATGTTTTATGCACACTTTATGTCATATTCGTGCATTTTACCGGAACTAACCTATTAACAAGATGCCGAAGTGCCGATTCTGTTTTTGCTGTTTTTGGTTTCAGAAATCCTAGTAAGGAAATATTCGGAATCGGACGAAATCAACGCCTGGGTTCCTATTTTCCCAGAACCATCGAACACCCGAGCCGCCGGAGGGACCACAGGGGCCCCACACCACACCCCGGCGCGGCCAGAGGGGGCCACGCCGCCCTATGGTGTGGGCCCCAGTGCCCTCTGCGCTGCCTCTTCGCCTATTTAAAGCCTCCGTCGCGAAACCCGAGGTTCCACAGAGAAACCTTCCAGAGCCGCCGCCATCGCGAGGCCAGATCCGGGGACAGAGTCTCTGTTGGCACGCTGCCGGACGGGGAAGTGCCCCGGAAGGCTTCTCCATCGACACCGCTGCCATCTCCATCGCCATCTTCATCACCGCTGCTGCTCCATGAGGAGGAGTAGTTCTCCATCGAGGCTCGGGGCTGTACCGGTAGCTATGTGGTTCATCTCTCCCATGTACCTCAATACAATAATCTCATGAGCTGCTTTACATGATTGAGATTCATATGAGTTTTGTACCACAATTTATCTATGTGCTACTCTAGCAATGTTATTAAAGTAGTTATATTCCTCCTGCACGTGTGTAAAGGTGAGAGTGTGTGCACCGTGTTAGTACTTGGTTTATGCTATGATCATGATCTCTTGTAGATTGCGAAGTTAACTATTGCTATGATAATATTGATGTGATCTATTCCTCCTACATATGCATGAAGGTGACAGTGTGCATGCTATGTTAGTACTTGGTTTAATCTGTTGATCTATCTTACACTACAAGGTTACTAAAATATGAACATTAATTGTGGAGCTTGTTAACTCCGGCATTGAGGGTTCGTGTAATCCTACGCAATGTGTTCATCATCCAACAAAAGTGTAGAGTATGCATTTATCTATTCATTATGTGATCAATGTTGAGAGTGTCCACTAGTGAAAGTGTAATCCCTAGGCCTTGTTCCTAAATACTGCTATCATTGCTTGTTTCTTGTTTTACTTTGCGTTACTACTGCTGCAATACTACCACCATCAACTACACGCCGACAAGCTATTTTCTGGCACCGTTGCTATTGCTCATACTTATTCATACCACTTGTATTTCACTATCTCTTCGCCGAACT
This sequence comes from Lolium multiflorum, assembly GCA_030979885.1. Taxonomy (NCBI): domain Eukaryota; kingdom Viridiplantae; phylum Streptophyta; class Magnoliopsida; order Poales; family Poaceae; genus Lolium; species Lolium multiflorum. The sequence continues at coordinate 405,028,880 of CM061750.1, forward strand.
AGTGCACCTATTTGGTGTGTTGGGGACACAAGAGACTTCTTGCTTTGTGGTTGCAGAGTTGCATGAGAGGGATATCTTTGACCTCTTCCTCCCTGAGTTCGATAAACCTTGGGTGATCCACTTAAGGGAAAACTTGCTGCTGTTCTACAAACCTACTCTTGGAGGCCCAACATCTAGAGGGTAATGGTACATAGAGGAAGTGACGAATTCTAAAGATTCTGAAGCCAAGGTGAAGGTTCATTAGAGAAAGGAAGCAAAATTGTAGGAAGCAACCACAATACTCCGAAGGAAGTGACAATCAACATTCATGCTTTACCTCCACAGAGGAGTACTTTAGTACATAAGAAGCATGAAGGTGAGAAATCTGGTGATTATGGTGAAGCTCAAGCAGATCCATAGTCAACATAGAAGAGAGAATGCATGGGAAATCACTTCGAATACTATAATCATAGTGTCAGCTAGTGGTTCTCTTGCAAAATAAACCCTGAACGAAGGAAGATGACCTATGAAACCATAGCAGATATAAGAAGACCATAGTTGATATCAGAAGACCACAATGGGTATAGGATCAAAACTGCGAGATAAAGCAGAAGATGTCTCGTCCAGTTGATCAGAACCTATAATAGAATCCATTTTTAGATATCAAATAGCCACAGTTGGTATAATAACCACAGCTGGTATCAGTTGGTATTACAAATAGTCCACGATTTAATTAGTTGTAACAAAAGTTTGTGAACAATAAAAATCTTGTCAGCCTAATAGCTAGATCTATAATCATTTAGTCGAAGGATTCACATTGGATGTCCACAATTGAGTGGATACACCACAAACATTCTTCGCGAGACCTTAGAAGAAGTAAAACCCATAAGTTAGAACCAGACCAATATTCCAACCATAAGTCCAATAGTTGGAATAAAAGGAGTTGAAGACCATAAGAAAACTCTAAGGGGTAGAGTAAAGATTGAGTTGGGTATACAACAACTCAATACTTTAAGCTTGATAGAAGCAGAAGGTCTGAACTGAGAGGAAGTTCAATCTTATTTTCATAAGATTGTTGAACACTACTTTCAGAAGTGTCAGACCAGAAGCCGAGGTTCATACCTCGAGGAAGTAATAATTGGACTATAACTTGAGAAAGTGAGTAATATCTACTCAGAAGTACGAAAGCTCAAGTAAGTCAAAAATAAAGAAGTTGGACGAAGGAAATGTCAGAGACCAAATACAGCTCAAGAAGGCCAAAGACCGAAGGAAATTGACCATACCAGAACCACAGACTAATAGAATGATTCCTTTCATGGAACCTAAATAACCCAAAATAGTTATAGGTATCAACCATAATCCATGATTGGATAGACTAAGTGAGTCTAAACCATTTTTAGGAAAATAAACCATCACGACAAATTCCATAGTAGTACCTTATTAAGCACCATTACTGCAATTTTGGTAGTAAGGGAAAAACAAAGACCTATTTTATCAAATAGGAGAATGTTATCCAATTAGTTCTCAATTAAGACTGTCAGGACAAGAAGAAGTCCCAATCATTGATTTTTCAATGAGAAAGGAAACAAGCTTATAATATTGGAGGAAATCATGGAAGTAAAGGAAGTAATAGTTGTTTGATGTCAAACATTAATGGATTCCAGGAAGAATCTGGACAAGAGATGTATTCAATTATATCCAGTAAGATCACCATGGAGTTCGAGAAAAGATTTAGTCTGCACAAGTCAGATCCACACTCCGAAACGTGAGAGAGATCAAACTTCGAGGATGAAGTTTAGTTTAAGGGGTAGAGACTGTAATATCCCAGGTAATGGGGTTACAAAAATAGAGGAAACAGATGTGTGCATTGCATTCATGCATAGAAAATCTGGGGAATTTTCGCGCTTTAAAGTAAAACAGTCACAGTAGCTGAAGTTTCACTTGACCTTGGTGGAATTGAAGTAGCTCATCAAGTCAAGCGCTATAAACCTCAATGTGACTTTGTTAAAACTTTGTTTTGGGTAGAGATAATTTGATCTAAGGGGTTAGATCAAATGGAACTAATAATCAACACAACAACACTTTACTAAATGATCAATTGCTTGATCTCAAAACAGATCATAATATGGTAAACCTTGCCATAGCATATGAACATCTATTCAATTACAAACCAAGTAACAATAAAATGGAGAAACCATTATTGACTTATCTTCTCCATGTCTTAAAATTAATCCATGATCCTACCATGAACCTCATGGTATCCATTCCACTTCAACATTGGAATTATAACAAGGAGATCAACTCAAGAAGTATATATTCTTCTCTATTCCAAATAGTTAAGAATCAAACCTAGAGAGGTGAGAATTCTATTATAATTATTAGAAAAGCATTAACAAACCTTGAGCTAAACCTTGGATATACATCCAAGTATTCAAATCATCATCTTTGAAAGGAACACTAGGATATTATTCAAGACAATTCCTAGAGAGAGAACCTTTATATTTAACATAGACATTGATGATCACATCAATCTCTATAGAGCCTAACCTTAGGATAGTATTAAAGTCCTTCCCAAATAAGAGAGTGACCAATCATGCCAATCTTAGCTTTACCTATTTAAGAATAAAGGACAACCATTGCACTAAAATATTAGGAGTACACCATAAACCCTAGAATAACTATTCCTATATGAGAGAACTCAAGTTATGGTGTTACACTCAAATTAATGAGGCAACACTTGGACTTGGGAAAGAGAACTATCCATATACTCAGATGATTATATCATCATTCCCTGGAAAGAACCCTAAGAATTATCTCAGGCAATCTCCTGGGATATCAATTATAGAGGCCACCATAATAGCTCATCCTAGAAAATAAAATAGAAGTGCTACACCTTAGTTCATCAAGACAATGCTTGATCATGGAAGTGAGAAACCCATTTAATGAGAGATCCCTTAGGAAGCCAAACCTTGATCATTATAAATTGAGTGATGATCATAAACCCTAAGAACTTGAGGTAGAGATATTAAGAACAAGTTGATCATGCCTAATCCATGATCATGCTCTTGAGGTATGTGAGGATAAGTTAAACCCTAATATGATTATTAGATATTATTCCCCACATGAAATCATAGGGAGGTAACTAGTAAACAAACCTAGACTTATATCCTAAACCCTAACTTGTGAACCACTTGGTGATCACAAGTAGAATTCTACCACACCTACATTCCACTTATTCTTCATCTAAGAAAGCTTTAGAGTAAAACTCCATACTTGATATGGTGAGAAACCATTCAACATTATAACCCTAGTACTACCTTTGGGGAAATGGTTATAATAAAAACTACAAGACCTTAACAAGCAAGTGCTCACATAAAATTATATGCATAGAGTTAAATCCTCAGTTATGAGGTCAAACCCAACTAATAACTTCCAGCACACTCATAATAGAAATACCCAACTCTATTAATATCAAATAGATATAATTCACAAGAAAACCAAAATAAGAGTATCAATTCATGTATATTTAACATTTTGAATAAAAATCACAAGTGTGCAAAAGAATCTCATATAAAATGCGTGTTCAAGTAGAACACCAACATAATAGTCAGTATATTAAATCTTGATAAAATTAACAATTGAGAAACCTGCAAAAATAACTGAATTCAAATATGGAATTCAAATAGAAACCAAAAAACAGAATTGTAAACCAGAAAATAAAAACAGAAATAGAAAACAAAACAGAAAATGGAGAGAGGAGTAGCTTACCTGCTAACCCAGTCAGCGCAGCAGCTCAGCTAGGAAGGCCCAGAAGCCCAGCCCAGTCCAGCAGCCGAAGCCAACACAGCCCGTACCCCTTCGTCTCAGATATTTTGGAGGAGGGACGAGGTCGTCGTCCACCTCTGTCCGGTCGACACCGCGGCGAGCCACGTCCCGCGCCGCCGTTGTGGACCGTTTTGGACGGCAATGACTAGCCCATCGACTCCATCTTATCCCTACGAGTCCGAAACTACCCTCGCGCGCCACGATTCGTGCCCAAACCAAGCTCGCCGACATCGCCATGCATCCCGGCCGTCTCCGATGATGTATCATCGTCACATAGCACGCCGCGGGCTATAAAACCACGGAGGAGCGCCGTTGAATGCTTGATCTTCGACACCTCACCACCATCTCTCTCAGGCCCTCAATCTCTCTCATTCTTCTTCAAACACCGGGTTCACTGTCGGACAATTCTCCGGCTCTGCCGATTCAAGCCACCCCGGAGACCAGGGTTAGGTCCAGCGGATGCGCCTCGACTCGTAGAGCCTGCGGGAGGAAGCACGCATCCGGGGAGCTTGGAGGGTACGAATTTCGGCGTTCCCTTTCGCCCGGGTTCGCCGGGAAGCTGAGCTTGCCGTCGTCTCCGACCACAATCGAGGGCGCCGACCATCCGGAAGCCTTCGGTGAGCGAGCGCATCGATTGAGCCCATAATCGCTTCCTGTGATGCATCTTAGCTTTATTTCGTCACTTGGTCGGAGCCCGCCGCCGCAGATGGGGGTCGCCGGTGATGCTCCGATGGTCGATTCGAGCGATACACCTCACCATCCGACTCAGCGTGTAGAGGGGGTCCGAATAGTACTAGCCGCGTGTCCTGGGGCGCCAAGCCCCGACGCCGCCGTGTCTGTCCCGCCGTCGTTTAGCCGTCGTTGAGGTCAAATGCCCGGTCAACATTGCCCAGTCACCGCTCGCGTGGCAGTCCACGTGGACCTCTGGCTCACAGGTCAGTGCCTCTACGGGTAGTTTGGCCGGGTACAATTAGCATTTCCTTTGTTTTATTTCAAATACAATAATTATTGAAACTTTGATAAATTGTAGAAAATCCAATATAGCTCAGAAAAATAAATATAAGATATCAAAATTCTTATAAAGATAAATCCTATCCAATAAAAATATAAAATGAAATTTTAATTTTTAATAAAAATTCAATTATTTAATACTTGTTATTTAAGCTTTATTATTAATTCCAAATTCAATTAAAATACAATAATTAGGAAAAATTTCCAAAATTAAATAAAAAGCAGTAAATAAATAAAGAAAACATTAAACTAATTTTCTTTATTTATTATTTGTTAAATCATTATTAGAGAGATTTAAACCCTAATTAATAATTACCTTAATTATTAAATTCATTAAAAATAATAAAATGTCAAATCCAATATTATTTTTATTTCAAACTCATTAATAACTTCAACTTGATAATGAAGTTATTAATCCAAGAATTATAGGGTAATTAGAAAACCCTAGTTCCATATGGTAGAAAAACAGAAATTCATCATTTCATGTGTAGTCCTAAAACCCTAATCCAATTAGAAACCCTAGGTCCAATAATTCATTTGAAACCTAATTTAATTCTAAAACCTAAACCCTAGATCGTCACATGTAATCATGGTGTTCTAATTTTCATACATAGAACCATAATAGCAATTACATACTTGCCATGCCACATAAAATTGTAGAAGCCCTATTATCAATAATTTGGTAGTCCATGTAGGCATACCTATCCAACCTAGATGATCAAATAGGGTCAACCAAGTGTAAACCCTAGATCCTATTACCAAATCCATCATCCTCATTTAGTATCACACCATTGTGATGAACCCTAATAGCAACCATACCTACTATTTGATATTACCTAACCATACTCCACTAAACCCTATCTGTGTAAGATAATCAATAATCATCCTACCTAGGAATCCACTATCTCTTACTTAGTGAATCCAATAGTAAAACCTAGACTACCTCAACCCTAATGGATATACTTCTTATTACTTAAGAAGTATGTTCTTCAAAAGTTATTCTTTTAAAGTAAATAAGGAGTAGCCATCAAACCTGCTTTATGGGATCTATAAACCCTAGCCAACTGTCACCAATAAGATATACCATCTTGTTAACAATTATTGGTAATTAAGATGTTTAGACTTAATTCAACCATACAAGCCCTAGTAGCTGATGAATCCAACTAGGTTGTGATCCATCTAATACTTACTCCAGAAACTAAATGAAACCATAGACAACCATAGAACCCCACCAATCTAATTATCATACTTGTTCTTTATTAAAGAACATGTTCTTAAAAAGTTATTCTTTTGAAGTATATGATAATTAATCATTAACCATGCCATATAGTACTAAAACTGACAACTGTTCTTTACATGATAACATTATGCCAAATATCATTCTTTGTGTGCTCAATTGATTATTATGCTTTATTATCTACCTGTCCATGATACCAAGTAATCCTACCTGAATAAGAACCTTGTTTGTGAATCACTCTAAAAGTGCAACACACCCAAAACTCAAATCCTAAATCATCGGGATTAGGTCACGCTTAGAGCGATTGCATCTCATACTTATGCATTATTGCATCATTGCCAATCTTTTAAACATCGTCCTTACCGGACGATGATGCTATTTCAGAATTTGGAGTTATTGCGTATCGAAGACCTTGTCTGCATAATCTTGCAGCCAAGAAAGGCAAGTTCATCACTTGCTCATGCCATTTGAGTATTTCTATCAAATTACTTGCAAAGTACTATGTTTATCACTATTGCATAAAAACCAAAACCACTATTTTCATAACTATGAATATGACTATGTGGTGGGCAATGGAACCATGGATTGTGTTGATATGGTGGAGGTTCCATTGCAAGGGTTTATATCCATCTAGGATTAAACAACAAATGTCGCCAGTGATTCTTGTGCCGTAATATCCGTGTTAACCATAAGATCCGGAGTGGGACGGAGTAGTCAAAAGTGTTTCCACCTCTCGTTCATCAACGGATGCGCTTACCGTAGCAGTTGTATCTTGCGGAGCAACTTGAGGGTGGGGAACCCATTCTAAGTCCCCACGGTTATGCTGTGCATACCGTAGCGGTTGCGGCTTGCGGAACAACTTGAGGGTGGGGATCCCATTCTAATTCCCCACGGTAATGTGGTCTATGATGGGTTGCAGCTACCGGCGAAGGAGTTTGGTTCGATCCCAGACTGTCGTCGTGGTCGGGGTCCACCCTGAAATTACGGGAATAATGGGACCGGCGAGGACCCAGGGTCGGGGCATGCAACAAAGGGTGGGTGTTCGAGGTAGCGGAGGAACATGATTGGCTAGACCTTATACCGGGCCTCACACCAAAGGAAGTGTGGACGAGCCTGCAACTCGGTTGGCACCAAGGTTAAGATCTCTTATGGGTAAAGCAACACACCTCTGCAGAGTGTAAAGAACCGTGACCTGTCACTCCCTGTTCCGGGATATGGAACTGCGAACACGGCCGGAAAGGAGCTCCATGAAGTTCTAGTAAACCGGTGAAGGCTGACGGACATAGTTCTTCCGAATAAAAGCAACCTTTTGAAGAAATGATTATGAAAACCTGCATTGGTATTAGACTTTCTGGTCTAATGCCGTAGCTAGTGCATTAAACACCTCTTTCCTATAATGAACTTGTTGAGTACGCTCGTACTCATCCCACTCTTAAATCCCCTGCTTAGATATGGAGGCATCGAAGGAGGATCTACAGTGCAACTCGAAGGCCGAGGAGTCAACAACTACTTCAAGAGACAGGACCTTGTCAGAGGAGTCAAATACCGCATCCAACAAGGAGAAAACCTAGTTTAGCCATAGAAGGGAACTAGCTTCCTAAACCTAGCTCCTATTTAGCTAGAATCTATTCATAGCCCCTATAGATAGTTAAATACTCTACAAATAGAGTTCGTGATAGGACTAGACTACGAGTCGTTCTTCTGGAGTTTATTTGCAGTTTTACCTCATTGTAAAGTAGGAGGCTATGATGATCTTATGTAACAGAGTCAATGTTGTAATTCTATAGACATGCCTTGGACCCGCATATGTTTCTGTTGTACCACTCTGAGCGATATAATACTAGTGGAACGGTGTTTCATTGGTGTTATATCAGACTTGCATACTACACCATGCAGTGGTATGCCGGGTCACCACAATATGAAGTGTGGAAAGGACGTAGCTGTTGTTCCAGGGACCCTCTGTCGTATATGTCACCCGGATCCTCTCGTTTGCGTTTCCGGTGCCAATTTGCAGGTCTGTCTTTTAACTCCCGGAAATCGACGAGGTAGTATGATCCATTGTGAAGCACTTTGCTAACGACAAAAGGTCCTTCCCATGGGGATTGTAGCTTATGGTCTTTCACCTGGCGAAGGCGGAGGACCAGGTCTCCGGCCATAAACGAGCGATTCCGGACTCGACGGCTATGGTAGCATCGGAGCTTCTGTTGGTATATGGTGGAGTGTTGGTCAGCTAAATTCCGAGCCTCTTCGATCAGGTCCACAGATAGCTGTCTGCCTCGTCAGCAGTTTCTTCATCGTAGGCGGAAACTCGCGGTGAATCGTGGATGATGTCGGAGGGGAGTACGGCCTCAGATCCGTATACCAGGAAGAAAGGGGTAAATCCAGTTGACCTATTAGGGGTAGTTCGTAAACTCCACAGACAGAATCTAACTCATCAGCCCAAGCTCCAGCTGCGCGTCGCAAGGCGTGGTTTAATTCCTGATAATATGAGGCCATTGGCCCTTTCAACCTGTCCATTGGACTGTGGATGAGCCACAGAGGCAATGTCCAGCCGTATCCCTACGTCCTCACAGTAATCCTTCAGCTCTCCCTGTGTGAAGTTAGTGCCGTTATATGTGATTATGCTGTGCGGGATGCCGAATCTCATCACGAGGCTGCAGACGAATTTTAGTGCTGTAGCACCGTCGGCTTTTCTCACTGGCTTTGCCTCGATCCACTTGCTGAACTTGTCAACAGCGACCAGGAGGTACTCAAAACCGCCAGGAGATGATTTCTTGAGTTTACCAACCATATCGAGCCCCCAGACCGCAAATGGCCAGGTGATAGGGATGGTCTTCAGCTCTTGGGCTGGAGCGTTTGGTTGAGTAGCGAGCGACAACCTCGGCAGGTCTTAACTAGCTTGTCAGCATCTTCTTTAGCTGTGAGCCGAGAAATCCAAGCCGAAAGGCTTTGCAACGAGTGACTGGGGCGGCATGATGCCCACGATCCCTGCGTGGATCTCTCTGAGGATCTCAATGACATCTTGATTTGAGACGCATTTAAGAAACACCCCTGTTGCGCTTCGTTTGTAGAGCTGTCCATCGACAATTGTGTAGGATCTTGCTCGTCTGATGATCTGTCGTGCGAGGACCTCGTCCTCTGGCAACTTTTGATCGATGAGGTAGTCCAGGAAAGGCTGTGTCCAAGCCGGAGTGATAACCATCACCTCTCTAGCCGGAGAAACTGCCACTTCTGGGTTTTCCGGGTTAGCGCCCTTCACCGAGGGTATCCGTAGATGCTCCAGGAAAATGCCAGGCGGAATTGGTTTCCTGCCGGATCCGAGCTTGGATAGCATATCTGCCGCTGCGTTGTCGTCTCTTCTGACGTACTTGACTTCGTATCCGAGAAAGCATTTGGCGATCTCGTCAACTTCGTCTCTGTAAGCCGCCATGACGGAGTTTCTGGCGTTCCAGGTTCCGGCTACCTGCTGTGCCACCAAGTCGGAATCTCCGCAGCAAATGATGTGCTTGATCCCTATCTCCTTAGCGATGCGCAGTCCGTGTAGTAGAGCCTCGTATTCCGCCATATTGTTTGTAGCTTGGAAGTGGATCTGCAGAACGTACTGCAGTTCTTCTCCGGTAGGGGACTTCAGGGTGACTCCGGCTCCTGAGCCTTGATGCTGCTTGGATCCGTCGAAGTGCATAACCCATGTCTCTGGTTCCGGCTCCAGGCTTATGTCCGGAGCTTCTGTCCAATCTGCGACAAAATCCGCCAAGACCTGGGACTTGATCGCAGTCCTGGCTTTGTAGTTGATGTCGAAGGCTGATAATTCGATGCCCCATTTTGCTGTGCGTCCTGTTGCGTCAGCGTTATTGAGAATTGTTGCCAGCGGAGCTTTGCTCACGACTGTTACTGGGTGCTCCTGGAAGTAGTGCCTCAGCTTCCTGCTACCTAGGAATACTCCATAGGCTAGCTTTTGAAAGTGAGGGTATCTCTGTTTGGATTCCGTAAGCACTTCGCTAATGTAGTAGACTGGCCTTTGGACTCCATACTCGTGTCCTTCTTCTTGTCGCTCCACTCGATGACGAGGCTGACGACTCTCGGCTGCCGGGTAGAGGAGCATAGCTCGACTCTCCTGGAGCGCTAGTAGGTGGGGAGGTGAGTATCTCCTTCAACCCTTGAAGTGCTGCATCCGCTGCCTCGTCCCAGACAAATTTGTCTGTCTTCTTCAATAGCTTGTACAGGGGTAGCGCCTTCTCGCCAAGACGGCTGACAAACCTGCTGATTGCTGCAACACAACTAGTTAGTCGCTGCAAGTCTTTGAGACAAGTTGGCCTTTTGATGCACAAGATTGCCTTGATTTTCTCCGGGTTCACCTCAATGCCTCTATTTGAGACAATGAAGCCAAGGAGTTTTCCAGCTGGAACGCCAAAGACGCACTTCAGCGGATTCAACATCATCTTGTACCGATGGAGATTCTCAAAGGTTTCTGTGAGATCGCTGATCAAGTCGGATCCTTTCCTGGTCATGACCGCGATGTCGTCGACGTAGGCGTGCACATTCCGGCCAATTTGGTCCTTCAGGCACCGCTGCATCGTACGTTGGTAGGTGGCACCTGCGTTTTTCAAGCCAAAAGGCATAGTAACATAGCAGTAAGTGCCAAATGGGGTGATGAACGAGGTCGCCTTTTGGTCGGACTCCTTCATCCGGATCTGATGATACCCGGAATATGCGTCAAGAAAACACAGAAGTTCCGCCCCTGCCGTCGAATCAATGACTTGGTCAATGCGCGGCAAGGGGAACGGATCCTTCGGACAATGCTTGTTCAAGCCGAAGTAATCGATGCACATTCTTAGTATTTCAGAATTCTTTTTGGGTACAAGGACGGGGTTTGCGACCCAATCAGTATGGATAACTTCTATTACAAAACCTGCCTCTAGTAACTTTGCTAGTTCCATTCCTATGGCGCGGCGCTTCTTATCTCCAAAGCGTCGCATAGCTTGCTTCACCGGTTTAGCCCCCGGATTTATGTTGAGGTAGTGCTCGGCGAGTTCCCTAGGTACTCCGGACATGTCAGAAGGCTGCCATGCGAAGATATCCATGTTAGCGCGGAGGAACTCGACGAGCGCGTCTTCCTATTTGGGGTCCATGTTGGCTCCGACCGAGACCTGCTTAGATGCATCTCCCTTCTTGAGGTCGATGTTTTTGGTCTCTATCGCGGCCTTGAACGAGTTTTTCTGTTCGGAGATTTGCCTCTTGGTGGTTTGCATCTCAGTTGGATCCACCGTGGCTCTGTAGCCTTCTAGCTCTTCTCCGGAAATCACGGATTCTGCGAAGGCGGCTTCGCCCAGCTCGCACTCGTGAGCTTTCTTGTAGTCTCCGGATACGGTAATCATACCATTAGGACCCGAAATCTTGAGCTTGTTGTAGATGTAGCACGCCCTTGCGTGGAACTTGTGGTAAGTGGGCCTGCCGAAGATGACGTGGTAGGAGCTCTTGAAGGGCACGACCTCGAACGTGATCATCTCCTCGCGGAAATTTTTAACATCGCCGAAGGCCACGGGAAGTCTGATGCTGCCTAAGGAATTCGCCTTTTTACCCGGAACCACACCGTGGAATTCAGTGGTGCTGTGCTTAAGCTGTTCCTTGGTAAGGTTCATCCGCTCCAGAGTCTCCAGGTACATGATGTTCAAGCTGGCACCGCCGTCCATGAGGCATTTGGAGAAGTCATAGCCGTCTATGCGGGGACTTACAACCAATGCGTAGCACTCCTTCAGAACGACAGTGGGATGGTCCTTCCTATCGAACGTACACGGAGTTTCCGACCACCTGACATACGCAGTGGAGGCTGAACTGTGGCGTTCAGGATCCGGAGAGCTGATTTCTTTGTGACGGACTGTTGGGGTTCCGAGGAAGGTGTGGTACGCACCTACACTCTTTTTGCCAAGGGGTTGGATTTAGCTGCGTTCCTTCCTTGGGATCCGGCGAAGCATCATCCTCGTCCATTGCCTCGGAACTGTCTTCCTCCTTGTCCTTGTTCTTGCCCTTGCCTCCTTTGCCGCGTGGGCGGTGCTTCCGGGCTCGCTTGTAGCCTGCTTCCGGGTCAGATTTTAGATCGTTGACCCACTTGCAGTTGCGATTGGTGTGAGTGGACTTCCCTGTAGCCGGATCCAGGTGGGCCAGGCAGGGCATGTCTCTGTACTCTTCATAGGTTTGGGGGGCGCGGGTTCCGGCAGCAGTGACCTCGTCGCGCTGCTGGCCCCTGCCGGCTCCGCCTCCGCGGCCGCGTCCTCTTCCGCCTCCTTGACCTCCGCGTTGGAACGCCATGGCGACCATCTCGGATCCGCCACTCTTCTGGTCATCAGGGGGATTTTTCCGCTTGCTGCCGCTGCTGTTACCGTTGTCACGGTTCTTCTTCTGTTGATGCAGGGGAATTGCTGTGGCCGCTAGATCTCCGCCTGCGTCGTCATCGGCGGCAGTATGATCACTGGCAATGGAGATCATGTCATCCAAAGTCAGTTTATTTGCATTGACCAAGCATGTGAGCTTGTGCCACAACAATCCTCCTCGCTGCAATCCTCCTATAAAGGCGTGCATAGCCGTGGTGTGATCGACGTTCTCACACTCGTTCCTGCATGCCAGCCATCGGGTGAGGAAGTTCCTTGATGTTTCTCCCTTCTTCTGTATACATGCTTGTAAGTCGCTTGTCGTGGCAGGCCTTTTGTAGGTGCCCCTGAAGTGCTTTTCAAAGGCGTTCTTCAGGTCGAACCAACAAAAGATAGAATTTTCTCGAGGTCACTGAGCCAGATCCGGGCTGGACCCACAAGGTACAGCTAAAGCATGCGGCAGGCGATGTTAGGGGTTCCTCCGGCCTTTCGGTGCCATCATATGTCTTCAGGTTTCCGGGTAGCTTGAAGTTCATCCTTGGCGTTGCTTCCTCTCGAATCATCCTGCCGAAGCACTTTGGGCCGATGTAGTCAGGTATGTATTCGTTGAGACGTTCTCGTGCGTCACGCGGGCCGTTGCGGGGAGACTTTGAGCGAGAGCGAGATTTTCGACCGCTGCCTCCGCCTCCACCGCTGGGTGGTGGGGAGGGAGACCTGCGAGGGGGTCGGTTTGACCTTTTGCTTCCGCCTTCTGATTCTCCGCGCCCTTCGCGGTGCTGACTCCGGCGTCGATGGCTGCCTTCACCGTGGTGTTGGCTGCCCTCGTCGTTCCGGGTTCGGCGGGGCTCCGGCTCGCGTTCGTCGTTGCGGCTCCTCCTTGGCTCGGGCTCATGATCGTTGTTCCGGCTACGGCGGGGTTCCGGCGTGCGCTCCCTGCTCCTGTTCTTTTGGGGTACCACGTTGTCGCGGATATTGATTCCACCTGGCCCATGGGGTCTGGTGTTTCCGGCTGGACTACGACGGCGAGGGAGCGGAGGACGCGGGTATCCCCTAGGTGGAGGTGACGGATTCCGGTACTTGTTTTTACCAGAGTACATCGCATCCTTTCCCTTATTTGGATCTGACGGAGGTGTCTTTGATGGTACAGGGATTGGATTTGGGTGCTCTCTGGTTCTCCTCCTGCGCTCCGAAGATCCGGTGCGCGATTCGTCATCATGATGGCGATTGTCGTAGGCGTCCTTCTGCGCAGTAGAGACGCAATGCTCCGGGTTGGATTCCAACCTGCGCGAAGTGTCTGCCTTGCTCTGCTGCTTCATTGCTGAGGCAACCAGCGTTCGGACGTAGTCGATATCAATCTCCTCGTCCTTCTTCTTTAAGATCTCCGCAGCCTTCTTCATGTTATCCTTTGGAGTTGCGAGTGGCTGTTGCTCAGTGGGGGTCGCGAAGGTAATCTTGCGGGGAGGTATAGCCTCCCGCCTGATTTGTCGGCCTCCTGCTGAAGCTCGGTGACCTTGTCTTTCCAGTGTTGCTGGAGCTCCTTGACTTTTACCAGTTGTTCGTCAACCTCAAGCTCTCGCTGGTGGAAATTTTCCACGAAGTGCGCGGCTTCTTTCCTCTCGTCCAGCATTGCCGCTGCGGTTCTGGCGAATTTCTGGGCTGTGGCCAGCAGCTCCAATCTTTTAGCTTCTAAAGCTTCTACGTCTTCGGGAGTGATAGGTTTGTTGAGAATATCCGAGTGTGCGATTGCATCCATGCCTGCCTGCGCGACCATCTCTTCTGGTGACAGGACTTCCTTGCGGGTCGTGATCCGCATTGGATGGCCCTGGGTCGGAGGGGGTGTTCTCATCTGCTGCTTCCTGCTGATCCAGCGCCGCCAAGGTTGCAAGAACCTGTTTAGGCTGGGCGGATTCAACTTCAGACTGTTCACCATATCCGAGTTCCGACACCTTGCGGTCGAACTCTTCAGTGTTCATGGAGGGCATCCCCGGAAATTGGGCTCAGGTTGCCCAGGATTGACTCTTCACCCGGAGTTCGCTTTCTCCGACAGCCTCCTGCTGATCCGGAGCGGCGTTGTTTTCCGGTGCCTCGACCTGCTCGGGACCAGCTCCGGCTTCTTGAGGGGCGGTTCCGGCGGTATGGGCCAAGAAGTGTACGAAGTGACACCTTTGCTTCTCTAACACCTGGGAGACCCAGGCGGATCTGCATTGGTCTTCCACCTTTGTTTCCTGCTCAGGGGCGGATTGGGTGGGCTTTGATTTTTCCAGATCTAAGGCGGAATCTTCCTTGGGAAGTTCCTGCGTCTCAGATCGGATCTTCGCGACTGCGTCCCGCTCAGCGGCGGTCGCGTCAGCGTTACTTACCAGAGCGTTTCCGTCGGAATCGACGGTTTCGCCGATGAAGATGTGTATGCCGCCGACTGGGACGATGGAGAGCTTGACGGGGTTTGTCTTGGCCGGAATCCAGCACTCATCCGGAGGGACGATCGGAAGGTTTCCGGCGTAAAGGACGCGCCCCACAGCGATGGTGTCGTCGTAGCTTCCCATGGCGGAACCCTCCCGGTTCCGGCCTCCAGACGCCGCAGGCCCCACGGTGGGCGCCAACTGTCGTTGCCTATTCGACGGTACCTCGGAGGAGGGATCCTCACGAGGGGAGAAGAAGTAGGGGCCATAGGGCGGAGAGCACTCGGGACGGTGGTACACGATTTACCCAGCTTCGGAACACCTGCTCGAGGACAGGGCCTACTGCTACGTCTCAAACGTATCTATAATTTCTTATGTTCCATGCTACTTTTATGATGATACTCACATGTTTTATACACATTATATGTCATTATTATGCATTTTCCGGCACTAACCTATTAACGAGATGCCGAAGAGCCAGTTGTTGTTTCTGCTGTTTTTGGTTTCAGAAATCCTAGTAAGGAAATATTCTCGGAATTGGACGAAATCAACGCCCAGGGTCCTATTTTCCACGAAGCTTCCAGAAGTCCGAAGATGAAACGAAGTGGGGCCACGAGGAGGCGACACGCCAGGGCGGCGCGGCCTGGACCCTGGCCGCGCGGCCCTGTGGTGTGGGCCCCTCGTGACGCCCCTTGACCTACCTCTTCGCCTACTTAAGCCTCCGTCGATAATAGCCCCAGTACCGAGAGCCACGATACGGAAAACCTTCCCGAGACGCCGCCGCCGCCAATCCCATCTCGGGATTCAGGAGATCGCCTCCGGCACCCTGCCGGAGAGGGGAATCATCTCCCGGAGGACTCTACACCACTGCTGGCATGTAGTTGACGTGGGAGTTAGAAATCTCTGTGGTGTAATTTCCTTCACGTCCCCGGCAACGGCGCCAGAAATTTAGCTTGATACGCGTACAGCACGCGTCCGTTGGGAACCCCAAGTGGAAGGTGTGATGCGTACAGCAACAAGTTTCCCTCAGTAAGAAACCAAGGTTTATCGAACCAGTAGGAGCCAAGAAGCACGTTGAAGGTTGATGGCGGCGAGATGTAGTGCGGCGCAACACCAGGGATTCCGGCGCCAACGTGGAACCTGCACAACACAACCAAATTACTTTGCCCCAACGAAACAATGAGGTTGTCAATCTCACCAGCTTGCTGTAACAAAGGATTAGATGTATAGTGTGGATGATTGTTTGCAGAAAACAGTAGAACAAGTATTGCAGTAGATTGTATTCGATTAAAAGAATGGACCGGGGTCCACAGTTCACTAGAGGTGTCTCTCCCATAAGATAAATAGCATGTTGGGTGAACAAATTACAGTTGGGCAATTGACAAATAGAGAGGGCATGACAATGCACATACATGATATGATGAGTATGGTGAGATTTAATTGGGCATTACGACAAAGTACATAGACCGCTATCCAGCATGCATCTATGCCTAAAAGTCCACCTTCAGGTTATCATCCGAACCCCTTCAGTATTAAGTTGCAAACAACAGACAATTGCATTAAGTATGGTGCGTAATGTAATCAATAACTACATCCTCGGACATAGCATCAATGTTTTATCCCTAGTGGCAACAGCACATCCACAACCTTAGAACTTTCTGTCACTGTCCCAGGTTTAATGGAGGCATGAACCCACTATCGAGCATAAATACTCCCTCTTGGAGTTAAGAGTAAAAACTTGGCCAGAGCCTCTACTAATAACGGAGAGCATGCAAGATCATAAACAACACATAGGTAATAGATTAATAATCAACATAACATAGTATTCTCTATCCATCAGATCCCAACAAACACAACATATAGCATTACAGATAGATGATCTTGATCATGTTAGGCAGCTCACAAGACCCGACAATGAAGCACATAAGGAGAAGACGACCATCTAGCTACTGCTATGGACCCATAGTCCGGGGGTGAACTACTCACTCATCAATCCGGAGGCGACCATGGCGGTGTAGAGTCCTCCGGGAGATGATTCCCCTCTCCGGCAGGGTGCCGGGTGATCTCCTGAATCCCCCGAGATGAGATTGGCGGCGCGGCGTCTGAAGGTTTTCCGTATCGTGGCTCTCGGTGCTGGGGCTATTATCGACGAAGACTTAAGTAGGCGGAAGGGTAGGTCAAGGGGCGTCACGAGAGGCCCGGGCGCGGGGGCCGCGGCGGGGGTCCAGCCGCGCCGCCTGGTGTCTGCCTCGTGGCCCCGCCGTTCTCCTCGGTCTTCGGAAGCTTCGTGGAAAAATAGGACCCTGGCGTTGATTTCGTCCAATTCGAGAATATTTCCTTACTAGGATTTCTGAAACCAAAACAGCAGAAAACAAATGGCTCTTCGGCATCTCGTTAATAGGTTAGTGCCGGAAAATGCATAAATATGACATAAAGTATGCATAAAACATGTAGGTATCATCAATAATGTGGCATGGAACATAAGAAATTATCGATACGTCGGAGACGTATCAGCATCCCCAAGCTTAATTCCTGCTCGTCCCGAGCAGGTAAACGATAACAAAGATAATTTCTGGAGTGACATGCCATCATAACCTTGATCATACTATTGTAAGCACATGTAATGAATGCAGCGATCAAAACAATGGTAAATGATATGAGTAAACAAATGAATCATATAGCAAAGACTTTTCATGAATAGTACTTTCAAGACAAGCATCAATAAGTCTTGCATAAGAGTTAACTCATAAAGCAATAATTCAAAGTAAAGGTATTGAAGCAACATAAAGGAAGATGAAGTTTCAGCGGTTGCTTTCAACTTGTAACATGTATATCTCATGGATATTGTCAATGCAAAGTAATATAACAAGTGCAATATGCAAGTATGTAGGAATCAATGCACAGTTCACACAAGTGTTTGCTTCTTGAGGTGGAGAGAGATAGGTGAACTGACTCAACATAAAAGTAAAAGAAAGGTCCTTCAAAGAGGAAAGCATCGATTGCTATATTTGTGCTAGAGCTTTGGTTTTGAAAACAAGAAACAATTTTGTCAACGGTAGTAATAAAGCATATGTGTTATGTAAATTATATCCTACAAGTTGCAAGCCTCATGCATAGTATACTAATAGTGCCCGCACCTTGTCCTAATTAGCTCGGATTACTTGGATTATCATCGCAATGCACATGTTTTAACCAAGTGTCACAAAGGGGTACCTCTATGCCGCCTGTACAAAGGTCTAAGGAGAAAGCTCGCATCGGATTTCTCGCTATTGATTATTCTCAACTTAGACATCCATACCGGGACAACATAGACAACAGATAATGGACTCCTCTTTTATGCATAAGCATGTAGCAATAATTAATTTTCTCATATGAGATTGAGGATATTTGTCCAAAACTGGAACTTCAACCATGGATCGTGGCTTTAGTTAGCGACCCAATGTTCTTCTCTAACATTATGTATGCTCTAACCATTTTAGTGGTAAATCTCCCTTACTTCAGACAAGACGGACATGCATAGCAACTCACATGATATTCAACAAAGAGTAGTTGATGGCGTCCCCAGGAACATGGTTATCGCACAACAAGCAACTTAATAAGAGATAAAGTGCATAAGTGCATATTCAATACCACAATAGTTTTTAAGCTATTTGTCCCATGAGCTATATATTGTAAAGGTGAAGAATGGAAATTTTAAAGGTAGCACTCAAGCAATTTACTTTGGAATGGCGGAGAAATACCATGTAGTAGGTAGGTATGGTGGACACAAATGGCATAGTGGTTGGCTCAAGGATTTTGGATGCATGAGAAGTATTCCCTCTCGATACAAGGTTTAGGCTAGCAAGGTTATTTGAAACAAACACAAGGATGAAGCGGTGCAGCAAAACTCACATAAAAGACATATTGTAAACATTATAAGACTCTACACCGTCTTCCTTGTTGTTCAAACTCAATACTAGAAATTATCTAGACCTTAGAGAGACCAATTATGCAAACCAAATTTTAGCATGCTCTATGTATTTCTTCATTAATAGGTGCAAAGTATATGATGCAAGAGCTTAAACATGAGCACAACAATTTCCAAGTATCACATTATCCAATACATTTTAGAATTACTACATGTATCATTTTCCAATTCCAACCATATAACAATTTAACGAAGAAGAAACTTTCGCCATGAATACTATGAGTAAAGCCTAAGGACATATTTGTCCATATGCAACAGCGGAGCGTGTCTCTCTCCACACAATGAATGCTAGGATCCATTTTATTCAAACAAAACAAAAACAAAAACAACAGACGCTCCAAGCAAAGTGCATAAGATGTGATGGAATAAAAATATAGTTTCGGGGAGGAACCTGATAATGTTGTCGATGAAGAAGGGGATGCCTTGGGCATCCCCAAGCTTAGACGCTTGAGTCTTCTTGATATATGCATGGGTGAACCACCGGGGCATCCCCAAGCTTAGAGCTTTCACTCTCCTTGATCATATTGTATCATCTCCCTCTCTTGATCCTTGAAAACTTCCTCCACACCAAACTCAAAACAACTCATTAGAGGGTTAGTGCACAATCAAAATTTACATGTTCAGAGGTGACACAATCATTCTTAACACTTCTGGACATTGCACAAAGCTACTGAAAGTCAATGGAATCGAAAAATCCATCAAGCATGGCAAAACAGGCAATGCGAAATAAAAGGCAGAATCTGTCAAAACAGAACAGTTCGTAAAGACGAATTTTATTGAGGCACCAGACTTGCTCAAATGAAAATGCTCAAATTGAATGAAAATTGCGTACATATCTGAGGATCACTCACGTAAATTGGCATAATTTTCTGACTTACCTACAGAGAATTAGGCCCAGATTCGTGACAGCAAAGAAATCTGTTTCTGCGCAGTAATCCAAATCTAGTATGAACCTTACTATCAACGACTTTACTTGGCACAACAATGCACAAAACTAAGATAAGGAGAGGTTGCTACAGTAGTAACAACTTCCAAGACTCAAATATAAAATAAAAGTACTGTAGTAAAAACACGGGTTGTCTCCCATAAGCGCTTTTCTTTAACGCCTTTCAGGCGCAGAAAGTGTGTATCAAGTATTATCAAGAGACGAAGTGTCAACATCATAATTTGTTCTAATAATAGAATCAAAAGGTAACTTCATTCTCTTTCTAGGGAAGTGTTCCATACCTTTCTTGAGAGGAAATTGATATTTAATATTACCTTCCTTCATATCAATGATAGCACCAACAGTTCGAAGAAAAGGTCTTCCCAATATAATGGGGCAAGATGCATTGCATTCAATATCCAAGACAACAAAATCAACGGGGACAAGGTTATTGTTAACGTAATGCGAATATTATCAACTCTCCCCAAAGGTTTCTTTGTAGAATTATCAGCAAGATTAACATCCAAATAACAATTTTTCAATGGTGGCAAGTCAAGCATATTATAGATTTTCTTAGGCATAACGGAAATACTTGCACCAAGATCATAAAGCATTACAATCAAAGTCATTGACCCTCATATTAATGATGGGCTCCCAACCATCTTCTAACTTCCTAGGAATAGAAGTTTCGCGATTTAGTTTCTCTTCTCTAGCTTTTATGAGAGCATTTGTAATATGTTTCGTGAAAGCCAAATTTATAGCATTAGCATTAGGACTCTTAGCAAGTTTTTGTAAGAACTTTATAACTTCAGAGATATGACAATCATAAAAATCCAAACCATTATAATCTAAAGCAATGGGATCATTATCCCCAATGTTGGAAAAAATTTCAGCAGTTTTATCACAGGCAGTTTCAGCAGTTTTAGCAATTTCAGGCAGTTTTTCGCGCTTTGCATTAGAAGTGGAAACATTGCCAACACCAATTCTTTCACCATTATTAGTAGGAGGTGCAGCAACATGTGTAGCATTAGCATTGCTAGTGGTGGTAATAGTCCAAACTTTAGCTATATTATTCTCTTTAGCTAGTTTTTCATTTTCTTCTCTTTCCCACCTAGCATGCAATTCAGCCATTAATCTTATATTCTCATTAATTCTAACTTGGATGGCATTTGCTGTAGTAACAATCTTATTATTATGATTTTCATGAGGCATAACTTTCAATTTCAAAAGATCAACATCAGCAGCAAGACTATCGACTTTAGAAGCAAGTATATCAATTTTCCCAAGCTTTTCTTCAACAGATTTGTTAAAAGCAGTTTGTGTACTAATAAATTCTTTAAGCATAGCTTCAAGTCCAGGGGTGTGTTCCTATTATTGTTGTAAGAATTCCCATAAGAATTCCCATAACCGTTACCATTATTATAAGGATATGGCCTATAGTTGTTACTAGAATTGTTCCGGTAAGCATTGTTGTTGAAATTATTATTTTTAATGTAGTTTACATCAACATGTTCTTATTGAGCAACCAATGAAGCTAACGGAACATTATTAGGATCAATATTTGTCCTATCATTCACAAGCATAGACATAATAGCATCAATCTTATCACTCAAGGAAGAGGTTTCTTCGACAGAATTTACCTTCTTACCTTGTGGAGCTCTTTCCGTGTGCCATTCAGAGTAATTAATCATCATATTATCAAGAAGCTTTGTTGCTTCACCAAGAGTGATGGACATAAAGGTACCTCCAGCAGCTGAATCCAATAGGTTCCGCGAAGAAAAATTCAGTCCTGCATAAAAGGTTTGGATGATCATCCAAGTAGTCAGTCCATGGGTTGGGCAATTTTTAACCAAAGATTTCATTCTTTCCCATGCTTGTGCAACATGCTCAGTATCCAATTGTTTAAAATTCATTATGCTACTCCTCAAAGATATAATTTTAGCAGGGGATAATATCTACCAATAAAAGCATCCTTGCATTTAGTCCATGAATCAATACTATTCTTAGGTAGAGATAGCAACCAATCTTTAGCTCTTCCTCTTAATGAGAAAGGAAACAATTTTAATTTTATAATGTCACCATCTACATCTTTATACTTTTGCATTTCACAAAGTTCAACAAAATTATTGAGATGGGCAGCAACATCATCAGAACTAACAACATAAAATTGCTCTCGCATAACAAGATTCATAAAGCAGGTTTAATTTCAAAGAATTCTGCTGTAGTAGCAGGTGGAGCAATAGGTGTGCATAAGAAATCATTATTATTTGTGTTTGTGAAGTCACACAACTTAGTATTTTCAGGAGTACCAAGAGTAAATAAAGCAAACTAGATAAAGTAAATGCAAGTAACTAATTTTTTGTGTTTTTAATATGGCAAACAAGATAGCAAATAAAGTAAAACTAGCAACTAATTTTTTGTGTTTTGATTTAGTGCAGCAAACAAAGTAGTAAATAAAATAAAGCAAGACAAAAACAAAGTAAAGAGATTGCGATGTGGAGACTCCCCTTGCAGCGTGTCTTGATCTCCCCGGCAACGGCGCCAGAAATTTATTTGCTGGCGTGTAGTTGACGTGGGAGTTAGAAATCTCTGTGGTGTAATTTCCTTCACGTCCCGGCAACGGCGCCAGAAATTTAGCTTGATACGCGTAGGCACGCGTCCGTTGGGAACCCCAAGTGGAAGGTGTGATGCGTACAGCAGCAAGTTTCCCTCAGTAAGAAACCAAGGTTTATCGAACCAGTAGGAGCCAAGAAGCACGTTGAAGGTTGATGGCGGCGAGATGTAGTGCGGCGCAACACCAGGGATTTCGGCGCCAACGTGGAACCTGCACAACACAACCAAAGTACTTTGCCCCATCGAAACAGTGAGGTTGTCAATCTCACCGGCTTGCTGTAACAAAGGATTAGATGTATAGTGTGGATGATGATTGTTTGCAGAAAACAGTAGAACAAGTATTGCAGTAGATTGTATTCGATTAAAAGAATGGACCGGGGTCCACAGTTCACTAGAGGTGTCTCTCCCATAAGATAAATAGCATGTTGGGTGAACAAATTACAGTTAGGCAATTGACAAATAGAGAGGGCATGACAATGCACATACATGATATGATGAGTATGGTGAGATTTAATTGGGCATTACGACAAAGTACATAGACCGCTATCCAGCATGCATCTATGCCTAAAAAGTCCACCTTCAGGTTATCATCCGAACCCCTTCCAGTATTAAGTTGCAAACAACAGACAATTGCATTAAGTATGGTGCGTAATGTAATCAATAACTACATCCTCGGACATAGCATCAATGTTTTATCCCTAGTGGCAACGGCAAATCCACAACCTTAGAACTTTCTGTCACTGTCCCAGATTTAATGGAGGCATGAACCCACTATCGAGCATAAATACTCCCTCTTGGAGTTAAGAGTAAAAACTTGGCCAGAGCCTCTACTAATAACGGAGAGCATGCAAGATCATAAACAACACATAGGTAATAGATTGATAATCAACATAACATAGTATTCTCTATCCATCGGATCCCAACAAACACAACATATAGCATTACGGATAGATGATCTTGATCATGTTAGGCAGCTCACAAGACCCGACAATGAAGCACATATGGAGAAGACGACCATCTAGCTACTGCTATGGACCCATAGTCCGGGGGTGAACTACTCACTCATCAATCCGGAGCGACCATGGCGGTGTAGAGTCCTCCGGGAGATGATTCCCCTCTCGACAGGGTGCGGAGGTGATCTCATGAATCCCCGAGATGGGATTGGCGGCGGCGGCATCTCTGGAAGGTTTTCCGTATCGTGGCTCTCGGTGGGGGCTATTATCGACGAAGGCTTAAGTAGGCGGAAGGGTAGGTCAAGGGCGTCACGAGGGCCCCGACGCCGGGGGCGGCGCGAGTTCGAGCCCACGCCGCCCTGGTGTCCGGCCACCTCGTGGCCCCATCGTTTCTCTCGGTCTTCTGGAAGCTTCGGGAAAAATAGGACCCAGGCGTTGATTTCGTCAATTCGAGAATATTTCCTTACTAGGATTTCTGAAACCAAAAACAGCGAAAAGCTGGCTCTTCGGCATCTCGTTAGTAGGTTAGTGCCGGAAAATGCATAAATATGACATAAAGTATGCATAAAACATGTAGGTATCATCAATAATGTGGCATGGAACATAAGAAATTATCGATACGTCGGAGACGTATCAACCGCCATGGTCGCCTCCGGATTGATGTGTGAGTAGTTCACCCCTAGACTATGGGTCCATAGCAGTAGCTAGATGGTCGTCTTCTCCTAATTGTGCTATCATTGTCTGATCTTGTGAGCTGCCTATCATGATCAAGATCATCTATCTGTAAAGCTACATGTGTGTTTGTTGGGATCCGATGGATAATGAATACTATGCTATGTTGATTATCAATTTATCTATGTGTTTTTTATGATCTTGCCATGCTCTCCGTTGCTAGTAGAGGCTACGGCCAAGTCATTGCTTGTAACTCCAGGGGGTACTTATGCTCGATAGTGGGTTCATGCCTCCATTAAATCTGGGACAGTGACAGAAAGTTCTAAGGTTGTGGATGTTGTTGCCACTAGGGATAAAACATCAATTCTATATCTAAGGATGTATTTGTTGATTACATTACGCACCATACTTAATGCAATTGTCTATTGTTTGCAACTTAATACTAGAAGGGGTTGGGATGATAGAAGGTGGACTTTTAGGCATAGATGCATGTTGGATAGCTCTATGTACTAAATCCCAATTAAATCTCACACTACTCATTATATCATGTATGTGCATTGTTATGTCTCGTTTATTTGCCTGTAATTTGTTTACCCAATATGCTATTTCTTATGGGAGAGACACCTCAGTGAACTGTGGACCCGGTCCATTCTTTTACATCAAATACAATCTCTGCATACTTGTTCTGTTGTTGCCAAACATCATCTTCCACACTATACATCTAATCCTTTATTCGACAAGCGGTGAGATTGACAACCTCAGTCACGTTGGGGCAAAGTAATTTGGTTGTGTTGTGTTCCACGTTGGGAATCCCTGTTGCGCCACACTGCTCATCACCAACAACCTTCAACATGTCTTGGCTCCTCTGGTTCGATAAACCTTGGTTTCTTGCTGAGAAAACTTCACGCTCGCACCTTCCACTTGGGGTTCCCAGCGGGCGTGTGCTTTACGCGTCAACAAGCTAAATTTCTGGCGTGCCAAGACACGCTGCAAGGGAGTCTCCACCTCCAATCTCTTTACTTTGTTTTGTCTTGCTTATTTTTATTTACTACTTTGTTTGCTGCACTAAAACAAAATAAAAAAATTAGTTGCTAGTTTTACTTTATTTACTATCTTGTTTGCCATATTAAAAACACAAAAATTAGTTACTTGCATTTACTTTATCTAGTTTACTTTATTTACTATTGCTAAAATGGGTACTCCTGAAAATACTAAGTTGTGTGACTTCACAAACACAAATAATAATGATTTCTAATGCACACTGATGTCTACGCCCCCTCCTTTTCCTGTAGACAGTGTTGGGCCTCCAAGAGCAGAGGTTTGTAGAACAGCAGCAAGTTTCCCTTAAGTGGATCACCCAAGGTTTATCGAACTCAGGGAGGAAGAGGTCAAAGATATCCCTCTCATGCAACCCTGCAACCACAAAGCAAGAAGTCTCTTGTGTCCCCAACACACCTAATAGGTGCACTAGTTCGGCGAAGAGATAGTGAAATACAGGTGGTATGAATGTATATGAGCAGTAGTAACGGCGCCAGAAAAGTGCTTGCTGGCGTGTAGTTGATGGTGGTAATATTGCGGACAGTACAGATGCAGTAGAACAGTAAACAAGCAGCGATTTCAGTATTTAGGAACAAGGCCTAGGGATCATACTTTCACTAGTGGACACTCTCAACATTGATCACATAACAGAATAAATAGATAGATGCTAGACTCTACACCCTCTTGTTGGATGATGAACACCACTAATTGTGTAGGATTACACGAACCCTCAATGTCGGAGTTAACAAGCTCCACAATATTCGATGTTCATATTTAAATAACCTTAGAGTGCACAACAGATCAACATAACCAAACCAAGTACTAACATAGCATGCACACTGTCACCTTCACGCTACGAAAGGAGGCATACATCACATCAATACCATCATAGCAATAGTTAACTTCATAATCTACAAGAGATCACAATCATAGCCTACGCCAAGTACTACACGATGCACACACTGTCACCATTACACCGTGCAGGAGGAATAAACTACTTTAATAACATCACTAGAGTAGCACACAGATAAATTGTGATACAAAACACATTGCAATCATAAAGAGATATAAATAAGCACTTCACTATGCCATTCATAACAGTGAATAAGTATTCTGTGAAATATAGCCTAAGAGACCCACACGGTGCACACACTGTCACCTTTACACACGTGGGACAAGGAGTCTCCGGAGATCACATAAGTAAAACCCACTTGACTAGCATAATGACATCTAGATTACAAGCATCATCATATGAATCTCAATCATGTAAGGCAGCTCATGAGATTATTGTATTGAAGTACATAGGAGAGAGATTAACCACATAGCTACCGGTACAGCCCTTAGCCTCGATGGAGAACTACTCCCTCCTCATGGGAGATAGCAGTGTTGATGAAGATGGCGGTGGTGTTGATGGAGAAGCCTTCCGGGGGCACTTCCCCGTCCCGGCGGCGTGCCGGAACAGAGACTCCTGTCCCCCAGATCTTGGCTTCGCGATGGCGGCGGCTCTGGAAGGTTTCTCGTACCGTGGCTTTTCCGTATCGAAGATTTAGGTCAGGGACCTTTATATAGGCGAAGAGGCGGAGTCGGAAGGTCAACGAGGCGACGACACAACTGGGGGCGCGGACCCCCCCTTGGCCGCGCCAGGTAGTGTCTGGTAGGCCTGTGGCCCCCTCTGGCTCCTCTCGGGTGTTCTGGAAGCTTCGTGGGATCCTAAGATGCTGGGCGTTGATTTCGTCCGATTCCGAGAATATTTCCTTACTAGGATTTCTGAAACCAAAAACAGCAGAAAACAGGAACTGGCCCTTCGGCATCTCGTCAATAGGTTAGTT
The DNA here is from genome assembly GCA_030979885.1 of Lolium multiflorum. Lineage (NCBI taxonomy): Eukaryota > Viridiplantae > Streptophyta > Magnoliopsida > Poales > Poaceae > Lolium > Lolium multiflorum. The sequence goes on from CM061750.1 coordinate 405,055,693, forward strand.
CCGGAAAACACATAAAAACGATATAAAGTGTGCATAAAACATGTAGGTATTGTCAATAATGTGGCATGGAACATAAGAAATTATCGATACGTCGGAGACGTATCAGCATCCCCAAGCTTACTTCCTGCTCGTCCCGAGCAGGTAAACGATAACAAAGATAATTTCTGGAGTGACATGCCATCATAACCTTGATCATAATATTGTAAGGATATGTAATGAATGCAGCGATCAAAACAATGGTAATGACATGAGTAAACAAATGAATCATGTAGCAAAGACTTTTCATGAATAGTACTTTCAAGACAAGCATCAATAAGTCTTGCATAAGAGTTAACTCATAAAGCAATAAATCAAAGTAGAGGTATTGAAGCAACACAAAGGAAGATTAAGTTTCAGCGGTTGCTTTCAACTTATAACATGTGTATCTCATGGATATTGTCAATGCAAAGTAATATAACAAGTGCAATATGCAAGTATGTAGGAATCAATGCACGGTTCACACAAGTGTTTGCTTCTTGAGGTGGAGAGAGATAGGTGAACTGACTCAACATAAAAGTAAAAGAAAGGCCCTTCGCAGAGGGAAGCATTGATTGCTATATTTGTGCTAGAGCTTTGGTTTTGAAAACAAGAAACAATTTTGTCAACGGTAGTAATAAAGCATATGTATCATGTAAATTATATCTTACAAGTTGCAAGCCTCATTGCGGTCAGAAACCCACCGGCGAGCAACGACGGGCAACACAGAGAGCCGGGAGCAACTTAGGGCTGCGGCTGGCCTGGTCCCTCCGAGCGACGGCCCGCAAAGACTCGGCACGCACGTCCGATGCTGGTGCAGGGCGTGCCACCTGACCTATACCTGGTCGGGAAGGTGATGGAGATGCCTCACTTAGTTTCCTGCATGGCATACACGTAAACATTAAATACGAGCCTCGATCGGCTCTCAGGTTGTCCTGTGAATCGGCTCAAGGAGCCGATCCACCCATGATTCGCACAAGGTGTACGAATATATGGTGGTCCTGCTTGATCAAGATAAAGCTAAAGCAATCTACGACGATTTGGGGTTTCACCGCATAATCGGAACATCCTACTCACGATTGGGCCTCGCGGCCACGCACGGTGATCGTAAGCCGATCCTAGACAGGGCCTAAAAACCAACACGAGGTTGATCCCCGGAACATCCTGTCTAGGGCTAGCAAACTACACCCTACGCGCCGCTGGATCCTCCAACCCTTTGTAAGGCCTAACTATTGCAGATATTAAACTAATCCTTGAAGAACAAGAGCAACCGTAACGGATCGGATCTACTAAATAATAATCAAGCGGGGTGCCGCCCCTACACCTAAGATAGGTGTAAGGGCGGCCAGACGTATAAGGGTTGCACGACGATAGCATATGATACAAAGAACAATGCTAACCCTAACACATCTAAGATAACTACGTTGCTCGCCATCAAAAAGGCTTCAGTACGAGCAACGCATGGCAACGAATAAACTTGTACTGCCTAGATCGCAAGATGTGATCTAGGCAGCATGATGCTTACCGGAAGAAACCCTCGAGACGAAGGAGTTGGCGATGCGCCTAGATTGATTTGTGGTGAACGATGGTTGTTGTTTATTTCATAAACCCTAGATACATATTTATAGTCCGTAGACTTTCTAACGTGGGAATAATCCCAACCGTGCACGAGACAAACTCTAACTAACCGACACGTATCCTAATATATTACAGATACACGGGCAAACTAGCCCAAACTTTGCATAACAGGCCGATTCACGTATCTCTTCTATGTATATTCTTCAAGTCCATCTTGATCGCGGCCCACCTCTGACTCGGTCAAATTCTGGTGATAACACATGCCCCCTGGTTTTGGAATTGATAATTCCAAAATCACTCTGCTTTTCTTCGTCGGGTCATGTCGTGGCAGAGCAGAACCGTCGCAGCACTTCATCATGACGCCCTGCCTTCTCAATTTCTCCGCGTGATTCGACCGTTGTTTTCTTTTCTTCTTTTTTGGGCACCGCCTCCTCGGAAACTGCTGTGGCATTGAATTTCTACTATATCCCCTTTATATAACTGCTCTGAACAGTTCGCCACTTCATCCCCTTGCTCTGTTCTGTCCATCGGCACCCAAAAATCCTCCATCTCCCGTAGCCATGTCTTCTTCTTCTTCCTCCTCCGCCTCGTCGGACCTCTCTTCCCAGTCCTTCTCTTCTTTGTCCTCCTCCACTTCGTCAGTCTTCTCCGACTCTTCCTCATCTCGCGAGCCGACGCCGGAGTGGGGCTCACTAGCGGCGCGCGACATTCTCGCCGCATCGGAGTGGGACAAGGAGGAACATGATTCCTCCATCTGGTCCGAGGATGACAAATCCTTGACCGACGGAGAGGGCGACCTTCAATTCCTCGTCGAGGGGAGGAGGAGGCGGAGAGCGAGGATGACCGCTTCTCCTGGGACGATTTCACCTCCTCCGAAGAAGAGGCGGAGGAGGACGACGACGACTCCCTCGAAGGCTACCCACCGGCGAAGCGCCTCCGCGCCTGGTGGGACGACGACAGCGATGACGACGAGGAGGAAGATGAGGCTCCCGTAGAAGGTTACGGGAGCTCCGATGAGGAGCCTATCAGCAGCTGCGCCGGCGGCAGCGACGACGACGACGAGGGCAGGACCCCTAGATTAGGGACTAGTAGTAGTAGTCGGTTTTGTTCTTTCTTCCCTGAGCAATCGGCTCTTTCTTTGTAAGAAATCGCTATTAATGAAGAAAATATTCCTCAATTAATTTTGCTTCCTTGTCAATTTCACCGATCGTCGAACGAAGTCACTGTACAAAGAGCCGATGGCAGGGCATCGGCTTGCACTATAAACGCGATTTGAGGGCATCGCCTATTCACGCGGACCAACAGGTCTAACTCACATCCAAACCATCCTCCAACCTTGGTCTGAACCGATTCCGTTAACCTGCTTGAGCTTATTCCTCTAGAGTCGATAGCAATGTATCGGCTTTATTATTCTGAAGTCGATGCCCGTGCATCGGCTGTACTCGCATACTGTTGTCTCCGTATGTTTTCTCAAGTCGATGTCTGCGCATCGGCTGTGATTTTTTTTTACTGGCCGATTTAAAATCGGCCTCCATACCTTACTGCCCATCATCCCACATGCTTGGGAAATACTTCTTGAGGTGTTGACCATTGACGGCTACTGGGAACTTAACGCCGTCCAACTGTTCCAGCATGTATGCATTACCCTTCAAGGCCTGGACGACTTTGTACGGACCGTGCCAATTAGGAGACCATTTGCCATATGCCTTGTCCCTAGTTCCTAACGGCAACACAGCTTCCCATACTAGATCACCAATTTGAAACTCCTTTGGTCTAACCTTCTTATTGTAGGCACGAGCTACCCTGGCTTTGTTCTCTTTAATCTTCTCCAACGACCAAAGCCTAAGTTCTGTTGCGTCCTCAATAGTGTCACTCATCAAAGCTGCATATTCTTCAGCTGTTAGATCATTCTGAAACGTGACACGTCTTGATCCAGCCGTAATTTCCCAAGGTAATACGGCTTCCTGTCCATAGACAAGCTGGTACGGCGAAGTTTTTATAGCTCCATGGCACGACATGCGGTAGGCCCACAAAGCTTCTGATAACTTTTCATGCCAATCCCTAGGGTTCTCGTCAATTTTTCTCTTGATCAGCTTGATCAGGCTCTGATTGGACGCTTCAGCTTGCCCATTGGCTTGAGCATAGTATGGAGATGATCGGATCAGCTTAATCCCCATGTCATCGCAGAACTTTCTGAATTCTTTAGAAATAAAGACCGAACCTCCATCGGTCGTGATAGTTTGGGGAATCCCGAACCTATGAATGACGTGTTCTTTCACAAACTTGATCACATCTTCTGATTTCACCTTCTTCATAGGGACGGCCTCCACCCACTTGGTGAAGTAATCTGTGATGACCAAAATCCATTCATGTTTTTTACTCGACGCCGGATGGATTTTGCCGATCATATCCATGCCCCAACCTCGGAACGGCCAAGGCTTGATGATAGGGTTCATTGCTGATGCGGGTACCATCTGAATCTTCCCGAACATCTGGCACGCTTGGCACCCCTTGTAGTAATTGAAGCAATCTTCAAGCATGGTGGGCCAATAAAATCCTGATCGCCTAATTAGCCACTTCATCTTATGAGCCGACTGATGAGTTCCACAGGCACCTTCATGCACCTCATGTAAGAGCCGATTAGACTCAGTTGGTCCCAGGCACTTGAGTAGTAATCCTTCCAACGTCCTGTAGAACATGTCGTCTCCTATGAGGACATACTTCATGGCTCTGTATCTTACCCGTTTAGGTGCCCCCCGAGCCGAATCTTTTAAGTAATTGAAGATTTCGGCTCTCCAATCATCCTGTTCCAGGAACTGCACCTGAACTTCTGACCCGTCAGATATGTCTATATAGCCTGACGCCATTTGTGCGAGATTGTTGGCCTCGGTGTTTTGGGATCTTGGGACCCAATTAAAGTTGATGTACCGAAACTGTGTCATCAACTCACGGCATTCCATCCAATATGGGAAAAGCGATTCACTCTCGCACTTATATTCATCCGTGAGCTGGTTAATCACCAACTTGGAGTCTCCAAAAAGCTCTACTGCTTCTGCCCCGGCTTCCAGTAGCAACTCCATTCCCTTACGTACTGCCTCATATTCTGCGACGTTGTTGGTGCAAGGGGTAGATAATCTGATGGAGAAGGAGTACGCTGCCCCCCGAGGCGACACGAGCAGAATGCCGATGCCACAACCATCGTCGCAAGCCGATCCATCGAAGAACATAGCCCATGCACGAATAGATAGTGCTGCTATATTGGTACTGATCCGTTCAGCTATAAGATCGGCCAACGCTTGCTCCTTGACTGCTTTCGCAGGCTGATACCGAAGATCGAACTCCGACAACGCAAACATCCACTTACCAAGTCGGCCTTTCAAAACAGGGGCCGACAGCATGTGCTTGACAACGTCTGACTTGCATATGACGATGATCTCTGCCATCAAAAGGATGTGATGAAGCTTGGTGCAGGTGAAGAACAGGCAGAGGCAAAGCTTCTCGACCTCAGGATACCTTGTCTCTGCGTCCAACATCCTTCTGCTGAGGTAGAAAACGACCTTTTCAACACCCTCGTAGAGTTGCACCACCACCGAAGCGATGGACGTGTCAGCTACTGACAAGTAGATGTAGAACGGCCTGTCTTGTTGGGGCGGAACTAGCACAGGCGGCGTCGTCAGATACCGCTTAATCTCATCAAACGCCTGCTGCTGTTCTGCCCCCCAGTGAAACTCGTCGTCAGATTTAGTTTTCACCAGCGCCATGAACGGCTCGATTCGTCCTGACAGATTAGAGATGAATCGTCGGACAAAATTGATCTTGCCGATGAGACGTTGGAGTTCCTTCTTCGTGGTGGGCGGCTGCATGGTACGCACCGCCTCTTGACTTTTCAGGCCGATCTCAATTCCCCGTTCATGAACCAGAAAACCTAGGAACTGACCAGCCGTCACACCAAAAGCACACTTCTTCGGATTCATTCTCAGTCCGAACTTCCGAGTTCGGTCTAGGATGCGCCGTAAATCATCCAAGTGTCCCTCCATGGAGACAGATTTGACTACCACGTCGTCGATGTAGATTTCCACCAACTTGCCGATCAGATCGTGAAATATATAATTCATGGCTCGTTGGTACGTTGCACCAGCATTCTTCAACCCAAAGGTCATGACTACATATTCAAACAAGCCTACTGCCCCTGGTACTCTGAATGCGGTCTTGTGTATATCTTCCGGAGCCATGAAGATTTGGTTATAGCCGGCATTGCCATCCATGAAGCTCAACACCTTGTGGCCAGCAGCTGCATTGATCAATGTTTCTGCCACAGGCATCGGATATTCATCTTTTGGAGTGGCTCTGTTGAGATCTCGGAAATCGATGGCCACACGCCACCGGCCGTCCTTCTTCTCTACAGGAACGATACTGGAGATCCACTCAGCATACCTGCATGGCCTGATGAACCCGGCGGCCAACATCTTCTCGATCTCTTTCTTGACTTCTTCCAGAATTTCGGCCCTCATCTGACGTGCTCGTTGTTGGAACGGCCGAAATCCTTTCTTAAGGGGGAGCCGATGTTCAATGATGCTCCTGTCTAACCCAGGCATCTCTGTGTAATCCCATGCAAAGCAATCTGGGTATTCTTTCAACAGAGCTATCATCTGACCCCTGAGCTGTGGATCTAACTTCCTGCTGATAAAAGTTGGTCGCGGCTTATCCCCAGGACCGATGTCGACTTCCTCTAGCTCATCAGCCGATGTAAACCCATACCCTAGCTTTCCGTCACCTGTGAGGTCGACGCCACATACTGGGAGAGCAGGTGGTACGGATAATACGGGCCGATCGCTAGAATCGGCTTCATCTTGATCATCACCAGGATCTTTTGGCAGTGTCGGGGCCGATCGCGTGGAACAGCTTCCTCCTTATCTTCGCTATGAGAGCAGCTGCCCTCGTCTCTACCCTTACCAGGGCGGTGCCCAAGTTCTACCATGTTGATGTTGAACGAGTATCTTGGCTGGCACCTCCCAGGGTACATGTCTTCCGCCATGTCAACGGCGTATGCCGGTGAATTCGGCACTTCTGGTGCTGCCACTGCGAATGGCAACGGTGGACGGGACTGGAGTGGCACCTCTCCTTGGTAGGTCCCGAGAGCTGGTCCTGACAGAGAGTACTGATGCCTCATGATTTCCTGGATCATCCGAGCGACACGCTCCAAAGTATTCACCAGGCTCTCAGAATGGCGATGCAGCGAGTGAGCCACCATGTAGCTAATCTCCTGACGCAGGGACCTGGTGCGTTCTTCTGACGGGACGGACAGGTCCACTCCATCGAGCGCACCTTCAGGCGAGAACCCTTTCCACCTGATGCCATGTGAACGGGTTCTGTGAAAAGAGCCGATGAGGTCGGCTTCGAGGATCGTTCTGACCTCGTCATACTTCTTCTTGAGCTCATCGGTCAGATCCTCGTACGTGACTGGGGTGCCGTCCGCCATCTCGGATGTAGATGGCGATGTGGTTGATGTAGAAGATTGTCCCACCGGGTGCCAGAATGTGTTGCGGTCAGAAACCCACCGGCGAGCAACGACGGGCAACACAGGAGAGCCGGGAGCAACTTAGGGCTGCGGCTGGCCCTGGTCCCTCCGAGCGACGGCCCGCAAAGACTCTGCACGCACGTCCGATGCTGGTGCAGGGCGTGCCACCTGACCTATACAGGTCGGGAAGGTGATGGAGATGCCTCGCTTAGTTTCCTGCATGGCATACACGTAAACATTAAATACGAGCCTCGATCGGCTCTCAGGTTGTCCTGTGAATCGGCTCAAGGAGCCGATCCACCCATGATTCGCACAAGGTGTACGAATATATGGTGGTCCTGCTTGATCAAGATAAAGCTAAAGCAATCTACGACGATTTGGGGTTTTCACCGCATAATCGGAACATCCTACTCACGATTGGGCCTCGCGGCCACGCACGGTGATCGTAAGCCGATCCTAGACATGGCCTAAAAACCAACACGAGGTTGATCCCCGGAACATCCTGTCTAGGGCTAGCAAACTACACCCTACGCGCCGCTGGATCCTCCAACCCTTTGTAAGGCCTAACTATTGCAGATATTAAACTAATCCTTGAAGAACAAGGAGCAACCGTAACGGATCGGATCTACTAAATAATAATCAAGCGGGGTGCCGCCCCTACACCTAAGATAGGTGTAAGGGCGGCTAGATGTATAAGGGTTGCACGACGATAGCATATGATACGAAGAACAATGCTAACCCTAACACATCTAAGATAACTACGTTGCTCGCCATCAAAAAGGCTTCAGTACGAGCGCATGACAGCGAATAAACTTGCGCCTAGATCGCAAGATGCGATCTAGGCAGCATGATGCTTACCCGGAAGAAACCCTCGAGACGAAGGAGTTGGCGATGCGCCTAGATTGATTTGTGGTGAACGATGGTTGTTGTTTATTTCATAAACCCTAGATACATATTTATAGTCCGTAGACTTTCTAACGTGGGAATAATCCCAACCGTGCACGAGACAAACTCTAACTAACCGACACGTATCCTAATATATTACAGATACACGGGCAAACTAGCCCAAACTTTGCATAACAGGCCGATTCACGTATCTCTTCTATGTATATTCTTCAAGTCCATCTTGATCGCGGCCCACCTCTGACTCGGTCAAATTCTGGTGATAACAGCCTCATGCATAGTGTACTAATAGTGCCCGCACCTTGTCCTAATTAGCTTGGATTACCGGGATTATCATCGCAATACATATGTTTTAACCAAGTGTCACAAAGGGGTACCTCTATGCCGCCTGTACAAAGGTCTAAGGAGAAAGCTCGCATTGGATTTCTCCTTTTGATTATTCTCAACTTAGACATCCATACCGGGACAACATAGACAACAGATAATGGACTCCTCTTTAATGCATAAGCATGTAGCAACAATTAGTGTTCTCATATGAGATTGAGGATATATGTCCAAAACTTCCACCATGATTCATGGCTTTAGTTAGCGGCCCAATGTTCTTCTCTAACAATATGCATGCTCTAACCATTAAATGAGTGGTAAATCGCCCTTACTTCAGACAAGACGGACATGCATAGCAACTCACATGATATTCAACAAAGAGTAGTTGATGGCGTCCCCAGGAACATGGTTATCGCACAACAAGCAACTTAATAAGAGATAAAGTGCATAAGTACATATTCAATACCACAATAGTTTTTAAGCTATTTGTCCCATGAGCTATATATTGTAAAGGTGAAGAATGGAAATTTTAAAGGTAGCACTCAAGCAATTACTTTGGAATGGCGGAGAAATACCATGTAGTAGGTAGGTATGGTGGACACAAATGGCATAGTGGTTGGCTCAAGGATTTTGGATGCATGAGAAGTATTCCCTCTCGATACAAGGCTTAGGCTAGCAAGGTTTATTTGAAACAAACACAAGGATGAAGTGGTGCAGCAAAACTCACATAAAAGACATATTGTAAACATTATAAGACTCTACACCGTCTTCCTTGTTGTTCAAACTCAATACTAGAAATTATCTAGACCTTAGAGAGACCAAATATGCAAACCAAATTTTAGAAAGCTCTATGTATTTCTTCATTAATAGGTGCAAAGTATATGATGCAAGAGCTTAAACATGAGCACAACAATTGCCAAGTATCACATTATCCAAGACATTTTAGCAATTACTACATGTATCATTTTCCAATTCCAACCATATAACAATTTAACGAAGAAGAAACTTTCGCCATGAATACTATGAGTAAAGCCTAAGGACATATTTGTCCATATGCAACAGCGGAGCGTGTCTCTCTCCCACACAATAAATGCTAGGATCCATTTTATTCAAACAAAACAAAAAACAAAAACAAACAGACGCTCCAAGCAAAGTACATAAGATGTGATGGAATAAAAATATAGTTTCACTAGAGGAACCTGATAATGTTGTCGATGAAGAAGGGGATGCCTTGGGCATCCCCAATGCAGGGGTGAACCACCGGGGCATCCCCAAGCTTAGACTTTTCACTCTTCTTGATCGTAGTATATCATCCTCCTCTCTTGACCCTTGAAAACTTCCTTCACACCAAACTCGAAACAAACTCATTAGAGGGTTAGTGCATAATCAAAAACTCACATGTTCAGAGGTTAAACAATTATTCTTAACACTTCTGGACATTGCACAAAGCTACTGAAAGTTAATGGAATAAAGAAATCCATCCCACATAGCAAAAGAGGCAATGCGAAATAAAAGGCAGAATCTGTCAAAACAGAACAGTCCGTGAAGACGAATTTTAAAGAGGCACCAGACTTGCTCAAATGAAAATGCTCAAATTAAATGAAAGTTGCGTACATATCTGAGGATCACTCACGTAAATTGGCATAATTTTCTGAGTTACCTACAGAGAATTAGGCCCAGATTCGTGACAGCAAGAAATCTGTTTCTGCGCAGTAATCCAAATCTAGTATGAACCTTACTATCAAAGACTTTACTTGGCACAACAATGCAATAAAATAAGATAAGGAGAAGTTGCTACAGTAGTAACAACTTCCAAGACACAAATATAAAACAAAGTTACTGTAGCAAAATAAACACATGGGTTATCTCCTAAGAAGTTCTTTCTTTATAGCCATTAAGATGGGCTCAGCAGTTTTAATGATGCACTCGCAAGAAATAGTAGTTGAAGCAAAAGAGAGCATCAAGAGGCAAATTCAAAACACATTTAAGTCTAACATGCTTCCTATGCAAAGGAATCTTGTAAATAAACAAGTTATGTAGGCATAATGCAATAAGCATAGGAAAACTAGACAAGCGCAACTTCAAGATTTTTAGCATATAGAGAGGTGTTTTAGTGACATGAAAATTTCTACACCCATATTTTCCTCTCTCATAATAATATCCAGTAGCATCATGAGCAAACTCAACAATATAACTATCACATAAAGCATTCTTATCATGAGTCTCATGCATAAAATTATTACTCTCCACATAAGCATAATCAATTTTATTAGTTGTAGTGGGAGCAAATTCAACAAAGTAGCTATCATTATTATTCTCATCATCAAATATAGGAGGCATATTGTAATCATAATCAAATTTATCCTCCATAACAGGCGGCACCAAAAGACTACTATCATTATAATCATCATAAATAGGAGGTAAAGTATCATCAAAGTAAATTTTCTCCTCAATGCCCGGGGGACTAAAAAGATCATGCTCATCAAAATCAGCTTCCCCAAGCTTAGAATTTTCCATAGCATTAGCAACAATAGTGTTCAATGTGTTCATGCTAATATGTTCCATGGGTTTTTTAATTTTCGGATCAAACCATCCATGTCTTAAATCAGGAAATAGAATAAGAAGCTCATTGTTGTCCATTATGCCTAACTAGTGTAAACAAGAAACAAAAAGATGCAATTGCAGGATCTAAAGGAAATAGCTTCGAGCACAAACACAATGGCGCCAGAAAAGTACTTAGTTACCTGGAACCGAAGTATGAGTGCCTTTTACCTTTCGTCCCCGGCAACGGCGCCAAAAAAGTGCTTGATGTCTACGCCCCCTCCTTTTCCTGTAGACAGTGTTGGGCCTCCAAGAGCAGAGGTTTGTAGAACAGCAACAAGTTTCCCTTAAGTGGATCACCCAAGGTTTATCGAACTCAGGGAGGAAGAGGTCAAAGATATCCCTCTCATGCAACCCTGCAACCACAAAGCAAGAAGTCTCTTGTGTCCCCAACACACCTAATAGGTGCACTAGTTCGGCGAAGAGATAGTGAAATACATGTGGTATGAATAACGCGCAGAAAAGTGCTTGCTGGCGTGTAGTTGATGGTGGTAATATTGCGGACAGTACAGATGCAGTAGAACAGTAAACAAGCAGCGATTTCAGTATTTAGGAACAAGGCCTAGGGATCATACTTTCACTAGTGGACACTCTCAACATTGATCACATAACAGAATAAATAGATAGATGCTAGACTCTACACCCTCTTGTTGGATGATGAACACCACTAACTGTGTAGGATTACACGAACCCTCAATGCCGAAGTTAACAAGCTCCACAATATTCGATGTTCATATTTAAATAACCTTAGAGTGCACAACAGATCAACATAACCAAACCAAGTACTAACATAGCATGCACACTGTCACCTTCACGCTACAAAAGGAGGCATACATCACATCAATACCATCATAGCAATAGTTAACTTCATAATCTACAAGAGATCACAATCATAGCCTACGCCAAGTACTACACGATGCACACACTGTCACCATTACACCGTGCAGGAGGAATAAACTACTTTAATAACATCACTAGAGTAGCACACAGATAAATTGTGATACAAAACACATTGCAATCATAAAGAGATATAAATAAGCACTTCACTATGCCATTCATAACAGTGAATAAGTATTATGTGAAATATAGCCTAAGAGACCCACACGGTGCACACATTGTCACCTTTACACACGTGGGACAAGGAGTCTCCGGAGATCATATAAGTAAAACCCACTTGACTAGCATAATGACATCTAGATTACAAGCATCATCATATGAATCTCAATCATGTAAGGCAGCTCATGAGATTATTGTATTGAAGTACATAGGAGAGAGATTAACCACATAGCTACCGGTACAGCCCTTAGCCTCGATGGAGAACTACTCCCTCCTCATGAGAGACAGCAGCGTTGATGAAGATGGCGGTGGTGTTGATGGAGAAGCCTTCCGGGGCACTTCCCCGTCCGGCGGCGTGCCGGAACAGAGACTCCTGTCCCCAGATCTTGGCTTCGCGATGGCGGCGGCTCCGGAAGGTTTCTCGTACCGTGGCTTTTCCGTATCGAAGATTTAGGTCGGGGACCTTTATATAGGCGAAGAGGCGGAGTCGGAAGGTCAACGGCGGCGACACAACAGGGGCGCGGGCCCCCTTGGCCGCGCCGAGGTAGTGTCAGTGGGCTGTGGCCCCTCCTCTCGGGTGTTGGAAGCATCGTGGGATCCTAAGATGCTGGGCATTGATTCGCCCGATTCCGAGAATATTTCCTTACTAGGATTTCAAACCAAAAACAGCGAAAAACGACGGCCCTTCGACATCTCGTCAATAGGTTAGTTCCGGAAAACGCATAAAAACGATGTAGGTATTGTCAATAATGTGGCATGGAACATAAGAAATTATTGATACGTCGGAGACGTATCACACACCTATTGCTCCACCTGCTACTACAGCAAAATTCTTTGAAATTAAACCTGCTTTACTAAATCTTGTTATGAGAGAGCAATTTTCTGGTGTTAGTTCTGATGATGCTGCTGCCCATCTTAATAATTTTGTTGAACTATGTGAAATGCAAAAGTATAAGGATGTAGATGGTGAAATTATAAAATTAAAATTGTTTCCTTTCTCATTAAGAGGAAGAGCTAAAGATTGGTTGCTATCTTTGCCTAAGAATAGTATTGATTCATGGACTAAATGTAAGGATGCTTTCATTGGTAGATATTATCCTCCTGCTAAAATTATCTCTTTGAGAAGTAGCATAATGAATTTTAAGCAATTAGATACTGAGCATGTTGCACAAGCATGGGAAAGAATGAAGTCTTTGGTTAAAAATTGCCCAACCCATGGACTGACTACTTGGATGATCGTCCAAACCTTTTATGCAGGATTGAATTTTTCTTCACGGAACCTATTGGATTCAGCTGCTGGAGGTACCTTTATGTCCATCACTTTGGGGGCGGCAACAAAGCTTCTTGATGATATGATGATTAATTACTCTGAATGGCACACGGAAAGAGATCCACAAGGTAAGAAGGTAAATTATGTTGAAGAAACCTCTTCCTTGAGTGATAAGATTGATGCTATTATGTCTATGCTTGTGAGTGGTAGGACTAATGTTGATCCTAATAATGTTCCGTTAGCTTCATTGGTTGCCCAAGAAGAACATGTTGATGTTAACTTCATTAAAAATAATAATTTCAACAACAATGCTTATCGGAACAATTCTAGTAACAACTATAGGCCATATCCTTATAATAATGGTAACTCTTATAGTAGATATGTTTCACCTAATGAGGAAAATATGTTAGAAATTGAAAGATCTACTAAGAGCTTTATGCAATCCCAATATGAGCAAAATAAATTGTTTACTAAAACTATGAATGAACAATCTACCTTGTTGAAAAATATAGGAAATCAACTTGAAAATCTGAATATGGAGATCTCTGGGTTGCAAACTAAACTTGCAAATGCTGAAAACCGAATCTCATACATGTCTGCGTCACAATCTTCCTTAATTAATAAAATGGCTGCTAAACCTGAGGATATTGAAAATAAAATTGTTACTACAGCAAAGTCCATTCAAGTTAGAATTAATGATAATATAAGATTAATGACTGAACTGCATGCTAGGTGGGAAAAAGAAGAAAATGAAAAATTAGCTAAAGAGAATAATGTAGCTAAAGTTTGGACTATTACCACCACTAGTAATGCTAATGCTCCACATGTTGCTGCACCTCCTACTATCAATGGTAAAATAATTGGTGTTGGCAATGTTTCTACTCCTAATGCAAAGCGAGCAAAACTGCCTGAAACTGCTAAAACTGCCTGTGATAAAACTGCTGAATTTTTTTCCAACATTGGGGACAATGATCCCATTGCTTTAGATCATAATGGTTTAGATTTTGATGATTGCCACATCTCTGAAGTTATAAAGTTCTTACAAAAACTTGCTAAGAGTCCTAATGCTAGTGCTATAAACTTGGCCTTTACAAAACATATTACAAATGCTCTCATAAAAGCTAGAGAAGAGAAACTAAAACTTGAAACTTCTATTCCTAGGAAGTTAGAAGATGGTTGGGAGCCCATCATTAAGATGAAGGTCAATGATTTTGATTGTAATGCTTTATGTGATCTTGGTGCAAGTATTTCCGTTATGCCTAAGAAAATTTATGATATGCTTGACTTGCCACCATTGAAAAATTGTTATTTGGATGTTAATCTTGCTGATAATGCTATAAAGAAACCTTTGGGGAGGATTGATAATGTTCGTATTGTGGTTAGCAATAACCTTGTCCCCGTTGATTTTGTTGTCTTGGATATTGAATGCAATGCATCTTGTCCCATTATATTGGGAAGACCTTTTCTTCGAACTGTTGGTGCTACCATTGATATGAAGGAAGGTAATATTAAATATCAATTTCCTCTCAAGAAAGGTATGGAACACTTCCCTAGAAAAAGAATGAAGTTACCTTTTGATTCTATCATTAGAACAAATTATGATGTTGATGCTTCATCTCTTGATAATACTTGATATACACTTTCTGCGCCTAGCTGAAAGGCGTTAAAGAAAAGCGCTTATGGGAGACAACCCATCATTTTACTACAGCAACTTTTGTTTTATATTTGAGTCTTGGAAGTTGCTACTACTGTAGCAACCTCTCCTTATCTTAGTTTTATTGCATTGTTGTGCCAAGTAAAGTCTCTAATCGAAGGATGATACTAGATTTGGATTACTGCGCAGAAACAGATTTTCTTGCTGTCACGAATCTGGGTAAAATTCTCTGTAGGTAACTCAGAAAATTATACCAATTTACGTGCGTGATCCTCAGATATGTACGCAACTTTCATTAGTTTTAAGTTTTCTCATTTGAGCAAGTCTGGTGCCTCTTAAAAATACGTCTTTACGTACTATTCTGTTTTGACAGATTCTGCCTTTTATTTCGTATTGCCTGTTTTGCTATGTTAG
Organism: Lolium multiflorum; assembly: GCA_030979885.1. Lineage (NCBI taxonomy): Eukaryota > Viridiplantae > Streptophyta > Magnoliopsida > Poales > Poaceae > Lolium > Lolium multiflorum. The sequence goes on from CM061750.1 coordinate 405,071,026, forward strand.
ATGGATTTCTTTGTTCCATTAACTTTCAGTAGCTTTGTGCAATGTCCAGAAGTGTTAAGAATGATTGTGTCACCTCTGAACATGTGAATTTTTGATTATACACTAACCCTCTAATGAGTTTGTTTCGAGTTTGGTGTGGAGGAAGTTTTCAAGGGTCAAGAGAGGAGGATGGTACAATATGATCAAGGAGAGTGAAAGCTCTAAGCTTGGGGATGTCCCGGTGGTTCACCCCTGCATATTTCAAGAAGACTCAAGCGTCTAAGCTTGGGGATTCTTCATCGACAACATTATCAGGTTCCTCTAGTGAAACTATATTTTTATTCCGTCACATCTTATGTGCTTTATTTGGAGTGTCTGTTTGTTTTTGTTTTCTGTTTTGTTTGAATAAAGTTGGATCCTAGCATTCATTGTGTGGGAGAGAGACACGCCCGCTGTTGCATATGGACAAATATGTCCTTAGCTTTACTCATAATATTCATGGCGAAGGTTGAACTGCTTCGTTAAATTGTTATGGTTGGAAACAGAAAATGCTATATGTGGTAATTGGTATAATATCTTGAATAATGTGATACTTGGAAATTGTTGTGCTCATGTTTAAGCTCTTGCATCATATACTTTGCACCTATTAATGAAGAAATACATAGAGCTTGCTAAAATCTGGTTTGCATGTTTGGTTTCTCTAAGTCTAGATATTTTCTGGTGAGAGTTTGAACAACAAGGAAGACAGTATAGAGTCTTATAATGCTTTCAATATGTCTTTTATGTGAGTTTTGCTGTACCGGTTCATACTTGAGTTTGCTTCAAACAACCTTGCTAGCCTAAACCTTGTATCGAGAGGGAATACTTCTCATGCATCCAAAATCCTTGAGCCAAACACTATGCCATTTGTGTCCACCATACCTACCTACTACATGGTATTTCTCCGCCATTCCAAAGTAAATTGCTTGAGTGCTACCTTTAAAATTTCTATTCTTTATCTTTGCAATATATAGCTCATGGGACAAATAGCCTAAAACTATTGTGGTATTGAATATGTACTTATGCGTCTTATCTCTTATAAGTTGCTTGTTGAGCGATAACCATGTTCCTGGGGACGCCATCAACTATTTCTTTGTTGAATATCATGTGAGTTGCTATGCATGTTCGTCTTGTCTGAAGTAAGGGCGATTTATCATGAGCAAATGGTTTGAGTATGCATATTGTTAGAGAAGAACATTGGGCCGCTAACTAAAGCCATGATCCATGGTGGAAGTTTCAGTTTGGACAACAAACCTCAATCTCTTATGAGAATATTATCTGTTGTTGAATGCTTATGCATTAAAGAGGAGCCCATTATCTGTTGTCTATGTTGTCCCGGTATGGATATCTAAGTTGAGAATAACCAAAAGCGAGAAATCCAATGCGAGCTTTCTCCTTAGACCTTTGTACAGGCGGCATAGAGGTACCCCTTTGTGACACTTGGTTGAAACATGTGCTATGCTATGATAATCCATGTAAATCCAAGCTAATTAGGACAAGGTGCGGGCACTATTGGTATACTATGCATGAGGCTTGCAACTTGTAGGATATAATTTACATAACTCATATGCTTTATTACTACCGTTGACAAAATTGTTTCTTGTTTTCAAAATAAAAGCTCTAGCACAAATACAGCAATCAATGCTTCCCTCTGTGAAGGGCCTTTCTTCTACTTTTATTGTTGAGTCAGTTTACCCATTTCCTTCTATCTCAAGAAGCAAACACTTGTGTTAACTGTGCATTGATTCCTACATACTTGCATGTTGCACTTGTTATATTACTTTATGTTGACAATATCCATGAGATATACATGTTACAAGTTGAAAGCAACCGCTGAAACTTAATCTTCCTTTGTGTTGCTTCAATGCCTTTACTATGAAACTATTGCTTTATGAGTTAACTCTTATGCAAGACTTATTGATGCTTGTCTTGAAAGTACTATTCATGAAAAGTCTTTGCTATATGCTTCATTTGTTTACTCATTACATTTACCATTGTTTCAAATCGCTGCATTCATTACATGTGCTTACAATAGTATTGATCAAGATTATGTTGGTAGCATTGTCACTAAGAAATTATCTTTGTTATCGTTTACCTACTCGGGACGAGTAGAACTAAGCTTGGGATGCTTGATACGTCTCAAACGTATCTATTATTTCTTATGTTCCATGCTACTTTTATGATGATACTCACATGTTTTATACACATTATATGTCATTATTATGCATTTTCCGGCACTAGCCTATTAACGAGATGCCGAAGAGCCAGTTGTTGTTTTCTGCTGTTTTTGGTTTCAGAAATCCTAGTAAGGAAATATTCTCGGAATTGGACGAAATCAACGCCCAGGGTCCTAGTTTTCCGTGAAGCTTCCAGAAGTCCGAAGATGAAACGAAGTGGGGCCACGAGGAGGCGACACGCCAGGGTGGCGTGGCCTGGACCCTGGCCGCGCGGCCCTGTGGTGTGGGCCCTGTTGCGGTCAGAAACCCACCGGCGAGCAACGACGGGCAACACAGGAGAGCCGGGAGCAACTTAGGGCTGCGGCTGGCCCTGGTCCCTCCGACGACGGCCCGCAAAGACTCGGCACGCACGTCCGATGCTGGTGCAGGCGTGCCACCTGACCTATACCTGGTCGGGAAGGTGATGGAGATGCCTCGCTTAGTTTCCTGCATGGCATACACGTAAACATTAAATACGAGCCTCGATCGGCTCTCAGGTTGTCTGTGAATCGGCTCAAAGAGCCGATCCACCCATGATTCGCACGAGGTGTACGAATATATGGTGGTCCTGCTTGATCAAGATAAAGCTAAAGCAATCTACTACGATTTAGGGTTTTCACCGCATAATCGGAACATCCTACTCACGATTGGGCCTCGCGGCCACGCACGGTGATCGTAAGCCGGTCCTAGACAAGGCCTAAAAACCAACACGAGGTTGATCCCCGGAACATCCTGTCTAGGGCTAGCAAACTACACCCTACGCGCCGCTGGATCCTCCAACCCTTTGTAAGGCCTAACTATTGCAGATATTAAACTAATCCTTGAAGAACAAGGAGCAACCGTAACGGATCGGATCTACTAAATAATAATCAAGCGGGGTGCCGCCCCTACACCTAAGATAGGTGTAAGGGCGGCCAGACGTATAAGGGTTGCACGACGATAGCATATGATACGAAGAACAATGCTAACCCTAACACATCTAAGATAACTACGTTGCTCGCCATCAAAAAGGCTTCAGTACGAGCAACGCATGGCAGAATAAACTTGTCTTGCCTAGATCGCAAGATGCGATCTAGGCAGCATGATGCTTACCCGGAAGAAACCCTCGAGACGAAGGAGTTGGCGATGCGCCTAGATTGATTTGTGGTGAACGATGGTTGTTGTTTATTTCATAAACCCTAGATACATATTTATAGTCCGGGGACTTTCTAATTTAGGCGTGCACCTAACCGTGCACGGGTTAAACTCTATCTTTTAATCTAAGATGCGATCTACTATATTACAGATACCGGGCAATCTAGCCCAAACTCTTCGTGCAAGGCCGCTTCAGAGATCTTCCACGTGTAATCTTCCAAGCCCATCTCCCTTACGGCCCATCTCCTGATTTGGCCAAAATCTGGTGATAACACATGCCCCCTGGTTTTGGTAATGATAATTTCAAAACCACTCTTTTCCTTCGTCGGGTCATGTCGTGGCAGAGCAGAACCGTCGCAGTATTCTTCATCATGATGACTTGCCTTCTCAACTTCTCTGCACGATTTGACAATTTTGGCTCCACCTCCTCGGAAACTGCTCGAGCAATAAATCTCTATTCTATCCCCTTTTATTTACAGCATCAAACAGTTCACTTCCGCATCCCCTTCGCATTAGCACTCCAAAAGCCCTCCTGCGCCACCATGTCTTCTTCCTCCTCTGCTTCATCGGACCTTTCCAGCCAATCCTCCTCTTCTCGCGAGCCGACGCCGGAGCATAACCCGGAGGAGGTCCATGCGGCGAACACCCGCCGCGCCATCGAGGCCGGGGAGGAATCCAGCCATGATTTCTCCGTCTGGTCTGAGGACGACAAGTCCTTGACCGACGGGGAGAGTGACCTCCGCTTCCTCGCCGACGGGGAAACGGAGGAGGAGAGCGATGACGATCGCTTCTCCTGCGATGACTTCACCTCTCCCGAGGAGGAGGAGGAGAAGGAAGAGGAGGAGGATGACACCTCCTCCAACGAGCCGCCGGCCAAGCGCTTCTGCCCCTGGCCAGGGAACCTCAGCGACTTCGACAGTGACGACGACGACGCTGACGAGGAGGATGAGGACAATGAAGGCCCGATTGGCGGCCGCTGGAGCAGCGACGACGAGCCCGCCGGGGCAGGCCGACAGCGACGGCGGCGAGCGACGACAGCGACGGCCCATAGATAGGACCATTAGCATAGGATCAGTAGTAGTAGACGGGGCAATGTATCCCCTAGTACTTCCTTTTGAGAGCAATCAGCTCTTTATGTAAGAAATCTTGCTTATCAATGAAGAATTTCCCCAATTTGATTTTGCCGATTTCCCTTCATACTGATTTTGTCGATTTGTCCCCTTAGCCAATGCTTAATGAGCCGATAGCAACGCATCGGTCCTTTCACGATAATCTGCGAGACAGGCCAATTCAGTCATCCCTCCAAGTTAGCCAGCTCCGCCGATGACGATAGCACTTGGTACAGCCGATCGCAGCAGGCCGGCGATTTGGTCTTGAGCATGCGTCTTTAAGAGAGCCCTGGAACTGTTGCTGAATCATCTTGGATGCTGAAACTGATAACTCCGTAACAAGAGCACCACTCTTCAGAACAGTTGCGATGTAGAGCCAGCCGATTCCAACAAAATCGGCTCCCCAGAGCAAAGAACCTTTCGGGCGAGTTGCCCCCCGAGCCTCATCCAAGGCGAGAACAGTAATGAATCAGCCAAATGTGTCACCATCGGCTTCCAAGTTATAATGCAGAACCAGCCGATTCCAACAAAATCGGCTCTCCAGAGCAAAGATATTTCAGGGCGAGCTGCCCCCCGAGCCTCTTCAGCTCCCATCAAAACGTGGCAGGAAAGCTTACGCCCAAAGAACCGACGCACTGAAAGGGTTCGGAAAGATCAGCAAATCCGTTCCTTGAACTAAGAAGCCTCAAATATAATGGCCTTCCGACTCCTCCTAGTTCAATCCTTTGCGCCTTGCTGATCAGATCGGCTCATCATCTTTGGCAGACTGATGCAACTTCCGGTGAGGATGTTTTGAATTTCTGATGCCCTCCAAGACTCTGGACGTAACAACCTCTGAAAGTGACATCGACCAAGCCGCCACCTTGGTCCACGCCAGGCAAAACGCCATAGCCGCTTGATTCGTCATCGGCTGTGCTCATGCTCCTAGGATAGGTATGCTCCCTTTGTTGGACTCACCCTTAACCTGATCTGCATGCTTACACTGGCACTGCTGAACTTGAAGACTTGCAGAAGGAGTTGGAGGTCTTGAGAAGGAATTCATCCAGTAGAGCCTCTCCTTGTAACTCAACAACTGCTCCATCGGGCTTCTGCTTATATCAGCTGTACCTCTTGAGTCGATGGCCATGCATCGGCTTTCTATTCTAAAGTCGATGTCTGTGCATCGGCTGTATACCCACTATGAGTATTTTTTTTTACTGGCCGATTTTTTCTATCGGCCCCCAATATTTCACTGCACATGTCCATCTGCACATGTTCATCTGATTAGGTGCCCCCCGAGCCGAATCTGTCAGGGAACTGCAGATATCGGCTCTGTAGTTAACCAAGGCACATGTATTTGCACGTCGGCTCCGGTAGGACCAATGTTGATTTTTCCTAACTCATCAGCCGACGTAAAACCGCTGCCCAGTAGATCGATGTTGAACACAAGCAGAACATGTGGTGAGGATAATTTTGGCCGATTGCTGGAATCGGCCTCCATATTGATCGAAGCGCTCAATGAAGGTTTTGTAATGTTCCTTCATAGATCTTTGGGGCCGATCCCAAGGATCGGCCTCGCCACGTTTGCTCATCGGTTTGTTCTTGCTACACGGTCAGGCCGGTGGATAAGACCAGCCTAACCCTGCCCTTCGTCACGTCGATGCGCTCGCAGTCGTCCAAATTGATACCTGAGAGTGGCTCTTGGCCTGCTGTTTCCCAAGCGTTCATGCCAGCCGTTGAAATCTCGGCTGAGTCATCGGCCTGGACGACCTCTACCTCATCTCCATCCCACTGTATTACGCATTGGTGCATCGTGGAGGGAATGCAACAGTTGGCGTGGATCCAATCTCTTCCTAGCAGAACAGCATAGGTGCTCTTGCTATCGACGATGAAGAACGTTGTAGGGATAGTTTTCCTTCCTACGGTCAGATCCACGTTCAGAACACCTTGTGCGTCAGACGCTTGGCCATTGAAATCGCTCAATGTCACGTTGGTCTTGATCAGATCCGAGCTAGAGCGTCCCAACCGACGTAGCATAGAGTATGGCATAATGTTGACTGCCGCTCCGGTGTCCACCAGCATCTTGTTGACAGGCCTCCCATCGATATAACCTCGCAAGTACAGGGCCTTCAGATGTCTGTAGCTTCTTTCTCATGGCTTCTCAAAGATAACCGGCCGTGGGCCGCAGTCAAGTTGTGCCACAGGTGCCTCGTCTAATCCTGGAGCACTGAACTCCGAAGGGAGGATGAACACCATGTTTGTGCCAGCCGATGTTTCATCATCGGCTTTCCTTTGCTTGGGGCGCCACTCCATTTTTTGTGGTCGACCCTCTTCATCCAGGGTTCGCTGAATTTCGCGGCCGATCAGGCCGTGCCTTCCTTAGCGTGTGCAGGTATAACCTTTCGGCTTCCTCCAAGCCGCGCAAGTCGCTGAACCCTACGTTTTTGGGAACGGCTGAGTCCATCACCTTGGCCGGTGGTACTTGTCTTCTTCTTCATCATCGTCCTCCCAAATCCTCGAGATCTTCCATCCGAGGGGACTCAGCTTGTTTGCTTCGAGGCGGGAGAGGCCCTAAGCGTTGGAACACGGACACGTTAGCTGCCTCCTTCTTCTTCTGGTTACATTCTGGGCAATTGCCGATTGTAGGCAATCGGCTCATTCCTGAATCCCAGCAGTGTCTGAAGAAGGGACAGTCCCAGTGCCTATCTTCGTCGTCTTGCTCCCTTGATTTTTCCTTGGCACGGCGCTCGTACTCCTCATCGCGATCATGCCGACGATGTCTCCTGGCGTCCCTAGCCAGACGGTCCCTATCATCATCGTCGCTGGATCGTCGGCGTTGGCTGTATTGACTCACATACTTATTGAGGAGGTGATCAGAGAGAGGTCGCTGATATCTTATGTTCCTCACTTCTCCCTCTGTGATGCAGCGCTTGCCATCATGACGGAGCCGATCGCGTGGAGCGGCCTCCTCTGTGTCCTTGCTGTGAGAGCAGCTGCCCTCGTCTCCGTCCTTGCCAGCGTGGTGTCCAGGTCCTACCATGTTGATGCTGAACGAGGATCCTGGCTGGCAACCTTCAGGGTAAGTGCACTCCACCATGTTAACGGCGGGGAAGGGGTGGGTGTCGACCTTCATGGCGTACTGGTTGAAAATCAGACGTCCTTGTTCTATCGCCATTTGGATCTGCTGACGCCACACCCTGCAGTCGTTGGTGGCATGGGAGAACGAGTTATGCCATTTGCAGTATGGCTTTCCGTTCAGCTCCTGTGCCGTGGGGATTTTGAGGCCTTCGGGTAACTTCAACTGCTTCTCCTTGAGTAGGAGGTCGAAGATTTGCTCAGTTTTAGTCACGTCAAAATCGAACCCTCTGGGCGGACCTGGTGGCTTCACCCATTTGCAGGACACGGGGGTTGCCCCCCGAGTCCATTCAGCCACTACTACCTCTTGATCTCCCGCAGAACCTTCGTCTTCATCTGCCTCAACCAGGACTACCGCACGCTTGAATTTGTCCTGGTACAAGTCCGGGTGGCGCTGTTCATATGCCGACAGTTTCTGAACCATGTGCGCCAGTGAAGGGTAGTCTGCTTGGGAGGCCATGTCCTTGATTGGTGATGCGAGGCCCACCACTGCCAACTGCTTCCTTTTCAGTCACACGAGCCGAATAACATCGGTTCCTTAGATTTCTGAAGCGGCTGGATGTATTCGCCACGGTTCTCACGCTTCGACGTATTTGTGCCGGATCAGCAGGCGGACTCGGAAGCCTCGAGTGATACCGCATGTGGAACTGTTCTTCCAATTGCTTCCAGGTCCGGATCGAGTCTGGTGGCAACGAAGTGTACCACCCGAAAGCCAATCCCGTGAGGGACTGTGCGAAGAACCTCACGCATAGTGGATCCGACGCTGAGGCCGTTCCTAGCTGTGCCAAATATCGGCTCACATGCTCGATGGAGCTGGAACCATCTGATCCACTGAACTTGGAGAAATCAGGGAGCCGATATTTGGGTGGTAGCGGGACCAACTCGTACTCGTTGGGGTACGGCTTGGAATAGCCGATTGTCCTCCTTTTCGGCACCATGCCAAACTGGTCTCTCAGGATCGTACTGATTTGATCCGCGGTGCTGGCTGCGAGTCGAACTCTGAAGATTCGCGGAGTGGCATACTTAGCCAGCCATGCTTGTTTTCCAACTCTGAGCCAACTGCAGGAGCTGAGCTCTGGAGGTTTGTCGGAGTGGCATATTTAGCTAGCCACGTCTGCTCATGATCTGTCGCTGACGTTCCTCCTGCTTTCGAAGTCCCTGCTATTGTGGCCTGGTTTGTGGCCCGATTACCGCAGTCAGCACGTATGTGCACATGTACCCGTGAGGGATCTCCTTAGGCGCCTCATGCAAGAACAGTCACTAGGGTCACCACCGATCTTGTAGACGACGAATGCCGGTGAATTCGGCACTTCTGGTGCTGCCAACGCAAATGGCAGCGGTGGACGGGACTGGAGTGGCATCTCTCCTTGGTATGTCCCGAGAGCTGGTCCTGACGGAGAGTACTGGTGCCTCATGATCTCCTGGATCACCCGAAGAGCGACACGCTCCAAAGTGTTCACCAGGTTCTCAGAGTGGCGGTGTAGCGAATGAGCTACCATGAAGTTTATCTCCTGACGCAGGGACCTGGTGCGTTCTTCTGACGGGGCGGACAGGTCTATTCCATCGAGCGCACCTTCAGGCGAGAACCCTTTCCACTGATGCCATGTGAACGGGTTCTGTGAAACGAGCCGATGAGGTCGGCTTCGAGGATCGTTTTGACCTCGTCATACTTCTTCTTGAGCTCCTCGGTCAGATCCTCGTACGTGACTGGGGTGCCGTCCGCCATCTCAGATGTAGATGGCGATGTGGTTGATGTCGAAGATTGTCCCACCGGGCGTGCCAGAATGTGTTGCGGTCGAAACCCACCGGCGAGCAACGACGGGCAACACAGAGAGCGGGAGCAACTTAGGGCTGCGGCTGGCGCTGGTCCCTCCGGCGACGGCCAAAAGACTCGGCACGCACGTCCGATGCTGTGCAAGGCGTGCCACCTGACCTATACCTGGTCAGGAAGGTGATGGAGATGCCTCGCTTAGTTTCCTGCATGGCATACACGTAAACATTAAATACGAGCCTCGGTCGGCTCTCAGGTTGTCCTGTGAATCGGCTCAAAGAGCCGATCCACCCATGATTCACACGAGGTGTACGAATATATGGTGGTCCTGCTTGATCAAGATAAAGCTAAAGCAATCTACTACGATTTAGGGTTTTCACCGCATAATCGGAACATCCTACTCACGATTGGGCCTCGCGGCCACGCACGTGATCGTAAGCCGATCCTAGACAGGGCCTAAAAACCAACACGAGGTTGATCCCCGGAACATCCTGTCTAGGGCTAGCAAACTACACCCTACAGCCGCTGGATCCTCCAACCCTTTGTAAGGCCTAACTATTGCAGATATTAAACTAATCCTTGAAGAACAAGGAGCAACCGTAACGGATCGGATCTACTAAATAATAATCAAGCGGGGTGCCGCCCCTACACCTAAGATAGGTGTAAGGGCGGCTAGATGTATAAGGGTTGCACGACGATAGCATATGATACGAAGAACAATGCTAACCCTAACACATCTAAGATAACTACGTTGCTCGCCATCAAAAAGGCTTCAGTACGAGCAACGCATGGCAACGAATAAACTTGTACTGCCTAGATCGCAAGATGCGATCTAGGCAGCATGATGCTTACCCGGAAGAAACCCTCGAGACGAAGGAGTTGGCGATGCGCCTAGATTGATTTGTGGTGAACGATGGTTGTTGTTTATTTCATAAACCCTAGATACATATTTATAGTCCAGGGGACTTTCTAATTTAGGCGTGCACCTAACCGTGCACGGGTTAAACTCTATCTTTTAATCTAAGATGCGATCTACTATATTACAGATACACGGGCAATCTAGCCCAAACTCTTCGTGCAAGGCCGCTTCAGAGATCTTCCACGTGTAATCTTCCAAGCCCATCTCCCTTACGGCCCATCTCCTGATTTGGCCAAAATCTGGTGATAACAGGCCCCTCGTGACGCCCCTTGACCTACCTCTTCGCCTACTTAAGCCTCCGTCGATAATAGCCCCAGTACCGAGAGCCTAGATACGGAAAACCTTCCAGAGACGCCGCCGCCAATCCCATCTCGGGGATTCAGGAGATCGCCTCCGGCACCCGGAGAGGGGAATCATCTCCCGGAGGACTCTACACCGCCATGGTCGCCTCCGGATTGATGTGTGAGTAGTTCACCCCTGGACTATGGGTCCATAGCAGTAGCTAGATGGTCGTCTTCTCTAATTGTGCTATCATTGTCGATCTTGTGAGCTGCCTATCATGATCAAGATCATCTATCCGTAAAGCTACATGTGCGTTTGTTGGGATCCGATGGATAATGAATACTATGCTATGTTGATTATCAATTTATCTATGTGTTTTTATGATCTTGCATGCTCTCCGTTGCTAGTAGAGGCTCTGGCCAAGTCATTGCTTGTAACTCCAAGAGGGGGTACTTATGCTCGATAGTGGGTTCATGCCTCCATTAAATCTGGGACAGTGACAGAAAGTTCTAAGGTTGTGGATGTGATGTTGCCACTAGGGATAAAACATCAATTCTATATCTAAGGATGTATTTGTTGATTACATTACGCACCATACTTAATGCAATTGTCTGTTGTTTGCAACTTAATACCGGAAGGGGTTCGATATCTGAAGGTGGACTTTTTAGGCATAGATGCATGCTGGATAGCGGTCTATGTACTTTGTCGTAATGCCCAATTAAATCTCACACTACTCATTATATCATGTATGTGCATTGTTATGCTCTCGTTATTTGTCAATTGCCCAACTGTAATTTGTTTACCCAATATGCTATTTCTTATGGGAGAGACACCTCTAGTGAACTGTGGACCCCGGTCCATTCTTTTACATCAAATACAATCTACTGCAATACTTGTTCTTGTTTCTGCAAACATCATCTTCCACACTATACATCTAATCCTTTGTTACAGCAAGCGGTGAGATTGACAACCTCACTGTCACGTTGGGGCAAAGTAATTTGGTTGTGTTGTGCAGGTTCCACGTTGGCGCCGTAATCCCGGTGTTGCCGCACTACACTCCGTCACCAACAACCTTCAACGTGCTTCTTGGCTCCTACTGGTTCGATGAACCTTGGTTTCTTACTTAGGGAAACTTGCTGATGTACGCATCACACCTTCCACTTGGGGTTCCCAACGGGCGTGTGCTTTATGCGTCAACGCCTACTGCTGCTTGTCTGATATTATCTAGGCGCTTTCGCGTTGTTACAATGAGTTGTTGTTCTGCCTCTAGGGCTCCCAGGATCCGGCTTATAAAGGCGCACGGATCTAGGGTTTACATGGAGAGTCCTAGCCGGATACAAAGTTGCTAACTCGGTACAATGTCTTGCCGTACATGTCAAGGATCCGCCTCCCTATCTATGTCGTACTGGATCCGGGTTCCTTACTGGGCCTTCATGGATCCGGGTTCCTCCTCAAGGTCGGTCGGATCCTCCGCCCTCTCGGGGCCGGTCATCCTTCGGGATCAACAAATCGGGCCGCCCGATGGGCCACATGCCTCATCACCATCTGTGGGCCACCCGGGCATGCCGGATCTAGGCACTGTCGATGGTACACCCATGAAGTATACCCACAACACTTCCTTTGCAAGAAGGTACGTCACGTTTGGAAGGGTGGAGGTCCCACGAAGGATTCCCCACGCCACGAAGGCTCACCCTATTCTCCGGAGCCTATCCCACGAAGGAATAGCTCACTCACTTGTGGTAGACTTTGAGGTAGCCTCCAAACCTTCACAATCTTGTCCGGAGCAAATCCACAGCCCGGATGCTTCCGGACCACTCTTGCCCACCTAGGGTTTCCAAGGAACCCTAGGAAGCAAGATCTCGATGAATACAAGGGGGAATGAGATTTGGCTTGGTAGAACAGTAGATCGGGTCCTCCTCTATCGTTTCTGAAGGAGATATGCCCTAGAGGCAATAATAAAGTGGTTATTATTTATATCTTTATGTTTATGATAAATGTTTATATATCATGCTAGAATTGTATTAACCGAAACATTAGTACATGTGTGATATGTAGACAAACAAGAAGTCCCTAGTATGCCTCTTAAACTAGCTTGTTGATTAATAGATGATTAGTTTCATAATCATGAACATTGGATGTTATTAATAACAAGGTTATATCATTGTATGAATGATGTAATGGACACACCCAATTAAGCGTAGCATAAGATCTCGTCATTAAGTTATTTGCTATAAGCTTTCGATACATAGTTACCTAGTCCTTATGACCATGAGATCATGTAAATCACTTATACCGGAAAGGTACTTTGATTACACCAAACACCACTGCGTAAATGGGTGGCTATAAAGGTGGGATTAAGTATCCGGAAAGTATGAGTTGAGGCATATGGATCAACAGTGGGATTTGTCCATCCCGATGACGGATAGATATACTCTGGGCCCTCTCGGTGGAATGTCGTCTAATGTCTTGCAAGCATATGAATAAGTTCATAAGAGACCACATACCACGGTACGAGTAAAGAGTACTTGTCAGGAGACGAGGTTGAACAAGGTATAGAGTGATACCGAAGATCAAACCTCGGACAAGTAAAATATCGCGAGACAAAGGGAATTGGTAATATATGTGAATGGTTCATTCGATCACTAAAGTCATCGTTGAATATGTGGGAGCCATTATGGATCTCCAGATCCCGCTATTGGTTATTGGTCGGAGTGAGTACTCAACCATGTCCGCATAGTTCTCGAACCGTAGGGTGACACACTTAAAGTTGGATGTTGAAATGGTAGCACTTGAAATATGGAATGGAGTTCGAATATTTGTTCGGAGTCCCGGATGAGATCCCGGACATCACGAGGAGTTCCGGAATGGTCCGGAGAATAAGATTCATATATAGGATGTCATTTTATGTGAAATAAAATGCGCGGAAGGTTCTATGGAAGGTTCTAGAAGGTTCTAGAAAAGTCCGGAAGAAACCACCAAGGAAGGTGGAGTCCACATGGGACTCCACCACCATGGCCGGCCAGCCCTAGATGGGGTGGAGTCCCAAGTGGACTCCACCATAGGGGGCCGGCCACCCCCCCACATGGGAGGTGGAAATCCCACCTTTGGGTGGGAGTCCTAGTTGGGCTAGGTTTCCCCTCTTATGGAAGGTTTTGGTTTCGGGTCTTATTCGAAGACTTGGACACCAACACTTGGGATCCACCTATATAATGAGGGGCCAAGGGAGGGGGCCGGCCACCCCAAGACCACAAGCTGGCCGCCCCCCATAGAGTGGCCGGCCACCCTCCCAAACCCTAGCCAAGCTCCTCTCCTCCATATTGCCCGCATAGCTTAGCGAAGCTCCGCCGGACTTCTTCACCGCCACCGACACCACGCGTCGTGCTGTCGGATTCAAGAGGAGCTACTACTTCCGCTGCCCGCTGGAACGGGGAGGTGGACGTCGTCTTCATCAACAACCGAACGTGTGACCGAGTACGGAGGTGCTGCCCGTTCGTGGCGCCGGAACCGATCGTGATCAAGATCTTCTACGCGCTTTTGCAAGCGGCAAGTGATCATCTACCGCAGCAACAAGAGCCTCCTCTTGTAGGCTTTGGAATCTCTTCAAGGGTGAGACTCGATACCCCCTCGTTGCTACCGTCTTCTAGATTGCATCTTGGCTTGGATTGCGTGTTCGCGGTAGGAAATTTTTTGTTTTCTATGCAACGTTATCCTTCAGTGGTATCAGAGCCGTGTCCATGCATAGATGGTTGCACGAGTAGAACACAATGGTTTGTGGGCGTTGATGCTCTTGTTATCTTTAGTTTGAGTACTTTGCATCTTTGTGGCATAGTGGGATGAAGCGGCTCGGACTAACTTTACATGACCGCGTTCATGAGACTTGTTCCTCGTTCGACATGCAACTTGTATTGCATAAGAGGCTTTGCGGGTGTCTGTCTCTCCTACTATAGTGAAGATTCAATTTACTCTTCTATTGAAAACATTAGTATCAACGTTGTGGTTCATGTTCGTAGGTAGATTAGATCTCTATCGAAAACCCTAAACCACGTAAAATATGCAAACCAAATTAGAGACGTCTAACTTGTTTTTGCAGGGTTTGGTGATGTGATATGGCCATAATATGATGATGAATATGTATGAGATGATCATTATTGTATTGTGGCAACCGGCAGGAGCCTTATGGTTGTCTTTAAATTTCATGTTGAGTAGTATTTCAAAGTAGTTGTAATAGTTGCTACATGGAGAACAATCATGAAGACGGCGCCATTGACCTTGACGCTACGCCGACGATGATGGAGATCATGCCCGAAGATGATGGAGATCATATCCGTGCTTTGGAGATGAAGATCAAAGGCGCAAGAACAAAAGGGCCATATCATATCACATATGAACTGCATGTGATGTTAATCCTTTTTATGCATCTTATTTTGCTTAGATCGCGACGGTAGCATTATAAGATGATCCCTCACTAAAATCTCAAGATAATAAAGTGTTCATCCTTAGTAGCACCGTTACCAAGTCTTGTCGTTTCGAAGCACCTCGTGATGATCGGGTGTGATAGATTCAATAAGTACATATGACGGGTGCAAGACAGTTTTGCACATGCGGATACTAAGGTGGCCTTGACGAGCCTAGCATGTACAGACATGGTCTCGGAACACGTGATACCGAAAGGTAGAGCATGAATCATATGGTTGATATGATGAACACTTTGAGTGTTCGCCATTGAAATCACACCTTTTCTCGTGATGATCGGGTTTAGGTGCGGTGGATTTGGTTCGTGTGATCACTAAGACAATGCGAGGGATATTGTTTTGAGTGGGAGTTCACTTAGGTTTTTAATTATGTTGAATTAAAATTTGAACTCAATTTGTCATAAACTTAGTCTAAACTATTGCAAATATATGTTGTAGAGATGGCGTCCCCAATCAATTTTAATCAGTTCCTAGAGAAAGAGAAACTTAAGAGCAACGTAGCAACTTCACCGACTGGTTCCGTCATGTGAGGATCTCCCCCTCTGGCGGAAATCTGCAATATGTGCTTGATGCACCGCTAGGTGACCCTCCTGCAGAAACTGAAACCGATGAAGTAAAAGCTGTTTACGAGACTCGGAAAATTCGGTACTCTCAAGTTCAGTGTGCCATCCTATGCAGTCTGGAATCCGATCTTCAAAAACGTTTTGAGCACCACGATCCTCATGAGTTGATGAAAGAGCTGAAAGCTATTTTTGAGACTCATGCGGCCGTGGAATGCTATGAAGCATCGAAACAATTCTTCAGCTGCATGATGGAAGAAGGCAGCTCCGTTAGTGAGCACATGCTCGCCATGACCGGGCATGCGAAGAAACTCGGTGACTTGGGAATAGTGATTCCTAACAGACTGGGGATTAATCGTGTCCTTCAATCACTGCCACCAAGTTACAAGAACTTTGTGATGAACTACAATATGCAGAACATGAACAAGGAGTTACCTGAACTCTTTGGCATGCTAAAAGCTGCTGAGATTGAGATCAAGAAAGAGCACCAAGTGTTGATGGTCAACAAGACCACCAGTTTCAAGAAACAGGGCAAGTCTAAGGGAAAATTCAAGAAGGGTGGCAAGAAAGCTGCCACGCCTCCTATGAAACCTAAGAACGGCCCTAAGCCTGATGCTGAGTGCTATTACTGCAAGGAGAAGGGACACTGGAAGCGTAATTGCTCCAAGTATCTGGCTGATGAAGAGCGGCCTTGTCAAGAAGAAGAAAGAAGGTATATTTGATATACATGTTATAGATGTTCATTTCACTGGTTCTCGTTCTAGTACCTGGGTATTTGATACTGGTTCGGTTGCTCATATTTGTAACTCGAAACAGGAACTAAAGAATAAACGACAACTGCTGAAAGATGAAGTGACGATGCGCGTTGGAAACGGATCCAAGGTCAATGTGATCGCAGTCGGCACACTTCCTCTACATCTACCTTCGGGATTAGTTTTAAGCCTAAATAATTGCTATTATGTACCTGCGTTGAGCATGAACATTATATCTGGATCTTGTTTAATGCAAGACGGTTATTCATTCAAGTCTGAGAATAATGGTTGTTCTATTTTTATGAATAATATCTTTTATGGTCGAGCACCACAAAAGAATGGCTTATTTCTGTTAGATCTCGATAGTAGTGATACGCATATACATAACATTGATGCTAAGCGAATTAAACTTAATGATAATTCTACTTATATGTGGCACTGTCGTCTTGGTCATATTGGAGTGAAACGCATGAAGAAACTCCATACCGATGGATTACTTGAATCACTTGACTTTGAGTCACTTGATAGATGCGAAGCATGTCTAATGGGAAAAATGACAAAGACTCCATTTTCTGGTATGATGGAGCGAGCTACTGACTTATTGGAAATCATACATACCGATGTGTGTGGACCAATGAGCGTAGCATCGCGCGGTGGTTATCGTTATGTTCTAACCTTCACAGATGATCTGAGTAGATATGGGTATATCTATTTCATGAAACATAAATCCGAAACTTTCGAGAAGTTTAAGGAATTTCAAAGTGAAGTAGAAAATCAACGTAACAAGAAGATCAAATTTCTACGATCTGATCGTGGAGGTGAATATCTGAGTTATGAGTTTGGCATGCATTTAAAGAAATGCGGAATACTTTCACAATTGACACCGCCGGGAACACCTCAACGTAACGGTGTGTCCGAACGTCGTAATCGAACTCTCTTAGATATGGTTCATTCTATGATGTCTCTTACTGATTTGCCTTTATCATTTTGGAGTTATGCATTAGAGACAGCCACATTCACTTTAAATAGAGCACCATCAAAATCCGTAGAAACGACACCGTATGAATTATGGTTTAATAAGAAACCTAAGCTGTCGTTCCTGAAAGTTTGGGGTTGCGAAGCCTATGTAAAGAAGTTACAACCGGACAAGCTAGAACCCAAAGCGGAGAAATGCGTCTTCATAGGATACCCTAAGGAAACTATAGGGTACACTTTCTATCACAGATCCGAAGGCAAAATCTTTGTTGCTAAGAACGGAACCTTTCTTGAGAAAGAATTTCTCACTAAAGAAGTGACTGAAAGAAAAGTAGAACTCGATGAGATTGATGAATCTATACTCGTTGATCAGAGTAGCGCAGTACCGGAAGTTGTACCTGTACCGCCTACACCGGCAACAGAGGAAGCTAATGATAATGATCATGAAACTTCGAACGAGGAAACTACTGAACCTCGCAGATCGACAAGGGAACGTGCCACTCCTGATTGGTATGATCCTTGTCTAAATGTCATGATTGTGGATAACAATGATGAGGACCCTGCGACGTATGAAGAAGCGATGATGAGCCCAGATTCCAACAAATGGCAAGAAGCCATGAAATCCAAAATGGGATCCATGTATGATAACAAAGTATGGACTTTGGTAGACTTACCTGATAGCCGAAAGGCTGTCGAGAATAAATGGATCTTCAAGAGAAAAACAGATGCTGATGGTAATATTACTGTCTATAAAGCTTGACTTGTCGCAAAGGGTTTCCGACAAATTCAAGGAGTTGACTACGATGAGACTTTCTCACCTGTAGCGAAGCTAAAATCTGTGAGGATTTTGTTAGCAATAGCTGCATTTTTCGATTATGAGATTTGGCAGATGGATGTCAAAACGGCGTTCCTTAATGGAGACATTGAGGAAGAGTTGTATATGGTACAACCCAAAGGTTTTGTCGATCCTAAAAATGCTGACAAAGTATGCAAACTTCAGCGTTCAATCTATGGACTGAAGCAAGCATCAAGAAGTTGGAACCGACGCTTTGATAAGGTGATCAAAGACTTCGGGTTTATACAGTGTCATGGAGAGGCCTGTATTTACAAGAAAGTGAGTGGGAGCTCTGTAGCATTCCTGATATTATATGTAGATGACATATTATTGATCGGGAATGATATAGAACTATTAAGCAGTGTTAAGGGTTATTTGAATAATAGTTTTTCAATGAAAGACCTTGGTGAAGCATCGTATATATTAGGCATCAAGATTTATAGAGATAGATCAAGACGCCTAATAGGGCTATCACAGAGTACATATCTGGACAAGATTCTAAAGAAGTTTAGAATGGACGAAAGTAAGAAAGGGTTCTTACCTATGTTACCAGGCAAGGTATTGAGTAAAACTCAAGGACCGGCTACGGCAGAAGAAAGAGAAAGGATGAGTAACATCCCCTATGCCTCGGCAGTAGGATCTATCATGTATGCCATGCTATGTACTAGACCGGATATAGCACATGCTGTTAGTTTGACTAGCAGATATCAAAGTGATCCAGGAATGGAACACTGGACAGCGGTCAAGAATATCCTGAAGTACTTGAAAAGAACTAAGGATATGTTTCTTTGTTATGGAGGTGACCAAGAGCTCGTTGTAAACGGTTACACCGATGCAAGTTGGAACACTGATCCTGATGACTCTAAGTCACAATCTGGGTACGTGTTTATATTGAATGGTGCTGCAGTAAGCTGGGCAAGCTCGAAGCAGTGCACGGTGGCGAAGTCTTCAACAGAATCAGAGTACATAGCGGCTTCAGAGGCTTCATCAGAAGCGGTATGGATGAAGAGGTTCATTGTAGAGCTCGGTGTGGTTCCTAGTGCATTGGACCCATTAATCATTTATTGTGATAACATGGGTGCCATCGCCAATGCACAAGAGCCAAGGTCACACAAGAGGCTGAAGCATATCAAGCTGCGTTACCACTCGATTCGCGAGTACATCGAAGATGGAGAAGTAAAGATTTGCAAAGTACACACTGATCTGAATGTAGCAGATCCGTTGACTAAAGCTCTCCCTAGGGCAAAGCATGACCAACACCAGAATGCCATGGGTGTTAGGTATATTACAATGTAATCTAGATTATTGACTCTAGTGCAAGTGGGAACTGAAGGAGATATGCCCTAGAGGCAATAATAAAGTGGTTATTATTTATATCTTTATGTTTATGATAAATGTTTATATATCATGCTAGAATTGTATTAACCGAAACATTAGTACATGTGTGATATGTAGACAAACAAGAAGTCCCTAGTATGCCTCTTAAACTAGCTTGTTGATTAATAGATGATTAGTTTCATAATCATGAACATTGGATGTTATTAATAACAAGGTTATATCATTGTATGAATGATGTAATGGACACACCCAATTAAGCGTAGCATAAGATCTCGTCATTAAGTTATTTGCTATAAGCTTTCGATATATAGTTACCTAGTCCTTATGACCATGAGATCATGTAAATCACTTATACCGGAAAGGTACTTTGATTACACCAAACACCACTGCGTAAATGGGTGGCTATAAAGGTGGGATTAAGTATCCGGAAAGTATGAGTTGAGGCATATGGATCAACAGTGGGATTTGTCCATCCCGATGACGGATAGATATACTGGGCCCTCTCGGTGGAATGTCGTCTAATGTCTTGCAAGCATATGAATAAGTTCATAAGAGACCACATACCACGGTACGAGTAAAGAGTACTTGTCAGGAGACGAGGTTGAACAAGGTATAGAGTGATACCGAAGATCAAACCTCGGACAAGTAAAATATCGCGAGACAAAGGGAATTGGTAATATATGTGAATGGTTCATTCGATCACTAAAGTCATCGTTGAATATGTGGGAGCCATTATGGATCTCCAGATCCCGCTATTGGTTATTGGTCGGAGTGAGTACTCAACCATGTCCGCATAGTTCTCGAACCGTAGGGTGACACACTTAAAGTTGGATGTTGAAATGGTAGCACTTGAAATATGGAATGGAGTTCGAATATTTGTTCGGAGTCCCGGATGAGATCCCGGACATCACGAGGAGTTCCGGAATGGTCCGAGAATAAGATTCATATATAGGATGTCATTTTATGTGAAATAAAATGTCGCGGAAGGTTCTATGGAAGGTTCTAGAAGGTTCTAGAAAAGTCCAGAAGAAACCACCAAGGAAGGTGGAGTCCACATGGGACTCCACCACCATGGCCGGCCAGCCCTAGATGGGGTGGAGTCCCAAGTGGACTCCACCATAGGGGGCCGGCCACCCCCCACATGGGAGGTGGAAATCCCACCTTTGGGTGGGAGTCCTAGTTGGGCTAGGTTTCCCCTCTTATGGAAGGTTTTGGTTTGGGTCTTATTTGAAGACTTGGACACCAACACTTGGGATCCACCTATATAATGAGGGGCCAAGGGAGGGGGCCGGCCACCCCAAGACCACAAGCTGGCCGCCCCCATAGAGTGGCCGGCCACCCCTCCCAAACCCTAGCCAAGCTCCTCTCCTCCATATTGCCCGCATAGCGAAGCTCCGCCGGACTTCTACACCGCCACCGACACCACGCCGTCGCTGTCGGATTCAAGAGGAGCTACTACTTCCGCTGCCCGCTGGAACGGGGAGGTGGACGTCGTCTTCATCAACAACCGAACGTGTGACCGAGTACGGAGGTGCTGCCCGTTCGTGGCGCCGGAACCGATCGTGATCAAGATCTTCTACGCGCTTTTGCAAGCGGCAAGTGATCGTCTACCGCAGCAACAAGAGCCTCCTCTTGTAGGCTTTGGAATCTCTTCAAGGGTGAGACTCGATACCCCTCGTTGCTACCGTCTTCTAGATTGCATCTTGGCTTGGATTGCGTGTTCGCGGTAGGAAAATTTTTGTTTTCTATGCAACGTTATCCTACCCCGGAGGGATTTGAGTTTGGGTGGAGGAGGAGGAGATCTGAGGCTTTTGGTGTTTCTAGCAATGGAGTATGAGAGAGAGAGCTCAAGAACAGCTTGTAGTGTAGTGCCTAACTGTTCGAGGTAGGAGAAGGGCTATTTATAGTGTTCTTGAAAAATGGCCGTTGGTCACTTGCCACCTCGGCTTTTCTCTCGAGAACCCGGTCAACCGGACAATAGGCCGGATGGCCCGGTGCGAGGGCCGGTCAGACCGGGCCACAGACCGGAGGCCACTATGCGTCGTACAGGAGCGCCTCGGTTGGCGCCGGTTGGCGCCGGTTGACCGGGCCACATGCCGGGCCCACCGGTTGGGAGGCCGGTCGACCGGACCTTGTCCGGCGCACAGTTTGGCGCCCGGTTGGCGCCCGGTTGACCGGGCCACATGCCGACCTGTCCGGTCGGTAGGCCGGTTGGACCGGGCGGCAGACCGGATTTCTGCTGTAGACCCCTTTTTGATTGTTGTCGAAGTGGGGGGTCTCATTTAGCCTTCTTATTCCCTTGATACACCATTTATGCCTCTTTGCCTAATACGAGATAATCCTTATAAACGTATTAGGACAAATACTCTAGCACGGTGTCATTGTTACCAAAATAATGGATAAGGGTAAAATACCCTTACAATCTCCCCCTTTTGGTAAATGATGACAAACCGAGCTAGAGTCACATATAGATATTATGATAAGCTCTAAACCTTGATTCCATATAAGATATTAAGACAGCTCCCCCATAATGTGTGCACTTGGAGAATTTGCGTTTGAATACAAAGTGCACCATTTGTGGAATATGAGAAGCTCCCCCAATATCTTTAGGAAACAAGCATGGTATGGACAAGTATAGCAAGATATATAAGCATAGCATACATAATCATCCTAACATAGAGTAGCACACATAATAGTCGTCCATACATGAATTATTCGAAGTAGCAAATGGTCCTTGAGAAATCAAAGCAAATAAGCACAAGCCATATAAGAATCAAATAAAGCAACACCCATGGCTTGTGACAATCAAAGAACCCCGTGGTCCTAGACTCTACTCTCTTCTCCCCCTTTGGCATCGGAACACCAAAAAGGCGAAGAAAAGAGGAGAGATGCTAGCGTCCCATCAATAGAACTCATGCCCAGGGGAATGGAGAGTTGCCACCACCATCATCATCATCATCCTCATCATCCTCATCACCGCATCCTCTTCAATATCATCAGCAGGGAGCATGAGCAGCCTAGGAGGAAGACCACCATGAGCGTACATGGAGAAGTCGAAGTTCTGGAACATCTCATCAGTAATGGGAGGCATCTCCCAAGCAGGTGCAACCACAGGCTCCATCTCAGGGCCAGGAGGAGGAACAGGGCATTCCGTGTAGCCATGAACTCATTCTGTCGCCTCCTTGTCTCCTGGTTCAAAGCAAGACTTTGATGTGCAACATCATTGGTATTCTTGCACATTTGCCATAGGCTGGAGAAGAAGCGAGCGGCACCGCGCTTGGGGCGCCGAGAATAGCTGGAGCTAGCTGCAGGATCATGGCGTTCCTTGGAACGGCGCTCAGAAGGCATCATGGAAGGGACTTCCGGACGTCCATCCTGAGTGGGGAACTTGAATGGTTCCATGATGACCTTTTGATCAAATACGTTGAGAGGAGGAGGAACTATGTGGTTGATGAGCTGCTGAACATACTGAGCATAGTTGGGAGTCATGCGGCCCATAACTGAACGCTTCAGTTCACAATGAATGAGATCACAGCCATCAATCTTCCTTATCCTGTCAGGGTGGCAGTAGTACATTAGATTTAGGTGATAGTTCCTGACTTCACTGGTATCCCCAGACTTGCTGATGAGATTCTCCCGGAACAGCTTGGCAAGCACAAGGTATGAGTAGTACATCCCAGAGATAGTGGGAGGCCACTGGTTCGAGGATAGCAAAGGAGATGTCACCTCGAGTCATCTTAGGGAGAATGCTTGAACCCTTGAGCACGACCACCACCAAAACCCATGGCTTCACAGAACAGAGTGTAGGTGCATGAGTATTTCTGCTGACCGGTCATCCAAGTGATAGTGCGATCCTCATCATCGTGGAAGAAGATGGTGCAATGGAATTGACGCACTAGTATGGGACAATAGATGCCGTCCTCTTGATCATCATCGGGCTTCAGGCACACAAGGTCATAGAGTCCCAAACCCTTCAAGGTCTCAACCAGAAGGCGGTACTTTGTGGCTTCATGCAAGGCAAGCTCTACACGGTTGA
The DNA here is from genome assembly GCA_030979885.1 of Lolium multiflorum. NCBI lineage: Eukaryota > Viridiplantae > Streptophyta > Magnoliopsida > Poales > Poaceae > Lolium > Lolium multiflorum. The sequence goes on from CM061750.1 coordinate 405,094,557, forward strand.
TAGCCTTGGGCATCACAACAGCGCCATTCTTCATACACTCTTGAGTGTCATAGAAATCTTCCCAAAAGCGTGCTTGAGTCTTGGTCCAGAAGAAATTGTCCCCACCAGTGTAAGTCCGCTGCTCATAGCGATACGGATTGACCTTCCTCAACTCCTGCCACTCAAAACGATGTGCCACCCCAACATTAAAGGTTGGCACCATTTCATCATCCTCTTGGGCAGCTTGCTTGTCCTTTCTCTTACCGGTAACAGACTTGGTTCTTCCACCAACAGAGCTGCCAATGTCAGTAGTATGAGGTGCTTTGGAGGGTATGCGGCTACTAGAACGGCGGGGTGGAGGCCCCCGTCCTCTCTTGGCAACAGTGCCACGGTCCTCACCACTCCAATCATCTGTGAATCAGAAAAATAGAGCGAGGATAGCAGTGGGGTAAGTGTACATGTCATCAGTAAGGAGGGAAACCAAAAAGCATAGCATATATCCAAGTGTTTCGACGAGATTGTGCGAAAATCTGGGCGATCCGGCGCACAGGCCGGTCCAACCGGGCAGCAGACCGGACAAGCCGGTTGGCGCCCGGTTGACCGAGCCGCACGCCGGGCCGGCCGTTCGAGGGGCCGGTTGACCGGGCAGGTGACCGGATCTGTCGAATTTGTGAGATTTGCCCAGAATTTCGACCACAAAATCATGCAAAAACTCATAAACTTGGACATAGACTATAGCAATAGAGTGGAGTATGTGCATTGTGTTGAGAGACACTCTAATGGCATGAGGACTTACAAACCCTAACCCTAACCCTAAAATTTCCTCAAATCTTCTCAAAGATGTGCAATGTGTGATGAGGACTAGAGAATAGAGAGAAAGAGAGAACAAATTACCCGAAGACATGGTCCTCCTTGATCAAGAGAACAAGAAGAACACCTAGGTAGGCTTGAAAGCCAAAAACCCAAGATCTCCCAAAATAGCTTGAGGGGGACCAAATCCTTCGGTGGAGATGTTCCAAGGGACCCGATCTATGGTTTGGTGGAGTTTGGAAGGGTTCTTGTGGTGGGAAGGTGCTAGATCGTGGTGGAGGTGGAGAGGGCGGCGGCCATGGAGGTTTGGAGATGGGGGATAATGAGTAAGAAGACCCCAAGGGGTATCCTCTTCCTCAACATAACCAGCCGCGCGGCCGGTTTGGCGCCGGTCGCCCGCCTGGCGCCGGCTGGCCCCGGGCCAGAGACCGGTCCAGGGACGAGACTGGCCAGGGTATTTTTGCCCAGTTTTGTCTTGTTTTGCCCCTATTCTTTGTGTAAATGTGTATGAATGCTCAGATGATGACATGTACATATAGATAGATAGATGATGATGAGATGAGCATAGACATGGGGTTGGAAAACACAAAGTTCTCTAGGCATACCCATTGGAGTGAAAATCCAAACAAGATGCAAATAGCAACAATGGGCATGATTCGAAGTATATCAAGAACCATAAAACATTTTGAAATAGTTTTTGCAATAAGATCATTTAGCCTTATATAGTCAAATCAAGTTGTAATTGAGGCTCAATGAGGGGCGGGGGATTACTCCCCCTATGTGAAAGCGCAAATGTCATGAGACCTCGAAGAGACATGCTTGGGTCCATATAATGACATTGGGTCTATTTATGTTGCACACATAGGTATGCATCATACCAAGACATGGTAAGATGACTATCCCCATATGTGTTATGCCTCTAAGCTAGATAGCAAGATAAATGCAAGAATATAGTGCAAGAAGTTAATCAATCCAAGTTTTTAGGATCAAGAATACCAAGTTCTCTTCTCAAGTTAACAAACCGGGCTTCATCCAAAGGCTTAGTGAAAATATCCGCCAATTGGTAGGTTGTTCCCACATGAGTGAGATCAATATCCTTATTGGCAACATGATCACGTAGGAAGTGATGGCGAATGTCAATATGTTTGGTGCGACAATGTTGAACCGGGTTATTGGCGATCTTAATTGCACTTTCATTGTCACAAAGAAGAGGCACCGTACCAAGAGACACACCATAGTCTTTCAAGGTTTGCTTCATCCATAACAATTGAGTGCAACAAGATGTCGCGGATATGTATTCGGCTTCGGCGGTGGATAAAGCGGTGGAGTTTTGTTTCTTGGATGACCAACTCACCAGTGACCGGCCAAGGAATTGGCAAGCCCCGGAGGTAGACTTCCGAACAACCTTATCACCGGCCCAATCGGAATCCGAATAGCCAATGAGTTCAAAGTTTGACCCCTTTGGATACCATAGCCCGAGAGTAGGAGTGAGAACAAGGTATCTTAGAATCCGTTTGACCGCCATTAAATGGCTCTCCTTAGGAGCGGATTGAAAACGAGCACACATCCCTACACTTAGCATGATATCCGGCCTAGAGGCACAAAGGTAGAGCAAGGATCCTATCATGGAACGGTATACCTTTATATCCACATCCTTCTCACCGTCACATGAGCCAAGTTGCCCCTTTACGGGCATGGGTGTCTTCATTGGGCTTGCATTGGTCATGTTGAATTTCTTGAGCATGTCCTTCACATACTTTTCTTGAGAGATGAAGGTGCCTTTTGCAAGTTGCCTCACCTGGAAGCCTAGGAAGAACTTCAACTCTCCCATCATGGACATCTCAAATTTCCTAGTCATCAAAAGCTCAAATGCTTTGTTATGATTGGGGTTAGTTCCACCAAAGATAATATCATCAACATATATTTGACATATAAATAAGCCACCCCCTTTAACCCGCTTGGTGAAAAGGGTGGAATCGACCGTACCCATGCAAAACCCATCATGTAGTAAGAAATCCCTAAGGAACTCATACCAAGCACGTGGAGCTTGCTTGAGACCGTAGAGTGCCTTATGGAGTAAATACACGTGGTTGGGTGGCATGGGCTTCGAAACCCGGGGTTGAGCCACATATGCGGTTTCTTTTAGGGGACCATTCAAAAATGCACTTTTCACATCCATTTGATATAGTTTGAAATTGTGGAAAGATGCAAATGCAAGCAAAAGACGAATAGCTTCAAGACGGGCTATCGGCGCAAAGGTATCCTCAAAATCCATACCTTCTATTTGGGCAAACCCTTGCGCCACTAACCTTGCTTTGTTTCGTATGACAATGCCATTCTCATCTTGCTTGTTCTTGAATACCCATTTGGTCCCAATAACATTGATGCGATGATCTTTGGGTCTCTCAACTAGAGACCATACTTCATTACGAGTGAAACACTCCAATTCTTCTTGCATGGCAATTACCCAATCCGGATCGACCAAGGCTTCATGTACCTTGAGTGGTTCAAAACTAGACACAAACGCATGGTGTTGACAATAAGTGATAAGTAATGCATGATGTCTACGAGTTACCACTCCTCTTGAGATGCTACCAAGGACTTGATCTACTTTCATGTCACTTGCCCTTGTAGCGGCCTTAATCTTCCGAATGGTTCCTTCATGATCAATGAATTCATCTCTTGCTAGTACTCGATCATGAGGGATCACTTGAGCTTGATCATGAGTTGAGGATGTTTCTTGATCATCATCATGGTCTTGCTACGTGGAATGAGGACTTTCTTCTTGTTCTTCGGAATGTGACTCATCTTGAGTAGAGGTTGGTTCTTGAGTTGCACTTGATGGTTCGGCTTGAGTTGAGCTAGGCTCCACTTGAGCCGTGCTTGATACATCTACTCCATCATCTTGATCATTATTATGAACTTCCATGGGCTGAATGTGTCCAATGCCCATATGCTTGATGGCACTAGATGGATCATCATTATTACCTGCAACACATGGAACAACTTGCTCCACTTGGGAGCCATTATCCTCCAAGAACACCACGTCACAAGATACTTCAATAGTCCCAGTGGACCGGTTGTAGTATCTATAGGCGTGAGAGTTCTCCGCATATCCAACAAATATACCCTCTCTGGTTCTAGTTTCAAATTTACCGAGCTTTCCTTTGTTGTTATTAACAAGACATTTGCATCCAAAGACACGAATGTACATGACATTAGGCTTGTTACCGGTGAGAAGCTCGTATGGAGTTTTGTTGTGGAGGGGACGGAGGAAGAGCCGGTTGGAGTAGTGGACAGCCGTAGAGATGGCTTCTCCCCAAAAGTTGTGGGGTGAGTTGAATTCACTCAACATAGTTCTTGCCATATCAATGATAGTCCGGTTCTTCCTTTCTACAACACCATTTTGTTGAGGGGTGTATGGCGCCGAAAACTCATGCTTGATGCCCTCATCATCAACAAACTCTTGCATGGTGTAGTTCTTGAACTCGGTGCCATTGTCGGTCCTAATCGCCTTGATCTCGGATTCATACATACGTTGAGCTTTCTTGGCGAAGGTGATGAACTCTCTATGGGTCTCGTCCTTAGACTTAAGGAGAAAGACCCAAGAGTATCTTGAGTAATCATCAACAATGACAAGTCCATACTTGCTCCCACCAAGAGTATCATAATGTGATGGCCCAAAGAGATCCAAATGAAGGAGCTCCAAAGGCCTAGATGTGGTGACGATACTCTTGATAGGATGTTTCTTCTTGAGTTGCTTTCCGGCTACACATGCACTGCAAACACGATCTTTCTCAAAAGAAATGCCGGTTAGTCCCACAATGTGCTCACCCTTTAGGAGTTGTTTAAGATTTCTCATGTTAACATGACCAAGGCGGCGATGCCACAACCATCCTTCGTCATGGCCGCCATTAGACATGTGGAGGGAGAGGAGGCTCTCTTTCGAGAGGTCAACCACGTAAAGGTTGTTCTCCACATATCCAACAAGGACCAATTTGAGATTGTCACTCCTAAAGACTTTCACACAATAATTAGTAAAATATGAATTGTAACCGGCATCGGCAAGATGATATATAGAAAGTAAGTTATAGCCAAGGGATTCAACAAGCATGACCGTCTCAAGGCACAAGTCCTTAGAGATTGCCACCTTGCCATACCCAAGTACCTTTCCCTTTGAGTTGTCACCAAAGGTGATGCTTGACTTCTTGTTGATATCTTCAATGAATTGATCAAGCACACCTCTTCCTCCGGTCATATGATTGGTGCATCCACTATCAAACACCCATTTTGGACCACCGGAGGAATACCCCTACAATATCTTTTGGTACCCAAATTGAGTACTCTCTATAAGCATAGCCATTACGAGGGCCGACATAGCTAGCATAAACATCACCATAATAATCAACAAATAAAGTATAGTGATTGTTTGGCCCCGTGCGGTCACCACTAGTGGCTTTGCCCTTTGAGGCTTTGCCATCATTAGTGACCTTCTTGTTCTTGTCTTGAGCGGGCTTCTCCTTCTTGTAGTTGTTCTTCTTGTAGGACTTGGGAGTATATCCAAGTCCAAACTTTTGATTGTTTGACCTTTGCTTACTCAAGAGGTCATCCAATCCCATCTTGTTCTTGGCGGTGGTGAACTTTGCAAGTTCCTTTGTTAACCTAACATTTTCCTCAAGAATAGATGCTTGCTCACAAGAAGATTCATTAGGATGATAGTCGAGACCATATTTAGTCACCAAAGATTCAAGGTATGCATTGGTCTCAACATGCAAAGAGAGTTCCTCTTGTAAACGAACATGTTCCTCAACAAGCTTAGCATGCTCACTAGTAAAGGAAGTGGAGGAGCTAGCAAGCTTTTCTACAACAATGGGATCCTTCATTGATCCAAGAGCCTTCTTGTAGGTTTCTTGAAGAAGATCATGGTTCTCTCCGAGTTTCTTGAGCTCATCCTTAACAAACTTGTTAGCTCTTTCAAGGTGGTCAAGATCCCTAGTGAGAGAAGCATGAGAAACTTCAAGCTCCTTCTTTGAGTCATTGAGCTCTTGGGTCAATGATTGAGCCCTATCAATAGTTTCTAGGTCCTTAACTTTATCAAGTTCATAAGTTTCAATTTGTTGCTTAAGGCCTTGAGATATGCACCTTTCGGTTTTTAGCTCTTGTCTTAGGAGATTGAATCTCCTTTCCTTTTCATTCAAATGATATTCTAATTCCTCAATGGACTCATCCTTTTCTTTGAGAGAGTCCATCAAGAAATCAAACTTGACAAGAGCTTCACCATGAAGGGTGCATCTAACATTGTAGAGCTCCTTAAGCACAATTAATTCTTCTTGATTTTCATTCTCATCATCAAGAACACTAGATAGAGAAGGTGGGGGTTCCATTACCTTGGTTTCTCTTGCCATAAGACAAGAGCCAACGATTGTAGAGGAGGGAGAGTCATCAGAGTCATCATCTTGAGTTGTTCTTGCCATGAAGGAAGAACCAACATCATTCTCCGTGGAGTAATCCTCGGAGTAGTCATATGTGAAGAGTGATCCGGCTTAGCAAAAGCCAAACCGGCCACTCCGGCTTCTTCCTCCTCATCTTCCTCTTCTTCGTCGGACAAGTACTCGGCCCCAACAAAGGCTCTTCCCTTGTTCTTCTTGTATCGATCGTTGATAGGGTTTGGCTTCAATCTTGGCTTGACCCCTTTGATGAACTTTGGCTTGTCTACCCTTTTCTCATAAGGGCACTCATTTGCAAAGTGGCTATCTTCATCACAATTGTAGCAAGTTCTCTTCTTCTTCTTGTCATTGAAGAGCATTGGAAGCTTTCCCTTGTACTTTTGGCAAAGAAAGCAAAGTCGGTAGCAATGTCACTAGTTGAAGTCATCTCTTCATCTTCTTCAATTTCATAGTCTTCTTCTCTTCCATGGTCACCTCTAGCTTTGAGAGCAAGGTTGTGTGACGCTTCATGGTTGTGTGAGGCTTCATCAACACGGTTCATTGCCATGAGCCTTTTTCCCACTTTGGCCATGTTTTCATTGGCGTCCAAATAGGAGACTAGATCATCGGAGTTCAGATCGGCACTCTTGGTCATGATTTGCAAGTTGAGTGCAAGGTTGGTATCTTCTTGCTTGACGGCAATCATAGCAATGACCTTGGACTTTATGAATGCTTCATTCATCTCGAAGCCATCATTGTACTTCTCAACTCCAAGTCCCTTGACCCTTACTCTAAGAGCACCAAGCCTTGCATAGGCATCGGCCACGGATTCTCCTTCTCGAATCATGAACTGGTGGGCCTCTTGCTTTGCGGTCTCATAAAGAGCTGATTGGATCAAATCGGTTCCCTCTTGGAGTACTACGATTCGATCCCACAACTCTTTAGCGGACTCTATGTCGTTGACTTGATCAAGGAGCTTGCGGTTGATGCCACTTCTAATCTTGTCACGTGTGGAGGCATTGAGTTGACGGTTGTAGAATTCGGTGGAGGTCAACCGAACCGGATCATGTGGCTTCCGGTATCCATGAACAATGATCTCCCATAACTCCACACTGCAGCTGCGAATATGAGATTCCATAGCAGATTTCCAAAAAGGAAAGTGAGTTCCATCAAAATGGGGAACATTCCCACTATGGTTTATATGAGGCATGGGTGAAGTGTTTTTGGGATAGTCATGGTTAACTTCATGGTAACTCCCTAGAGAGGCCGAAGCCGCACTAGGAGTCCCACTAGTCAAGTTCTTAAGCATGGTAGACATCTCTGCCATTTGGCTTTGTAGGTCATCCTCCTTTTTCTTCTTCTCGGCATCATATGCCAAGAATCTAGATTTCATCTCTTTAACCGAAAGGTTAGAGTCTTCATCTAGACCCTCGAATAGTTTATCCATCTCACTCTTAAGGCGGTGAAGCCCTTAATAAGAGTCCAGGCTCTGATACCAATTGAAAGTATAGAGATGGTAAACCTAGAGGGGGTGAATAGGTTTCTACAAGTTTTAATTCTTTCTTTGCAATATTAGGCTTTGCGGAATATAAAGATGAGCCTAATGCAACTAGGTGAGACAACCTATATGAGAATACAACTAACTCGAGCACGAAGGCTCTCACAGGCAGTTAAATCACAAGTAAGGAGTTCGGTTAGAGATAACCGATAGCACGCGGAGACGAGGATGTATTCCCGTGTTCCCTTCCTTTGTAAGAAGGTACGTCACGTTTGGAGGGGTGGAGGTCCCACGAAGGATTCCCCACACGAAGGCTCACCCTATTCTCCGGAGCCTATCCCACGAAGGAATAGCTCACTCACTTGTGGTAGACTTTGAGGTAGCCTCCAAACCTTCACAATCTTGTCCGGAGCAAATCCACAGCCCGGAAGCTTCCGGACCACTCTTGCCCACCTAGGGTTTCCCTAGGAACCCTAGAGAGCAAGATCTCGATGAATACAAGGGGAATGGGATTTGGCTTGGTAGAACAGTAGATCGGGTCCTCCTCTATCGTTTCCCCGAGGGATTTGAGTTTGGGTGGAGGAGGAGGGAGATCTGAGGCTTTTGGTGTTTCTAGCAATGGAGTATGAGAGAGAGAGCTCAAGAATAGCTTGTAGTGTAGTGCCTAACTGTTCAGAGGTAGGAGAAGGGCTATTTATAGTGTTCTTCGAAAAATGGCCGTTGGTCACTTGCCACCTCAGCTTTTCTCTCGATGAACCCGGTCAACCGGACCACAGACCGGATGGCCCGGTGCAGGGGCCGGTCGGACCGGGCCACAGACCGGAGGCCACTTTGCGTCGTCCAGGAGCGCCTCCGGTTGGCGCCCGGTTGACCGGGCCACACGCCGGGCCCGCCGGTTGGGAGGCCGGTCGACCGGACCTTGTCCGGCGCACAGTTTGGCGCCCGGTTGGCGCCCGGTTGACCGGGCCACACGCTGACCTATCCGGTCGGTAGGCCGGCTGGACCGGGAGGCAGACCGGATTTCTGCTGTAGACCCCTTTTTTATTGTTGTCGAAGTAGGGGGTCTCCTTTAGCCTTCTTGTTCCCTTGATACACCATTTATGCCTCTTTGCCTAATACCTGAGATAATCCTTATAAACGTATTAGGACAAATACTCTAGCACGGTGTCATTGTTACCAAAATAATGGATAAGGGTAAAATACCCTTACACTATCAACTCAAGAAGAGTATACCTCCGGTGATGATGATGATGATGATGAAGAAGATGAAACTTCAAATGGATTGGTTGCCCTTGCCTCCCTCTCCACCAACTCTTCATCACCAAGTGAATCTCCCAATGAAGTCATTCATGTGGAGGAAGAAAGTTGCCTCATGGCTAAATCTTCCGAGGTATCATCTCCTAACCCCTCTATACCTATCATCTCAAATTACTTAGGGGTTGATCATGCTAGTCTAAAAATGAAACAAGAAATGCTTGACTTTGATGACTTCATTCTTAATTTGAAAGGTGACACTAAAAAGCATGTTTCTAGTCTCATGGTTTGTCTAGCTCAACTAGAAGATACTCTTGAGAAAAAATGTCAAATAGAAAGAGAAGACTCTCTTGAAATTTATGCTCTTAAAAATGCCCTTGAGGAAGGACAAGAAACTATAGCTTCTCTTGAAGAGAAGCTAGAAAATCTTGAAGATCCTCAAGATGAAATTAATAAGCTCACTAAAGCTAGAGATCTTGCTAGAGCTAAGACTAAAGTGCTTATCAAGGAAAAGGCCAAATTTGGTGTTGATCATGAGAAACTTGTGAAGGATCTAGATGAACTAGACAAGGCTCACAAAGCCTTGAAGAGTGAATTCACTCTCCTCTCCGAGTCTTATGAGCAACTTCAAATTAGGATTGCTTCATATGACATACCTAGTACCTCTACTCCTCCTTGTGATCATGCAAATGTTATGGAGGAAAATGCTAGGTTGAAAGATGAACTTGCTAAGGCCTCCTCTCCCCAAAGTAAACTTTCCTTAGATGATCTTTTGAGTAAGCAAAGGCCAAACAATGGGAAGGAGGGCCTTGGTTATGGTGCAAAGGCAAAGAAGGCTAACAAAAAGAAAACCAAGCCCGCACAAAAGAAGGTTATCACCAATGATGTAGCCCCCAAGACCAACACCATTAATGATGATGATGCGGGAATTGCTAACCCTCACTATGATTTATTGAAAGATTATTATGGTGATGTCTATGCAAAATATGTTGGTCCTTATGATGGTTATATTGCTTGGTCTATTTGGGTCCCAAAGACCCTTGTTGCTAACAAAAGAGGACCCATTGAGAAATGGGTACCTAAATCCAAGAATTTATCTCATGTAGGACTATGCCGCCGGAGGTTCAAAATGGGTACTTGATAGTGGATGTACAAGTCATATGACCGGCGGCAAGAACCTCGTCAAGGAGTTGAGGCCCAACATAAATCATATCACCGTCTCCTTTGGCGATAATTCTACATCCGAGGTATTGGGTTTTGGCAAGGTTGTGGTTGCTCACAACATTACTCTTGTGGATGTCATGCTTGTCAAAACCCTTGGTTACAATTTGCTTTCCGTTTCCGCCCTTGGCAAGATGGGTTTCGCCGTCTTTATTGATAATGATATTGTGGTCCTCTTGTGGAGCAAGACTCTAAAAGTCACTTTCGTTGGGTATCGCGAACACAACTTGTATGTGGTGGACTTTTCGGGACCACCACGACAAGTGCGATGTGCCTATTCGGAAAGGCGGATGTGGGTTGGTTGTGGCATCGCCGCCTAGCCCATGTCAACATGAGAACTTTGCAAAGTCTTCACAAGGGGAACCATATTGTGGGACTAATGGAAAATGTGTCTTTTGCCAAAGATCGTGTTTGTAGGGCTTGTGTTGAAGGCAAAATGCATGACTCTCCGCATCCAAGCAAGACTATCATCTCTTCCAAGAGGATCCTAGAGCTCCTTCATATGGATCTCTTTGGTCCCGTCACTCATGCAAGTCTTGGTGCAAAGAAATATTGCTTGGTGATTGTTGATGACTACTCAAGATACACTTGGGTCTACTTTCTCAAGACGAAAGATGAGACTCAACAAATATTCATTGACTTTGCTACCGAGGTGCAACGCCAACACAACCTCCTCATTATGGCAATAAGAAGTGACAACGGCTCCGAGTTCAAGAACTATACACTCAATGATTTTCTTAGTGATGAGGGATTCGACATCAATATTCCGCTGCTTACACCCCTCAACAAAATGGTGTTGCGGAGAGGAAGAACCGGACTCTTATGGATATGGCAAGATCTATGATGGCGGAGTACAAATCCCGCTATAACTTTTGGGCCGAAGCCATCTCCACCGCTTGCCACTCTTCATACCGGCTCTATCTCCGCAAGGGCTTGAACAAGACTTCATATGAAATACTCACAAGGAACAAGCCTAACATCTCATACTTCAAGGTGTTCGGGTGTAAGTGTTTCTACAAAATCAAAGGAGTTCGTTTATCTAAATTTGCTCCTAAAGCTTTGGAGGGTATATTTGTTGGTTACGGTGCCGAATCTCACACTTATAGAGTCTTTGATGTATCCTCCGGGATTATCATCGAATCTTGTAGTGTGAGGTTCGAAGAAAATGATGGCTCCCAAGTGGGGCAAGTTGATGTGTGTGCAGGTGATGAAATACCTCAAGATGCCATAGTAAGAATGGGTGTGGGATTTTTCCGCCCCATTGAGGGACACGGTGTGGCGTCTCGGGAAGGAATATGCTCTACCACGGTGGAGCCCTCATCTTCTCAACATCAACAAACCCCATCTAGTGAAGCAAATGATGCACCAACCCAAGAACAAGAACAAGACCCTCCCTCTTGTGTGCAAGATCAAGGACAACATCAACCAAGAATTCATGATGGCTCCGACGAGTATCCATTTGATATCTGCTCCTCACCAAATGATGTCCAAGATCAAGCACATGATGTTGAGCACTCTCAAGAAATTGAGGATGCTCAAGTTGAAGGTCAAGACGGGGACCCAAATGATCAAGTTGATCAAGTGATACCTCCAAGGCCAAGAAGAACCAAGGAGGAGATCGAGGCCCGTCGTCTAGCAAGGAGAGAAAGGAACCTTGAAATTCGTGAACACACACATGACAAGGTCCTTGGTGATCTAAGGGCAAGTGTTACCACAAGAAGGCAATTGGCTAACTTTAGCATCATGCTTATATCTCCTTAGTGGAACCCAAGAAAGTATTTGAAGCCCTTGAAGATTCGGATTGGTTGGAAGCTATGCATGAGGAACTCAACAACTTCAAGCGCAACAAAGTATGGACCTTAGTAGAGAAGCCAAAGGGGTGCCGCAATGTTATAGGCACTAAATGGATTTTCAAGAACAAGCAAGATGAGTTTGGAAATGTTGTGAGGAACAAGGCAAGATTGGTGGCTCAAGGGTTCTCTCAAGTTGAGGGAATTGACTTTGGAGAAACCTATGCTCCCGTGGCTCGCCTTGAGTCCATCCGTATCCTTCTTGCTTATGCATCGCATCATAACTTTAAGTTACAACAAATGGATGTGAAAAGTGCATTTCTTAATGGTCCTTTGCATGAAGAGGTTTATGTTAAGCAACCCCTGGGTTCGAGGATCTCAACTTTCCTAACCATGTCTACAAGCTTGATAAAGCACTTTATGGTCTCAAACAAGCTCCTAGAGCTTGGTACGAGCACCTTAAAGAATTGTTGGTAGACCGTGGGTTTGATGTTGGGCTAATCGATCCCACTCTTTTAACTAAGAGGGTCAATGGGGAGCTTTTCTTTTGCCAATTATATGTTGATGATATTATCTTTGGCTCTACTAACAAATCTTTCAATGATGAATTCTCAAAGCTTATGACCGATAGGTTTGAGATGTCTATGATGGGAGAGATGAAGTTCTTTCTTGGTTTTGAGATCAAGCAATTGAGAGAAGGGACCTTTATCAATCAAGCAAAATATCTCCAAGACTTGCTCAAAAGGTTCAAGATGACCGAGATGAAGGGTGTGGCCACTCCTATGGTTACTAAATTTCATCTTGCACTTGATCCCAATGGTAAAGAGGTGGATCAAAAGGTATATCGCTCCATGATTGGATCCTTGCTTTACCTTTGTACATCTAGACCGGACATAGTGTTGAGTGTTGGTGTGTGTGCAAGGTATCAAGCTTCTCCTAAGGAGAGCCACATGATGGCTCTCAAAAGAATCTTTCGGTATTTGGTTGATACCCCAAGATATGGTATTTGGTACCCTAAAGGCTCAAGTTTTATTCTCAATGGATACACCGATGCGGATTGGGCGGGAGATAAGGATGATAGGAAATCAACTTCCGGGGCTTGCCAATTTCCTTGGTAGGTCCTTGGTGTGTTGGTCTTCTAAGAAGCAAAATTGTATATCTCTCTCTACCGCCAAAGCCGAATATGTTGCCGTCGCAAGTGGATGCACTCAATTGTTATGGATGAGGCCAACTTTAAAGGAATACGGTGTCATTTGTGACAAAGTGCCTCTATTATGTGACAATGAAAGTGCCATCAAGATTGCCTATAATCCGGTGCAACATTCAAGAACGAAGCATATTGAGATCCGGAATCATTTCATTAGGGATCATGTTGCCCGTGGTGATATTGAGCTTATCTATGTTCCTACCAAAGACCAACTTGCCGATATATTCACGAAGCCTCTTGATGAAGCAAGGTTTTGCTATTTGAGGAATGATCTAAACATCATTGATTCACGGAGTATAGCTTGACCATCTTGCAAACACACCATTGTCTCAAAACTTTATTTGGTTTAGATGTGGGCATGGAAATAGGGGGAGTGCGGTTTAAATTATTGAGCTATCCCTCCCCCCATAATGCCAACATTAAGATATCATTCTCTTTATATCATATGTTGATATGTGAGCTTCAATGATGAGCAACGGTTTGGGCCCAAGATATATCTTCGCGGTGCCATGCCAAATCACTCATATATGGTGGCCTAGGCCACCACACTCTTCTTGGTGAAGAGTTGGAGTTGTTTGGATCTTAAATTGGATTTTATGTGACATCTCCATGTTTATGGGAAATCGCTCATTTTTGGTCTTCATTTGCGTTATTTGCAAAGATGAGTGATCATGTACCATCCTACAGTTTGGCGTATCTATCCTAAGCCTATCGCATCCAAGCCATATCATCTTCCCTCTCCGGGTGCACCAATTCCATGTCAATTCCTGTTTCTGGCATGTTTTTCAACTTCACCGGAAGTTCCGGTCATTTCGGCCGGTACTTCCGGCTGGACTCTATCTGCCAGATCCTGCCCGCTGTTCCTGATCGGATTGGTGTGGTTTCTGTGGGACCGGAAGTTCCGACTCCAACGAGCGGAACTTCCGCCTTTACGATTCCTCCACTTAACCGGTCGGGAACGGGGAGGCAGTTCCTGCCCCCCACTTTTCCCCCATCCAAGATCTGTTTGGAGCTCTCTCTCTCCCTGTGGCAGCTGCGTCCTCTCCGGCCGGATCTCCCTCCCCTCCGGCGACCTCCGGATTGGCATCCCTCCTCTTCTCCACCATGGCTCCTCCCGGTTTGTGCCCTTTCCCTCTCTATGTGTGGGTAGACCTCACTAGATGAACTATAGGGCATACTCTAGGTTAAGTTATGGTAGAACATCTCTAGATGCCTCTCCCCTTCTAGATCTTGCATAGGATGTTGTGGTAATGCAGTTCACAAAGCCATTGCCGCGGATCTGGTGAGAAAATGTTGCTGTCTTCGAACAGCCGGATGTTCCGGCCCTGTGCGCCGGAACTTCCGCCCCGGGGCGGAACTTCCGCCGGTTCTCACCGGAACTTCCGGCCTGGCCTGTTTTCTGCTGTGTAGTCAATATCCTGTGCAGGCTCTGGTTTTTGATCTCCTTGCTTGTGTGCACTCATTTATCATCCCTATCCTGTTGATTGCATCCCAGGTGGTTCCAAGAAGAGAGGCAATGGTCATGTGGATGAGATTGAAGAAGAATTTGAGCAAACTCGACCATCCAAGCTCACGGCTCGTCAACAATCAGCTCAAAGGCATAAGTCACCGGCAGTTCGAGGCAAGAATATTCATGTGTCGGTGAAGAACATGCAGTATCTTGAGTACAAGGAGCTCCGGGATGTGAACCCTTACCTCATCCCTCGGAACAATAGGGTTGGGGATAAGCGGTTCCACAATAAGACTCAAGAGGAGATCTTCTATGAGGTCTATGTGCCATTCAAGAAGGGGGTAGCCCCTCAATATGCCATTGACACCGCCAAGATGGCCGCCTCTAGATACTTTGCCGAAGCCTATGCTATGTGTGGTGAGTTTGGGCTCTATCCCATTATGGAGCTCAACAAGGATTATGACGTTGGGTTGATTCAACAATTCTATGCCACCGTTCACTTTGATCAAGACGAAGCTAGAACTTTCCGGTGGATGTCTCATGAAACCCTCCTTGAGTCTAACTTGGCAAAGTTTGGCAATGCTCTTGGATACCCTCGCTTTCCGGGCGTGGATGCAAATGGTTGGAGGTGCCATGATAGTTCATTTGCTCAAACCAAGGAAGTCTTGGAGCACCTCTACATCAAAGGTTGGGATATTCCGGGCAAGAGTGTGGATCTTCTCCCTACTTGGGACATCATGCTTCGAGTCTATCGGGAAACCATTGGACCCAAGGGTGGCAACGTTGATGAGTTGCATTTATATGAAAAATATCTTATGGCAAACTCCTTTGCTAAGAAGGGCTCTGGTGAGAGGCTTGATGTGATGGACTACATCTACAATGAGATGTGGTCATGTATGATGGAGAAAAAGCTTCCCGCTTTTGCTCCTTACATTATGAAGCTCATTGAAGACACTTGGGTTGATACTTGTCAGACTACCCTTCTTCACTCTATTCCTCTCAACATCACATCTCGTGAAGTGAAGGTTCTTAGGGTCAAGCGCCACAACTCGCCCATAGAAGATGTTCCTCCCATGGATGAGAAGCCACCTAGTTGGGCTTCTAACCTTGCTCGCCGCATGAGACAGATCTTTTGCCTCACCTCTGCAGTCAATCACCGTCAGTATCAGCAGCATGCAGAGGCCAAGAAGTCTCGGGTCCGTCAGAAGAGTATTATGAGGGCTCTTGATGTGGAAGTGTCTCCTCCAGGATCCGAGGAGAATATCACTCCGGAGGCTGAGTGGGTTTCTCAGCATGGTGTTCCTCTTCCTCCAGATGGTCTCGAGATCGAGTCTCCTCCTCACACTCCACCCTACCCCGGCGCTCCATCGGATCTTCCTCCCGGCTGGGCTAACGCCGACCCTTGGGACGTGTAGTTTCTCCTTTCCCTTTTTGGTGCCTTGGTGCCAAAGGGGGAGAGTGTGACCTTATTAGGTTGCTCTCCGTTGGGTATTTGCATGGGGGAGTCACAAGCTCGTGTTGGCTTTGATTTTTATCGCTTGTGATTCTATTTATCTTTGTGATGTCGAACTATGTTCCTAGTTTATGTGGTTTGTAAACTTTATCGATGTGGTTGGAACCTTATCTATGTGTATGGTAAACTCCAGATGTGAGTCTTCTATGGTTATCTATGTGTGCATGATCTATTTATCTATATGCCTATCACTATGTTGTATTGCTAACCCATGGAAGACGGATGCAAGATATAGGGGGAGCTTCTTATGTATCAATGCTCATATGTAGGGGGAGCTCCTCTATATCTCTCACATTCTTGTTGTTTACATTTTTCATTCCTTGCAAATACTTGTGTTGTCATCAAACACCAAAAATGGGGAGATTGAAAGAACATTTCCCGCCCTTTTGGGTTTTGTGTGTTTGATGTCAACACTAGGTATATTTTTATGTGTGTTGATGTAGATAGGTACAAGTTTTCAAGAGATTTTATTTGACCGGTGGTTTGGTATGGCTGTTCTGAAGTTTCTGAAGGTCTTTTATCGCTGGCGGAAGTTCCGGCCCCAGCTGGCGGAAGTTTCGCCCTGGTACTCCCAGCAGTGGCCTCTCAGCGCAGTTCTTTTTGAAGTTTTTGTTCCCTGACCGGAAGTTCCGGTGAAGAAGGCCGGAAGTTCCGGTCAGCGGAACTTCCGCCCAACTTCCGGCAAGTTCCGGAAACGTCGCATTGTGGCTCAGTAATCCAAGGTTTAATTCTCCCACTTCCGGAACTTCGCCCGGAAGTTCCGCCCAATCTTTTACGACCTGTCGTCGCACTTTGGCCCCCCATTGCCGGTACTTTTAAACTTCCGGCCCTCCTGGCCGGAACTTCCGGTGTTACTGAAAAACGTCCCAACGGTCAGATCTGAGAGCTCCAATCATATAAATAGCTCCCTTCTCCAAAGGGACAAGTTTCTCAATCATTGCACAAAAATCGGCCAAGCTTCACCACCATTAGAGCCACATCAAGAACACAAGATTTGCAAGATCTCCTTCCTCCCCCAACCAAAGCTCTTGATCTTTGGAGATTCGAAGGAGAAGACACCGATCTACATCCTCACCGAAGCGATTTACATTTCCCCTCATTTGTTTGAGGGCCCTCTTGCTAGTGTTCCTTTTTGGATCCCTAGTTGTTTTGTGTTGATGTATTGTTGTTGATTGTTGTGTTGTTACAGATTTGGGAGCCTCCAATTCAGTTGTGGATGTGTGCCCCAAGAACCTTGTAAAGGCCCGGTTTCCGCCTCGAGGAAATCCCTTAGTGGAAGTGGGCTAGGCCTTTGTGGCGTTGCTCACAGGAGATCTGAGTGAAGCCTTCGTGGCTGTTGGTTTGGCTTTCGTAGCAACCACACTCCTCCAAACGTAGACGTACCTTCTTGCAAAGGAAGGGAACTACGGGAATCATCTCCGTGTCATCGCGTGCTCCACTCTTGGTTACCTCTATCCTTTATCCCTCTCTATATATTGCGTAGCTATATCTTGCTTAGTTGTTAACCTTGTCATATAGGTAAATTCACATAGTTGCATATCTAGAGAATTTACCTTTGTATCAAGCCTAAATTGAAAAAGAACTAAAATTTGGTAGCACCTATTCACCCCTCCCAGGTGCGGCATACGATCCTTTCACTTTGGTCCATACTCCAGGACGTCACCCTACTGCCTAGGCCGGACTCCATCAGGTGGCGATGGACAGAGTCGGGGATCTACTCCACTGCCTCGGCTTACAGATGCCAGTTTGTGGGCTCCGTCGCTTCCTTCCGTTCGGCCAAATCCTGGAAGGGACATGCAGAGCAAAAGTGCAGGTTCTTCGCTTGGATGGCTCTTCACGGCAAGATCCTCACGGCTGATAACTTGGCCATCCGTGGATGGCCTCATGATCCGATATGCAAGCTTTGCAGAATCCATCCTGAGACGGTGCAGCACCTCACGCTTGATTGACACTTCTCCACGACGGTGCGGGAGAAGATCTTCGCCTGGAATGGGCAGCTCGGAGTGCCGCCTCCCGCCGGAGGCATGACCCTCAACGACTGGTGGGACGCGACGATATCCACCATACCTAAGGAGAAGCGAAGAGAGGCAAGTTGAGCAATCATCTACTCCATTTGGGGAGTTTGGAAGGAAAGGAACAGGCGCGTCTTCAACAATGTCGCATTGCAACCTAACGCGGTGGCAGCATTGGTGAGAGAAGAGATCTCGCAGCGGGCTTACCCCTAGACCCAAGACCCTGGAGGCCATTAGCTAGGGGCTTGCGGTGTGAGTGGGGTGTGCGAGTCATGAGGACACTGTAAACCTTGCGTTCGTAGCATTGTTTTCTGTACATAAACTTTCTATCTATTTAATCGGATGGCAGAGTCGACTGCCTTTTCCTCATATTACGCCTATATTTAGCATAGCTTGTTTAATTCTATTTTTATTATGTAGGTTTGCTTGTTGGAAATAAGATGTGAGAACTAATTTAGAACAGAGGAAGTATTATTCTAGTTTATCATTTAGTTGGTAGAATAGGGTTAGATTTTTTCTAAAAAAATCTTTACTATCTTAATAGGTGCACTAGTAGGAAAAGCCTTATAGGTGAGATCTTAGTTCTGTGGCACACCAGGCAAAAATGCGCCACAAAAATAGTTTTTGTGGCGCATCTGACATGGTGCGCCATAGAAATAGCTTATTTTTGTGGCGCACCTCAGATCCATGCGCCACAGAAATAAGGTGGAGCCCACACCTTGCCACCCCAATCATTGGTTTTGCTATATCTGTGGCACACCAACTGACAAGGGATTAACTTATCAATGCCTACAGATTGTAGACTAGGGTTTAGTTGGAAGTAGAGAGCAAGTAGATCTCGAAGGTTTCAGCCGAAAAGTACTCGACGATTATGAAAACTAGGGTTGCGTGAGACAATGAATCGATGCTTTCTTTGTCCCTCGACTCCCCCTTATATAGGAGGCGGAGCCGAGGGATTCGTAATACACAAGTTACAGAGTCCGGGAAGGTTTCTAACCCATCCCGTAAGATTACAAGTCTATATTTTCTAATACAACTCTAGCTTTCCTTAACACTATCTTGGCTTCCGAACTTCATATTCTTCGAGTCATGGGCCTTCAGTAAATCCTGGGTACCATCTTTGGCAGGCCCATTGGGGATGCCTATGTCACCGACCTCGGTGCGCCACAGAAATAAGGTATTTTGTGGCGCACTGGTCCTGGTGCGCCACAGAATTATGGCTTTCTGTGGCGCACATGGATGGTGCGCCACAGAAACTACGCATTTCTGTGGCGCACATGATCTTCATGCGCCACAAAAGTTTTTTTGCTCCCCACGCAACTCCACCCACCCCCCGTGGATCGCCTTTTTGACCTCTGTAAAAAATAAAAGAAATAGATAGAAAATTCAAAAAATAAAATCCTTCGAGTTGCCCATGTATTGTGTCATCTAGCACCACTAAAAATTAACAAAAATGAATTTCGACTTTTTTTGCAAAACTGCGTGACAAAATCATCAAACTGGATTTCTGGTTGCATACGAACTCGAAAAAAAACGTATAATATATCAAAATGTTCCCACGAAAACTCTACATTTGAATTCACCGGGGGTTGCCCGGTTGGACAATTTTTAAAATCCCCAAATTCGAAAAGAGTAAAAAGTTACGGCAAAATAAAGATTTTTTGCTGCAAAATAGAAAATTTTAAAAAACATTTCTGTGGCGCACCAAGGGCCCATGCGCCATAGAATTAAGCTCCGAAATTTAAATTTCCTGCCGCCCTCCTCCACTTCTCCTCACTTCTCCACACTTCTCCTCTCCTCCACTTCTTCTTGGATGCAAACTTCTCCTCCTCCACTTCCCATCCTCCTCAACTTCCCCTCCTCCTCTCCTCCACCACCACCACTACCACCACCTCCTCCGGCCGACCTCCTCCTCCTCCTCCTACTCCGGTGACCACCTTCTCCGGCCGGCCTCCTCCTACTCCGGCGACCACCTCCTCCGGCCGGTCTCCTCCTACTCCGGCGACCACCTCCGCCGGTGACCACCACCTTCTCCTCCTCCACCACCACCACCACCACCTCCTCCTCCACCACCTCCTCCTCCACCACCTCCTCCACCACCACCACCACCACCACCTCCTCCACCACCACCACCACCACCTCCACCTCCACCACCACCACCTCCTCCTCCTCCTACTCCACCACCACCTCCTCCGGTAGGCCTCCTCCTCCACCCACCCCACCCACCTCCGGCGACCTTCCCAAATTTCAAAAAAAAAAAATTGCGGCCCAGATCTAGATCGGCCGCCATTTTTTCAAAAAAATTGTGGCGCACGACCGTGCGCCACGAACCTTTTTGTGGCGCACCACCACCCGTGCGCCACGAAATAAGACTTTCGTGGCGCATGGGTAGGTGCGGCACGAATTCTTATTTTTGTGGCGAGAATTGTGCGCACCGCCCATGCGCCACAGAATGCTTTTTTGGTGCGCCACTGATGAGTCTTTTCCTACTAGTGGTGAAACCTTTGAATGTCCGGTGTCACACATCTAGAAATTACAAACCAAATTATCCCTCTCGTCCTTCGCTCCCGATACTTTTGCCTCGGTCACATCTACTTACTATCTCAATAATTTTTTTTGTTGATCCATGGTATCTGTTCATGCTCTGATTTTTTTTTTGGAGTTCTAGAAATGTTCTGTGTCCATTTTTAAATACGATTACAATTTTATCATTATTAAATACATCCAGAGAACATTTGTGGATCATAGACTATAGATTCTCATCTTTATCTGTTCGAAATGATAAAGATTAAAGTGAGCTTATTTTCCGTCCATGTTAGAACATTATGTTGAATCTTGTATTGTTGACACTGATATGTATTAACATCAAACTTCATTACAAAATTTATGCTTTGAAAATCTAAGTGAGCTTATTTTCCGTCCATGTATTGTTGACATGATATGTATTAACATCAACACATTATACATCGCATCGCCATGAAAATTTTGGAGGGCTTCCGAATTTGAAAAATGAAACATTTTCCACCTTAGATACATCTGAAAGATATTAACTGTCGTTTTCTCCATAGCGAAGCATGGGTATTCTGCTAGTACATAGATAGACGTGACAATTCTTGTAGTAACACATGTTGTACGACCGCTGAACTCGATCTATAAGGGTTCAGTTGAGTAGATAGGATCATGGCTATCAGGGGCGGATCCAGGATTTAATCATAGGGGGGGCGAAAGAGACAATGGTCACATATGAACTATACTATCTCTATATATGTGTATAAAGTCTAATATAAAGTCATCTTTTTGCAACAAAGGTATATGTATTAATTTATCCAAGATATTTGCACGCATGTTTGACAATTGTCGATTTAAATTTGGCGACAAAATTGTAGGTGTTAATCATTTCTACATGAGTGACATAAATTGAATTCGAGTTTTCACCCACACATATGTGGGCCGGAAAAGTTAATAGAGTATATTCGCATTCTTCATTTCATTGTTATCAAGAGATGTAGAACAAAACAAATCAAAATATAAATTAAATCTGTAAAATGAATATTAACAAAGAAGAACTAACATATTGACTTTCCCTGGACGATCTGAACAGATCGGTGATGTATTAGGCGGAAAAGTAGTAACGCAATAAGCAGCAGTACTAAATCAGAACAGATTAGTCTGTTTATGCTTACCTTGAAAAATAATATGGTGTCTGTTTCCCCGGCCGGACGAGGGTACGGACGTGCGACGAGCCGGCAACGGCGATCAGCGGCGCCTGTCACGAGCTTGCAGCATCCGTGCCGGAGTTCAGAAACGGTTTCTAATGGTAGTCATGGGCGGCGGCGGCGATTAGTTCACTCGAGGGCTTTGCCGCTCGAGGACGCATAGGGAGTTGGATTTCAGGATCTGGGGCAGTTCTTTAGTTCTTTTAGGCCATCTGATTCATGTTCATGTTGGGCTTGGGCCATGTAGCATCAACGCTTGTAGTCCAAGGGTCCAGAATAACTAGGATTAGCATAGATTTTATACTGTGATTAGGCCTGGCCCCTGCCGTAAGTCATTGGGGGTGGCCTCACCCCGGCCGGCCCCCCTCGCCCCCCTTGGATTTCATGTTGATGTTGATGTTGGGTTTTTTTTTTGCGAGAGATGTTGATGTTGGTTAACCGGCTATATAACATGTAATGTATCCCCGCTAGATCTGCGTACGCTTTTTTTTTGAGGGGTAGATCTGCATACGCTTAACCTAAAACCTTCCCACATGGCATGTTCTGAATTTACCTAAACATTGTCGGCAGTAGAGACCGAATGGTGAGGACTCAGCCGTTTCGAAAAAAAAAAAAAAATGGTGAGGACTCAGGAGTGCAGAGCGAATATTCCAGTTACCGCATGGACAACAAACACACACAGATTCGTGCGAATCTATTAATGATTGAGCCTAACGGAAAATGAAATCGACCATAAGAGACACCTCTGGCTGTAGGATTGGAAACAAGAGATCGCAGAGACGGGCGCCGCGACCTGCAGAGGGAAATAGCCTATTTAGCTCTACCGACCTGCGGATATTTTATTTGTGAGATTGGTTCAGTATTGTAGGTGTATATAGGAGGTGTATATTTTCATGGGTTTGGGTCCCTGATGATTTATACTTGTGTCAGCATCAGCTTATCAGCTGATACCATCCCTAGACACGTAGTTTAGCGAGATGATATCATAAACAATCATTCAATCTCGGATTGTTTGCACGCTTCCATTGGCCAAGTACCCGTCTCAAGCTGCTAGTAAAAAAAAAAAAAGCACCGGAAGGCCGGCTGTGGCTTCTCGGCATGGACGACCGAAGCTAAGGTAGCATTCGATCAGACGGGTGCTGAGCAACACAACGCGAGCTACAAGATGGCCGATGCGATCAGGACGAAGGCCGAGAAACGGCTACTCACCTTTGTCCGCGTCGTCGCTTTCCTGAAGAGGATGGGCAACGGCCTCGGCAGGCTAGTACTCATCTGGGCGACCGTGGTTGTTGGATTCTCCAAGGATCTGGGCTATCATTTCTGGTTCTTGGCGGGGTTTGTCATTCTGGAGTCCTTCAGGTACTCTTTTATCTGGAAACCTTTACCTTAACTGTCAACAAACTGCAATAGCACGCGGCCGCTTTGTGGGTAGTCCACACATATCGTACACCCTAGTCCCTAGGCAAAGAAGAAAGGCACTAACCCGGAAAGCATAGCCATCAGCACAGGCAGAGCGCCACCCGCTGCTCTGTACCCAAGCAACCTTGGATGATCAAGATTTGAAAGAGACAAGAACGCGTTCTCAGTATGGATAGTTCGCCTGAGATGGTGGAGGTTTCCCTTCCCAGCAGCACCTCTCCCTCTCCGGCAGCGGCGGGCAACCTCTTCGTTGCCTCTCCTATTCACGCTCCGTCGGCCACCACCATCGATCCCGAAGAGTCCTCCCGTTGTGCTGCGGCTCACCACGCCAACTTTTTTAATAATACTTTTTAGTTAATTTCACAAGTAATACTTGTTTTTTTAAAAACTTTTTAAAAAATAATACATCATCGAGATAGGGTTCCCGATTAGTACTTGTCAGGCAAACCTAACCTGACTAGTCGAGATTCGGTGAGCCAGTCTACGCGACATAGCAGGCAGGAAACATATCATAAAACGCTAACCCGAGAGGCCCTATTGGGGAAGGCCAACCCCACGGGTCCTATCTTTCATTGTTCTTGGTGGCCTGTGGCACGCTAAACGGCGGCTGGCCAATAAGTACTTTGTTCCTTCTTTGCATATTTTCATATGATGTCGGTGGCATACCGGGGCAGCGATGGAGGCGCCTGCGGCACCTCCGACACAAGGATGACGAGCCTCTCAATCTCTTCAGCGGTCATTGTGGCCGGCTGCTGGAACTCCCAGCCCTCCTCCATGTCCGTCTTCCACTCATGGAAGACGCTGTTGATGAAGTTGTCGCTGCCGTCCTTGGCATCCTCGTTGTATTAGGCGAGCGCAGCGTCTTCCTAGGGAGGTGGAGGAGGGGACAGCTGCCATCCGCTACGATGTGCAAAAGGGCGTGCAGACTGCGGAGGTGGACCGAACGGGTAGTCCTTGTCGCTGAGGAACCCCGCCTTCCTCCTCGGATCTATCTCGATCCCGCGCCAGTTGAGCCATCGATCAAAGTCAACAACGTAGGTGGGGTCGGCGCGGAGGTCCGCCCGCATGGGTCAGATCTCCATGGTCCGCTCCAGATCGCGCGTGGGCACATGCGGGACAGGCACCTGGCGGCGGCTGAGCCGCCGGCAGGTGCACGTCCCCCAGTTGCGGGCATCCAGCTGTCGTGCAGCAGCCGCGCCATCTCGACGATGAGCGGCACCCTGCTCGGCCGCATATCCTTTTTCACACCGATGACGGACGCCTCGAAGTCGTTCTTCTTCTTCCCGTTTGTGATGTGGCAGCGCGCGATGGTGAGGGTGGGAGCGAAGGTGTCGGTGGTGTGGGTGATGGCAGGGATGATGCCGGTCGCATTTTAAAGGCCGGGCGCACGCGGGACACGATGTCATTAATGGAGGCGCAGAAGGCCAGCCACCAGGCCTGGTGCACGTGCAGAAGACGACGCAGCGCCATTGATGGCGCAGGCTGCCGCACAGACGTGGAAGCGAAGACCGTCGAAGCGATGCGCTCGAAACAGTCCTCGCATCCACTGCTAGGGGCGTGGGAGAAGTGAGCGGTCACTCAGCGCGACCGTGCATCGTCCACCAAGACGCATCCGAGGCGAAAATTTGGGCCGTGTTTGCGTCTCAGCGAATAGCCCGGTAAGTATGCTTCGTGCCGCTCGGCTGCGGTGCAGTCGCATATTTCGACTGCTGGCCACAAACGGACGTTGGCCGATGGAGATGCCCTTATGTTTATTGCTGGAAAACATTGCTTAACACCCAAAGGCTGCGTATCCGTTGGTTGAATCGATCATGCCCCCTCCCTAAATTCTCTCTCTCTCTCCGCTCTCCCTGACAAGGCTCACTAAGGCATTCTACCCCATGTTGTTGTTTCACGGGGGGCTGCGCTTTATTAGTCTTTTTTGGGAGCATGTAAGAGTTCCAAAGCGGTCACACCGCCGCCATATTCTGCAAGTGGCGATGGCAGCGGTGCTTAGGTGGTGGGAGGCATTGCTTCAATCGACGATCGATAGTGTTGCCGACAGGGAAGTTGCAAATAGGGGGCAACGATGGTGTGAGGTGGTGCTTCCATCGATAGTCGGTGCTGCTCCCACATGTGGCCCTCAATGCTCCCATCGTCGGCCGATTGTGCTGTCGATAGGGATGCTGCAAACAGGTGGCGGCAATGGTGTTCAGTGGTGCTACAATGGACCGCCGGAGTTGCTGCAAGGGTTTGTCTACGTTGCTGCAATGGTCGATGACGGAGTTGCGGAAGGATTTGTCAGCTTGTTGCAAGCCAGGCTCAGGGATGCTGCAAGCGGGGGCAAGCCATGCTACCGGAGGTGTGCGGTGCTGCTGCAAGGGTCCAGCGGCGTTGCTGCTAGGGTGGAGGGTGGTGCTGATGGTAGAGCTATGAGTGATGTGTCGAGGAGGGTGCAGCGGCGGAGTTACAGTAAACTAGTCCAGGGTGCATAGGCTTACCAAGGACGAGCCAGTGGACAAATTTTCTAACAAACCACACACTAAATTATGAAGTAGGCAATAGTTTGAGCACATACAATTCCGCATAAAAAACCAATCAGTGAAATATTCAATTAGTACAGAGAAGTGGCAACCAAAGTATACTACTCAAATGAAGAACCCATTGACATTTGATAATAGAGAAATAAAGAGGGCACTGACTAATAAAATATGGCTTTGTTGCTGCCAGCATTTCCTCCTTCACAAAAAGAACACCATATGTTCGGTCCGGCTGGCCAAAAAACCTATAAAATACACATCGTATATGAAGAAGGTTCAATAAAAAAAAATTTAGACAATACAGTACAATGAACATAGAAATTTGGCATGTTATCTTTTCCTTTTAGAATTTACGACCTCTCAATTTCATGAAGCGGTCAACCACCGGATCATTAGTGACTTTCTTCATTTCTTACTTCTCCACATGGCAAACAAGGTTATCACTTAGCGTGTGTTTGGTTCTAGACCAAGAGAGGGATGGGATAGGATGATCCTCCTTTTGCATGTGTTTGCTTGTAAAGTAAGAGGGATGGTACCATCCACCTGAGGGAATATTCCCTAAAAATGGTGGAGCAGCTGATCCCTCAAAATCGGCCGAACCTCTCCATCCATCTTTTCTAATTTTGTGGATGGCAGCCTAATTATCTCTCCCTTTCCTAATTCGCTCGTCGTCGTTCCACCATCCCGTCCAAGGCCGGCTGCCCCTTTGATTGGGCCGCGGCGCATTGTGCCGCCGCTCCTACTGTACCGTCGCGAGCCGGGCCGTCGCTCATGATTGTCTACCTTCCCACCTCTTCGAGCTTCCTCATCTCCATGAACATAGATGTTCTTGTGGAGCTGCTGATAGGTCGCAGTTGGAGCTTTGCTTCGGTCCCCACCGGAGCTCGCCGTTGCCCGCCATTTGAGCTCGCTGCCCCGCATCTCCCCGCATCGACGGATCCTTGACATCAGCCTGCTGGGCGGAGCCTCGAATTTGGGCGACGATGCGTTGAACTGGGCGGCGGTCAATGAAGCAGACGGAGAGGGGCGAGATGGCGATGTCGGCGTGCTCAATCGCGGATCTCGACTCCATCTTCACATCCCGGCGGCGCCCGCACACCAGCATCGCGGATCCCTGCTCGGTCTTCACAGCCGGCGGTACCCGCACGGCCACGGCAAGGCGAGCGGGGCGGCGACGTCGCTAGGCCTGAGCGAGCGGCGACCTCGCTAGGTTCGGCCTCGGCCACAAATAGAAAAGGAGCCCGTTAATTACGGTTTAACCGCTCTATTAATGTCATACTTATCCGTTTTCATCAGTCATTAATTAAGCATATTCCATCCCATCCACCTTAGATGCCTGAAACCAAACAGAAAATGGGATCATCTAATTTGAGCCATCCCATCCTCCAAAATCCATCCCATCCCATCCCATACGTATGTGTCCATGAACCAAACGCACGCTAAACTTCCGTCTTTGAGGAGATTGCGTGGTTGGGATCGCAGTGGCGCACCCTAACGACCGGAGTTTGATTCCTGTCAGGGACGAATTTCGGAATTGTCACGCCAAGTCCCGTTTCTACTATATCAAAAAGTGTCTAGTACCTCCTAGACACGATTTCATTTTTTTATAATCTTCATTGTCGAAAAGCATCTCTCAACTGTGGCAGTGGCATCAGGCAATACTGGTACAAATCTCAATAGCCGATAAACCAAAGGATAGCATACATGTTTTCTTGTTTGAACCAACATTCGGGAAAGCTCAACAATTGTTTATATATTGGAGAATCTCTCGTCGTTGCACATCTGCAATGTAGAGACAAAGATGATCACTAAGATCCCTCGATTCTCCGGAATCAAAATCTTTGGGGTAGAGTTTGACCAAACTCATCAAACTATCCAAATTAAAATCATGGAATGAGTCTCTTGGACTCAATGATGTGGACCAAACGAGCAATTAGAGGTTGTCTCGTTGAAGTGGCTATCCAGCTTTTGAATTAGCCAATCAAGAACGTTATTGAAATAATCCACTTGAAAATGGTGCTTGTTGGTAATTCCAATTCTTTGGATTTAGTTCTTTGAATTAACATGGGCTTTTTCCATTTCCAGCTTCTCAAGACCATGTTCATCACAAAATGTAAACACTTCATATAGGAGAGGTTCTCATATGTTCCCACAAAGTTCAATTAAGTGCCTCCTTGTTGATTTCACACACTTCATAGCATTCACTATGTCTTGATCTTTACGCTGAAGTGCTTGCGGTAAGATGTTTGTTACAATCAAAATAGTCAACATGAGTTGCAAATAGAACACAAAATCGAATGACTGAAAATACACTGAAAGGTCCAATGCTTGATCCCTATTTGTTCTGTCTATGTCCTCCTCCTCCACAAATTTTAATACTTTGACAATTGTTGGGAACAAGTCGACCAAGTTTTTAAGTGTTTTATACTGAGAGCTCCAACGAGTGTCCCCGGGCCTTTTAATGCATTGCTCTTGGTTTAATGCTTTCCCAGTTTCAAGTTGCCCACAGCCTAAGGCCTTACTCACTTCTTCAAGATTAATATCTTTAATCATGTCCCTCTGCTTAGCTGATCCACCCACAACATTCAACAAGGTAGAAATTATTCCAAGGAAATTACTAACACCTCGGTCATTTCTTACTACAGCCACAACAACTAACTGAAGTTGGTGAGCAAAACAATGAACATTGTAAGTTGTGCTACTTTCTCTCAAGATTAATTACTTCAAGGCGTTGAATTCACATTGCATGTTACTAGCACCATCATATCCTTGGCCTCTAACTTGCTTGAAGCTCAACTTATAGTCTGTAAATAGAGAATCAATTGAAGACTTGAGGTAAGAATAGGTTGTCTCTCTTTGACATGATAAACACCAACAGAGCTCTGCTTCACTATTCCAAAACTATCAACATAGCACAACACCACTGCCATTTGTTCTTTACACGAGACATCTCTAGAATTGTCAACTAGCAAGCAAAACACACCATGTCCAATTTCTTGAAGAATTGACTTCAATATTTCCTTTGCAAAACAACTAGAAATATCTTTCATCCCTAACGAGCCACGAAGACGTGAAACTTGGGTAATGATGCAAAAGGAGCAAGGATTTTTAATAGGGACACCTTAACTAAGCCCGTCCACTATCTGCATGTTCGCAGCCCCCTGTCATCCCTGTGCACGACATGGAATACTTCGATCAGGTCGCTAGAGAGAGGCGGGAGAGAAGCTTATTGAAAACATCCTCCTGGGGCGCTTGTAGGCTGTTGTCGAAGCGCTGGATGAATTACTAGTTTGCCGCATTCTGTGGCGTGGAATTCGTGCCACCCCGAGCCATCCTATCCATGTTTAGGAAGCTACTCCCATGACGTCGATGTCCTGACCTCTCATACGGCTTCCCGTGGGCCTAAACCATGGTTAATTCCCTCGGCTATCGTATAGAGCTCCTGGACGGTGTGAGGGTCTTCCTGCATAAACATACACTTACACAGAGTTGTTTCGCTTCGAAGCACTAGAAAGAATTTGTCGATGATGCATACTTGCGAGCCTCTGAATGCCCAACATTCTTTGAGGAGGATGCGGAAGGTGTAAACCCCCAAGGACTCATGATATCCCTGCCTCCCTACTCCTGATCCATGGGTGTGCCCCAGATAGGGCACCATACTACTCATCGGCAGGCACGTAAGTGGTTGACAAAGATTGCCCGCAAGTATTCTTGGTTCCCGATGAAACCTACCGACAAGTTCTCAAACCAAACTCGGGCCGTGCCGGCTAGGTATAAAGGTAATCCATTAAAATCGATAGGTGCTAATTTTATGGGATGGAAAATTTTAATCATGACCAAAAAATGTGAACAATTAGTCGAGGAAGAAGGGTTGGGTATGTTATGTAAAGTAGGAGGGACATGACAATATTTTACAAAATAAGCTATTTTACAAATCCAAGCTTAATTCACGCATTAAGAAATAAAAATAAAAATTTATTAATTAGTAGTAACCCAAATACACTATAAAGACCTAAACTTTACATTTGTACTACTGAGGTTGAATTTGTATTTTTGTTCATTAGTTTGGATTAAATTTTAAATTTAAATTTTATATGGCCACAAAAATAAATATAGAAATATTTCCTTTGTGGGTTGACTAAACTTTCTTTTTGTTTTTGGCAAATGTTTTTAATTATCATGCCATGTTTGGGAGCATGGTAGTACCCCAAGGTATGGTAATAGTTGATATGTTCTCCCTACATGTACGTTGCTGTGGAGTTGCATTTCCCAGCTATGTTGTTGTATTTCTTTGAATTAAGGGTTAAGGGTTTCCTCGATTCCCATTTAGAGATATCATCATCTAACAAGATTCCACCTTACAAAGCAACCACCATAGAGTAGCATCAAATGAAAACAACTACTTCGAGCAGAGAAATAGGAAAAAGGTAGGCAATTGACCAAAACCCACAGGTGCCCCAGGAGGCACACTCCACCCAGACCTAATCTAGAACAGCCCAAAGGTTTGTCCCTCCTTTTTCTTCCTCTTTTTTCACCCCTCCAGCTACTCGATCCATGGCACCCATCTTCGCCTGTCTTTGAAAACCTCAGCTGTAACCTGTTGACGAAGTAGATCGGAACCGATGACCTATTCGGGTCTCGGGGTACGTGTTTATTGTAGACTTTCTTCTCTCTCGATCACACACACGAACTAGCGCACGAACAGAGAGGAGACAAAGACAGGTGTTTGTTGCTGTGTAATGCCTACAGCTTTTCTGTTCTCTTCTTCCTTTTATTCAGCAAGACAACGATCGTGCTAGCTCACACGTTGCCCATGATGATCGTGCCATCCCACGACCGAGCACACGAGCTCACAAAGCAAGGATCGGATCAGAAACAACGACCAAATCCTAACTTATCTGTTCCTAGCAAATAGCTGACGGAACAACGGGAAATGCACTTTGGCTCATAGGAGCATATGCTCCCATTATGTGAATCCACATTTTAAAGTGTCAAAAAATTCTAAACTAAATTTTTACATGTACATCTAGATATTTTATATTGGTACACAAGTTTTCAAAAAAAACTAAAAATAATTGTGGCTCCTGTAAAAAAGACAAGTTTTGATGCTATAACACGACTACGTACAGGATATTTTTTTGTCTTTTTTGTACACGCCATATAAAATGTTGTTTCTCCACGAAAATTTGTGCACTAACATAGAATGTCAAGATGTACACCAACAAATTTATATCAGAATTTTTTAACATTTTTAAAATTGTTTTTTAATTATTTTATATAATAAGAGCATTTGCTCCTATGAGCCAAATTGCCACCTCCCGGAACAACTAACTAAACTATCTGACCAAGCTAAAACTAACTGACGAAACTGACGAAAAACAGAAATTGACACTTATTACTGACACGCTAGATTAACTAACAAACTCCTCCTAATCTATGTGTCCTTCACCTTCACGATGCCAATCCGACGACACAGCTCCTGGAACTGTATACGACCGAGTGCCTTCGTCAGGATGTCAGAGAGCTGATCCGCAGTGCGCACGAACTGGACGTTGATGTCTTTGTTGTCAACGCACTGACGGATGAAGTGATACCTGATTTCGATGTGCTTGCTTCGGTCGTGGAAGACCGGGTTCTTCATCAGCGCTATTGCTGACTTGTTGTCGACGTGAAGCTCCACCGCACCATGCTTGCGACCAAGCAGCTCATCATGGAGCCGCCTGAGCCAGATTCCCTGGCAAGCGGCGGCAGTCGCAGCGACGTACTCCGCCTCGCATGAGGAGAGTGCGACAATCTTCTGCTTCGCTGACTGCCAGGAGATGGGACAGCTGCCGAGGAAGTACAGGACTCCGCTCGTGCTCTTCCGATCGTCGACATCGCCGGCCCAGTCTGCGTCGCTGTAGCCAACGAGCCTGGCTCTCACGTCCTGGCGTGCATACGTGCACCCGTGGTCCTTCGTCCCAGCAATGTAGCGCAGTAAGTGTTTCACTACGCTCCAGTGCTCACTCGTGGGCGCCTCCATGTATCTGCTGAGGTAGCCGACGGCGTAGCAGATGTCGAGGCGAGTGTGGACGAGGTAGCGGAGCCCACTGACGATGCTGCGGTAGAGGGAAGGGTCCACCGGCGCTCCGCTTCCTTTCTTGCTCAGCTTCAGACGATGCTCCATGGGCGTGGCGGTGGCGTTGCAGCTAGCCATCCCCATTTTGTCGAGCAGCTTGTCTGCGTAGGCAGATTGCCTCACCTTGATGCACCCAGGCTGCTGTGTGACCTCGATGTCGAGGTAGTAGGACAACAGACCCAGGTCGCTCATCCGGAAGAGGCCCATCATCTCCTTCTTGAATTCACCGATCGCCGTGGCGGAGGCGCCGGTGACGATCAGATCGTCCACGTAGACCCCAAGCAGGAGCCGCTCCGTGCCCTTGCCGCGCGTGTACATCGCGTGCTCGGAGGGGCACTTGGCGAAGCCGAGCGCGACGAGGCTGTTGTCCAGCTTCGAATTCCATGCCCTTGGAGCCTGGCGGAGCCCGTACAGCGCCTTATGGAGGCGCAGCACTGTAATAACCCAGAACATAGGAACAACGAAGGGTAGATTTAGAAATGGGATGTGCATTTCATTGCAAAACGGGGGAAATTTTCGCGCCTTATTGCAACTAAACCTAAGAGGGATCGAGGTTCTCTCTCATTTTGCACTTAGGGATAGGCAATGTGAGTTAGGGAAATTTCGACATGATCTCTTTTGTATCTTGTTGATTTGGGGAATTGATTTCAGTTGATAAGTGTTAATACATTTAACAATAAGCATTGAACAATATACAAATAGAATTCATAATTTAAAACACAACTTATGAATTCAAACAACTTTGAATTTCAAAGTGAATAATAAATACAATATTTATTCCAGAATATAAATATTACATAAAGCAAAAGTTCATAAACAAAAACTTGAGCTTTATTGATATCACAACACAAATTACAAAGTCTTTACAATATTCTTGATACAAGAATTGATGAATGATAAACAGAAATGAAAATAAAGATTACAATATTGCTCCTAAACTAAAAACCTAGACTAAATGACTTGAAGTATATCTTCTGGTCATATTCATCTTCAAAACCTGCAAAACAAAGAACAAATCCTAACCAGAATACAAGTGCAACCATATTCAGTTTGGACAGTTAGCAGAAATAACACCAAGTTCAGTTTGGACAGTGAAACTATCACAGTACACTTGTGCTTGTCCAAAACCTGGACAGCACAAGATAAGGGCAGCAGCAGACCAAACCTGAGCACCACCAGGGGCTCAAGTTTCAGCATATGAGAGCACACAGCTCATGTGTGCTGGGCAGGCCACAGCAAGGCAAGGCACCAGCTTAGTCATCAAAGCAAGCCAAGCTTGTGTGTCAATGCAAGGATAGAAGCAGGGTTCATATAAAAGGAGCACAAACCCTAGAAATCATAACCAGTCGACCAGATAAGATTCACCAGGTAAGGGTGAAGCAAGAACAAGCTCACCATCAGTTCTTGAGCAAGAACAGAACCAATACACCCAACCACTCAAACCACCAGAAATCATGGTGACCTGAGAAGATCATCCAAGATCTGGAGGTGAAGGGCTGTGAGCAAACCACAAGTCTGCATCAACACAAAATCTCATACTAGGAGCTGGAACAAGGTATACCAAGTTCCTGGAGCAGATCCAATGGATCTAATCCATAAAACATGCATGACATAGTCATGGGGTTGAGCAGATGCTCAACAGGGTGAATCATCACTTGGTTTTCACCAAGGATCACTGCTAGTCTAAAAAGCCACCAAAATAGAAACCATCCAGATACAGATCTTGTGCACAGAAGCAAGATCTGATGCACAGATAGCACCAGTAGATGTATTGCAATAGATAGCAGCTAGTATAGACTACACAGAAAATCCTAGGCACATAACCATCAGTAAAACCCTAGATTTCATCACAGGCAAGCATATTGGCATTCATAGTTAGTATGATCCCCAAATATGCAAGCAAAGTTGAGTAGCCCACAAGATCCAACCAAATAGGTGAGCAACCAGTCAGTAGCAAGGCTACTGAGGTCACATCACACTTAGCACCAATTAAAAGAAAGCCAAATAGATCACATCACTATCCAGAAATGGATTCAGACTCTAATTGCTTGTAAAAGAATCATGAACAGCAAATTCATATACAAGCAAGTCATTTAAATCATCACTGCATAAGCAGTTCATCATAATTTAAGTAATACAAGCATGAATTTATCACAGATCCATGCTAAGCATGACAGTAGCATACTGTTAAGCAACACAATTTAATTCATAGCCACTAGAGCAAGTCTAGATAGCTAAAAATAAGCAACAGCACAAGTAAGCAACAGCACAGTGATGCTTGAGCATCAGCATCACCAGATAATTGAATCATTTAGCCACAGTATTAGCCAGTAAGCTATCACTGACAATCAATTGATCAAATGGATCAATTATAGTAAGCCAAGCTACACAGGGAGGTTAGCCAACAAGCAAGGAATGATCCAATGGATCATTGGCTTGCAGAGGTAGCACTGAAGCATATCACAGGCACCACTGGCACACACACAAGTGTCACAGATGCAACACAAGTACACCTAGACAAGCAAGCATGATAGTCCAGTAAGCATAAGCAAGTCATAACCAATCATAACATGGCATAGTTAGCTCTTGAGCAAGCACAGTAGAGCATGGCAAGTGTAGAGCATGCTAGGAGCAGCAGAGATGTAAGCACAAAGATGAACAAAGCAAGCATAGCAGATGTGCCAAGATCAAAATGGTAATTGGGCCATAAACTTGCAATTAACAGAAGCACGTAAATTGCGTAGGAATAGCATGGCTCGTGATCACAGATCACCAGAGAGCAACAGAGCATGAGGAGGAAGAAGAACAGTAACGAGGAGGCGCACAGAAGAGAAGAGGATGCACACTTACTTGCGCCTGGAAGCAGAGGCTAGGGCATGGCGAGGCAAGCTCGCGCGGCCCTGCGCAAGTCCAGGGTAGGCGCGACGCGATGCCGGCGAACCCACACGAACCAGCACCACCGTAGCAGCACCCGAGGCGACGGCACAAGCATCGAGCAGCACCCGCGCCAGGTCAACCCTAGGCACGTACACATCGTCGGCGAGGACGAGATCTCGCCGGAGTTCGTCGAGGCGATTCTCCACGAGACCCAGATCGAAGGCGATTCGCCAGGAGAGGACGAGATGGGGAAAACTGCGCGGATAGATCGATAGATCTGCACGCGGCGGTTCTAGATCGGTAGGTAGCTACGGCGGAGGAGCACGGCGATGGCCGGAGTGAGGCGGCGGCCATGGCGGCGACGTCGTCGCCAGAGCGTCGCGAGAGAGATTAGGGTTAGATCGAGTGAGTGAGAGGGCCGAGTGAGTGAGAGAGCGGTGGGCCGTTCGGCTCCACCGAGCCACTATGGGGCACGCCTTAGTGGGCTGTCCCATGGGCCTAAGTTATTGGGCTGGGCCCAATATGAGTCCAGGGGGTATTTTGGTCTTTTTATATTCAATAAAAGACCAAAACTTTACCAAATTTTAATAAATCATAAACAACTCTAAAAAATCCAATAAAAATTGGATTTATGAATGAAAAATAAATCTTAACAAGAATAAAATATGAAATGGAATTTATGAAACAAATTCAAAATTATGAATGTTCAGGATTTAAATAATAACTTGGAATTTAAAATTATTATTTCCTTGTAATTAAAATTCAAGGAAAAATCTCAAATAAGTTCAAATACTTATTTTCAAACATTTCAAAATGAAATTCTACTAATCCAAGTCATTTCTTTTGAAAAATGGTATTTTTCTCAGAAAAATACTATATTCCCTTTTATTCCAAAAACTATAGAGGTAACTCTATAATTTTCATTTATTTTTGGAATGATTAAGGTAATCATCAAGTAAAATAATTTTACTTTGAATTTTTGTACTTTGTGTGAATTACAAAGATTAATACTTTTAAATCAATTGTAAATTACTGTCAAAGACATAAATCTTAAATACAACCTTAAATTGTAATAACTCATTGGGGTAAAGGGATTCAACATAAAATAATCCATCCATGATTGCATTATTTGGATTTTATAACATTGTCCTTACCGGACAATGATGCTTCTTACAGAACCCGAGGTCCAGGTTCCATCAATGCATTGAGCACTATCTCAGTCCACAGGCAAGTTCACCCTTGCTCATGTCAACTTGATTATTTTCTACTACTTTAATACAAAGCTATATACTTATCATTCCTGCATCGCAAATGAAATGTTATTTTCCAACTATGAATATGACTATGTGGTTGGCAATGGAACCATGGTATGTGTTGATATGGTGGAGGTTCCATTGCAATGGGTTATATCACCCTAGGATTAAATTACCAATGCCGTCCAGTGATTCTAGCGCCGTACAAACCGCGTTGACCATGAGATCTATAATGGCTCTGGGAAAGCCAGCTGTATCTTTTCTCTTCTCACGCCAACGGATTGGTAGAGCCGGCGGGGTGGAGGCACTGCCGTAGGTTGGGATAGCCTTTTAAATCCCCATCCATTAGTGATGATGGCTCTACGATCTATGAAGGATTGTCCAAAGTACACCATGAGTAAAGCCGTATTATCGGGGAAGTCTACTGAGGTGGGGGACAAAAGGGTGGGTTTGCAGTCGCGGAGAAGGCGGTGTGGGCTTGGATCTTTATACCTGGCCTCACACCAAAGGAAGTGTGAACGGGGGCAAGTCCCTGCGGATGGCAAAAAGGGTGAGATCTCTTGTGGGAAAAGTAACGCACCTCTGCGAGTGTATCAAATTGTGGCTGTCACTCCTTGTTCGGGAAGGGAACTGCGAACGCGCAGAAAGGAACTCCACGAAGTTGGTCAACCTGTGAAGACTGACGGGCATAGTTTTCATAATAAAAGCAACCTTTTGAAGAAATGTTTTCAAAACATGCATTGACCTGCGATTTCCTGATCAATGGT
The DNA here is from genome assembly GCA_030979885.1 of Lolium multiflorum. Classification (NCBI taxonomy): domain Eukaryota; kingdom Viridiplantae; phylum Streptophyta; class Magnoliopsida; order Poales; family Poaceae; genus Lolium; species Lolium multiflorum. The sequence continues at coordinate 405,131,386 of CM061750.1, forward strand.
CGTAGCTAGTGCATCAAACACCTTTTTACTCTTTTAGAACTTGCTGAGTACCTCTGTACTCACTTTCTTTCGACACCCTTGCTAGACTGTGATCCGGAAGTGGAGGCTATCAACGATGGAGCACCAGAAGGAAGCTACGAGCTGGTCTACGAAGAACCTGATCTTACCGGCGGAGTGGAAGGCGTAGACTATGGGATAGTCTACGACGGAGGTGGAGGAGTAGTGACATACCCTAGCATCATAGAGCCGAGCAGCGTAGAACTTACCTAAATAAGTTGTTGAGCTCTTTATATTTGTTATGAGTTGTAATCATACTTAAGTAGTATCTTAGGGTGTTCTCATAGGACCTGTGAGAATACCAACTTGTTAAGGCAATGTTTGTAATAAAGTATGGAGTGTTATGACCTGCAATGTTTCTGTTGTACCACTCTGAGGGATATGGCAAATTGTGAAGAAGTCCCTTCGCAAAGATCATATCAACGACTTGTATACTACAACATGCAGTGGTATGCTGGGTCACCGCAAGCACCTTCCCCTCCGATCCGGCCTTGACGAATCCAGGGGGTTGCGCCACGTACACCTCTTCCTCGAGCTCGCCGTTGAGGAAGGCGGACTTGACGTCGAGATGGTGCACCGCCCAGGCCTCCTGCGCGGCGACGGCGAGGAGGAGCCGGACGGAATCGAGCCGGGCGACGGGGGCAAAGACTTCCTCGAAGTCAACTCCCTCTCGCTGCACATAGCCCTTGGCGACGAGGCGGGCCTTGTGCCTGACGATGCTCCCTTTCTCGTCCCTCTTCACTTTGTAAACCCACTTCAGCCCAATGGGCTTCTGGCCCGGTGGGAGGTCCACCAGAGACCAAGTGGAGTTCTCCACGATGGAGGCCATCTCCTCCTCCATTGCTTTGCTCCAGCTTGCGTCGCGGAGCGCCTCGGCCACGCTCCCTGGCTCCTCCGCCGTGGTGAGCAGCACTCGCTCCGCTTGCTCTGGCAGCGCTGCGTCGGCGCCCAGGATGTTGGAGATCCGCCGGTAGCGGTGCTCCTCGCCTTCATCGAGCTCATCGAGTAGCTCCGGATCTGGAGCTGATGGAGGCGTGGCGAACTCCACGGGCGGCGCCGCGGTTGCGGGCTGGATCGGCGTGGCTGCTCCCTGTGAGACGCCAGGGCTCGCTGCGTCTGCTTCTTCCACCTCTGGCTCCACCAGAGGCTTGGCGGGAGGTGCGGGCGTGGTGATGAATTCGACCGCGAACTCGCCCCCACCGACAGTAGCTGCCTCCTCGTCCTCCTCCCACGGCCAGCTCGCCGATTCGTCGAAGACGACGTCGCGAGACACATGGATGCGGCGAGTGGTTGGGTCGTAGACCCTGTACCCCTTTGTTCCGTGCTCGTACCCGATGAACACCATCGGAGTGCTGCGGTCGTCGAGCTTGCGGAGGAAGGGGCGCGCGGACTTGACGTGCGCGATGCAGCCGAAGACGCGGAGATGCTCGACGGAGGGCTTCCGCCCGTGCCACGCCTCGTATGGCGTCTTGCCGTCGACGCTGCGGGTGAAGGAGCGGTTCAGCAGGTAAACTGCCGTGGTTACCGCCTCTCCCCACAGAAAGCTCGGAAGCTTCTTCGCCTTCATCATACTCCTTGCCATGCCAACCACGGTCTGGTTGCGTCGCTCCACCACGCCGTTCTGCTGCGGCGAGTACGGCGTCGTCAGATGGCGCCTGACGCCGGTGTCGGCGAAGTGCGCGGCGAGCGCGCTGGAGGTGAACTCTCCGCCGCGATCCGTGCGCAGCGTGCGCAACGGGCGGCGAGCCTCCGTCTGTGCCTCAGCTTGGAAGCGTTTGAGCGCTGTGGCGGCCTCGTCCTTCGTCGACAGCAACACGAGCCACATATAGCGGCTGTAGTCGTCGACGAGCAAGAGGAAGTAGCGGCGACCTCCTGGAGTTGGCGGCGTGATCGCGCCGCACAGGTCAGCGTGCACAAGCTCAAGCGGCTCCTCCGCTCTGAACTTGGCCTGTTGTGGGAAGGGCGCTCGACGCTGCTTCCCGGCCAGGCACGCCTCACAGAGTTCGCCGGCGTGCTCGATGCTGGGCAGGCCGCGCACCAGGCCCTCCCGCGCCATTCTCTGTAGCGCCTCGAAGTGGAGGTGCCCCAAGCGTCCATGCCAACGCCATGGCGTCGTGTCGTGGCGCACGGCAAGGCACACCCGCTGCACAGGACGGATGGTCAACTTGTACAGACGATTTGGCGCGCGTTTTACCTTGACGACGAGCTGGCCGCGCCTGTCATGGATCGTTAGCACTCCGTGCCTGATCCTGATGTCGCAGGCGTGTTCGTCCAGCTGCCCCAGGCTGACCACGCTGCTCCGGAGCTTGGGGATGTAGTAGACATCCCTGAAGGCGCGCTGCGGTCCTCCATCGATGCTGAATCCGATGGTGCCGCGCCCCATGATCTGAACCACGGAGCCATCGCCGAAGCGCACGTTGCCGCGCACTGCCTCGTCGAGCTCCGCGAACGCCGCTCGATCTCCAGTCATGTGGTTTGACGCCCCTGTGTCGAGGTACCAGGTGGAGTCGAGCTGGCCGTCGACTGGGCCTGGGACGATCTTGGCGTTCTCCTCGTTGAGGAAGATGAGCGCTCGCTCCGGCGCAGGCACCGGCACGGGCGGCGCTGGCGGCGCTGGCGTAATGGAGTCAGGCGCGGCCGTTGGTGACGCGGCGTCGAGTTTGACCTCAGCGAGCAACATCGCGGGATCGGCGTCGTCGTCGATCTTGGCCAGGTGCGCCTCCTCCCTCTTCTTCTTGCGACACTCACGCGCCCAGTGTCCCTTCTTGCCGCAGTAGTGGCAGGTGTCGGCCTTCTTGGACCCGCCGGAGGCGTTGGAGCCTTCCCCGGTGGATCGCTTGTCGTCGCGGTCCTTGCCGCGGTTCTTGCCCTGACGGTGATCACCGCCCGAGCCGTTGCTGTTCCCGTCGTGGGCGCCGCGCGCGAAACGTGCGCGCCACTCCTCCTCCGTGAGGAGCAGCTTGCCGGATTCATCCTCTCCGTCGACGGCTTCGTTCTCCTCCACCACGAGGAGCCGTCCGCTCAGTTCCTCGATCGACATCGTCTTGATATCTAGCAAAGACTCAATTGACGATGCCATCTGTCGGTACTTACGTGGGAGGACGCGCAGGAACTTCCTCACGGCCTTGGGCTCGTCCTCCGGGTCGCCGAGCATCTCCAGATCACTCAGGATCGTGGAGAGGCGCAGCGCGAAGGTCTCCACCGTCTCGCCGTCCTTGAACGCGAGGCGATCGTAGTCGCGGCGGCGCGTCTGAGCCTTGGCGTCGCGCACGCGCTCCGCTCCGACGCGCAGTGTCTTGATCGTGTCCCACGCCGCCTTGGCGTTGTCCTTGGCGGCGAGGACGCGCACCAGCTCTGGCGGCACGGCTCGCAGTAGAGCCGACAGAGCGGCGCGATCGTCGTGCTCGTCGCAGTCGCCCTCGTTCATGGCTTCCCACAGCCCGTGGACTTGCAGTTGGACACGCATGAGCACGGCCCAATCCGCGTAATTGGTGCGTGTCAGCGTCGGCCACTGCGAGCCGCCGGTGACGTCGCGCACCACCCTCTCCCTCGTCGCTAGCTCGCGCCCATGGTGCTCCCCGCGACCACGGCGAACCGGCGAGAGAGAGGTGCGCCTCGGAGACTTTGAGCCCGACCCGGACGCCGTGTCCGTGGGCTTCTTCTTCCCCGCCGACGCATCCCTCTTTGGCGGCGGCGGCTTGGATCCTACCATGATCGGCAGGTTCTGATACCACTTGTAGACTTTCTTCTCTCTCGATCACACACACGAACTAGCGCACGAACAGAGAGGAGACAAAGACAGGTGTTTGTTGCTGTGTAATGCCTACAGCTTTTCTGTTCTCTTCTTCCTTTTATTCAGCAAGACAACGATCGTGCTAGCTCACACGTTGCCCATGATGATCGTGCCATCCCACGACCGAGCACACGAGCTCACAAAGCAAGGATCGGATCAGAAACAACGACCAAATCCTAACTTATCTGTTCCTAGCAAATAGCTGACGGAACAACTAACTAAACTATCTGACCAAGCTAAAACTAACTGACGAAACTGACGAAAAACAGAAATTGACACTGATTACTGACACACTAGATTAACTAACATTTATATGGCAAATTTATATGGCAACAGAAAAACCCTGCGTGGCATGATACAAGATTCAGAGCTCGGAACAGAAACGAGGTACAGACCTGAACCTATACGGAAGACCTGAACAAATACAGACTAACACGTACAAGAGCTATTTTATATCTCCAACAGCCCCCCTTAATCTAAACTTGGTACAAGATTTAGATTACGCCTAAACTCATGAAGATTTCTAAGAGGAAGAGCTTTAGTGAATCCATCTGTAACTTGATCTTTGCTAGAGACAAATTTTATAGCCAATTTCTTTGCAACAACTCTTTCTCGAACAAAGTGAAAATCTATCTCAATGTGTTTTGTACGAGCATGGGAAACTGGATTTGCAGACAAAAATGTGGCACACAAATTATCACACCAAAGACATGGCTTCTCTTGCAACTTAACTCCAAGTTCATTCAGAAGAGCTTCAACCCAGATCTTCTCAGCTTTAGCATTAGCTAGTGACTTATACTCTGCTTCTATACTAGACCTTGAAACAGTAGCTTGTTTCCGGGCACTCAAAGAAACTAGATTTGGTCCAATGAATATAGCAAAACCCCCAGTAGAGCGCCTATCATCCAGACATCCTGCTCAATCTGCATCTGAAAAAGCACTTAAAAGTGTAGAAGTAGATGGCTGAAAAGTTATACCAAAACCAATTGTATCCTTGACATAGCGCATTATCCTCTTGACAACTGTCCAATGAGCAGTAGTTGGAGCATGAAGTAATTGACATACTTTGTTTACTGAGAAAACCAAATCTGGTCTACTGAGAGTGAGATATTGCAAACCTCCAACAATACTTCTATATTTAGTACTATCTTCAGGACCAAGAGGATCCCCAACAACAAGGGATAGAGGATATGTAGTAGACAGAGGTGTAGGAGCAGGCTTACACGTTGTCATACCAAGTTTGCTCAGCAAATCAGATGCATACTTTTTCTGGGTTAACAGCAACCCCTTTGGCGACCTTTTCACTTCAATGCCTAACAAATAATGTTGTTCATCAAGATCCTTGATAGCAAAATTTTCATTTAACTGTCGAAGCGAAGTTGAAATAGCACCATCAGAAGAGCTGGTAACTATTATATCATCAACAAAAATCAGAATATAGATAGTGATTCCTGCCCTTTGGAAAAGAAACAATGAAGTGTCTGCCTTGGAAGGAAAAAAACCAACATCATGCAATTTTGAACTAAGTCGAGAGTACCATGCTCGAGGAGCTTGTTTCAAGCCATACAAAGCTTTGTCAAGTTTGCAAACATGATGAGGAGCATTAGGATTTTCAAAACCTGGTGGTTGCCTCATGTAGACTTCCTCCTCCAGAACACCATGCAAAAAACGCGTTCTTGACATCTAGCTGTCGCAAATTCCAACCTCTGGAAACTGAAATAGCTAACATTGTTCTGATAGTAGTTGCTTTAACAACTGGACTAAAAGTATCTTCATAATCAATACCATATCGTTATTTGAAACCTTTTGCAACAAGACGAGTTTTGTACCTATCAATGGTGCCATCTGCTCGTCGCTTGATTCGATAAACCCATTTGCAGTCTATCAAATTTCGGCTAGAACTCGAAGGAATTAAATGCCACGTGTTGTTTTTGAGAAAGGCATCATGTTCTTCCTCTATTGCTATGTGCCAGTGTGCCTCAGACAGAGAGTGTGGTTCATCTATAGATACAAGTAAACCATACCTTACAGTGCCATCAATATAAACTTTGGGATTTTTGATACCTTTTTGTAGTCGAGTTTGTATGTGAGCCACATGAGGTACTGCAGCAGGAGGATGCACAGCTGGGAGAATCTGCACCAGCTGGATCAGAATCATCATTGTGTTCAGCACCAGAATCATCCTCGGGATCAGAACCATCCAATGATTGGCTTGATCCGACCTGGGACACAGTAGCTGGCGGGGACGGTGACCGCTGCATACTGCTGCTGTCGGGCGTGTGGTTGCTGCTGGCAGGCGTGCTGTCGCGTGGCGTGGAGCTGTTGGCGTGGTCGGGTGCAGGGGATGGGGACTGCTGCGGGACCCGCGATGGCGACCGGGGACGCCGCGTATAGAAAATTGGCTGGCGCGCGCGGGAGCTCACAGGAGTGGACAGCTGCGCCTCGGGAGCAGCAGGCCTATCCACCCCAGGATCGTCAGGCGCAGCAAACGAGGTACGAGGAGAATCATGGTGGGATCGCACACCAGATTCGTCTTCTTCTCCAGAATTTGATTGTGGCTCATTTTGAGTGATTTCTTCACTGTTTTGTCTCAGATTTTCTGATGTATCTTCACCAGCCTGCAACACATCAGTAATAGGCACAAAAGTAGACATATTATAATTAGCTTGTGACACATCCTCATGCATGGTGGATGACATGGATGGAAGGAGAAGAATTTCCTTACGAAAAAGAGGTCCGGCATTTGGACGAAGTGCAGCGAAAGGAAACACATTTTCATCAAAGACGACATCTCGAGAGATATAAACCTGTCCTGTAGATATGTCTAGACATTTTACTCCTTTATGAAGAGGGCTATAACCAATGAAGAAACAACGCTTGGAACGAAAATCAAGTTTATGTGTGTTATAGGGTCGAAGATTGGGCCAACAAGCACAACCAAAGGTTCGAAGAGCGTCATAATTTGGTGTAACATGAAGAAGCCTTTCAACAGGAGTATCAGAATTAATGACTTTGTTAGGGAGAAGGTTTATCAGAAAGGTGGCTGTGAGAAACGCTTCATCCCAATATTTTAGAGGCATAGATGCATTAGCAAGCAAAGCAAGACCAACTTCAACTATGTGGCGATGTTTTTTTTCAGCGAAGCCATTTTGTTGATGAGCATGAGGACATGAGACATGATGAGAGATGCCAACTTGTTGGAAAAAGGTATTGAGTTTTTCGTACTCCCCTCCCCAATCAGTTTGCATTGTAATAATTTTCCTATTGAACTTGCGCTCAACATATTGCTGAAACTGAAGAAAAGCTTGATGAACATTAGAACGCTTTTTGAGAAAATATATACATGTAAACTTGCTAAAATCATCAATAAAGCTTACATAATAGCCATGTTTTCCTGCAGAGAGAGGAGCAGGACCCCATACATCAGAAAAAACTTGTTCCAAGGGAACACTAGATCTACTAGTGGAAGTAGGATAAGGTAACTGATGACTTTTAGCTAACTGACACGAGTCACAAACATATGGGGTAATCTCTGGGGTGTAAGCTATTTTATTTTTTCTAAGAACTTGTTGAACGATAAACGAAGACCGATGCCCTAAGCGACGATGCCATGTAGATGATGACGGCTTTATTGTGATGAAGGCATGCTTGGAGGATTCATTGGAGATGGGCATCAAAGGGTAAAGACCTCCATAGCATGGGCCTCTAAACAGAATTTTTCGTGTTGCTTGGTCCTTGATCAAAAAGAAGAAAGGATGAAATTCAATATAGACATGATGATCAAGTGTAAATTTATGCACTGACAAGAGATTTTTCGAAGCACTTGGAACATGGAGAATATCATTAAGATGAAAAGAATTATGAGGAGTGCACACAACTGAATGACCAATATGACTAATGTGCATACCTGTGCTTTCTGCTGTGCGAACACAATCTTGTCCATTATATGCATCATGAGTAGTGAGCTTGTTCAGCTCGCCTGTGATATGATCAGTGGCCCTTGTGTCATAGTACCAGTTTGTATCAACTCCTTGGGAAGCAAAGTTAGCCCCCTTGTCACCACCACGATCACCATTGTCACCACGGTCATCACCGTAGCGCCACCAGCACTCCTTTGCAGGGTTTCCATGAATGTCACATGTTTGACAAGTAGTGTCAACAAACGGAGTAGGCTGACGACGAGGACGCCCACTGTTGTCTCTGTCATTGCGACGATTATCATACCGGCGACCTTGGTAGCCACCCCCATCATGTCGACCTTGGTATCCTCCACCATCACGGCGATCACGATCATCTCGGCATCCACGATCATCACGACGATCTTGAGGTCTACGGTCATCACCATGTCCGTGGTCATCATACTGTTGGCGCGGACGGTAATCACGCCAGCGATCCTGGCCGCGCGAAGGAGGGTCCGGGCCACGTGGGGAAGGACCTCGACGTGCGACATTAGCCGAGGACGAGAACCCTACATCTTCAGTTTTATGGAGACGATCATAAGCTTGGACTTGATCAAAAAGATCTGACAAGGAGGTGGCCGGGTTTGCACGAACAGTGGTGATGAGGTTGTTGTAGGGGCTTCCAAGGCCATTCAGAACATACTAGATGAGTTCATCATCATCCAAGGGTTTTCCTGCAGCGGCTAGTTCAGAGGCAAGCGTCTTCATCTTTGCAAAATATTTCTCGGCAGATAGATCATGCTTCTTGGTGTCGTTGAGAGCACCTCGCAGTTTCTGCACCCGGGACTTGGAGGTATCCGAGACATGAGAGTTGAGTGCAGCCCAAACTTCAGAGGAGGTCTCTACGCCAATTACATGAACGAGAACATCAGGTGATAGAGCATTCAACGGCCATCGGAGAACCTGCTGATCACGAGCAATCCAGTTGGAGTACTCAGCATTTTTGACGACCATCTTCTTCTTGTTGGAATCTTCAACCTCAATCTCCTCAAAAGGTGCCTTCTCAATTCCTTCAACAAGATCCAGGGCTTGTGCACCGCGAAGAGCAGGAACGACTAGGGCCTTCCAGACCAGAGCATTCTCGCGGGTGAGTAGTTGAGTTGGGGGAGCCCTGAGAGTGGCAGCCAATGCCGTCGTGGACGAAGAAGAGGCCATGGGTTTTGGCTTGGGTTTTGGTTTTGGTTTTGGTTTGGCGGCGGCGGCAGAAGTTTTTGGTGGCTTGGTTTTGGCGTGGTTTTTGGCAGCGGCGGCAGAGAAGCTGCAGCGGCGGCAGAGAAGCTGCAGCGGCGGCAGAGATTTGTGGCTGGCTTGGTTTTAGCTTTGTGTTTTGGCGGCGGCGGCAGAGAGGCTGTGGCGGCGGCAGGGTTTTAGAGTGGCGGCGGCGGCTGATCAAAGCGGCGGCGGCAGAGTTTGTTGTCGGCGAGAGCTAGGTCAGGAGGAGCTGCTCTGATACCATGTTGACGAAGCAGATCGGAACCGATGACCTGTTCGGGCCTCGGGGTACGTGTTTATATGGCAACAGAAAAGCCCTGTGCGTGGCATGATACATGATTCAGAGTTCGGAACAGAAACGAGGTACAGACCTGAACCTATACGGAAGACCTGAACAAATACAGACTAACACGTACAGGAGCTGTTTTATATCTCCAACACAACCTATTCCAGCAAGTTTGCGTCCCGTCGTAACTTCAGCCTTACGTTTTCCTTCACCTACATATTACTCCAAAAGTCAATACAATAACAAGGTCAAAAAAGGATCACAGATGGGTCGTTAGGCCAAGATTTTTGGAAGCAGGCCAGGTTTTTAGCTTTCCAAATACTCCATATGACCGCCGCGACACCAACCAAAACAATTCTTCTTCTACCCCCAGTAAATTGTTTTAACAAGACTAACAAGCATTCATAAACGTTTTTAAACTGGCAGTTTACTCCGAGCGCACAGCTAACCACATTACACATCCCCGCGACACCAACCAAAACAATTCTTCTTCTACCCCCAGTAAATTGTTTTAACAAGACTAACAAGCATTCATAAACGTTTTTAAACTGGCAGTTTACTCCGAGCGCACAGCTAACCACATTACACATCCCCCCCCCCAACCCCAATGAGATAACACATGTTTTGTCCGGATTTTTGTTAGCACTAACCAGATGAATGTTTTCATTCTCAAAGGGATTTTTGTTTTCCATAAGAACTTTTGTGGAACATCACCAAAGTTTTGTAGAGCGAGATAGAAAGATTTTGTTGAGAACTGCCCAGATTCCGTTAGTAGCCAGGATAAAGTGTCCCGCTCCTCCGAAAAGGTGACATGTCCACAAAGTTTATTCAAATTTGTCCACATACTTCTTTTTTCGCCAACCATAGCTCGCCTAAATCTCAAAAAAAATCTTTACTATCTTAATAGGTGCACTAGTAGGAAAAGCCTTATAGGTGAGATCTTAGTTCTGTGGCACACCATCCAAAAATGCGCCACAGAAATAGTTTTTGTGGCGCACCTGACATGGTGCGCCATAGAAATAGCTTATTTTTGTGGCGCACCTCAGATCCATGCGCCACAGAAATAAGGTGGAGCCCACACCTTGCCACCCCCAATCATTGGTTTTGCTATTTCTGTGGCACACCGACTGACAAGGGATTAACTTATCAATGCCTACAGATTGTAGACTAGGGTTTAGTAGAAAGTAGAGAGCAAGTAGATCTCGAAGGTTTCAGCCGAAAAGTACTCGACGATCCTTGATAGCAAATAATGTTGTTCATC